>CM035142.1:54917031-56117031 GCA_020205605.1 Panax ginseng
CTTTGATATTAGTGCTTACACCATATTATCTATTGTGATATTAGTGCTTACGCATATATCTTGCTTGTGATATTATATTAGCTTCGCACATGTCATCATTTTTTTACGGTGAGGCCGCGATGTATGTGAATGTATGTTGTGTGGTCCCTCCACGGGAGGCTATCCGTCGGTGTTTGATTCTTTGGACTCGTGAGAAGACTAATTCTCAGAGGCTCGGGAAAACACCACCACCAAATTCGCTCGATTGAAAAGGCCAGGATTAACTTCCGTCAGTAGATTGCGATGATTTGGGAACCTTCATGCCAAAAAGCATGAGAGTAACCTAAGATAGGTTGACCTCGATAAACCCAAAAGCGGAGAAAGTCTCTTCATGCTCTCATTTTTCAATTACTTGTAAACACAATTACTTGTAATTTCATTCCATATCTATCTCCATGTAATGAGAAATATGAAAAATGTGTACACATACATATTTTAATTAACATGCTACAAACAACTGACATCCGTTTTGCGGGATAAAATTCCTAAAATGGACACATCACATAGCATGTTATTATACACATTCCCTAAAGACTAAACTATGCAAGTCTTTCGCGAGGGAATCAATCGGACCTCTTACCCGGTTCAAAGTCCAAAAAGGCAGGCAGGCCTACGATCGATCATGTCGTCATCAGACCCGGTGAACTTAATCCGATTTCTCTTAAAAAAATTGACGGATTAAGCAAACAAATTCTGATTTGGTTGTTACTACTCAAAAAATTACACCGGTCTACTCGGGGTCCAAAAAATACCCGTACATCTTTGAATCCTCCACACAGGAGGAACCCGGTCATTACAATACACGAACTGCGATTGGATCGACCAACAAAACTCATGATCTTTGCCATCCCACTTTGGAGATCCGGACCTTTGGTGACATCAAAAAGAAAGTCCTCCAAATGGAAGAGACCCTTACGTCTTTATCAAAGGAATTGGAACACACGGGGAGTGTTTCATATCTTGATCTTTGTATTTTTCACAGGTGTTCATTATCGAGAAAAATTTAAAACTCGACTTTGAAAAATATGATGGGTTAGGAGATCCTTACACACATTTAAAAGGTGTTTATTGGAGAACTTGGATCTTATCTGAGAGGATGAAAAAAGCTTAGAATGCAATTGTTCCAAAAAAGTCTAGCTGGGAAGCTTGGTTAAGTGGTACACAAGATTAGACAATTCAAAGATCCATAGGTTGGGAAGAGCTAGCACATGCTTTTCCTCACTCAATCTGACTTTCAAACTCGGATGGCTCTGATCGGTATCAAATTACCAAGATCAAAAAAGAGTCTAACGAGTCTTTTTCGAGAGTATGCTCGAAGGTGGAGGCCTTTGGTACCCAAGTTAGTCCTTCCATGTGAGAATCGAGATGATGGTCATGACTTTCATGAACATCTGAAGCTCCCTTTCTATGAAAGAGTTTTAGCCGGCATCGGCAAACCATTTTAAAATGGTCAAACATGGGGAGATGGTGAGATGGGATTGAAGTCGGAAAAGATTCAAGACCTAGGCGCACTCAAAAGTTGTTCTTGATCACATCGATCTGAAAATTATGGAAACAACCCCCGGAGAATCCATAAAAAAAAAGAAGAAGATGTTTCCACGATACTACGAGGGCAAAAAAGGCAATCAAAACATGCCTATTCAAAGGAGAAACTACACTCCCTTTCAAAGCACGATCTCTGTAAACCCTCCAATACCAAAAGGTGGAGAAGTCAAATGCCCTCGGTGTTTACACCCTTAGGGGATACCCTCGAGAACATTCTCAATCTTTACGAACACGAGAAAAAAAATTACATCTTCTTCCACCGGCCCGACCCTAATGGGCGGGGGTTTTTCATCTTTGCTTTCGAAAATGTGCTTATCATGTTGGGGGCACTGGACATGATACTCGAGGATTATTGGGCCTTGAAACACAAGATCCGGGACACGATAGACAATGGGGAGATCGTGGTCACCAAACCGAGATCGACCTCACGTTCAAGACAACCCTCTTCCTCGACACAAAGAAGAAGAGGTCAACATGATCAATTGGAGCAATGGACGAATTCCAATTTCAATTTGTGAATCCTCCCAACCCTCAAAGGCGGTGATGATGACAATGGGATTATGCCAAGTTCCGATTCACAATGGAGCGAAAGATGAAAAGCTCTATGCAAACAAATTGAAGCAATTGGCGGGCTGGTGACTTATCGACATCAAGTGACACGTCGATTAATCGATCGACGAGGAGCATGCCGTCTCTCCTACCTCTTGTCATGAATATTCCCTCGTCACTTTTCGAAAAATGAAATCTTTGGAAGACAAAGTGACAAAGAGAGCAAATGCCAAAGCCGTCGAGATTTTTGACAAAGGGAATTCACCTATTTGGGCCAACCTATGGAGAAATCCTTCATATGTTAATCAATGAAGGAAGGATCAGTTCCTTCTACCTCCAATCAACCCCCGTTCAGGGCGATACAACTCTGATGGAGTATGTCAATATCACTCCCAGTCTCGCGGTCACGACCTGAGAAGAATCTTGGGCACTCATACACCTTATCCAAAATCTAATTGGCGGTGGTGTCTGCGCTTAGCGGACGACGATCTTGTGTTACGTGCAAGAAGTGAAATTCGAGGTCCTACTAAGTGGAAGAGTGTGGTAGCGATCATATCCACTTTGGCCCGATGGGATTAACAAATCACTCACAATGCCAACAATTCAACTCAAGGGAAGCAACAATCCTTTTTGAAAGTGGCGCTCTCAAGGCGATCAACTTGTCGTGCGAGCACAATATCCTATTGTTAGCTTGCGCAAAGTTTCATGTGGAATTATGGAGAAGGTGAAGGATCCACCTCACATACAAGCTACTTTCTGATGTCGAAGGAAAATCCACTTGTATCTTCCCCAGGGTGATGAAGCCTACCATCAAATCAAAGGGAAAATACCCATGGAAAAGATTGAAAAATTCCTCCGCACTATGGGTCATACATGAAAGCTACGGTGGTTTTAAGCTTGAAAAAGCTCCACAACAAATATCAATTTTGGACTTGGTCTAACTTGAGAAATCACCGGAAGGTCTTGTTGAAGGTTTTAGAAGAAGCCTATCTCTGACAACATCGGTTGATCTGGAAAAATTTCAACATCTGGTTGATCACATTTTCAACAACAATGTGATATCCTTCATTGATGATGACATCTGCTTGAAGGGGATGGGTCATTACAAGCCGTTGCACATTGCGGTCTTGTCCTCCGGGATATATGGTAGTTGAGTCTTAATAGATGGAGGTTCCTCTCTAAATATCTGTCCATCATACTACCTTGGTGAAGATGAATATCAATCTCAATAAATTGAGTAGCCATACTATCATCAAAGCTTTTGATGGAGCCGTGAAAATTCGGTCGAGATAATTGAATTTGCCAATCGAAATTGGTCCTCACACATTCTACGTATCTTTCCATGTGCTCAAGAGATAGATTAGGGATACAACTTTGCTCTTGGGGCGACCATGGATTCATATGGTTTGAGGCGGTCCCTCCACTCTTCATCAACAATTGAAATACATTATCAACAATAGCACAGTCACGGTCGGCGGATTTGAACGAGAGAGTCCTCGACAACGGAGACATGCCATTCATCAATGCCAATCTGGGATGTTGAACGATCGGTTTTTCATGCTTTGGAAATAAGCAATACCCAATACCATGCTATTGGAATGCCATTGCCCGAACCCAAGATTTACTGCTTGAGGTAATGTGTAAGCTACTCGAAAATGATGTCATTGGGTCATAAAAGCGGGACAAGGGTTGGGTAAAGATTGCGGTATCAAATACCCAATTCGATTAACCAAAAAAGCTGGAATACTGGGCTAGGCTATTACGCGATTCTAGTCACGAGAATCCTCATAAGCATCAATGATTCCTTGACTTCAACCATGCGGCGTTTATCTTAGCCTTCAAACTCTGAGTCCGCACAACCTCCTCATAAAGGTGCCGGCCAATGTAATGGCTATATTATTTCCCAAAGCGATGCCGGTGAAGGAAAAAAAAGTCTTTGTTCCAAATCCAGCGGTGGAAGAAGAGGAGCGAAGAATCAAGCAAGGCGTCATCCGAATGATGTCGGCATCATCGCATCATCGTTCATGATGAACATACCAGCAATACACCCAGACGATGATTGCCCGGACACGTGGCCATCATTATTAGGGATAGGGAGGATGATGACAATCCCTCCATCATTGCGGTCCACCGGACTTTGCCCTTGCCAATTGGAACAACATTCCTTGCATTGGTGTCGTCAAGGGTAAAAAGCGAAAAAACTCTTTACGCCTGTAGATATAATAACTTGCTTACTTTTACATACATATTAGCGGTTTATTTTGCCGATATATGCTAACAACATGTATGATCAACACATTTCATATATATACTAAGTGAAAGCATATTTTGTTTGAGGACTACGAATTTAGATGTGCTGTACTTGCGTCTGATGCCTCTTCTCCCAAAGGATTGTACCTTTGATGTAGAGATGAATTGACCTTGATGGATATCTGAGGATGACATTGAGGTGCCTCGAGAAATTCAAGAATGGGTCAAAAACAAACCCAAACCCAACCTTGATCAAACCACTTCTTTCAATCTCGGAACCTTAGAAAGCCCTAAGTTAATCCAGTTGGTTCGGACCTTACCCCAAACCAGCGGAATGACATGGTTACGCTATTAACCCAATTCGGGATGTGTTTGCATGGTCTCATGAAGACATGGTGGGTTTGTCCATGACATTGTCCTTCATCGCCTTCCCATTAAAGAGGATTTAAGCCGGTCGAAGCAAAAGCTCGGTGATTGAAACACGAGTGGAGTTTAAAGGTGAAAGAAGAAATTGTGAAACAATTTCAAGTTGGCATCATCATGGTGTCTACATATCACGAGTGGATATCAACATTGTGCCGTGCCTAAACACGGAGGAAAGGTGCGAGTTTGCGTGGATTCTGGGGACTTGAACAAAGCTTGCTTAAAAGATAGCTTTCCGTGCCATTTATCCACATTCTCATTGACAATCTTTACTTGTCGACATGTACTCCTTTCTTTGATTGCTTTGCGGGGTATCATCGGATCATGGTTCTTTGAGGAAGATCGTGAAAAAAAAGCTGCTTTCATCACGCCTTGGGGAACCTTTTGCTATAGGCGGTTGTCATTCGGCCTCATCAATCTGGGAGCCACCTATCAACGAGCTATGATGGCTCTTTTCCATGACTTTAATGCACAAAGAGATCGAGATCTCGTGGATGACATCATTGTCAAGTCCGGAAGGAGGATGACCATATAGACCATCTCGAAAAAGTTGTTGTTCAGCGGGTTGCGTAAAGTACAACTTGAAGTTGAATCCACTAAAATCGCCTTTGGCGTTAAATCGAACAAGTTGCTAGGATTTCTAATCGACCACAAAGGGATTGAAATTGGATCTGCCAAAATCAAAGCCATCACGAAAATGCCCATTCCTCGGACGAGAAAAGAAATCTGGGGATTTTTGGGAAGAATCAACTTCATTAGCGGTTTTATCTCTCACTCTCACGACAACACATGAGCGATCTTCAAGCTATTAAGGAAGAACTCCTCCATGAAATGGAATGATGAGTGTCAAAATGCCTTCCTCACAATCAAAAAATTGACTAGTCAAAGCTCCGTGTTGGTACCACCCGGGGATGATGTTCCCCTGTTTATGTACACTGTCCATAAGTGACAATGCCATGCCAAATTTGCATCTTTGAGACGAAGAAAGATGATAGAGGCGAAACGAGCTATATCTATTACCTCGGCAAAAGGTTGATGACGGTGAACACAAGTACACTCTGATCGAAAAAGCGTGTTGTGCTTTAGCATGGGCTTCCATGAGGTTTAACATTACCTCCATGGTCACACAACCCATCTCATATCCCGCGTGGATCCTCTCAAATCGTGTTCAACAAACCCATGTTAAATTGCGGTTTCCGGATGGCGATTGATCCTACAACAATTTGACATCGTATATATGACTCAAAAAGTCCATCAAAGGTCAAGGAATCGCGGATCAATGGCGCCACACTTTTTATGAGGATTTCAAACCCTTGAAACATATTTCCCGATGAAGGAGTAATGTGATTCAACAACACCATCGATCGATCTGCGCCAATCATGGAAGATGTATTTTGATGGGTATGTTAATATGGAAGGTTACGGGCTGGAAGCGATTCTAGTATCGATGCTGGGGGGGCGATATCCGTTCTTGTCAAATTACGGTTTATCGGCACCAATAATACGGTGAGTATGAAGGGCTTGTCTCATGGGGCTAAAACTTGCCGTTCAATGGGCATCGAGTGGTTAAGCATCTTTGGAGATTTGAGTTGGTAATCGAGACAATCCACGAAATCTATCAAACCAAGGAACTACATTTCTTTGCCTTACCATGGCGGAGTTTTGAAGATGGCTTTGGAGTTGAAAAATCTCCTTTCTACATTCCTCGTAATAGGAATGACTTTGCGGATATATATTAGCAACTTTGGCCTCCTTGATTCACATATCGAGATAAGGAACACTTGCCAAGCGTCACAATTTCCTGCACAAGGCCCGACCTATAGAATTACGTTGGAGAAATATCGGATGAGCTACCTCCCATCCAACATCCTTGGTATCGACATATCAAAGGAATATCTGCGAGATGGATCTACACCGTGAGCGAGCTTGGGCGAAAAAAGCGGATCCATCGACTTCTTATGAAATTCTACACAGTGGGGAGATCGCTCTCTACAAAGAGATGCGAGGACTAGGTCTCCTCGGATGTTTAGACAAAGATCAAGCCCAAAAAAACTTATGGATGAAATCCATGGTGGTCTGTGGCCCCCCCCCATGAGTGGCCCCCTCTCTTGTCGAAAAAGTCCTCGGGGCGGGACATTATTGGCTATCTCTCAAAAGGCGATTGCAATGACCACGTCGAGAGATGCTATCGATGCGATTCATGGGAATGCTATACCGCCCCTCCACGGAACTCCACAATATGAGTTCACCTTGGCCCTTCTCGATGTGGGGAATGGGCGTTATCGGGCCCATTGAGCCTAAAGCCCGATAATGGTCATCGATTTATCTTCACCATGATCGACTACTTCACCAAGTGGGTAGAAGCGACCTCCTTCCCGGGGGTTACTAAAGAAGTCATCATTTTGCTTTCATCGAAACAATGTGTCGTTTGTCGATATGGACAACGGAGGTGATTGTGTCGAACAATGCCAAGAACCTCAACAACAAAATGATGGAGGAATTATGCGATAAATTCCACATCAAACATCTTAACTCTGTCATCTATCGTCCAGAAGATGAGCGGTGTTTGTTGAAGCGGCTAACAAAAACATCAAGAAGATTATGCAAAAGATGTCCACCCCACCACAAAGATTGGCACGACCTATTGCCTCTTACTCTGTTAGCCTCTGAGAACCTCAATGCGCACTTCCACTTTGGGGCAACCCCCCTACGCATTAACCTATGGGATGGGCGGTGCTCCCCATAGAAGTTGAAATGGAATCCCTCGAGTGTTGATAGGCGCTCGGTTTGGATGAAGACCAATGGGTACAAGGCAGTATCACCAATTGTCTCTAATAGGCGAAAGGACGAACCGCGGCTATCTTCCATGGTCGATTATATCAACAAAAGGATGCGCGGATCCTACAACAAAAAAAAAATCGACTACGGCGGTTTAAACAACATGACTTGGTTTTGAAGAAATCCTTGACAACCAAGATCGATCTAAAGGAAAATTCGCTCCTAGCTGGGAAGGCCCGTTTATTGTCAAAGAAGTATTGACGGGCTCTCTCGATTACAAGAAATGGGCGGCGATGAATTTCCACAACTCATCAACTTCGAGACACCTTGTGAAAGCGGTACTATATACGAAGTAATTAATTAAAAACACCACAGTGTTGAACCATCGAGATCACCGATCATTCCGGTTCTTTAACCCTTTACCACATACAACTTTTCTACACTTTGCCCCTCGAGAAACATACTTTTTCAAAGCCCGCTGACTGGCTCTCTCTTTTGCGTTCCTACGACTTAGGTCATCCCACCACGGATTGAACCTCTTGCGTTTTGCGGTTTGGCTACCCATACATGGGATCAAACTTCTCATACCTGCGATTTATCCTCAACCTAGGATTAAACTTTCTCCTCCCCTTTCGACGACACTGCACATGGGATTACGCTTTTCTTCTGCATACGAGGGGCGAACTACGTCGACTTGATCTCTCTTCATAGGAGTGCGTGGGCAACCATTTCATATGGCGGTCATGATAAAAAAAAAAAACAAAAAACATTTCTACCCTCAAAAACAAAAAAAAAAACAAAAAAACATTCCTACACCATTTTTTCCGCCATATCTGACGTTGAACCTCTTACACGAGTTGAACTACATGACTGATCTCTCTTCAATAGGAGATGCGTGGCGACCATTCATGGTGCGGTCTCACCCCTACCAAAACACAAACCCTTGTCGGTTGATGCTGGGATCATCCTTCAATCCACTACATTTCATTTGGCTTGGACCAAAGGATGGAATTACTGAACTCCTCCCCCAAATAGGAGATTGGGCGACCATCTAAGCTGCGGTCATACCTTGAAGAAAAACAACACCAATCCATAAGAGATGGAATTAACTAAACTTCTCCTAAATAGAAATCTTGGCGACCATCGTAGTGCGGTCGATCTCGAGAGAAAGCCACACTCCTCTCCACATTTTCATCCGAAAAACCGGTCCCAAGACACACCAAAGATGGTAGGGATACACATAGATCGATGATCCATTACGAACTATCCGAGAGACAACTCGATGTCCATCCACCGGGAGGAATTGAGAATACATCAAGACCACAAGCCACAAGCGGCGAGCAAAATATCAAGCAAATAGCAAGGCATATCTAAAGGGAAGTGATCCAAAAATATATTTCCTGTCATATATATATATGTTGTTTTGATATATATAATATAAACTATACATGACAAAATGGCTAAGCTAGTGCATGCGAGGTAAAATACAAGCTCATCTACAAGTCGGGGTATATATCTCACGAGCTAACAAGCCCAACATGGCGTCCCTCTCGGAAGAAGGAGGTGAAGGTGTGGTCTCTCTGTGCGAGAATATCCACCGACCCACCCATGATCTGCGGCCATCTGCATGGTGACCATATGATCATCAATATATGCGCTCATCTCTGCGATCATGCCGGTGGTAAGGGACCTCACGCGATCTATATCTGTGGCGGCTACATCCGGGCGGATATAGCACTATCCATTTCAACTATCAACTGCATCTCTGGTGATCTGGCCTCATCCAGCTCAACAACGGCGGCATCTCTCTGCGAGCTAATGCCTCGTCTCTCTCTAATAGAGTTGTCTCTCCCCATCAAGGCGATCGACATCATAGATCGAGCTGATCTCTCTCAAAGGTCATCGGATGAAGACTACTGCTCTAAAATCTTGTGTCTTGAGTCTTTGAATCCTGCGATCTTGGTACTTGGGAGAATCCGGAAGAAATCTTTGGCAACCCGGCCAGACGGGCTCCTCCTCGATGTAGGAATCGATGTCCTCCATGGGCTCTACATCATCGACTCATTTATCCGATCTTGTGGATCTTCTTGCTGCGGTAGATAAAATCTCTGTCTCCATCCATGCGGAAATACTCTGCGAGAACAACTTTGGATGGCTCGAGAAAAAAGAAGCTATCTCTCTCATTGATCCCAACAAGCATACACAGGATCGGTCCTCTGTTTGAGAGATATCGAGAAGGCTGAGCGGCTGACTATCGCCCCCCCTCGAAAGGATGAAAATCCTGGGCCCCGGTCAAGCTGCGACATCACGGCGATGGGTGATAAGTAGTCACGCCCTCTCAAACCGGACCGGAGGGAGGAAGTCCATGCGGGCGTGAGTAATGAAGGCGTATGGTGAAAGCTAAGCCCGAAACACGACAATATCTTTGAATGGATCTCGATATCTGCCAAAAATGTGGACCGAGAGCGAGCATCTATACACTCAGATGGTGAAAAAGGAGTATGACATGGCTACATCATGGGTGAACCAATACCCATGCCGTCTAAAGGTGCCAATCGGTCTCAAGTGTGACATAAACCACACATCTGACATGGTAGAACTCCCGTGAACACTCTTGTCGGATAAGTCTGCGATGATGGGATCTTGTGCGGGGGTCTCTCTTTCTGATCATAGGTACAATGGTGCGACCCTCTCTAAGAGCTCTCACGGCCATGATGACACCAATGTCTATCTCATCCATATATATATGGCATATAGACATATGACGATATGCATGCATGTCGATACATCAACCACAGCCAAACGCCAATGATCCTCGGTGCGGTGAAATCCCGAATATCGTGAATAGCTATCCTCAGAGCCAAATCTATCATACTGATCTTTGGGATATCACGTGGCTAGATGTCGACTCATCTGCACTACTTTCTGCTGCCCGCATGATCCGATGAGAGTCATGAATCGTCTACTCATGTCTCCCAAAGCGGATGCCATGCAGTGCATCTCTAAAGCGGCATCGTCGATCGTCGCATACTCCTCCTCCGAGTAGGAGTCGACTCATGGGTCCGAATCGGAAACACACCTGCCTCCGGTAGCCATGCTCTAGCATCCAGTCCACAAACCTGCGGGAACACAGAAAAGCAATAAAGTCATGGTATCTTTGCATGCAATGATCTCTGATCACCATCATGCGGTGGTGACATGCTATCATACCACGATCGCGCATACCCAATACCACCAATGATGGTGGGGTATGATCTATCTGACTAAGCTATCGAAGAAGACATCATGCGGGGTAGTGTCATAAGACCATCCGAGTTAATCTTGAATATCTCTGGACATACATACATATGCATAACATGATACATGCATAGCGAGATAATAGATGGCAATATGATATAGGGAATGGAAAAAGCGTGCATACATTCCTAAGTATATCATCATCTAATACATCATCTCTGTCTGACTACAAATCTGAGGAAAATGGGGCACACAGGCAGCCCTACTACTAACGAGAGGCCTATCAAAAGATATAGCGAGAATGGGGAACAACCACCCAATATCTAACGAGAGGCTATCAAAAGATATAACGAGAATACACATCGAAAGAAGACCAAGGTGTCGATGTCCACATCATCAATCTGTCCACGATGTAACTCCTCTGAGTCATTTGGATCTCTATCAGCGGGGATGTCGGGCCTATAAAGAGGAGGATCTGCGTGAAACAAAACCAAATGGGTCATCGAGGGGCGGTACTTTGGTGGAAGGAACAAATGACTCACCTCTGCTTTGGATCTCTGCCCAAATCTTGGGATAAATATATGTGCACGGTCCAGCTGCTGGGTCAAACTATCAATCTGGGTCATATGAGTGGGATCTCGGACACAAAGCTATCAATCCGTCATCATCATCAGGATCACGGAACCATATCCCCCCCATAAAGCGTGTGGCGGCGGGATTGGGCTCCAATAGTGCGAGGGACCACCACCATTGGAACATCTCCACAGTACATGGACCCTCGATAATGCAAAACCGTCGACCCCCAACAATGGGATATCGGTGATGGGTGGCTGTGATCTGAGAGCCGATGGCGCTGGGCGGGAGGCAAGATCGGTATCTGGATCTCCCTGTGGTGCTCCTAATATACGCTCTCTAAATAGAGCTCCCGGCCTCCATCTGTGAAGAGAGAACTCTCTGGTGGAAATCAAATACTCGACTCGATTCGGTGTCCATCCTCAAAGCCGATGGTCAAGTGTTCCCTGAATAGGGAATCCATGTAATGGTATCGGTTTGTCGACAACTCCGGTTTGCATCTGACGGTGAGTGAATCCCTCATTCTGAGGGACCTCGGCAAAAATAGAATGGTGCCATCGTCGTCCTCGTGGATAGGTATCTAAACCTAACACACTCACTCATGGGGCCTTGCAAACATGGGAGCCTCTCATAGGCCCAAAAGCTGCCACCACAATGGCAAAACATCTCTTTGTCGATAAACACTCTTAACTTTATGAATGGGAAAAAGACAAGAAAATACTCACCGTGAAATGGGTAAAATCCTAGCCAAGCCTCGGTCGAACCACAGCATGGCGCATCGCATGCCCCGGAGGAAATAGGCAAAGGTATAGGAGCCCCAATCATACTCTCTCAATATGGTCCACATCACGTGTGGCGATCAAAGCAAAGAAAGATACCAGTAGAAGAGTTATCTACGCTATGAAAGCGACCTCGAATGATCATCGGGAACAATCGTGCGAGAATCGCGATCCACGATTACGACATCATCGGGCATGGGCTCACTCAAAAGCCGCTCATAGCATCTACGCTCAAAGGACACGAGCAGACGATCCTGCCTTTGGCGCCCTCCGCCGAACTCTAACAAGGATCGGCGGCGGCGGTAGGGGTAATATTAAGCCATGCAAAACCTTTGGCTCCCCTCAAACTCCATACACCTATGATAAATCGCCAATCCATAGGCGTCATCATCACCTCTCAATCCGGCGGATGGGTGGTGAGTCGATGAAACCATCGCTCGAACAATGCCACGAGGTAACCCGGGGACAACGGCGGGGAAGGATGGAGAAGAATGCCCCAAATCCCCACTCATGCACTCTGGCTCTATAGTCGGGGATGAAGCGCTGGTACATGGGTGAATCTTGAACCAGATTCCCTCGAGGCTATAAAACCGGGAACACGCATGAAATGCGGATCAACATCAAAACCCTTTAATCCTCATCAATAGGAAAGAAGGAAGATCAAAGTCTAACGCCATACCTCGTTAGCATGCAAATACATCGATGGATGTACTCAAATCACCCGGCTGACTCTGGGTTTGCCACTGAATACTAGGGAGCTCCCTACGAGGGACATGTGCGGCGAGGCGGGATCCTCAATCGGAATATCCGCCTCCTCGTCCTCAACGTCGGCACATCTACCGGACGGGGGCGAATCATGGCCTCCACCAATCGAGCGAGGTTGTTTGCGGCGAGAGCAGGGGACGAGGCACTTGAAAAGCCCTCCGCATGCATGCGAAGTGGTCCTATAGGGCTACTTCGGTGATCCGGATCCATAATATCTGGACAACAAGTCTCAAATCACCTCGAAAAGGGTGTGGTATTTCCTTACACAGGAGCTTTCTAAAATGCATTTATGACTATATGCATGCATGCATTTACTTTAACATATAATAGAGTTAAAATGCATGACTACCCAATACCTACATTTGGAAAAATTTTTTGCCATAGTCCCCTTTGAAAATAGGACTATCCACATGCACATAGGCATGTCTGGGTGGCCATTCGATAGCACACACTTTGCCCCAAGTCATATACATAATATATGCATTAAAATCAAAATCATCATGCATAAGGTCAACCTCAATACTAGGAGTACTTTGCCTTTCTACCTTTTGCTCATTGGACCTCAAATAGGACAAAAAATAGCGAGAAAAAGGTGCCAATTTGGTATCTCAAAAAGTCAAATTTTTTCACATCATTATATTGACATGGTTTAATACTAACATTTACTATGTTGAATATTTTTTATCAAGTCATTTGTGCATACATAATCACTACTATGTGTTTAGATGCATTTCATGCGATAACTCACAATCCAATGGATAAAAGCTGAAAAAATACATGCATACGTTACGGGGATAGTGTAGAACACTTATGCGGTGGCAAATTTGCGAAAAAATAGCTCGAACTTCAATGATCTGAAAGAGGCTCACGGATTTTCCTTTAACGCGACAAAGTTGAAAATGACTTGTGAGACCAACTGCTTTGGAATTTATCATCCACGATTGGCGCGAGGCTCACTGCTGGTGCGAGCGAGTGCACTTTCTGCGGCACCCCTATGTGGGTCCCACCCCTCTGGCTCGGTCCAGTTCGAGTTGCAAAGGAGTTCTTGCGGACTAGAAAAGTCAAATCGGGAATAAAAATGCCACGCGATTGAGCAAAACAGCATACAATCCTGGTCTTCTCAGATGAAACTTTGAGTCTGTACATCACTCATTGGTAGTCACCCGAACACAAGGTATACCTGCTTGATGATCTCGGTTTGTCACAAATCACATCACGGCAATACCTTATACGAGTCAAAATGCAATGTTTCGTTGATTCACAAGTCAGTGAAGGTCAAGCAACCTTGACAATCTACTCATATAGTCTCAACCATTGATTCACACGTCAGCGAAGGTCAAGCAACCTTGACAGTATATCCCACAAGATTTTTTCAGCCGTTGATTCACACATCAGCGAAGGTAAAACAACCTTGACAGTATATCCCACAGGATTTTTCAGCCGTTGATTCACATATCGGTGAAGTACACGTCAACAAAAGTCAGGCATCCCTGACAACATTTGTTGTTTGCAGTGAATCCAACAGAATCGTGACATATTATCTGGCGATACTAACCAGGAGAGGTCAACGTTATCAAAGAGGGTAGATGATGGAATATGTTATACACATCCTCAAACAGATCAAGCTTTATCCCCATAGATCTCTTACACATAAGAGGTACATCTTCAGGATCAAGTCGTTATCAAGAACACAAGAATTTGGTGATAACTCCACATCAACATCCTATGATTAAACATACATCAAATCTAGTCATCATTACCAATCCCGGTTGAAAGCAATAGGGAGCCAGCAGTCATCCCCAGCATGGTGGGCTACAACCCCATACACATGTATCATACATTAGCATCATGTTGCTACATACAGTACCATGTTTGTCTTGTTGCGTTTCAAGTGTCTAGGATTCTTTATCCTACCCATGCATCGCCATGCATGAGTATGATAAAGAGGGGCATCTGAGACACTCAAAATTTTACATACTCTTGTCACTAACATTACGGGAGGGATGATTCATCTTTAAGAGGAACCACGAAAGATAAATCCATATCCATACCGGATACTATCGGAAGTTCAGCATCAACCCCAGATTACTCCGGGGGTAACAAATCCAACCTCGGAGATAACCCCGAGGCGTGCAGATAAAATACTGAAACACACACTGGAGAAGACTGATTAATCTCGGAGATAACCCCGAGGTATCCAGTCTCAGTCCCAATCATGGGAATAACCACCAACCTTGGTGATAACCCCAAGGAATGCAGTTTCAGCGATAACCCCGGAAATGCTTATTTCAAATGCGACCAGCTTCAATCTCGGCGCTCACAATGAGATATACTGTACCAACCCGGCGATAACATCGGGAAGACAGGAACACCTCGAAGATGACAATGAGGACCTTCAACAAATTGCGGCGATCCATCTCAGTGAAGCTCGAGCAACGTCACCTTTATCATTAATCCGGCGATAACACCGGTGAGGGGCAACATCGTCATCTCACCAACGCGATGCCACACCACGTCGTCTCAACATCTCTACGCAACGATGTCCTATAAAATTAGGTATACATCACCCATCTTGAGTCGCCAGATACATGGTACAGAATTCAAATACAACTTAATAATACAACTGTCGTGTACAATACGACAAAACATAAACTGTGAGTTTGAATACAAATATTGTCTTCTAGAGAGTATACAAACTCAAAAGAAGTCCTCATTACAATTATTATCACACTATTTCATAGAATAGTGAGGACTACTAATGCACCATCTAGGACCATCACTCCGTTCCCCGACTCGTTCCAGCTATATTCTCATTTCACGAAGAATAAAGTGAAAGAAAGGGTGAGCTCAACTAGCCCGATGAAATATTATGACTAAGATAATGCGAATAAATTATCGGTAGCCTTCAACAAAGTTAAACGATAAAATATAACAAACATCAAGTTTAAGCACAATGAACAAGCAATCCATTAGAAGAGTCAAGTAGAGAATAAAATCTACTATCTTCTATGATTTAAAAGGTTTTTCACCACTTTTATTGCTTCGGACTCAAACAATAAATAATCCACATCATCGAATCACCCCTACAGACTACGGCTAAGGATATTCTTTAGTATCACGACCACGAATTATCCATACACTACTGACTTAAGATAATCATGTTTTCATCAACGGTCCCGATCATGCCATAAAACAATTCATCTTTTTACTACTGCCAAAGAGAATCCACGACCATAATCATACCAAAATTGTCTATCAATGCACTACTGCACGGGCCAATGAGGACTTTTTCCACATCATTTGTAACAATACGGTCATGATTACACCATAATCCCTAGTCATAATCATACCAAGTCCATCTATGCACTTTATGAATACGGATGACTTTCAACATAATATAAACATGAGGATGATGACAATGATATAAGAATTCAATATAACAAGTTCAAGAATTAATTTGTCCAAGAACCAATAACGTCCAAATTGTCAAC
Organism: Panax ginseng; assembly: GCA_020205605.1. Taxonomy (NCBI): domain Eukaryota; kingdom Viridiplantae; phylum Streptophyta; class Magnoliopsida; order Apiales; family Araliaceae; genus Panax; species Panax ginseng. The sequence continues at coordinate 54,933,461 of CM035142.1, forward strand.
ATGATCTTTGCTTTGTAGAGTAAAATTCAAGAATGCTCGGAAGAATATTTCCATGAAAAGATCTTTGGATGAAGCGCAATTATCAAGGATATTCCACTAATTTCATGGAGTATAGAAGTCAAAACTTTAACCAACCTGAGTATAATAAAGAATGGAATAACAAAAGAAATCACCATGCATGCGGTGCCCGATGAGCAAAGTTATTCCAATAGAATACTAAATAACGGAACCAGTCAAAGTAAATTGCCAAATAGGATGTTCCAACAGAATAATAAAGAATGGAATAACAACAAAATCACCATGCATGCGGTGCCAGCATGAACATGTTTTTCCAATGTATACTAATAAGGAAGGAATCGGTCCGTAAAAACCCACAGACGGGATATTCCAATGTAATAATAATAAAGAGAACCCGAGTTCGACGTAAATCGCATGAGACGGGATATTCCAACGAGAATAATAAAGATTTTAATCAGTCTGCGTAAAACACATGAATGAGATATTCCAACAGAATAGTAAAAGACTTAATAATAGAAGAATGTCACCAAGTATAGGGTGGCCGCGTATCTGAGTTATTTCAATGTAATAATAAAGAATGGAATAATATAAGTTCTCTTCATGAATACAAAAGAATAACACTCCTTACGAGTACAACAAATAATATTCTCTACCTTAAGAAGAAGAGTAATGGATATATACGTAGTGAAGTAGCAGAATACTTTCTTCTTTCTCGTTATAGTTTATCTCTCTAGAGTTTCAGTGAATTCGTAAGAAAATAATGAAGGAATGAACTTCTATTTATAGAAAAATGGACTGCATAGAAACTAACTCATGAATGGTCCAGATTGATTTACTTTAATCTGACGGTCCATATTTAAAGCAAAATCTTTTAAATAAAATATAATATATTCTATTTATAATCTAATAAAACGAATAACTTTATAAAAGATTTTACTATGCAAACACTATGCATAATAAAATATAATATATTCTATTTATAGAATAACTTTATAAAAGTATTCTGTTTTATTACATTAATAATACCAATAAAATAAAACTGAGTGGCTTATCACATAAGTATTAATAATCAATACCGTGTGCTACTATGCAACCACGCGTATTACTGTACTTTTACTACCGAGTAGTTCAACAGTATTAATGGTAAAACTTCCGCCGTTATTTTCATAAAAATATTTTTATCTTTTTCTCATTCCGACAATAATTCCGTTGTGGGGTCCACCAATGATTGTACCATCGTACGGATATTCCCCGATAAAAAAGAATATTCCCCGACCAATCGAATATTATATAACAACTTGCATACTTTGCAAAATTTATAAATACTACCCACAACTATAATATTATATAAAATCCACACCATAATATTTAAAAAATATTTCGAGATAATTAAATCTTTATTCATAAAATCTGGGGTCTCACACCTGAGCAACGTCTGCTTTATCAGCCCAATCCGGCGATAACACAGGTGAGGGGAAACATCATCATCTCGCCAACGCGATGCCACGCCATGTCATCTCAACATATCTACGCAACGATGTCCCATAAGACTAATCAATCCCGAGTGACTATTGTGCGGGGTAACGGATGAAAGTTGAAGCTTGAAGACCGGAGGGCATCGTCCCATCTTCAATGACTTCGTACAAACTCTAATCCAATGCCATCGTACAACTCTCGACAACGACGGTCCGAAATAGGTCCTAAATACCTCAAACGGATGCCCCGGATTGCATTTCTTAAAGTTTGAGTGGACATTACAGTGCCTAAGTGTACGTACTTCGAGACGACCCAACCCGAAAAACCCGGGCCCACCCGGGTTGCCTCTGGTACACCTGCGACTGAGCCAAAGGTACACCTGTGGCTAAATCGTCTATAAATAGAGGGCTTGGGCTGCCCATTTTGCAAGAGAAAAAGGCGAGGAAGTCCTGCCCAATTTGCTCTGCACTCACCCCATGTAGTGTACTTTCCCCTTAAACACTTGTGAGCTCATATATAGTCTCTTTTGTACCTACAAAAGCCAGTGTTTACCCACTCTAAAGATATAGAAGTCTTCTTTGACAGTCAGCTGTAAGCCTTCTCACACACTTTAGAGTCTTTCTCTTCATCTCAAAGACACCTTCTACACGTTGAGAGTCGTGTTGCTTGCTTTTTGCCTGACTTGATTAGTGGTTTTAATTTTAGTCAATATATATATATATATATATATATATATATATATATATATTTATATATATATTGACTAACATTATCGAGTTATGCCTCGATTGAGCCTGAACTTGATGCAGGCGTTTATTTGCTTTAATATATATATATATATATATATATTAAGCGTATGTCGAACTTTGTTCGATGAGCCTGAACTTGATGCAGTGCGTTTATTGCTTTAATATATATATATATATATATATATATATATATATATATATATATATATATATATATATATTTATATATATTAGCGTATGTGAACTTTGTTCGATGAGCCTGAACTTGATGCAGTGCGTTTATTGCTTTAATATATATATATACATTTATATATATTAATCGTGTGTCGAACTTTGTTCGATGAGCCTAGACTTGATGCAGTGCGTTTCTTTGCTTTAATATATATATATATATATATATATATATATATATATATATATATATATATATATATATACATTTATATATATTAACTATGTGTAGGGACTACATTCGATGAGCACAGATTTTATATCCGAGTGCGTTTATTCGCTTATATTATATATATATATATATATATATATTTTCGGGCCCCACCTGAGTTTACTTCATGGTGGTTGATAAACTTCTGACTTTCTTTTTACGTTTAAATCACGCTGCTGGAGTTTACTTACGTGGCGATTGATCGCTTTATACGACTTTATTTACATTTTGTCCACTTTGGAGTTTCCTTCGTGGCGGTTGGCCATATTCTGACTTTATTTACATTTTGTCCCACACCTGAGTTTCCTCCGTGGCGGTTGATAGCTTTTAATAGCTTTATTTACATTTCTGATCCCTCATGGAGGTGTTTCGTGTAACATTCCAGAATTTTAAAGTGTAATATTAAATATTTATTGATTTATATAAATATTTAATGGATATGTTTATTATTGAATAAATAATTGTTCAATTTGAGTGGATGTGATTTAGTTAATTATTTTTTGAATAAATAATTAAATATTAAATATTAAATATTTATTTGCAATATTAAATATTTATTGAATTATATAAGTATTTAATGGCAATTTGAGTTGATGTGGTTTAGTTAATTATTTGTTGAATAAATAATTAAGGAGCTAAAAAATTAATTGTTATGAGATTATACCAATTTAATTTAATAAGTAAGCTAGAGCTTATAGTGATTTAAATAAATTATAATATTTTAAATGGGAAATTGTAATTTAAAATATTAGTTGGTTGAATAAAATTATAATTATAAAAGAAATTATAGTTATGTGATATTAAATTATGTGCTAAAGTAATTTAATAGATTAATGTTTTAATTGATTTATTAATTAAATAATAGTGTGACTAATAACCTTGCTATAAATGAGTTATTAAATAAATTAAGGGAGTTTAATTCAGTTTTGCCAAACAAGGCCTAATGCCTATTAAGTCTTTTATCTAATTGTGTTTTACCAAACAAGGCATAAGGGTTAATTGATTATATTTTTAGTGGTTAGCCAAACAAGCCTTTTGGCTTTTGATTTTCAAAATAAAAATAACTGATGTCAGTTAAGTTAGAGTTATATTATATATTTAATATATACATTATATCTGTATACATTATATTATTTTACGTATGTTAGAGTTAGGAAGAAAGAAAGCTTAGAAGAAGAAAAAGGGAGAGAAGAAGAAAACTATAGAGAGAAAAAGTGAGTAATTCTAACAGGTTTTTGAGAAAGGAAATGGAGAAAAGAATAGCCATCATCTTCCTAATCAAAGGTAGGAGCTTAATCTCTTCTTTAAAAGTTTAGACTTCTTCTTCCAAAAAGTTCTCTGTAAAATTTTTATAAAGGATAACTTGTTGTTATGTATGTAGTTTTGTATGATTATTGATTATAAGGTTATTCCATGAGTTTATTTATGATTATAGATAAAGCAATTCATGTATGTATGTGTTTTGTGGAAGAAAGTATATTACAGTGTTTACATGAAAATATATATATATGAACATGGCTTAATTTAAAATAGAAATTAAGGTTTTATTAGTTGTTAAATTGATAAATTGATTTTGGGAATTGATAGAGTATGTATAATCATAACTATGATGTTTTGAAATTTCTGTTTTGATTGAAAAACAAAATCACAGTGTTGATTTTCATTAAAAATGTCAACAATGGAGTTTTTGCCAAAAACATTGAAATTTGGTGTTGTAAATTTGATGTTTATGTTATTTTATGAGTAGAAACATGTTAGAAGTCTTCACAATATGTTTATATGAAGTCTATATGTGTATTACATGTTAATCGATCTCTATTAGATTAGAGCTTTTAGGCCAATTTGGCTTTTGTTCATCTTGTTTGCTTGAGCTTGGTGGCCAGATTGAGTCTGGCAAATACAGCACTGACCAAATCATACAAATCTCGCAATGCAGTCATGTCAGCATACGTCAAAGCGCTTGACCAATGGCTTGTGACCAAGCCATGGCCTTGACTCACATAGCAATGTGCGCGAACCACGATGTAAACTATGGGCGCATGCATGATACGAAAGTTAGCGATGAAGGTTACAGCAGTTTTGTTTAAGTATACAAATTTTCAAAATAAATGTTATGTGTTAATAATATGAATGTTAAATGATGATTTCAGTAGTATAAACAATGAATGAGCATGTTATCAAGAGTTAATTAGTATTAACGTAGTTTGATTTTTTGAATTGGTAATTTAACCTACATGATGTATACATTTTGTTTATATAGATATAAAATGTTGGTAATGGCTAATTATGTCATGATGACATATGTATAGGGTATTGATTCAAGTTGTAAGGTTTAGCTTGTGCTAAAGGCAAGTTTTTTAACTCTAAAACTTTGTTGTACAAGTTTAATTTCGTTGAGCACATTATTGCTTTTAATTCCATTTCAATTATACAAGTTGCTACCTCTACACTTTCGTGGAGTTAGATTGTTTATTATTGATAAAACTCTTGTATCTAGTGGTTCATGAGGATGCAAGTATTCTACTTCTTTCATCTTATTATTGAACAAGTTCTTTAATATGTAACTCGTTAGTTAGCAAGAGAGTCACTTTATTCTAGTGATGAACAACTTTGTCGTTCAATTTACTATTCATGATGCATGTTTAGTACCCAATCCTCAATAACCTTGAATGTTATGATTATTCCATGCTTATGCTATTAGATTATTCCTAAAGCATGATGTTAATTAGCAAATATCAATTCAGTTATGATTATTCCATAGCATACAGTTATTTCTTTCGTAACCAACTAATCCTTAGTTGATTCTGGTTTAATTCTAAATTACCTCATAATGTATCCAAACCAAACTTACTTTGAGTGCGGACTTGTATTCTAATTCTTGAGATGAACAACTCTTTTAATAGAGGTTTACGCTTAGCGTTGAAATGGTTGTGCACAATACATTTATCTGAAGGGTTGATCCCCTAAAAATGCGTGGAGTCCTTATAGTCTTATATTTTGTTAAAGTTAAAGTTGAAAGATTACTTATAATCATGGACATGATTAAGTGGTCATTAGACCCTCGATGAATGTTATAATTTTCAGAAAGTTAATAGAATATATTGTTCAATTCTATTGAGCCTAATGTTGGCAATTGATGTAAAAGTTTAACGATTTATTTATTGTTATTTCAAGTGGGCCTTGTTTGCTCACTCTTGCCTGTAAAATTTCTTACAGCTAAAGTTGAAATTATTGACGTACCTAGCACCAGTAAGGGAAAAAGAAAGATGAACAAGTACTGAAGACTTGTAATAGATTTGATAGTTTTATTATCAGACTTTGGTTTAAAGATTGTAATGAAGTTTATTTAATTTCCGCATTTGAATGATTGTTGTTAAAGGTTAGATAACCTGGGAGATTTTTTTTTAAGTTTAATTCTGTATGGGCAGGTTTTGATTATTCAATTTTTTTATAATTGGATAGTTAGAAATGAATGTTTTGATTAAGTGAATCTACGAATCTGTGAAGAATAAAGTACCGGATTTGGGGTGTCACACTTAAGTGGTTGGTGATCATATGCGTATATATATATTACTGACTTTTTATATATACATGCTTACTGCTTTCATACAAATTGTAGTATTCTATGCGCCTAGGAATCATGTGATCACAGATTCATCCCATTGAATCTAGATTCGGTTCCCATGATTGACATTTTCAGCTGTAAGCAGCTTATAAATTATTCTGCGTTGTCTGAATTTCCTCAGATGGTTTCAATACCTACGAGGAAGTCGGCATTATTTTGTATATTATTTTTTTGTTCATACGGATGCCTCAGATCATTAAATAAAACCAATCAAGCCGAGCACTTAATAAAATGGGAGTGTAAAAGGTCTCAATTACTATTGAGCATCAGGGTTTGACAAACCTCTTTTATAAAACATCACTGCTATATCTTGCTTAAAATTGAATTTTTACATTAATTCAAACTCTGTGTATATAGGTGCGAATGAGGGCTCACACTACTTCCAAATAACAGCACATTGACCCACACACACACACATTCATATAATAGTTTCTTGAAAAGAGGCGGTCACCGTGGTAACACGGATGTCAGGGGGTGCCTAACACCTTCCCCCCACATAACCAAGTCCCCAGACCCTAATGAATCTCGGTTTCACCGACCCGTATAGCAGTGTCACATCACTGGGTCAATGTGCAAACCTTTTCTCGGTTGTGTTGGTACAACCATTTAAAAAACTAATTGGCGACTCTTAACAGTCCATCATCGACATTATACATGTCAGACATTTTTCACTTGTTTTTTCAAACAAATCTCACCTAAAATGAGAACACCAAAGAACAAGTAACGGAAAGGGACATCCAAAAATCCCGACGTCGACACATTTAATCCAGGACTCTTATATAACAGGAACACTTCTTTTAGGCAGCTGCATGGGAACCAAAGTAAGGAGAAGCCTCTATAAGAAACAACTTTGCCTGTTTGATGGCAGGAAAAACTCCTTAAATCTGGCTACAACAAAAAAACATCTTGAGAAAATATGGAAACAATACTCACAAAAACCATATGATACCAGCACCAAAAAGATTAAATAGTATATATATATATATATATATATATATATATATATATATTTCATTCTTAGAATATTTAAAGCATCATCAATAGAAATAACATCTTCTAGCTTCTTCCTACCCAAAAAAAGTTAATCTATAAACAACTCAATCATATTCTAACAGAGCCATCACAACCACATAAAGAAGAATCAAACAAACCTTCCAATGTAACTTAGAACAAGAAAAGTCTTTCTAAACTCAAGTTTGATAAGTATCAACCCTTGTTGACTTATTTATAACAGTGCAGCCAAGACAAACTAGAGGCATGAGGCTTTACTTTCCGGTAATTAGCTCATATATTACTTTGATGTTGCTATATATATTCAAAAAAATTCTTGATAATATATATTCCAATATTCTTTTACAACTCCTGAATTTTGAAAATGATACACCTGTCTACACATTCAAGAAAGCCTATATCATCAATTGACATATCATCATCATCATCAAATGACATATTCAAATCCAAAGAAACACATGGACTCATCCTCTCCTCAAAATCAACAACTAACTTCTCCTGATCTTCGACTCCATCACTTGTTTTTTGCTTACTTGGAGGAGAACAAGCTCTTGACCTAGAACTGAAGCTTTCACTGTGACGCCCCCAAAATTAGGTATACATCACCCATTCTGAGTCGCCAGATACATGGTACAAAATTCAAATACAACTTCATGTATACAACTGTTGAGCTGCCATATAGAATACGATCACAGTTAACTATGAGTTTATATACAAATGTATGTAAATTTTATGGTACCTCGACCACAACCTTACAATGATACTTTACATAAAAGTATAGTCAAAAACTGTTTTAGAAATTAAAATCTTTGGGAAGTGCTCAAGGAAACCTTCGTACATGGAAGGACATGCGTCTAGGTTATGATAGATATCATATGTCCACAAAATTATCCTTGGTTGACCCAAAAGTCTCCAAAGAAAAACAAGAAGATTACTATCATCTTCTTTCCAATGGTGAGTCTTCTCTTGACATATAAATATCTCCGTTGTCTCCAAGTAAAAATTATATTTCAAATAAACTCCAAGATCATATAGGTAGTGCTCGTAGATATACTCAGCAAGTGGATGTGCACAACCATGTCTTATGATAACATGAGGTTGTATGTCATTAGACATCTTGTATAATAGTGGCAAAACACCCTCCCAAAGTTGGGTTCACCTCACCCTATTCGGTTCACCAAAATTAAATATCAAATGACGTATACAATACGACAAACTTATCTAAAATTCTCAACCAAATTATTTCCATACTATTTAGGGAGAACCTCAACAGCTATAGACCACCGTTCTATTCCCCTGTTATCCCCGGTCGACCCAGCTACACTCTTATTACTTGAAAGGAATTGTGAAGCAAAAGGGTGAGCACAACTAGTCCAGTAAAGAATATCATGACTAAAGATAATTAAATTATCAATAGCTTTCATCAATAGTAAATCAGAGATTTAGAACATATGGTAGATGATAAAACTTTCCAACCATAGTTGCAGCGGAACAAGCAATCCATTAGAAGAGTCAAATAGACCATCAGGTCTATTATCTTCTCCATGTTAAAAGTCCACCAATAATGTTTTATCCCTGTAACATCAATCAACAATTCCTGTCCACAATCATATGAATAACTCATAATCATAATTGTGATTTTAAATTCCTCTTCGTACCCATGACGAAGATAATTTTCATCACCTATCTTCACCTGAAACATCAAAAATCATGGTTATACCAAATCACAATTCTTGTTCATAATCATACTACTAAATTCATCTTTGCACTACGGCCAAAGATATTCATTAACAATTCATCTTTGCACTACAAGCCAAAGACATGCAATTGTATTTTAGAAGAGTCAAGTAGAGCATGATATCTACTATCTTCTACAAATTAAAAGTGTATAACCAATATTTTATCGCTGAGACTCAGCTTAGTAAATAATCCACATCATTGAATTATCCATGCACTACGACCAAGGATATTCGTTAGTATCACATCCATGAATTATCCATGCACTACGACCAAAGATATTCATTATTATCACATCCATGAATTAATATTTCATCGTTGAGAATCAACTCAATAATTAATCAATATCATCGAATCATCCCTGCACTACAGGCCAAGGATATTCATTAGTATCACGGCCACGAATTATCCATGCACTACAGGCCAAAGATAATCGTGTTTTCATCAACGGTCCTGATCATGCCATTAGACAATTCATCTTTGCACCCTTGGCCGAAGAGAATCCATAGCCATAATCATACCAAAAAAATTGTCCATCAATGCACTACGGGCCAATGAGGACTTTTTCCACATCATTTGTAACATTATGGTCATGATTATACCGAATAATCCCTGGTCATAATCATACCAAGTCCATCTATGCACTACAGGCCACAAATAACTTTCAACATAATATAAACATGAGGATGATGACAATGACATAATAATTTAATAAAACAAGTTCAAGAATTAATTTATCCAGGAACCAATAACGTCCAAATTGTCAACATGATACTTCTTTGTAGAGTAAAATTCAAGAATGCTCAGAAGAATATTTCTATGAAAATATACTGGATGAAGCGCAAATATCAAGGATATTCAACTAATTTTATGGAGTATAGAAGCCAAAACTTTAATCAACTGAGTATAATAGAATATATGGAACTGCAAATGGATTTTCGTCGCCATGCGGTAATCCACTTAGACAGATCATTTCCACAATTTAATAAGGAATGAATACAAAGGATCATTCACCATGCATGTGGTAATCCACATAGACAGGTTATTCCAACAGAATAATAAATAATGGAATAATAGGAGGATTCACCATGCGTGCGATAGACTGCATAGACATGTTATTCCCAACAGAATAATAAATAATGGAACCAGGTCGGTGAAATTACACCTAAGCGGATGTTCCAACGAGAATAATAAAAGACGGAACCAGTCCGGCGTAAAATGCATGAATGAGGATATTCCAACGAGAATAATAAAGATTTTAACCGGTCCTGCGTAAAACACACGAGCAGGATGTTCCAGCGAGAATAATAAAAATGGAATAACAAAAGAATTTCACCAAGTATAGGGTAGCCTGCGTATACAGGTTATTCTAACAGAATAATAAAGAATGGAATAATAGAAGTTCTCTTCATGAACACAAAAGAAATAATACCCCTTATGAGTACCACAAATAATATCCCTTACCGTAAAAGAAGAGTATTCCGACTGGTAGGGCGAGGATATACTCGAAGAAAACTTGCACTATGCTCAAAGCTTTCTTAAACTCTAAAGAAATACGCTCAAAATTATAGAAGAAGAACTCTCTCTATAGTTTCTCTCTCTAGAGTTTCAGTTAATTTGTAAAAAATAATGAAGGAATGAGCTTCTATTTATAGAAGAATGGACTGCATAGTAACTAATTCATGAGCGGTCAGTTGATTTACTTTTAATCGGATGGTCCATATTTAAAAGCAAAATCTTTTAAATAAAATATAATATACTCTATTTATAATCTAATAAAATGAATAACTTTATAAAAGTATTTTATTTTATATAAAAAGATTTTACTATGCAAAATACTATATCACGAGCACTATGCAACACTATGCATAATAAAATATAATATATTCTAATTATTGTCTAATAAAATAAACAACTTTATAAAAGTATTACATTTTATATAAAAAGATATTACTATGCAAAATACTATGCATAATAGAATATTATATATTCTATTTATAGTCTATTAAAGCGAATAACTTTATAAAAATATTACATTTTATATAAAAAGCATTTACATTTTATTACATTAATAATACTAATAAAACACAACCGAGTGACTTCTCACGTAAGCATCAATAATCAATCTGTGTGTACTACTATGCAACTACGCCAGCGTATTCTTTGTAACAACAAGGGGTTTTCAACAGTTAACGGTAAAACTTCCGCCGTTATTTTCATAAAAATATTTTTGTCATTTTCTCAATCCGACAATAATTCTGTTGTGGGGTCCACCAATGATTGTATCGTTGTACGAATATTCCCCGATAAAAAGAATATTCCCCGACTAATCCAATATTCCCCGACACAACAAATATTTTATATCAACTTGCTTACTTTGCAAAAAAAAAAAAATTCACATATTACCCTTAACTTTAAACTTTTATCAATTTAACTATTTACCAAAATAGAAAAATTGAATACTTTTATTTCATAAAATTCGGGGTCTCACATTCATAGCTCAAAATGATGATAACATTGTTAGAGTTTATGCCCTAGAGGCCAATTATTTGATATAATTGCTTAACGTTTTGATATTATATTTGATTGAATAAATATATGATTTTATTATGGTTTTATTTACTACGTAATATAATTGTTAACATAATAAAATTCCTTATAATAGTGATACAAATTATATAGTTTCAAGTATGTGACTTGAACATGAGATTATATATTACCATTAGTATCAGTGTTCTTAAATGTCCCTAGTCGAGTATCATTGTTGATGGGACAACAATGATGCATTGAGACTAGTATGTGGATTGACTGATGACCAAATCTCATTGGTCATAAATATATGAGATATTAAGTCAATGCATAGGTACATGTTGAAGAACGATGTCTTTGATGCAGGACCCACCATGAGAATTCTATATGGAGCATTATGCGAAGTGTCATTAGCAATTCTCATAGTGACAATGATGTAATGGTCCTCCGGACACAAAATCGCTATATTATTACTACGAGAATTTATGTACTTTGATATCATCAAATGTCACCTTTAATAGGGTGGACTATAAAGGTGATTATTGGGTTCATCATTTATCGTGTGAGAAATATGAGTGATCTAGATGGAATTTAATCATCCTATACATTATGGGTGATATCCATAGGCCTCTTGATTGAGTAAGACTATGAAATGCATGACCATGCTCAAATAGTGATTTGTTTCATATAGTCTACTCATTGATTTAGAAAACTCAAATTAAATTATGAAGAGTATGACACATTCCATGACTCGAGTTTAATCTAGGATATTAAGGTTAAAAGGATTAAATTACATTGAAACATTGGTCACGAAAAGGTTGCATCGAATCATCGATCTTATTATTACTTGGGTAGCGATGATGCATTACTAGATGTCAGCTCACTTTGTTTATAATTTTATAATATGATTTTAAAATTATTGCCAGCGTAATAATAACCTATAAGGTCACACACATAGAACGTTATTTAAAAGGAATTAATTTAAATTTTAAGGATTTAAATATATTAATATGATTAATAGTATTTAAATCACAAATTTAAATTAAAAGGATAATTTGTATATATGTATATTAATTAAGTAAGACTTAATTAAGATATATATATATATATATATATATATATATATATATATATAAATTGGATTTTATAAAATTAGGTTTTGATTTGATTAATTCCTTTTAACTACTATATATATGATATATAGCGACTACTTAGGTAAGATATCATAATTGAAAACCCTAGCCGCTCTTAGAGAGAGACTAGAGAAAAAACAGTTTCAAAATCCATTCCTTTTGTTGGTTAGTCTGTAAGTCCTTCTTATTGAAGAATCGTTCAAGCTTGATTTTTCGTGCGGCGTTCGATGTGGATCTGGTAGAGGCGCTTGATCGGTTTGTATTACGTTGGAGATTCAAAGCGCGATCGGTTTGATTCTCGTTTTTGTTTATATCTGGTATAATCTCTAAACCTCTGAATTAATTAATTTTTGCATGGATCTGTTTTTTTAGGTTTGAAAATTGCTTTAAAATTTTAATTTCATTGTATGCGTTCTCGCGTCTTAAAGCCCAATAAACATCACAAAGTCCAACTTCTTCCCACTTGAATTTCTTATTTTCATGCTTTCAATGGCCCTTTTATGCCCATTTGAGAGCAATAATCCGCTTACTCAACATCTTCTTCAACAAAGAAAACTCTCTCGAGGATTAACTGACATTGCTTCGGCAAACCTCTCGACATAACTACAACTTTGTTCATCTCTTGACCTTTTATTTCTCAAATCTTCAGTCGAATCAACCCTAGTCGATGAGAAACTGCTTAGAGAGATCGGTGTATAGTTGGAATAAGAGGAGCCAAACACAACCTTAGCTAATTCCCTAGCAACCTTCTCTTTGGCATGTGCATCTACTCCTTGGAAGAAAAACCAAGTCTCTTCTTTTGCCTGATCAATGCACCTTCTATTTCCTTTCCTTCTTAACATTCCTGACCTGCATTGTAATATAGTGCCATCGATTTCAAGAATAATATCCTTTTGCCATGGGACCTTTTTCTCTAATGCGTTACATATAGTTTTAAGATTATCCGCATTGAACTCTTTGAACCTTGATACATATTCCGTTTCCATGATATCGCTAGAAGAAGCAGAATTTGGAGTGGAATTAGGATTTGACAGCCAGCCATTCTTAGGAATGTACATTCTCAAACTTGTTTCACATGTTTTGTCAGTAGTTGCATGTAAGACCCCAACTTTTATGAATAAAGATTAATTTTTCTCTAAATGTTATTTTGAATAATAAGGTGTCGATTTGATATAATGTTATAATTGTGGGTAATATTTACAAATTTTGCAAAGTAACTAAGTTGTCATAAAATATTCGTTTGGTCGGGGAATATTCGTTTTATCAGGGAATATTCGTATGATGGCACAATCATTGGCGGACTCCATAACGGAATTACTATCGAATTTAGAAAGCGACAGAAATAACTTTTTATAAAAATAACGGCAAAAGTTTTATCATTAACTGTTGAAATACCCGGTGATAAAAGTACAGTAATACGCGTGGTTGCATAGTAGCACACGGTATTGTACAGTATCTTTGATTATTGATGCTTACATGAGAAGTCAATCAGTTATACTCAATTATTGCCACAATATTTGCTACATAGTATCTCACATTATTGATTCAATTATTATCACAATATTTTATATTATTAAATCAATAATTGAGACGGCAAAGTTATTTATATCATTAGTTGCATTATTGACAATGTCTAGAAAGTTCTGTCGATGAAAGGGGTTTGGTCACATATTACGCGCCAATAAGGAAAAATCCTTATCGGATAGCCTCCTCTTTCCTGGGAATGATCTGGTTGTTAATATTGCGAGTTATAATATTAATGATGAATAGATGTTATTAAAAATGTGTTTAGTGAAGCCAAGTGAATTGAGATAAATAGAGGGATTTTTTATGAAGTATTTGTTATAAATTTGGCTTATTATATAGACCCCCACTTACTCATTTTTTAAAATCGTCGGTGAAAAGTTATCTCAATTTTATTTTATTACTTATATATATATATATATATATATATATATATATATATATATATATATATATATATATATATATATATATAATGTGTGGGTGTGGGTGTGTGCGTTTGAGTGGGTGGTATATATATATATTATATAAGTTTTGTTTTTATATAAAATAGAATATATTATATTTTATTATGCATAAATCTTGCATAGTGTTGCATTGTAAAATTAATTTTTTTTTAAAGTTTCAGCCGATTGCGTCCGTGATTTTCAATTACTATTCACCCGTGATTTTCTAATTCAAATAGTATCATGCCATTCTCCCATAAATAAGATGCTTAGTTTAGAATTAAAAATCACACCAGAATCAGAGAATTCTTCTTCTATAATATTGAGCGTATTTCTTTAGAGTTTAAGGAAGCTTTGAGTGTAGAAAATAGTGCAAGTTTTCTTCAAGAATATCCCTGCCATACCAGTCAGAAATACTCTCCTTTTAAGGTAGGGGATATTATTTTTGTTCAATATTCGTAAGAAATATTATTTTCTTCCATACTCTGTAGTATGTAAGTAATATTATTTCGTTTCATATTCCAAATTCTACACTCATTTTGTTAAGTATTGCTTCTATACTCTTTGAAATTAGTAGAATATCCTTAAAATTTGCGCTTCATCTAGTATCTTTTCATGGAAATATTTTTCTGAACATTCTTGTTAAGTTTTAACCTTTTTATGCCAGAGTACTATTCACGGGGTACTATTCACTCGGGTACTATTCACCCGGGGTACTATTCATGATAAAAATTGATTTCTTTCATGTTGAGAATTTGGACATTCTTGAACTCTGGATAAATTGAATTATAAATCTTTAATATTTATCCTTGCTTTCACTTAATTGAATTCTTATATCATTGTCATCATCCTCATGCTTATATTGTGATGAAAGTCATCTTTGGCCCGTAGTGCATAGATGGACTATTGATTGGTATAATTATGACCATGAATTATGTATCGGTATAATCATGACCTGTAATGTTACAAATGATGTGGTAAAAGTCCTCATTGGCCCGTAGTGCATTGATGGACAGTTGTTGGCATGATCATGACCATTGGTGATAATAACGAATATCATTGGCCCGTAGTGCATGGATAATTCGTGGATGTGATACTAACGAATATCCTTGGCCCGTAGTGCATGGATAATTCGATGATGTGGATTATTTATTGAGCTGTGTTATAGCGATAAAATATTGATAATGAACTTTTAAATCATAGAAGAGAGTAGATATCATGCTCTAATTGACTCTTCTAATGGATTGCTTGTTCCGGTGCAGTTAAACTTGTTGTTTATTGTATTCTATCAGTTTTATACTGTTGAAGGCTAATGATAATTTATTATGCATTATCTTAGTCATAATATTCTTTACTGGGCTAGTTGAGCTCACCCTTTTCTTTCATTGTTCTCTTCAAGAAATGAGAACATAGTCGAGACTAGTCGAGGAATGGAGTGACGGTCCGAAATGGTGGCTGTAGTAGTCCTCATTATTTTATAAAATAGTGTGATAATAATTGTAATGAGGACTCCATTTAAGTTTGGATATTGTCTACGAGACAATATTCTTTTTAAAACTCTCAGTTTATGGTTTGTCGTATTTTACACGACAATTGTATAATTAAGTTTGTAATTAAATTATGTACCATGTATTTGACGACTCAAAATGGGTTGTATATACCTATTTTGGGGGCATCACAGTTAGTATCAAAACTTAGGGATATAATCCCTGGATGAGATTTGAGGCTAGAACTAGGAGGGGAGAGATGGGTAAATCATTCGCTAGTATGACCTACCTAAGTTTATTTGTTATTTAATATGTCGGTAATATTACAGGGATAATATGTGGCATGTCAATTAACCTTTGCTTTGTGGCAGTGTTTTAAAATGACTTCTAAAAATGTTGAGATAAGCAATGGAGCACATGAGACCGTTGAGTTACCACCAATCAATAACCAGGATAATGTGCATTAGGAAGGCAATAATCCTCAGGTAAACAACAACACTGACCAAATGATGAACGATGGGGTGTTCAGAATCTTTCTGCAATTCGTGTAACATCAGGCGAGAGAGACTCCGGTTCAAAATGCAGGTGGAAACATTGAAAACTCATGGATGGTCACCGCTAAGCAACTCAAGGAGCTGGGACCACAAGAGTTTTTGGGAAAGCCAGAACCACTTAAGGCGGAGACGTGGATTAAGAAGATCACCAAGATATTTGATGTCTTGGGATTCTCCGAGGAGCAAAAGGTTCCCTTTGCCACCTTCATGTTGCGAGGAGAGGCAGATCATTGGTGGGAATCTGTCAAGTGTACTCAACCTGCTGCATTACAGATGTATTGGGAGAAGTTTCAAGAATTGTTCAACGACAAGTACTTTCCCGAAAGTATTCATCACATGAAGGAGGTGGATTTCATTAAGCTGGAGCAAAACAATATGACCGTGTCGCAGTACGAGGCTAAGTTTGCCGAGTTATCCCAGTTTGCATCCCATTTGGTTGATAATGAGGAGAGAATGTTTCTGCGAGGTGTGAAACCCAAAATACGTTAATACCTCATTTCTCACAAACTTTGCTTGTATTCAAATGTTGTGAATAGGTCTCAATTATTGGAGTGCGATAATGAGTCAGCCTAACCAAAAGATAGCAGCCAACAAAATGATAATACCAGTGGTAGTAGTCATCGAAGCGGTGATAACAAACGTGGAGGAAATCAACTTGCCAGAAATCGTAACCACTTCGGTGGTAATCCTAGCTAAGATAATAGAAATTGAAATTTCAAAAAAGAGGAGATTCAACAATTATGGAAAGACAGCAACACCATCACCTGTTTTCAAGGAAGGAGAATGACCACAGTTCGTATGCTACAAATGCGGAGGGGAGGGACACATCAGTCCAAACTGTACGCATAAACCCAAAGCATATTACAATTGCGGAAGAGAAGGTCACCAAGCTCGATTTTGTCATGTAGTGATGTCAAATCCAGCTGGGATGGAGACACCGAAGGCCATCCCAGACAAGTCAAAGTCGATAGTTCAAGGGAGGGCATTTGTTGTGACCTCCCAAAAAGCGAGGAACCCGAACAAAGTTGTCACGGGTAAGCTAATCATAAACTCTTGAGAAGTCTATACCTTATTTGAAACCGGTTCTACCCATTCTTTTATTTCTCCTTCTTGCGCTCAACGTTCAAATTTAACTCCGGAGAAATTAGACTTTGATTTATCTGTTGAAACTCCGTTGGGAGAAACCTTCATTACATTCACTATTTATAAGTCTTGCTTGATTCAAATTGGTAACCACACGTTACCTGTAGATCTTATCTCTTTGAAAATACTTGCATTTGATGTGATTTTAGGGATTGATTGGTTAACTACTCACCATGCTAAAATTGATTGTTTTCGTAAGATTGTTAGCTTTCATATTCCTAAAAAACTTATTATGCAAATTCAAGCAACCAAAACCACTAAAGTCAATCACTTTCATATCAAGCCATAAATCCATTCGTTTATTGAAAAATGGATGTCAAGCTTTTTTAGCCCATGTCACGAATTTAAACAAAAATACGTCAGATTTGAATGATATTTCTATTGTTAATAAATTTCCTGACATATTCCCTGAAGAACTTCCCGGCCTACCCCCAGAGCGTGAAATTGAGTTTGGTATTGACCTTAAACACGGAACAAAACCCATTTCTAATGCCCCATATCGAATGGCTCCTATTGAAATTCAGAATTAAAGACCCAACTGCAGGAATTGCTAGATATCAGTTTCATTTGTCCTAGTACGTCTCTTTGGGGTACTCCTTTTCTATTCGTAAAGAAGAAAGATGGGAGTATGCGATTGTGTGTTAACTATTGGGAGTTGAATCATGTCACCATCAAGAATAGGTATCCATTGCCACGCATTGATGACCTGTTTGACCAGTTGTAAGGTGTCAAATTCTTTTCAAAGATCGATCTTCGTTCCAGATATTACCAGTTAAAGATTAAAACTGATGACATTCCCAAGACTGCTTTCAGAACTCGATACGGGCATTACGAATTTCTAGTCATGTCTTTTGGATTGACTAATGCTCCTACTGCTTTCATGGATATGATGAACCAAGTATTCAACGAATATTTGAATCACTTTGTAGTCATGTTTATTGATGACATCCTCATATACTCTAAAACCCGTGAAGATCATGAGCAACACTTGAGGTTAATACTCCAAAAGCTTCGTGAAAACAAGCTTTATGCCAAGTTGAAGAAATATGAGTTCTGGCTTGAGGAAGTAGTATTTCTTGGGCACGTGATATCAAATCACGAAATATCTATTGACCTAGCAAAGATTGAAGCAATACAAAGCTGGGAGCAACCTAAGTCAGTGACCGAAGTACGTAGCTTTCTCGACTTAGCTGGTTATTATCGGAGATTCGTGGAAGAATTTTCTCGAATCGCTACTCCATTAACTCAGCTGACTCAAAAAGATACAAAATTCGGTTGGAGCGAGGAATGTGAGAAGAGTTTTCAAGAACTCAAGAGGAGACTCATTTCAGCACCTGTTTTGACAATACCATCTGGTTCGGAGGGATTTGTCATCAACAGCGATGCTTCAGGCAGAGGGTTAGGATGTGTTCTCATGAAACATGGGAAAGTTATAGCCTATGCCTCACGACAACTCAAAGAATATGAGAGTAATTATCCTACTCATGATCTGGAGTTGGCAGCTGTTGTCTTCGCACTTAAAATCTGGAGGTATTACCTGTATGGGGAGAAAGTGGAGATCTATATGGATCATAAAAGCCTCAAATATTTCTTCACCCAAAAGGAACTCAACATGCGGCAACGACATTGGCTTGAACTATTAAAAGATTATGATCATACCATCCAATACCATCCTGGAAAAGTGAACATGGTAGCTGACGCGTTGAGTAGAAGATCTTATGCGGGTATGAGTGCGATATTTTCAACGCAAAGGCCCATTTTGTATGACTTATAAAGGATTGAGATAGAGTTAAAGACTCCAGGTACCCACGTGATGATGGCCAATATACGAGTAAAATTGACTTTAATCAATAAAGTTAAAGCTGCTCAAGCTAAAGACCTGGAGCTGATGCGTATGAGGAAGAAAGTGCAAGAAGGTGCTTTTCCAGAAGAAAGAATTAATGAAGAAGGAATACTACGAGTCAACTTTAGACTTTGTGTTCTTAACGACCTTGATTTAAAGTATAAGATCATGATGGAGGCGCACAATACACCGTTTACAATCCCTCCTGGGAGTACCAAAATGTATCGTGACCTTCGACATACATTTTGGTGGAGCAATATAAAGAGAGAGATAGCGGAGTTTATCTCAAGGTGTCTACCTTAACGAGTTAAGGCGGAGCATTAAGTGCCAAAAGGTCTATTGCAACCACTTGAAATTCCAGAATGGAAGTGGGATCACATTACCATGGATTTGTTATTGGTATTGCCAAGGTTTCTCAAGGCATATATGCGATTTGAGTCATTGTTGATAGATTGACCAAGTCTGCTCATTTCTTACCTATACGAGAAACTTATACACTTGAACGTCTTGCTCGTATATACATAAATGAGATTGTAAGACTGCATGGTATGCCAGTATCCATTGTTTCTAATCGAGACCCAAGATTCACTTCACGGTTTTGGGTTAGTTTGCAAAAAGCTATGGGCACAGATTTACGATTTAGTTTGACATATCATCCTCAAATGGACGGGCAGTTGGAGAGGACTATTCAAAATCTTGAAGATCTATTAAGACTCTGTGTCCTTGACTTCAAGGGAAGTTGGGAAAAGTTCTTACCATTAGTGGAATTCTCTTACAACAATAGTTATCAAGCAAGTATCGACATGGCTCCATTTGAGGCATTGTATGGAAGAAAGTGTCGTTCTCTGGTATGCTGGGATGAGGTGGGTGAAGCAACGTTGTTGGAACCAAAATTGGTACGTATGACTACGGAGAAGATTCAAATGATCAGGCAACGTATAAAAACCTCACAATATCGACAAAAGAGTTATGCTGATCTTCATCGAAAGGACGTGGAATTCAATGTTGGAGAACATGTGTTGTTACGTGTTACTCCATGGAAAGGAGTTACGAGATTTGGAAAGAGAAGAAAGCTCAATCCTTGATTCATTGGCCCATTTGAAATCTTTGACCGAGTAGGAAATGTGGCCTATAGACTCGCTTTACCGCCAAGTATGTCTCGTGTTCATAACGTTTTTCATATATCTATGTTACGTAAATATGTGGAAGACTCGAACCACATTATTGAGTAAGAACCGGACGGAATAGCGAAAGATTTAACGTACAAAGAGGTACCTGTTAAAATCTTGGATAAGAAGGAACATATTCTACGCTCCAAGGTTATACCTCAAGTCAAAGTTTTGTGGAGAAACCATGATGTTGAGGAAAAGACCTGAGAGTTAAAATCTGAAATGGGATCAAGGTATCCTCACCTCTTCGACATACCAGGTATGTACCCTAATTTCGAGGGAGAAATTTCATAAGAAGTGGAGGTTGTAAGACCCCAACTTTTATGAATAAAGATGAATTTTCTATAAATATCATTTTTTAATTTTAAGGAGTGAATTTGATATAATGTTATAGTTCTGGGTAATATTTATAAATTTTGTAAAGTATGCAAGTTGTTATATTATATTCGATTGGTCGGGGAATATTCATTTTAACAGGGAATATTCGTACGACTACACAATCATTGGTGGACCCCATAGCGGAATTATTGTCGGAGTTAGAAAATGACAGAGATATCTTTTTATAAAAGTAACGGTGGAAGTTTTACCGTTAACTGTTGAAATACCGGTGATGAAAAGTACAGTAATACGCTTAGTTGCATAGTAGCACACAGTATTGATTATTGATGCTTACGTGAGAAGTCACTCAGTTTTGTTCAATTATTGCTATAGTAATTGCTGCATAGTATCTCATGTTATTTGATTCAATTATTGTCGATATATTATATATTATTAAATGAATAATTGAGATGACAAGTTATTCATATTATTATCTGCATAATTAACAATTTCTAGAAAGTTCTGTCGAGGAAAGAGGTTTGTTCACCTAATTGCGCGCCAATAGAGAGAAATCCTTATCGGAAAGCCCCCTCTTTCCTGAAAACGATTTGGTTGTTAATATTGCGAGTTATAATAATGATGAATAAATGTTTTTAAAATATTGAGGGCATTTTTATGAAATATTTATTGTAAATTTTTCTTTTGGACCCCCATTTACCCATTTTTCAAAATAATCGATAGAAAGTTATTTTAAGAGGTGGGGGCCACGGGTGGGGCCCACGTGTGTAACAAAGTCTTTGGGGGGGGGGGATTATTTGGTTTGTCACGGGGGAAATGAATGTAATGGAAGGAATGGCAGGTAATGTATATATATAAATATATATTTTATAAGTTTTGTTTTTTTTTATAAAAAGTAGAATATATTATATTTTATTATGCATAGTGTTTGCATAGTGAATCTTGTGATATCATCCGGTGCCCATGAGTTTTCGTCGAATTCGTTTACTGTTTACCTATGAATTTATTTTCCAATAGTATCCTTTCCATTCTCCTATAAATATGATGCTTAGTTAGAATTGAAAATCACACCAGAATAAGAGAAATTTTCTTCTATAATATTGAGTGTATTTCTTTCGAGTTTTAGGAAGCTTTGAGTGTAGAAAACAGTTCAAGTTTTCTTCACGAATATCCCCGCTATACCAGTTGAAATACTCTTCTTTTTAAGGTAAGTGATATTATTTTTGTTCAGTATTCATATGAAATAATATTTTCTTCCATACTTTGTAGTATTTAAGTAATATTATTTCGTTTCAGATTTTGAATTCTATACTAATTTTGTTACGTTTTGGCTCCTATACTGCATGAAATTAGTAGATTATCCTTGATATTTGCGCTTCATCTAGTATCTTTTCATGGAAATATTATTCTGAGCATTCTTGATAAGTTTTAACCTTTTTATGCTGGAGTACTATTCACGGGGTACTATTCCTGAATTACTATTCATGGGGTATTATTCACTCGGTTACTATTCACCCAGGATACTATTTATGACAAAAACTGATTTCTTTTCGGTCCAAATCATTTTTGATTCAATATTATTCTTGAATTTTACTCCACAAAGCAGTATCATGTTAACAATTTGGACATTATTGAATTCTGGATAAATTAAATTATAAATCTTTAAAATTTATCCTTTGCTTTCATTTAATTGAATTCTTATATCATTGTCATCATCCTCATGCTTATATTATTATGAAAGTCATCTGTGGCTTGTAGTGCATAGATGGACTTGGTATGATTATGACCAGGGATTATTCGGTATAATCATGACCGTAATGTTACAAATGATGTGATAAAAGTCCTCATTGGCCCGTAGTGTATTGATGGACATTTGTTGGCATGATCATTGTAAAACCCCAACTTTTTGAATAAAGATGAATTTTCTATAAATATTATTTTTGAATATTATGGAGTGAAATTGATATAATGTTATAGTTGTGGGTAATATTTATAAATTTTGCAAAGTACGCAAGTTGTTATATAATATTCGATTGGTCGGGGAATATTCATTTTAACAGGGAATATTCGTACAACGGCACAATCATTGGTGGACCCCACAACGGAATTATTGTCGGATTGAGAAATGACAAAAATACTTTATGAAAATAACGGCGGAAGTTTTACCGTTAACTGTTGAAACACCCGGTGTTAAAAGTACAATAATACGCGTGGTTGCATAGTAGCACACGGTATTAATTATTGATGCTTACGCGATAAGTCACTCAGTTTTATTGGTATTATTAATGTAATAATACAAAAAATATTTTTATATAAAACAGAATACTTTTATAAAGTTATTCTATAAATAGAATATATTATATTCTATTTTGCATAGTGCCTGCATAGTGTTTGCATTGTAAAATCTTTTATAAAGTTATTTGTTTTATTAGATTATAAATAGAATATATTATATTTTATTTAAAAGATTTTGCTTTAAATATGGACCGTCAGATTAAAGTAAATCAATCTGGACCGCTCATGAGTTAGTTACTATCACGATCCATTTTCTATAAATAGAAGCTCATTCCTTCATTATTTTCTTACTTAATTCACCGAAACTCTAGAGAGATAAACTATAGAGAGAAAGAAGAAAGTATTCGCTACTTCACTACTTATATATCTAGTACTCTTCTTCTTAAGGTAGGGAATATTATTTGTTGTACTAAATAAGGGGTGTTATTCTTTTGTATTCATAAAGAGAACTTATGTTATTCCATTATTTATTATTCTGTTGGAATAACTCAGATACGCTGAGCTACCCTATACTTGGTGACATCCTTCTATTATTCCGCTTTTATTATTACATTGGAATATCACATTCATGCGCTTCTGTTTGGACTGATTCCGCCTCTTTATTATTCTATTGGAATATCACCGTGCATGCGCTTTATGCTTTTGGTTCCATCTTTATTATTATCCTTGGAATGAATATCATGTCTGCATGCGCTTTTACGTTGGACTGATTAAAATCCTTATTAGTATTCTGTTGGAATAACCTTTCTATTCGAAGTACCGCATGCATGGTGATTTCATTGTTATTCCATTCTTTATTACTCTGTTGGAACATCCCGCTTCGGTGCAATTTACTTTGACCAGTTCCGTTATTTAGTATTCTGTTGAATAACATGTCTATGCGAAGTACCGCATGCATGGTGATTTCTTTTGTTATTCCATTCTTTATTATACTCCATTGGTTAAAGTTTTGACTTCTATACTCCATGAAATTAGTGGAATATCCTTGATATTTGTGCTTCATCCAGTATATTTTCATGGAAATATTCTTCTGAGCATTCTTGAATTTTACTCTACAAAGTAGTATCATGTTGACAATTTGGACATTATTAGTTCCTGGATAAATTAATTCTTGAACTTATTTTATTGAATTCTTATATCATTGTCATCATCCTCATGTTTATATTTTTTTTTTGAAAGTCATCTGTGGGGCACATAGTGCATAGATGGACTTGGTATGATTATGACCGAGGGGATTATTCTTTGTAATCATGGCCGTAATGTTACAAATGATGTGGTAAAAGTTCTCATTGGTCCGTAGTGCATTGATGGATGATTGTTGGCATGATCATGACCATTATTGAATACACAAATATTCGTGGGTCGTGAGTGCATGGATAATTATGGTCGTGATACTAAAGAATATCCTTGATCAGTAGTGCGGGGGTGATTCGATGATGTGGATTATTTATTAAGCTGAGTCCCAACGATAAAAGTCATGAAAAACCTTTTAAATCATAGAAGATAGTAGATTTTATTCTCTACTTGACTCTTCTAATGGATTGCTTGTTCCGCTGCGGTTAAACTTGATGTTTGTTATATTTTATCAGTTTAACACTGTTGAAGGCTAATGATAATTTATTCTGCATTATCTTAGTCATAATATTTCTTACTTGGCTAGTTGAGCTCACCCTTTCTTTCACTGTTCTCTTCAGGAAATGAGAATATAGCTGGGACGAGTCGGGAAACGGAGTGATGGACCAGATGATAGTATTAGTAGTCCTCACTATTCTGTTAAATAGTGTGACAATAAATGTAATGAGAAATTATTCTGAGAGTGGATATTGTCTAGATGACAATATTTGTATTAAAACTCACAGCTCTCTTGTTGTATATTAAAGATTGTATTTGTATTCTGTACCATGTATTTGGCGACTCAGAATAGGTGATGTATACATATTTTGGGTGCGTCACAATCATGACCATTGATGAAAACACGAATATACTTGGCCCGTAGAGCATGGATAATTTGTGGTAGTGATACTAATGAATATCTTTGGCCGTTGTGTAGGGATGATTCGATGATGTGGATTATTTATTTAGTTGAGTCTCAGCGATAAAATTTATGATAAAATTTTTAAATCATAGAAGATAGTAGATATCATGCTCTACTTGACACTTCTAATGGATTGCTTGTTTCACTGTAGTTAAACTTGATGTTTATTATATTTTATCAGTTTAACACTGTTGAAGGCTAACGATAATTTATTCTGCATTATCTTAGTCATAATATTTCTTCTTTGGGCTAGTTGATCTCACCCTTTTCTTTCATTGTTCTCTTGTAAAATGAGAATATAAATTTGAGACTAGTCGTGAAACCAGAGTGACGGTCCGGATGTTTGCATTAGAAGTCCTCACTATTCTGTGAAATAGTGTGATAATAAATATAATCAGGACTTATTTTGAGTTTGAATATTGTCTAGACGACAATATTTGTATTGAAACTCACAGCTCATGTTGTATATTTAAGTTTGTATTTGTATTATGTACCATGTATTTGGAGACCCAAGATGGGTGATGTATATGTTGGGTAAATCTAATTACGCACATCACGCAAGTATACGTGGTCAACAAGTAATATAATAGTAAGTAGAGTATCGTTCCCTCAAAGACTGTAATAAGAAATTAAACCTCACAATTACTAATTTCCTATTAATCCTAATTTTATTAAACTAATCAATTTCCAGTTTATAATTAAAAATACTAAAAATATTAAAATTAAAGAAAAACCAACAAACCCTAAAAACTGAATTTTCAAACAAATATTGGAGAATTAGGCTTACAACTTCACTCTAAGCATCACTCTGATTATTACACCTTATTCTAGTTTAATTCATTATCCCAGTTTATTAATCAAGAACACGTATGTAGCACTAGCCACCTCTCGATGTACTAATACCGTATTAACTCAAATCCACAAATAAGATAGAATCAAGTTAAACACCTTAATCAACTAATTCAATATATCTCTATGTGAATTACTATTAAAGAAAGTTTAAGTTTAAGTTCTTTATATGATTACATGCGATGTCAAGCATATCTCTACCCTAACATTCATCAAGATTCTGTTCATTCACAAAATTCAAGAACACATGCTATATTAACTAAGTCTAGACTCGTATTTCATCTCTCGAATTCATACAAGTCCACATAAAATTGTTGATCAGGCAATTCATAAATTCAATCTCAAATTAATATAGATAAACTGAATAATAGCTTATTAAACTGAAAATCAAAGATTACATAATCATCATTCCACTTAAAGATCCATTATAAGCCTAATAAATAATTTAGTTCATAACTAATGAATTAAGTACTGAAAAATAAAAGAAAACATCATCCCGATTACACAAATTGAAATTAAAGGAGAATAGTAATACACCACCCTTCTTGCCCTTCAAATCTGCAATCTTCGTGAAATTACTCTTCTTCTTCGTTCCTCCAAGCTCTTGCCTTTCAATCTCGCTCTCTGAGTGTGTTAGAATCTCCTCCAACACTTAGCATAAAAAATTGCCCCACTTCAGCTCCACACCACCAATTCTAATCCAACTCCAACTCATAACATTAATTCTAATAGAAATCCAACTCCTTTTCAAAACCAACAAGTCTTTAGTCCAAGACTCCCAAATGCATGAAATAACCTCCTTAATACACTCCTATTATATGCATATTACATAAAGAAATTCTATCCCCCAACAACACTCATCTTCCAGCACATAAAATAATAAATCAGATTATGTCCCGTAACGGCACGCCACGCGCCATGTTTAGCTCTAAGACAGCGCAACCCGCACTACTTTACCAGTGACTCGCCCACGCCTTAGCGCCCCCCGCACCTCTTTACTCAGCATCACAGCGTGCCCCGCGTTGGTCATGCAGAATGTCAATAATTGCTTGAATTTCCTTCTAAAGCTAGAATTTTGATAAGCTCACTGATTATCCCACAACAAGCATAAAACCCATCAAAAGTAACATGAAGTAATCTAAAAACTAACAATATAACAAGCTAAATGAATATAAATCATAGGTTATGTAACGCCCCAGAAAATCGAACCAATTATAAATACGATTATAATGAATAAAATAATAATATTTATTATTATTATTATTATTATGTGTTAATAAGATATCTGTCGTTCTATAACCTAGAGACGACGGAACATCGTAGTATTTGAACTGCGTAAGAGAATTAAAGTGTTTGAATTTTCAAGACAAAAATAAAAGTTTTCTGAGAAACTTTACAAAAAACACTATTCATCGTTTATCGCTCGGGAATTATTTTTGAATTTTCGTAAAATACTTAACATTATAATATCAAGGCGAGATGGATTATGTAATAATAATTCAAGTATGGAAAACGCAATATTTCGCATGCGGACTTATTTTAAGAGTGTTAAGTATTAAGTTTCTAATGAAATGGAATGGTGGATCTTGTATGTAAAACCCCAACTTTTTGAATAAAGATGAATTTTCTATAAATATTATTTTTGAATATTATGGAGTGAAATTGATATAATGTTATAGTTGTGGGTAATATTATAAATTTTCCAAGTACGCAAGTTGTTATATAATATTCGATTGGTAGAAATATTCGCTTTTAAAAGGAAATATTCGCATAACTAAGACAATCATTGAGTGACCCCTACAACGGAATTATTGTCGGATTGAGAAAATGACAAAAATACTTTATGAAAATAACAGCGGAAGTTTTACCGTTAACTGTTGAAACACCCGGTGTAAAAAGTACAATAATACGCGTGATTGCATAGTAGCACACGGTATTAATTATTGATGCTTACTTGATAAGTCACTCAGTTTTGTTGGTATTATTAATGTAATAATACGTAAAATCTTTTTATATAAAATGAATACTTTTATAAAGTTATTCTATAAATAGAATATATTATATTTTATTATGCATAATGTTGCATAGTGTTTTTGCATAGTAAAATCTTTTTATATAAAAATGTAATACTTTTATAAAGTTATACATTTTATTAGACAATAATTTGAATATATTATATTTTATTATGCATAGTGTTTGCATAGTAAAATCTTTTATAAAGTTATTCATTTTATTAGATTATAAATAGAATATATTATATTTTATTTAAAAAAAATTTCTTTCAATATGGACCGTCAGATTAAAGTAAATCAATCTGGACCGTTCATGAGTTAGTTACTATGCAGTCCATTTTTCTATAAATAGAAGCTCATTCCTTCATTATTTTCTTACGAATTCACTGAAACTCTAGAGAGATAAACTATAGAGAGAAAGAAAAAGTATTCTCGCTACTTCACTACTTATTATATCCATTACTACTTCTTCTTAAGGTAGGGAATATTATTTGTTATACTCGTAAGGGGTGTTATTCTTTTGTATTCATGAAGAGAACTTATGTTATTCCATTCTTTATTATTCTGTTGGAATAACCTATATACGCGGGCTACCCTATACTTGGTGACATTCTTCTATTATTTCGTCTTTATTATTCTGTTGCAATATCCTGTCTGTGCGTTTTACACCGGACCTGATTCCGTCTTTAGTATTTTGTTGGAATATCTTTGTGCATGCGTTTTCTGTGGGACTGATTCCGCCTTTTATTATTACATTGGAATATCCTCGTTCATGCGCTTTCTACGCCGGACACAATTCCGTCTTTTATTATTATTCTGTTAGAATATCTTGTCTGTGCGTTTTACGCCGGACCTGATTCCGTCCTTATTAGTATTCTGTTGGAATAACCTGTCTATGCGAAGTACCGCATGCATGGTGATTTCTGTTGTTATTCCATTCTTTATTATTCTGTTGGAACATCCTGTCGGTGCGAATTTCGCCTGACCTGGTTCCGTTATTTAGTATTCTGTTGGAATAACATGTCTATGTGAAGTACCGCATGCATGGTGATTTCTTTTATTATTCCATTCTTTATTATACTCAGTTTGTTAAAGTTTTGACTTCTATACTCCATGAAATTAGTGGAATATCCTTGATATTTGCGCTTCATCCAGTATCTTTTCATGGAAATATTCTTCTGAGCATTCTTAAATTTTACTCTACAAAGCAGTATCATGTTGACAATTTGGACATTATTAGTTCCTGGATAAATTAATTCTT
The DNA here is from genome assembly GCA_020205605.1 of Panax ginseng. Lineage (NCBI taxonomy): Eukaryota > Viridiplantae > Streptophyta > Magnoliopsida > Apiales > Araliaceae > Panax > Panax ginseng. Next base: position 54,963,135 of record CM035142.1, read on the forward strand.
GAACTTGTTTTATTGAATTCTTATATCATTGTCATCATCCTCATGTTTATATTTTTTTTGAAAGTCATCTATGGCCTGTAGTGCATAGATAGACTTGGTATGATTATGACCATGGATTATTCGGTGTAATCATGACCGTAATGTTACAAATGATATGGTAAAAGTCCTCATTGGCCTGTAGTGTATTGATGGACAATTGTTGGTATGATCATGACCATTAATGAATACACAAATATTCTTGGCCCGTAGTGCATGGATATTTGTGGTCGTGATACTAAAGAATATCCTTGACCGTAGTGCAGGGGTGATTCAATGATGTGGATTATTTATTAAGTTGAGTCCCAGCGATAAAAGTCATGAAAAACCTTTTAAATCATAGAAGATAGTAGATTTTATTCTCTACTTGACTCTTCTAATGGATTGCTTGTTCTGTTGCAGTTAAACTTGATGTTTGTTATATTTTATCAGTTTAACACTATTGAAGGCTAATGATAATTTATTCTGCATTATCTTAGTCATAATATTTCCTACTGGGCTAGTTGAGCTCACCCTTTCTTTCACTGTTCTCTTCAGGAAATGAGAATATAGCTGGGACGAGTCGGGGAATGGAGTGATGGACCATATGATAGTATTAGTAGTCCTCGCTATTCTGTTAAATAGTGTGACAATAAATTTAATGAGAAATTATTTTGAGTGTGGATATTGTCTAGAAGATAGTATTTGTATTAAAACTCACAGCTTTCTTGTTATATATTAAAGATTGTATTTGTATTCTGTACCATGTATTTGGCGACTCAGAATAGGTGATGTATACCTATTTTGGGGGCGTCACAATTGGTATCAAAGCTTAGGGATATGATCCCCGGCTAAGATGTGAGACTAGAACTAGGAGGGAGAGGCGGGAATTCCTTCGCTAGTATGACCTACTTAAATTTATTTTGTATTTAAATTGGTTGGTCAGGGTTTAGAGATAATATGTTACATGTCAACTAACCCTTGTTTTGTGGCAGTATCTGAAAATGACATCCAAGAATGTTGATAATAGCAATGGAGCACAAGAGACCGTTGAGTCTTCACATATCAATAATCAGGAGAATGTGCATCAAGAAGGCGACAATCCTCATGCAAACAACAACACTGACCAAATGATGAATGATGGATTTTTCAGAGGCTTTATGCAATTCATGCAACATCAGGCGAGAGCGGCTCCTGTCCAAAATGTAGGTGAAAACACTGAAAACTTTCAGACGATCATCGCTAAACAGTTCAAGGAGCTGGGACCACCGGAATTTATTGGAGAGCCAAAACCACTTAAGGCGAAAGCATGGATAAAACAGATCACCAAGATATTTGATGTCTTGGGATGCTCCAAGGAGCAAAAGGTTCCCTTCGCCACCTTCATGTTGCGTGAAGAGGCACATTACTAGTGGGAATCTGTAAAACGTACCCAACCTGACGCACTCAAGATGTCTTGGGAGAAGTTCCAAGAGCTACTCAACGACAAGTACTTTCCCGAGAGTATTCATCACATGAAAGAGGTGGAGTTTATCAAGTTGGAACAAAACAATATGACCGTGTCGCAATACGAGGCTAAATTTACGGAGTTATCCCGGTTTGCATCCCATTTGGTCGATAATGAGGAGCGAATGACGCGAATGTTTTAAGAGGTTTGAAACCGGAGATACGTCCAATATCTTATTTCTCATAAACCGTGTTTGTACCCGGATGTTGTAAATAGGGCTCAGTTATTGGAGCGCGGTAACGAGTCAACGCAACCAAGAGAAAGCAGCCGGCATCATAAAAGTACCAGTGGTATCAGTCATCGAAGCGGTGACAACAAACGTGGAGGGAATCAACATGCCAGAAATGGCAACCACTTCAGTGGTAATCATGGCCAAGACAGTAAAAATGGACATTTCAAGAAAAGGAGATTCAACAATGATGAAAAGACGTCGACCAAAGAACCGTGGTTAAGGAAGGAGAACGACCACCTATCATATGCTTCAAATGCGGAGGGGAGGGACATATCAGTCCAAACTGCGCGATGCCATCCAAAACGTGTTCTAATTATGGAAGAGAAGGTCACCTAGCCCGATTTTGTCGTTCACCGAAGACAAGTTCAGCTAGCATGGAGGCACCAAAGGCCGTCCTAGAAAAGTCAAAGCCGGTGGTGCAAGGGAGAACATTTGTCGTGACCTCCCAAAACGCAAGGAACCCGAATGAGGTCATCACGGGTAAGCTTATCATAAACTCTAGCGAAGTCTATACCTTATTTGATACCGGTTCTACCCATTCTTTTATTTCTCTTACTTGTGCTCAACGTTTAAATTTAACTCCGGAGAAATTAGACTTTGACTTATCTGTTGAAACTCCGTTGGGAGAAACCTTCATTACATCCACTGTTTATAAGTCTTGTTTGGTTCAAATTGGTACCCTCACATTACCTGCTGATCTTATTTCATTGAAAATACTTGCATTTGATGTGATTCTAGGGATTGATTGGTTAACTACTCATCATGCTAAAATTGATTGTTTTCGTAAGGTTGTTAGCTTTCATATTCCTAATCAACCTATTATGCAAATTCAAGTGACCAAACCATTAAAATCAATCACGGTCATCTCAAGCCATAAAGCTATTCGTTTATTGAAAAACGAATGTCAAGCTTTCTTAGCCCATGTCACGAATCTAAACAAAATACGCCGCTTTTGAATGATATTTCTATTGTTAATGAATTTCCCCGACGTATTCCACGAAGAACTTCTCAGCCTACCCCAGAGCGTGAAATTAAATTTTGTATCGACCTTGAACCCGGTACAAAACCCATTTCCAAAGCCCCATATCGAATGGCTCCTATTGAACTTCAGGAGTTAAAGACTCAACTGCAGGAATTGTTAGCCTTTGGCTTTATTCGTCCTAGTACTTCTCCTTGGGGTGCTCCTATTCTATTCGTGAAAAAAGAAAGATGGGAGTATGCGACTTTGTATTGATTATCGGTAGTTGAATCATGTCACCATCAAAAATAGGCACCCATTTCCATGTATTGATGACCTGTTTGACTAGTTGCAAGGAGCCAAATTCTTTTCAAAGATTGATCTTCGTTCCGGATATCACCAATTGAAGATTAGAACCGATGACATTCCAAAGACGGCTTTCAGAACTCGGTACGGGCATTATGAATTCCTAGTCATGTCATTTGGATTGACTAATGCTCTTGCTACCTTCATGGATATGATGAACCGAGTATTCAAGGAATATTTGGATCACTTTGTGGTCGTCTTTATTGATGACATCCTTATTTATTCCAAAAGTCGTGAAGATCATGAGCAACGCTTGAGGCTGATACTCCAAAAGCTTCGTGAATACAAGCTTTATGCCAAGTTGAAGAAATGCGAGTTCTGGCTTGAGGAAGTATCATTCCTTGGGCACGTGGTATCAAGTCATGGAATATCTGTTGACCCAGCAAAGATTGAAGCTATTCAAAGCTGGGAGTAACCTAAATCAGTGATCGAAGTCGTAGCTTTCTAAAAGTCCGGTTATTATCGGAGAGATTCGTAGAAGGGTTTTCTCGAATCGCTACTCCACTAACTCAGCTGACTCGGAAAGATACAAAGTTCAGTTGGAGCGAGGAATGTGAGAAGGGTTTTCAAGAACTCAAGAGGAGACTCATTTAAGCACCTATTCTGACAATACCATCTGGTTCGGAGGGATTTGTCATCTAGAGTGATGCTTCGGGCAAGGGGTTAGGATGTGTTCTCATGCAACATGGGAAAGTCATAGCCTATGCCTCACGACAACTCAAAGAATATCAGAGGAATTATCCTACTCATGATCTAGAGTTGGCAGCTGTTATCTTCGCACTAAAGATTTGAAGGCATTACTTATATGGGGAGAAAGTGGAGATCTTTACGGATCATAAAAGCCTCAAATATTTCTTCACTCAAAATGAACTTAACATGCGACAACGATGTTGGCTTGAACTGTTGAAAGATTATGATCATACCATCCAATACCATCATGGAAAAATGAACGTGGTAGCTGACGCATTGAGTAGAAGATCATATGCGGGTGCGAGTGCAATATTGTCAACGCAAAGGCCCATTTTGTATGACTTGCAAAGGATGGAGATAGAGATAAAGACTCCAGGGACCCACGTGATGATGGCGAATATACGAGTAGAACTGACTTTAATTGATAAAATTAAAGCTGCTCAAGTTACAGATCCGGAACTGATGCGTATAAGGAAGAAAGTGCAAGAAGGTGCGATGCCGGAAGCAAGAATCGATGATAAAGGAATACTTCGAGTCAAATCCAAACTTTGTGTTCCTAACGATCCTTAGTTAAAGTATAAAATCATGATGGAGGCACACAACACACCATTTGCAATCCATCTTGGGAGTACCGAAATGTATCGTGATCTTCGTCATACATTTTGGTGGAGCAATATGAAGAGAGAGATAGCGCTGTTTATCTCAAGGTGTCTAACTTGTCAACGAGTCAAGGCGGAGCATTAAGTACCAAAAGGTTCATTGCAACCACTTGAAATTCTAGAATGGAAGTGGGAGCACATTACTGTGGATTTCGTTACTGGTCTTCCCAAGGTTTCTCAAGGCATTGATGCAATTTGGGTCATTGTTGATAGATTGACCAAATATGCTCATTTCTTACCAATACGAGAAACTTATACACTTGAACATCTTACTCATATGTACATAAACGAGATTATAAGAGTGCATGGTATGCTAGTATCCATAGTTTCTGATCGAGACCCAAGATTCACTTCAAGATTTTGGGTTAGTTTGTAAAAAGCTATGGGCACGGATTTACAATTTAGCTCGGCATATCATCCTCAGACGGACGGGCAGTCGGCGAGGACGATTCAAACTCTTGAAGATCTATTAAGACTCGTGTCCTTGACTTCAAGGGAAGTTGGGACAAGTTCTTACCATTGGTGGATTTTTCCTACAACAACAGGTTATCAAGCAAGCATTGGCATGGCTCCATTCGAGGCGTTGTATGGAAGAAAGTGTCGTTCTCCAGTATGCTGGGATGAGGTGGGTGAAACAACGTTGTTGGGACCGGAGTTGGTATGTATGACTACAGAAAAGATTCAAACGATCCGACAACGTATAAAAACCTCACAAAATCGACAAAAGAGTTATGCTGATCTTCATCGAAAGGACGTGGAATTCGATATAGGAAATCATGTGTTGTTACGTGTTGCTCCATAGAAAGGAGTTACTAGATTTAGAAAGAGAGGAAAGCTCAATCCTCGATTCATCGGCCCATTTTTAATCCTTGATCGAGTAGGAACTGTGGCCTATAGACTCGCTTTACCGCCAATTATGTCTCGTGTTCATAACGTTTTTCACATATCCATGTTACGTAAATATGTGGAAGTCCCGAACAACATTATTGAGTTAGAACCAGATGAAATAGCAGAAGATTTGACGTATGAAGAGGTTCTTGTTCAAATCTTGGATAAGAAGGAACATATTCTACGCTCCAAGGTTATACCTCAAGTCAAAGTTTTGTGGAGAAACCACGATGTTGAGGAAATGACTTAGGAGTTAGAATCTGAAATGAAATCAAGGTATCCTTACCTCTTGATATACCGTAATACGCACTCTAATTTTGAGGGCTAAATTTCATAAGAAGGGGAGACCGTAAAACCCCAACTTTTGAATAAAGATGAATTTTCTATAAATATTATTTTTGAATATTATGGAGTGAAATTGAAATAATGTTATAGTTGTGGGTAATATTTATAAATTTTGCAAAAGTACATAAGTTGTTATATAATATTCGATTGGTCTGGAATATTCGCTTTTAACAAGGAATATTCATACAACCACACAATCATTGATGGACCTCATAACGGAATTATTGTCGGATTAAGAAAACGATAAAAATACTTTATGAAAATAACTTGGCTGAAGTTTTACTGTTAACTGCTGAAACACCCGGTGTTAAAAGTACAAGATAATACGCTGCGTTGGTTGCATAGTAGCACACAAGATATTAATTATTGATGCTTACGTGATAAGTCACTCAGCTTTTGTTGGTATTATTAATGTAATAATACGTAAAATCTTTTATATAAAACAAAATACTTTTATAAAGTTATTCTATAAATAGAATATATTATATTCTATTATGCATAGTGTTTTGCATAGTAAAATCTTTTTATATAAAACAGAATACTTTTATAAAGTTATCTCTTTTATTAGACAACAATTAGAATATATTATATTTTATTATGCATAGTGTTTGCATAGTGCTTGTATAGTGTTTGTATAGTAAAATCTTTTATAAAGTTATTCATTTTATTAGATTATAAATAGAATATATTATATTTTATTTAAAAGATTTTGCTTTAAATATGGACCGTCAGATTAAAGTAAATCAATCTGGACCGTTCATGAGTTAGTTACTATGCATCCATTTTTCTATAAATAAAGCTCATTCCTTCATTATTTTCTTACGAATTCACTTAAACTCTGTAGATAAAACTATAGAGAGAAAGAAGAAAGTATTCTCTTTGGAATATCCTGTTCATGCATGCATTTTACGGGACCTAGTTAGTTCTTTTTTATTATTATTCTATTGGAATATCCTGCATGCATGCATTTTACGCTGCACTGATTCCGTCCTTATTAGAATTCTCGCTTGAATAACTCCGCCTCTATCTGGCACCGCATGCATGGTGATTTTGTTGTTATTCCATTCTTTATTATTCTCATTGGAACATCCCGCTTGGTCATGTAATTTCACTTTGACTTCAGTTCCATTATTTAGTATTCTATTGGAATAACTTCGTCTATCGCGGCACCGCATGCATGCATTGTGATTTCTTTTGTTATTCCATTCTTTATTATACTCATTGGTTAAAGTTTTGACTTCTATACTCCATGAAATTAGTGGAATATCCTTGATATTTGCGCTTCATCCAGTATCTTTTCATGGAAATATTCTTCTGAGCATTCTTGAATTTTACTCTACAAAGCAGTATCATGTTGACAATTTGGACATTATTAGTTCCTAGATAAATTAATTATTGATCTTGTTTTATTGAATTCTTATATCATTGTCATCATCCTCATGTTTATATTTTTTTTGAAAGTCATCTGTGGCCTGTAGTGCATAGATGGACTTGGTATGATTATGACCAGGGATTATTCGGTTTAATCATGACCGTAATGTTACAAATGATGTGGTAAAAGTCCTCATTGGCCCGTAGTGTATTGATGGACAGTTGTTGGCATGATCATGACCATTAATGAATACACAAATATTCTTGGCCCATAGTGCATGGATAATTGTGGTCATGATACTAAAGAATATCCTTGACCGTAGTGCAGGGGTGATTCGATGATGTGGATTATTTATTGTCGAGTCACAAATGATAATAAATCATGAAAACCTTTTAAATAATAGAAGATAGTAGATTTTATTCTCTACTTGACTCTTCTAATGGATTGCTTGTTCCGCTGCAGTTAAACTTGATGTTTGTTATATTTTATCAGTTTAACACTGTTGAAGGCTAATGATAATTTATTCTGCATTATCTTAGTCATAATATTTCTTACTGGGCTAGTTAAGCTCACCCTTTCTTTCACTGTTCTCTTTAGGAAATGAGAATATAGCTGGGACGAGTCGGGGAATGGAGTGATGGACCATATGATAGTATTAGTAGTCCTCACTATTCTGTTAAATAGTGTGACAATAAATGTAATGAGGAATTATTCTGAGAGTTGATATTGTCTAGAAGATAGTATTTGTATTAAAACTCACAGCTCTCTTGTTGTATATTAAAGATTGTATTTGTATTCTGTACCATTTATTTGGCGATTCAGAATAGGTGATGTATACCTATTTTGGGGGCGTCACGTTGTATGAAATACAAGTCCAACTTAATTAAAGGTGTAAGCCCATGGGGTACTAGTAATTAAGCCAAGTGTTTATTAATGTGAAGCCCAAAATAAATTATTGCAAGCCCAAGGTAATTTAAGACTTAAGCCCAAGTTATGATTCATTAGCTAAAGAGGATCCATGGGGCAACCCATAAGTGAATTGATGGGCAAGAACTTGGGGTAGTGGGCAAGAAGTAAGAGTGATGGCCAAGTTTACTTAGGCTTCAAGTTATGAATAGTAAGGAGGTTAACTAAGGAGGTGGGATGTCTTATTGATCATCATGCCCTAAGCTTAGCCATCCTATAAATACCACACTTGATTTCATTTTTGGTTGTTAGTTTTCATCCAACACAATTAACTTATTTGATAGAGAGAATAAACACTTTGAAGTAACTTCCATTATTAGATTTTCCAAGAAGAAGAAGGACTAGTTCATCAAGGGTAAGGCTCTTCTCATATATATATCTTCCATCTCTATCATAGTAGGGTGATAAGAGAAGTGTAACCTAATGAACTTATATGCTAAGAACATATGAGAAGTGAATAATCAATGGACTTAAGCTGGATAAGTTATGCATAAGTAACTTGAACCTAAATAAGTCATAATCTTATGAAGAACATTGATGAATTATCATATGATTACTTTAGAAAGTTGGTATGATTCATATAATACAAGAATGTGGGATAAAAGACTTAATTCGTTATTAAGTCATAAGAAAATGAAAGCTTGTAATGAAGAACTAGTTAAGTTATGAACTTATATGGAATAAGTCATAACCTAATTTGAATATAAGTTATTATAATATATAGATTGAGATGTCTAGTTAATGAAATGAATGTATTTGGAATGATGAACAAATCGTTAGTAATGAAGTTTTTCGGAATTCACACGATTGGTCGATAATCGTCGAATTCGTGAAATTCTCGGAATGGAAGTCATATTTTGTGTTTGAACTCAGAAACGTTTGTTTTCAATGGAGACAAGTCGTATTTGGCATTATAGATTTGCGGACTCAAAAATGACTGGATTCTGACTTAGAACGAAGAAACGAGCGTTGAACATTCACGAACGTTTACCGTTTTCGTTAAAAATGAACTAATAGGTTATATTTTAGCAAACGAAGTCGAATAGATAAAATTCTTGCATGAACACATAGAGTATGTGATTTGTGAACCGTAAGCTCTTGAATGAGCCAATTCAGATTTATAACGAAGAAGTTACGAGTCTGGGAATCTCACAAGTTGAAAAATCTGTCAAAGTTTTCTGGTGCATAGAGCTGGCACCACGACGCCAGCCCAAGGCCAAAAAGCCCGTGCCGCAGCACCGAGCTTGGCCGAGTAAAGCCATAACTCATCGAGAGTGAAAAGGCAGCAACCACCAGAAGAAAAAAGAACTCGCACCTGCAATGAACCGAGTCCAGTTTCTAGGCATTAACATGTGACGTCATAGTCACGTAAGATAGAGAGTAATAGCCAGACCGCAGTTGCCAAATTTTAAAACCTAGACAATAAAGGTTGTTTACATGTTGAGCATGAATAATAAATGACTAACAATTAACTAAGAATCTTAATGTAATATTATTTAGACATAATTAAGCTTTAAGTATGATCACTTAGGGTTAAGATAAGTCAATTGCATATGAAAGTAAGAACGACGTAACGAAAAGCTGGAACCAATAATAACAAATCTAATACGTAATTAGATTGAAAAGAAGGGTAAGATTCTTTAGGAACCATGTATGATTATTCATGACCTAATGTGTTATGTGATGTTATTATTTACTGTAGAGACCTTTAAGACTTAAAGTGCACGTGTTATAAACTATAGCAGACGCTGAAATCAAGTACTCTAACCCTTTCTCCAGTTCGATCTGGACAAGCTTTGTGATTCATGTATTCTTCGCATGAGTTAATATCTGATGAAGTCAACGCCAATTCTTTCGGCTAGACTTGCGATATGTTTGATTTCTTTTAATCTTTCAAGTATGGACAATGATTTACCAAACTAATATTGGTGTGGTTTTCAAAAGGAGACTAAGTATGTAAAACCCCAACTTTTTGAATAAAGATGAATTTTCTATAAATATTATTTTTGAATATTATGGAGTGAAATTGATATAATGTTATAGTTGTGTGTAATATTTATAAATTTTGTAAAGTACGCAAGTTGTTATATAATATTCGATTGGTCGGGGAATATTCGTTTTAACAGGGAATATTCGTACAACCGCACAATCATTGGTGGACCCCACAATGGAATTATTGTCGGATTGAGAAAACGACAAAAATACTTTTTATGAAAATAACGGCGGAAGTTTTACCGTTAACTGCTGAAACACCCGGTGTTAAAAATAAAAATAATACGTGGTTGCATAGTAGCACACTCAGATTAATTATTGATGCTTACGTGATAAGTCACTCGCTTTTGTTGGTATTATTAATATAATAATACAGAAAATCTTTTTATATAAAACAGAATATTTTTATAAAGTTATTCTATAAATAGAATATATTATATTCTATTATGCATAGTGTTTTGCATAGTAAAATCTTTTTATATTGTTGAAAATGTATTGGTTAAAGTGGATAAGTTCATCTTTCTGGCTGATTTTATCATCCTAGATTTCGAAGAGGACAAGAATATTCCGATCATACTGGGAAGACCATTCTTGGCCACGGGCAGAGCTTTGATAGATGTACAAAAAGGGGAACTCATGATGCGAGTTCAGGATCAAGAGGTCATTTTTAATGCATTCAAAGCTATGAAATTCCCAACGGATGAGGAGGATTGTTTCTTCGTTGATTGGGTGAATCGGATTCTAGATGATGACATATAGAGTTTAGCAGACTATGAACCTTTGAGGAATATCACTGATGAGAATTCAAATGCAGAGGAGGAAGAATTTGACGAATTTATTCACTATCTAGATACCAACCCCCAATTCAGGAGATTTAGACCCCCTACAGAGCCATTGACGATAGCTAGACATACCTCAATAAAGCTAAAACCATCTCTTGAGACACCTCCCGACTTGGAGTTGAAGCCACTACCGGAACATCTCAGGTATGCATTTTTAAGTTCAGATTCCAAATTACTTGTGATTATTGCTTCTGCACTAACATCTTGTCAGGAAGAAAAACTGCTCCGAGTGCTTACAGAGTTCAAATCAGCTATTGGATGGACCATAGCAGATATCAAAGGAATCAGCCCTTCGTATTGCATGCACAAGATCCTAATGGAAGATGGTAGCAAGTTGACAGCGAGCAGCAAAAGGAGGCTTAATCCAATAATGAAGGAGGTGGTCAAGAAAGAGGTACAAAAATGGCTAGATGCAGGAATAATCTATCCAATCTCGGACAGCGCATGGGTGAGTCCAATACAGTGTGTTCAAGAAGGGTGGCATGACTGGCAGACTAATGAGAATAATGAGCTAATCCCAACACGAAATGAAGGACGGGTGGAGAGTTTGTATGGATTACCGCAAGCTAAACAAGGTTACAAGGAAAGATCATTTCCGCTCCCATTTATCGATCGATGTTGGGATGGACTAGCGGGGGGCATGAATAATATTGCCTTCCGGATGGGTATTCTAAGTTACAATCAAATTATGATAGCTCCGTAAGATCGTGAAAAGACTACTTTCACATGTCCATACGACACTTTTTGCTTTCGTAAGAATGTCTTTTGGGTTGTGTAATGCTCGACCACGCTTCAAAGATGTATGATGGCTATATTCTCCACATGGTGGAATGTAATGTTGAAGTATTTATGGATGACTTCTCGGTCTTGAGGATTCATTTGACTTATGTCTAGAGAATCTAGTTATGGTGTTAAAGAGATGCGTTGAAACAAATTTAGTGCTAAACTGGGAAAAATGCCACTTCATGGTACAAGAAGGAATCATTTTGGGACACAAAGTTTCAAAGACGGGACTTGAGGTGGATAGAGAAAAATTGGAGACTATTGAGCACCTACCACCACCCACATCAATAAAAGGAGTTCGCAGTTTTTTGGGACATGCAGGGTTCTACCGCCGGTTCATTAAGGATTTCTCCAAAATCACTAAACCATTATGCAGCCTATTGGAGAAAGATGCAAAATTCAATTTAGATGACACTTGCGTATCCACATTTGAACACTTAAAGAGAAAACTGATTTCAGCACCAGTAATTACTGCACCCGATTGGACTTTACCATTTGAATTGATGTGTGACGCCAACGATTACGCCGTAGGGGCTGTGTTGGGCCAGCGGAAAGAAAAGATATTTCATGTGATTTATTATGCTAGCAAGACCCTAACGGATGCACAATTGAACTATATCACACAGAAAAAGAGTTATTGGCAGTGGTATATGCTTTTGATAAATTTTGAGCATATCTGATTGGAACAAGAGTGATAGTGTATACAGATCACGCAGCGATTCGACATTTAATGGCCAAGAAGGACGCTAAACCGTGGCTGATTAGATGGATCTTACTACTGCAGGAATTTGACTTGGAAATCAAGGACAGAAAGGGAACTGAAAACCAAGTGGCTGACCACTTATCTCGACTTGAGAATCCGGAAAGAGAAGTACAGGATAACGTTATGATCAATGAGTCCTTTCCAGATGAGCAGTTGTTTGTGGTGAAAGGGGAAGTGCCATGGTTTGCAGACCTCGCCAATTATCCAGTAAGTAAGACGGTATCTCCTGACTTGGTGGGATATCAAAAAAAGAAATTACTGCATGACGTCAAATGGTATATATGGGATGAGCCTTACCTGTTCAAATAGTGTTCAGATCAAGTGATAAGAAGGAGTATTCCGTATAGCGAGACCGAAGGGATTCTGCAAAAGTGTCACTCATCAGTGTATGGAGGTCACTATGGCGGGGAACGGACAGCAGCGAGAGTCCTTTAAGAAGGGTTTTACTGGCCAACTATCTTCAAGAACGCTTACCGTTTCGTCCAGCGATGGGACAGATGTCAGTGAGTGGGTAATATCTCTAAAAGAAACGAGATGCCATTGAATACCATCCTAGAAGTAGAAATTTTCGATATATGGTGCATTGATTTCATGGGACCTTTCATTTCTTCCTGCGGAAATCTCTATATATTGCTCGCAGTGGATTACGTTTCAAAATGGGTTGAGGTTGCAGCTTTACCGACCAACGATGCCAAGGTAAGTTTTCTCAAGTAAGGCATACGGGACTCGAACTCAGGCTCCGTATATTGGAATCGAGTCCCGTCAGTTATAACGCGTGTCTATTGTCTATGCGGTGCTATTGTCTGTGTTTGCATGTCATTCGGACGACCGGGGCGATTTTTGGTCTCTTTGTCGACTATTTTTGCTAAGTTTTCTAAAGTTAGGCATATGGGACTCGAACTCGGGCTCCGTATATTGGAATCGAGTCCCGTCAGTTATAACACGTGTTTATTGCCTATGCGGTGCTATTGTCTATATTTGCGTGTTGTTCGGACGACCGGGGCGGTTTTTGGTCTCTTTTTCAACTATTTTGCTAAGTTTTCTCAAGTTAGGCGTACGAGACTCAAACTCAGGCTCCGTATATCAGAATCAAGTCACGTCAATTGTAACGCGTGTCTATTGCCTATGCGGTGCTATTGTCTATGTTTGCGTGTCCTTCGGACGGCCGGGGAGGTTTTTGGTCTCTTTTTTGACTATTTTGCTAAGTTTTCTCAAATTAGGCGTACGGGACTCAAACTCGGGTTCCGTATATCAGAATCGAGTACCGTCAGTTGTAACACGTGTTTATTGCCTATGCGGTGCTATTGTCTATGTTTACGTGTCATTTGGACGACCGGGGAGGTTTTTGGCTTCTTTTTCGACTATTTTGCTAAGTTTTCTCAAGTTAGGCGTACGTGACTCAAACTCGGGCTCCGTATATCGGAATCGAGTCCCGTCAGTTGTAATGTGTGTCTATTGCCTATATGGTGTTATTGTCTGTGTTTGCATGTCTTTCGGACGACCAAGGCGGTTTTTGGTCTCTTTTTCGACTATATTGCTAAGTTTTCTCAAGTTAGGCGTACGAGACTCAAACTCGGGCTCCGTATATCGGAATTGAGTCCCGTCAGTTGTAACGCGTGTCTATTGTCTATGCGTTGCTATTGTTTGTGTTTGCATATCATTCAGACGATCGGGGTTATTTTTGGTCTCTTTGTCGACTATTTTGCTAAGTTTTCTCAAGTTAGGCGTACGAGACTCGAATTCGGGCTCCGTATATTAGAATCGAGTCCCGTCAGTTGTAACGCGTGTCTATTTCCTATGCGGTGCTATTGTCTATATTTACGTGTCGTTCGGACGACCGGGGCGGTTTTTGGTCTCTTTTTTGACTATTTTGCTAAGTTTTCTCAAGTTAGGCGTACGGGACTCGAACTCAAGCTCCGTATATCAGAATCGAGTCACGTCTATTGTAACGCATGTCTATTGCCTATGCGGTGCTTGTTAGAGTTTATGCCCTAGAGGCCAATTATTTGATATAATTGCTTAACGTTTTGATATTATATTTGATTGAATAAATATATGATTTTATTATGGTTTTATTTACTGCGTAATATAATTGTTAACATAATAAAATTCCTTAGAATAGTGATACAAATTATATAGTTTCAAGTATGTGACTTGAACATGAGATTATATATTACCATTAGTATCGTTGTTCTTAAATGTCCTTAGTCGAGTATCATTGTTGATGGGACAACAATGATGCATTGAGACTAGTATGTGGATCGATCGATGACCAAATCTCATTGGTCATAAATATATGAGATATTAAGTCAATGCATAGGTACATGTTAGAGAACGATGTCTTCGGATGCACTCCACCATGAGAATTCTATATGGAGCATTATGCGAAGTGTCATTAGCAATTCTCATAGTGACAATGATGTAATGGTCCTCCGACCTAAAATCGCTATATTACTACACGAGAATTTATGTACTTTGATATCATCAAATGTCACCTTTAATAGGGTGGACTATAAAGGTGATTATTGGGTTCATCATTAATCGTGTGAGAAATATGAGTGATCTAGATGGAATTTAACCATCTTATATATTATGGGTGATATCCATAGGCCTCTTGATTGAGTAGGACTATGAAATGCATGGTCATGCTCAAATAGTGATTTGTTTCATATAGTCTACTCATTGATCAAGAAAACTCAGATTAAATTATGAAGAGTATGACACATTCCATGACTCGAGTTTAATCTAGGATATTAAGGTTAAAAGGATTAAATTACATTGAAACATTGGTCACGAAAAGGTTGCATCGAATCATCGATCTTATTATTACTTGGGTAGCAAAGTGATGCATTACTAGATGTCATTTCCACCGCTTATAATTTTATAATATGATTTTAAAATTATTGCCAACGTAATAATAACCTATATGGTCACACACATGTAACGTTATTTAAAAGGGAATTAATTTAAATTTGAAGGATTTAAATATATTAATATGATTAATAGTATTTAAATCACTTAATTTAAATTAAAAGGATAATATATATATATATATATATATATTAATTAAGTAAGACTTAATTAAGAGATATATATATATATATATATATATATAAATTTGGATTTTATAAAATTAGGTTTTGATTTGATTAATTCCTTTTAACTACTATATATATGATATATATAGCAGTACTACTTAGGTAAGATATCATAATTGAAAAACCCTAATGCTTCTTGAGAGAGAGACTAGAGAGAAAACAGCTTGTAAAATCCATTCCTTTTGGTGGCTAGTACCGCAAGTCCTTCTTATTGCAGTAATCGTTCGACTCAAATGCATGCTGCTCGTGGATGAATACCGTAGAGGCTTAATCGGTTTGTATTAAGGTTGAGATTCGAGGCGCAATGGGTTTGATTCTCGCTTTTTGTTTATATCCGTATAATCTCTAAACCTCTCGAATTAATTGATTTTTGCATGGATCCTGCTTTTGGTTTCGAAATTGCTTTAAAATTTTAATTTCCGCAGCGTTCTCGTGTCAAGCCCAACAAAGGGTATCGTAGCTACTTGCGAAAAGATTAATTCAGATTACGTGTTTTAATTGTATTCGATATATATGATATATGATGATGCATGTTTACCGATATAAAATTGAATATATGATATTCCGTTGTATGTGTATTCTGGTAATATATATGATGATACTGTTAATCGTATCTTTAATCTATGGAATAACAATATAACTATTCTAATCGGATTAGAAGCATGAAGAATCATTTTAATATGATTAATCGAAACTGGAAATATATGATAAATTTCGGTGTATCTTGTTATTCGCTTTTAATATGATTAAATCGAAATCGGACATATATGATTTGTTATTATGGGTGTTTTGGTGGATTAAAATGTATGATTCTCAAACTGCGCTTTTTAGATTCAGATGGATGGACCGCTGCTGGGGGAGACCCCTCGACCCCTCGTCAGAAGCGACATACGATGGTCGTGTCCCCTATATTTTATATATAGTTTTCTTTAATTATATATAAATTGTTATGTGCTTATTGTGATATGCATGGTGCATGCTTATGGCCTTTTGACCCATAGGTTAGTGGTTTTGGTTTTGAAATACGGCTTGCATGTCGTGCCTTTCTATAAATTCTAATGTAATATTCTCTTCTCATCTAAATCCCTCGAATGTAACTCGAGGTTTCTTTATGTCATGTAATAATCAGAATTGATGAAGATGTCAAGATGGAGAACACAATCGGAAAGATGATGATGGAGAGGAGGCGATGCTAGAGGAAGATCCAAGGAAGTTATTTATTTTAAGATCTTTTACCACCTTAGATTGACCTTCAATCTTTCATTAGCTTGAAAAGATTGACAGTGGATTGGGCCATAACTGTGACACATTTAATTTTGCACTTTATTTATGCTTGTATGTGATATGATATGATTAATAATGTGCATGCTTAACAAGATTAAAATTGGTGAGAGCTAAATTAATAAAATCCCTCATTAAATTATTAAGTCTAAATCAGATGCCTTCCAATGAATAACACTCATCAAGACCTTGATTAATAGATGTAGGTTTGCCAAAGCAAAGTACCCTATTTATCTAGGTAAGATGCGATAGGATAATTGTGATATCCAAACTATTAAAATCATTGGGCCCGACTTAACTAAGTTATCTCAATAGGATTGTGGACTTAGAGGCATAGAGTTTGGTTGGTACCATTAGATGGACTAGAAACAAATGTTGTTTACCAAACTATCCGTGAGTTATATATGATATAATTGACAAAGGTTGTCTACCTAAATAATTATGTTTTGAGAGAATAGCCAAAGCTAACTTAAGGCATAATGAAATATGGATCTTGGCTCACTAGAAAGATTTAATAGAAAATGCTTTCCTAATTAATGGTGAGGGCTATTAATTTGAATAAAATAGTGGGAGGTATATTTTGAATGTACTATTATCAATTATATAATATCAACTCAGTAATTTGACTTATTATTGTTGCACTTATAAATTGTAGATATCAAATGGCAAACAACAACAACACAAATAGTCTTTCATTACGATCACCCTTGAAAAGGACAAGCTAAGTGGAATTAATTTCCTTGATCGCATATAGAACTTGAGGATTGTCCTCAAACAAGAGCGTAAAGCTATATGTCCTTGATGGGCCCATTCCTGCAAAGACTTTCATTGTCATCGCACCACGCGTGAGCATAATGCTTACAAGAAGCATCAAGATGATGCTCGATGTGAGTTGTGTCATGCTAGCAACCATGAACGCCGAGCTTCGTAAGCAACATGAGTTGATGGATGCTTATGAGATGATCGAGCATCTCAAGAAATTTTTCAAGGGCATGCTCGACAGAGAGGTATGATACAAGCAAGGCGTTGTATCACCGCAAAATGGGTGAACGTGATCCAGCTTGGTCCACATGTGCTAAAAATGATTGGGTATATTGAGTACCTTGATAGGTTGGGTTTTCCAATCACTCCTAAGCCCAAATCGACCTTGTTTTGCAATCTTTGAACAATGACTACTCTCAATTTGTTATGAACTATCTTATGAATGAAATTGAGAAACCCTCATCGAAGTTGTTGAGTATGTTAAGAACTCGCCGAGAACAACATAAAAAAGGCGTGACCCGCCCCATAATGATGGTGTAAAAGGGGAATGCTAAGGGAAATTGGAAAGGCAAGAAGAAGATAGGATCTAAATCTTTTGCCAAACCCAATTCCAAAACCAAACAGGCTTTAAAACCTAAAGGTGGGGTGGCTAAAGAAGGTGAATGTCATACATGGAAAACCCGACACCGGAAAAGGAATTGTCATGCTTATCTGGAAGAAGTGAAGAAAAGAAAAGGAAGTATGACTTGTGATTCAGATATATATGTTATAGAAGTCAACTTATCTACTTCTACATCATGGGTATTGGATACTGGATGTGGTTCTCACATTTGTGTTAATGTGCAGGGACTCCGAAGGAGTAGAACTTTAAGCGAAAGGAGAGGTTGACCTACGAGTTGGAAATAGAGCAAAAGTTGCCAGACCGGCCGTAGGAACTTATCATTTATCTTTGCCCACCGGGCTAGTTTTAGAATTAGAAGATTGTTATTTTGTGCCTCGCTATAAGCAAAAAACATTATTTCGCTTTCTTGTTTGGACACGAAAGGTTTTTCATTTATAATAAAGAACAATCGTTGTTTGTTTTACTTAAATGATATTTGTTATGGTATTGCACAATTGTTTAACTGTCTCTATATTCTTGATTTAGAAATGCCTATCTATAACATAAATACAAAACGATTTAAATCAAATGATTCAAATCCGACATATCTCCGGCATCGCTCGCTTAGGCCATATAAATGAGAAACGATATCCAAACTCCATAAAGATGGGTTCTTGGATTCATTTGATTTTGAATCATATGAGAAATGCGAGTCTTGTTTATTAGGCAAGATGACTAAAGCCCCTTTCACTTGGACACACGTGAAACGGGCTAGCGATGTATCGGGACTTATACATAGTGATGTATGTGGACCCATGAGTTCGTTAGCAAGAGGTAGGTTTTATTACTTCATTACATTTATCGATGACTTTAGTAGATATGGATATGTGTATCTTATGAGACACAAATCAAATCCTTTGAAAAGTTCAAGGAATTCAAGAATGAAGTTCAAAACCAATTTGGCAAAAGAATAAAAGCCCTTCGATCCGATCGAGGAGGTGAATACTTAAGCCAAGACTTTGATGACCTTCTAAAGGAGTGTGGTATTACATCACAGCTCACTCCACCTGGAACACCGCAATGGAATGGTGTATCTGAGAGGAGGAATCGAACCTTGTTGGACATGGTATGATCAATGATGAGTCATGCAGATCTTCCAATAAGCTTCTGGGGTCATGCCCTAGAGACAGCTGCATTCACACTTAACCGTGTTCCTACAAAGACGGTTCAGAAGACACCATATGAAATGTGGACTGGGAAACATCCTAGTATGTCGTTCATGAAGATTTGGGGTTGCGAGGCGTTCGTAAAACGCCCTCAATTCGACAAGCTCGAACCCAAATCGACAAATGTAATTTTGTGGGATACCCAAAGGAAACAAAAGGGTATTATTTCTACAAACCTTCCGAGAACAAAGTGGTTGTTGCTCGAATCGGTATATTTTCTAGAAAGAGAATTTGTCTCTAAAGGAAACAATGGGAGGAAAGTAGAACTCAAGAAATTCGAGAACCACAAAATATCATTGAACTCGAGTTGGAACATGAGCAGAACCACAATAAATTATGGAAAGTGAACTCGCTTAAATTACACAAGTCATTCAGAGATCCGTAGGACACACCAAGAGCCCGAGAGATATTATGGATATCTTGTGACTCAAAAGCTACGATGTGATGCTCATAGATCAAGATGAGCCTCGCTTCCTACCAAGAAGCTATGAATGGACCAGATTCTCGAGAAATTGCTTGAAGCCATGAAATCTGAGATGGACTCCATGTATACTAACCAAGTATAGACTGGTTGATCCACCAAGGGGTAAAACCAATCGGTGCAAGTGGGTTTTCAAGAAGAAAACCGATATGGATGGTAATGTACAAACCTATAAAGGCCGATCGGTAGCAAAAGGTTTCAAACAAATTCAAGGTGTTGACTATGATGAAACCTTCTCTCCAAAGGGCAATGGTTAAATCCATCAGATCTTACTTGCTATTGCAGCCTTTTTATGATTACGAAAATCAAGCGGATGGATGTCAAAACGCTTTCCTTAATCTGGAAATCTCCTTGAGGATGTGTATATGACACAACCTCGAGGGTTTTGTCACCCAAAGGATGCCGGAAAGGTATGTAAGTTGCAAATGATCCATTTATGGATTGAAGCAAGCCTCTCTGAGTTGGAATCTTCGATTTGATGAAGCAAATCAAAGAATTTGGCTTTATTAAAATGAAGATGAACCTTGTGTATATAAGAAGGTTAGTGGGAGTCACATTGTATTCCTAGTATTATATGTTGATGACATATTAATTATTGGGAATGACATTCCTTCCTTACAGTCAGAAAAACATGGTTAGGAAAATGTTTCTCCATGAAAGATTTGGGCGATCTCGCTTACATTTTAGGTATCAAGATCTATAGAGATAGATCAAGAAAATGCTCGACCTAAGTCAAAGTACATATATTGATAAAGTGTTGAAACAGTTCAAAGATGCAAGAGGCGAAAAGAGGAAACTTACCCGTGACTCATGGTGTAAAGATCTCTAAGGCCCAATGTCCTAAATCACAAGATGATGAGGAGCGTATGAGAAAGATCCCTTATGCTTCTAAGAATTGGATCTATTATGTATGCAATGATATGTACTGTCTGGATGTCTCAGTATGCTTTGAGCATGACGAGCAGATACCAAATCGAATCCAAAGCGAAGGTCATCGACGTTAGATCGAAGAATATCCTCAAGTACCAAAAGGACTAAGGATTCATTCTTGGTATATGGAGGTGAAGACGAACTAGCAAAGAAAGGGTTACACAGATGTTAGTTTCCGGACCGACAATGATGACTATAAGTCTCGGTCCAGTTTTGTGTTTTTCCTTAATGGTGGTGTCATAATGGAAAAGTTCAAGCAAGAGACAATGAGTTTGATTCTACAACAGAGGTTGAGTATATTGTCGCTTCTAGTGCGACCAAGGAGGTCAGATGGATTAAAAAGTTCATCATCGAACTTGGTGTTGTTCCAACCATTGTTGATCCGGTTGTTCTATCTTTGTGATAATAATGGACCCATTGCACAAAGCTAAGGAACCCGAGATCTCACCAACGATCCAAGCATATACTTAGGCGGTACCATCTCATCCGTGAAATCATTGATAGAGGAGATGTACATATAGGAAGAGTGCCAACATATGATAATGTTGCGAGATCCACTAACCAAGGCTTTGTCGCAGCAGGAAACGACACGGTCACACTAGTTCCATGGGTATTAGATACATGAGTGATTGGCTCTAGTGCAAGTGGGAGACCATTAGAGTTTATGCCCTAGAGGCCAATTATTTGATATAATTGCTTAACGCTTTGATATTATATTTGATTGAATAAATATATGATTTTATTATGGTTTTATTTATTATGTAATATAATTATTAACATAATAAAATTCCTTAGAATAGTGATACAAATTATATAGTTTCAAGTATGTGACTTGAACATGAGATTATATATATACCATTAGTATCGTTGTTCTTAAATGTCCTTAGTCGAGTATCATTGTTGATGGGACAACAATGATGCATCGAGACTAGTATGTGGATCGATTGATGACCAAATCTCATTGGTCATAAATATATGAGATATTAAGTCAATGCATAGGTACATGTTAGAGAACGATGTCTTCGGATGTACCCACCATGAGAATTCTATATGGAGCATTATGCGCGAAGTGTCATTAGCAATTCTCATAGTGATAATGATGTAATGGTCCTCCGACACAAAATCGCTATATTACTACACGAGAATTTATGTACTTTGATATCATCAAATGTCACCTTTAATAGGTGGACTATAAAGGTGATTATTGGGTTCATCATTAATCGTGTGAGAAATATGAGTGATCTAGATGGAATTTAAGCATCCTATATATTATGGGTGATATCCATAGGCCTCTTGATTGAGTAGGACTATGAAATGCATGGCCATGCTCAAATAGTGATTTGTTTCATATAGTCTACACTCATTGATCAAGAAAACTCAGATTAAATTATGAAGAGTATGACACATTCCATGACTCGAGTTTAATCTAGGATATTAAGGTTAAAAGGATTAAATTACATTGAAACATTGGTCACGAAAAGGTTGCATCGAATCATCGATCTTATTATTACTTGGGTAGCAAGTGATGCATTACTAGATGCCGCTCAACGCTTATAATTTTATAATATGATTTTAAAATTATTGCCAACGTAATAATAACCTATAGGTCACACACATAGAACGTTATTTAAAGGGAATTAATTTAAATTTTAAGGATTTAAATATATTAATATGATTAATAGTATTTAAATCACGAATTTAAATTAAAAGGATAATTTAGATATATATATATATATATATATATATTAATTAAGTAAGACTTAATTAAGAGATATATATATATAAATTGATTTTTATAAAATTAGGTTTTGATTTGATTAATTCCTTTTAACTACTATATATATGATATATAGAAGCTACTTAGGGTAAGATATCATAATTGAAAAACCCTAGCCGCTCTTAGAGAGAGACTAGATGTAAAAAGAGCTTGTAAAATCCATTCCTTTTGGTGGCTAGTACCGCAAGTCCTTCTTATTGCGTAATCGCTCGACCCGGTTCGAAATGCGGCGTTAAATGTGGATACCGTAGAGGCTAATCGGTTTGTATTAAGGTTGGAAACTCGAGGCGCAATCGGTTTGATTCTCGCTTTTGTTTATATCTCGTATAATCTCTAAACCTCCGAATTAATTGATTTTCGCATGGATCCTATTTTAGGGTTTCGAAATTACTTTAAAATTTTAATTTCCGCTGTGCGTTTCTGTGCCGAAGCCCAACATATCGTACCCCTAACTTTAGAAAACTTAGCAAAATAATCGAAAAAGAAACAAAAAACCGCCCCGGTCGTCTGAACGACATGTAAACACAAACAATAGCACCGCATAGGCAATATACATGCGTTACAACTGACAGGACTCAATTTCGATATACGGAGCTCAAGTTCGAGTCTTGTACGCCTAACTTGAGAAAACTTAGCAAAACAGTCAAAAAAGAGACCAAAAAGCGCCTTATTATCCGACAAACACGCAAAACACGTATAATAGCACCAAGATAGGCAATGAACACGCCATTACAACTGACAGGACTCAATTCCGATATAAGGAGCCCGAGTTCGAGTCTCGTACGCCTAACTTGAGAAAACTTAGCAAAATAGTCAAAAAAGAGACCAAAAACCTCCCCGGTCGTCTGACCGACACGCAAACACAGACAATAGTACCGCATAGGCAATAGACACGCGTTATAACTGACGTAACTCAATTACGATATATGGAGCCCGAGTTCGAGTACCGTACGCCTAACTTCAGAAAACTTAGCAAAATAGTCGAAAAAGAAACAAAAAACCGCCCCGGTCGTCTGAACGACATGCAAACACAAACAATAGCACCGCATAGGCAATAGACACGCGTTACAACTGACAGGACTCAATTCTGATATACGTAGCTCAAGTTCCAGTCCCGTACGCCTAACTTGAGAAAACTTAGCAAAATAGTCAAAAAAGAGACCAAAAATTGCCCCAATTATCTGACCAACACGCAAACACAAACAATAGCACCGCATAAGCAATAGACATGCATTACAACTAATGTGACTCGATTCTGATATACGGTGCCTGAGTTCGAGTCCCGTACGCTTAACTTGAGAAAACTTAGCAAAATAGTCGACAAATAGACCAAAAATCGCCCCGGTCGTCCGAATGACATGAAAACACAGACAATAGCACCGCATAGACAAAAGACACGTGTTAAAACTGACGGGACTCTATTTTTATATACGGAGCCCGAGTTCGAGTCTCGTACGCCTAACTTGAGAAAACTTAGCAAAATAGTCAAAAAGAGAGCAAAAACTGCTTCCGTCGTCCGAACGACGCGCAAACACAGACAATAGCACCACATAGGCAATAGACACGCGTTACAACTAACGGGACTCGATTCTGATATACGGAGCCCGAGTTTGAGTCTCGTACGCCTAACTTGAGAAAACTTAGTAAAATAGTCGAAAAAGAGACCAAAAACTGCCCCGGTGATCTGACCGATTTACACGCAAACATAGACAATAGCACCGCATAGGCAATAGACGCGCGTTACATTTGATGGGACACAATTCTGTTATACGGAGGCCGGGTTCGAGTCCCGTACGCCTAACTTGAGAAAACTTAGCAAAATAGTCGAAAAAGAGAAAAAAAACTGCCCCGGTTGTTAGAACGACACGCAAACACAGACAATAGCACCGCATAGGCAATAGACACACGTTACAACTGACGGGACTCAATTCTGATATACGGAGCCCGAGTTCGAGTCCCGTACGCCTTACTTGAGAAAACTTAGCAAAATAGTCGAAAAAGAGACCAAAAACTGCCCAGGTCGTCTGAACGACATGCAAACTCAGACAATAGCACCACATAGGCAATAGACACACGTTACAACTGACGGGACTCGAATCCAATATACGAAGCCCGAGTTCGAGTCTCGTACGCCTAACTTGAGAAAACTTAGCAAAATAGTCGAAAAAGAGACCAAAAACCGCCCCGTTCGTCCGAAAGACATGCAAACACAGACAATAGCACCACATAGGCAATAGACACGCGTTACAACTGACAGGACTCGATTCTGATATATGAAACCCGAGTTTGAGTCCCGTACGCCTAACTTGAGAAAACTTAGGAAAATAGACGAAAAAGGGACCAAAAACTGCCCCGGTCGTCTAACCAACATGCAAACCTAGACAATAGCACCGCATAAGCAATTGACACGCGTTACAGTTGACGGCACACAATTCCGTTATACGGAGCCCGGGTTCAAGTCCCGTACGCCTAACTTGAGAAAACTTAGCAAAATAGTCGAAAAAGAGACAAAAACTGCCCCGGTCGTCTGCGAACAACACGCAAACACAGACAATAGCACCGCATAGGCAATAGACACGTGTTACAACTAACGGGACTCAATTCTGATATAAGGAGCCCGAGTTCGAGTCTCGTATGCCTAACTTGAGAAAACTTAGCAAAATAGTCAAAAAAGAGACCAAAAGCTACCCCGGTCGTCTGGCCGACATGCAAACATAGACAATAGCATAGCATAGGCAATAGACACGCATTACAACTGACGAAACTCGATTCCGATATACGGAGCTCAAGTTCGAGTCCTGTACGCCTAACTTGAGAAAACTTAGCAAAATAGTCAAAAAAGAGACCAAAAACTGCCCCAATTATCTGACCAACACGCAAACACAGACAATAGCACCGCATAGGCAATAGACACGCATTACAACTAATGTGACTCAATTCTGATATACGGAGCCTGAGTTCGAGTCCCATACGCCTAACTTGAGAAAACTTAGCAAAATAGTCGACAATAGACCAAAAACCGCCCCGGTCGTTCGAACGACACGCAAACACAGAAAATAGCACCGCATAGGCAATAGACACGCGTTACAACATACGGGACTCAATTCTGATATAGGGAGCCCGAGTTCAAGTCACGTACTTAACTTGAGAAAACTTAGCAAAATAGTTAAAAAAGAAACCAAAAACAACCCCGGTCGTCCGAACGACACGTAAACATAAACAATAGCACCACATAGGAAATAGACACGCGTTACAACTGACGGGACTCGATTCCAATATATGGAGCCCGAGTTCGAGTCCCATACGCCTAACTTGAGAAAACTTAGCAAAATAGTTGAAAAAGAGACCAAAAACCTCTCTGGTCGTCCGAATGACACGCAAACATAGACAATAACACCGCATAGGCAATAGACACGCGTTACATTTGATGGGACACGATTCTGTTATATGTAGCCCGGGTTCGAGTCCCGTACGCCTAACTTGAGAAAACTTAGAAAAATAGTCAAAAAACAGACAAAAACCGCCTTGGTCGTCCGAATGACACGTAAACACAGAAAATAGCACCGCATAGGCAATAGACACGCGTTACAACTGACAGGACTCAATTCTGATATACGGAGCCCGTGTTTGAGTCCCGTACGCCTAACTTGAGAAAACTTAGAAAAATAGTCAAAAAAGAGACCAAAAACCTCCCTGGCCATCCGAAGGACATGCAAACACAGACAATAGCACCGCATAGGCAATAGACACGCGTTACAACTGACGGGACTCAATTCCGATATACGGAGCCCGAGTTCGAGTCCCGTACGCCTAACTTGAGAAAACTTATCAAAATAGTCAAAAAAGAGACCACAAACCGCCCAGGTCGTCTGAATGACACGTAAACATAGACAATAGCACCGCATAGGCAATAGACATGCGTTACAACTGATGGGACTCAATTTCGATATACGGTGCCCGAGTTCGAGTCCCGTACGCCTAACTTGAGAAAACTTAGCAAAATAGTCGAAAAAGAGACCAAAAAGCCCCTTAAATGCAATGAAATGCAAACATGAACAATAGCACCGCGTAGGCAATGTACACATGTTATAAGCGATGGGACTCGATTACGATATCTGAGCAGGAGTTTGAGTCTCGTACACCTAACTTGAGAAAACTTAGCAAAATAGTCGAAAAAGAGACCAAAAACTACCTCGGTCGTTTGACCGATACTCAAACATAGACAATAGCACACGCATAAGAAATGAACCGCAGCGTTACATTTGACGGGACACAATTAAGATTATCTGAACCCGGGTTCGAGTCCTCATGCGCTTAACTTGAAAAAACTTAGCAAAATAGTCGAAAAAGAGACAAAACCGCCTACAGTGGAAATCAAGAATGACACGCAAACATAGACAATAGCATCGCATAGGCAATGAACCAGCGTTACAACTAACGAGACTCAATTACGATATAAGGGCGAGAGCTCAAGTCCCGTCGCCTAACTTGAGAAAACTTAGCAAAATAGTCAAAAAGAGACCAAAATAGCCCCGTCATCCGAATGACATGCAAACCACGAACAATAGCACCGCATAGGCAATAGACCACGCGTTACCCAGGCGGAACTTGATTCCGATATCTGAACCCGAGTTCGAGTCCGTCGCCCTAACTTGAAAAACTTAGCAAAATAATCGAAAAGAGATCAAAAAGCGCCCGGTCGTGCGAACGACGCGCAAACTCGAACAATAGCACCACATAGGCAATAGACACGTTATAAGCGACGAGACTCGATTCCAATATCTGGTCCGGAGTTCGAGTCCGTCGCCTAACTTGAGAAAACTTAGCAAAATAGTCGAAAAAGTGACCAAAAAACGCCCCGTCGTCTGGCGGCCCGAACCGCAAACATAGACAATAGCACCGCATAGGCAATAAACACGCGTTACAACTGACGGGACTCGATTCTGATATATGGAGCCCGAGTTTGAGTCCCAGTCGCCTAACTTTCGAAAAACTTAGCAAAATAGTCGAAAAAGAGACCAAAAACCGCATACAGTGATCTAACTAACACATGAAACACGAGCAATAGCACCGCATAGGCAATGAACCGCAGCGTTACAACCGACGTGACTCGATTACGATATCTGAAGCGAGTTTGAGTCCGTCGCCTAACTTGAGAAAACTTAGCAAAATAGTTAAAAAGAGACCAAAAATCGCCCGTGCGTCAGGAAGGACACGCAAACCTGAACAATAGCCTTTGCATAGGCAATAGACATGCGTTACAAATGGCGTGACTCGATTACGATATCACGAACTGAGTTTCGAGTCCGTCGCTAACTTTAGAAAACTTAGCAAAATAGTCAAAAAAGAGACCAAAAACAGCCCCGGCCGTCCAAATTACATTCAAACACAGACAATAGCACCGCATAGACAATAGATATGCGTTATAACTGATGGGATTTGATTCCAATATACGGAGCCCGAGTTCGATTCCCGTACGCCTAACTTGACAAAACTTAGCAAAATAGTCAAAAAAGAGACCAAAAATTGCCTCGGTCGTCCGAAAGACATGCAAACACAGACAATAGCACTGCATAGGCATAGACACACATTACATCTGACAGGACTTGATTCTGATATACGGAGCTCGAGTTCGAGTCACGTACGCCTAACTTGAGAAAACTTAGCAAAATAGTCAAAAAAGAAACCAAAAACCTCCCCGGTCGTCCGAATGACACGTAAACATAGACAATAGCACCGCATAGGCAATAGACACGTCTTAAAACTGACGGGACTCGATTCCAATATATGGAGCCCGAGTTCGAGTTTCGTACGCCTAACTTGAGAAAACTTAGCAAAATAGTCAAAAAAGAGACCAAAAATCGCCCCCGTCGTCCGAATGACATGCAAACATAGACAATAGCACCGCATAGGCAATAGACACGCGTTACAACTGACGGGACACGATTCTGTTATACGAAGCCCGGGTTTGAGTCCCGTACGCCTAACTTGAGAAAACTTAGCAAAATAGTCAAAAAAGAGACAAAAATCGCCCCGGTCATCCGAACGACACGCAAACACAGACAATAGCACCGCATAGGCAATAGACACGCGTTATAACTGACGGGACTCGATTCTGATATACGGAGCCCGAGTTTGAGTCCCGTACGCCTAACTTGAAAAAACTTAGCAAAATAGTCGAAAAAGAGACCAAAAACCGTCCTGGTCGTCTGACCAACACGTAAACATAGACAATAGCACCGCATAGGCAACAGACACGCGTTACAACTGACAAAACTCAATTTTGATATACGGAGCCCGAGTTCGAGTACCGTACGCCTAACTTGAGAAAACTTAGCAAAATAGTCAAAAAAGAGACAAAAAATCCGCCCCAGTTGTCTGAACAATACGCAAACACAAACAATAGCATCGCATAGGCAATAGACATGCGTTACAACTGACAGGACTTAATTCCAATATACGGAGCTCAAGTTCGAGTCCCGTACGCCTAACTTAAGAAAACTTTGCAAAATAGTTGAAAAAGAGACCAAAAACTACCCCGTTCATCTGACCAACACGCAAACACAGACAATAGCACCGCATAGGCAATAGACACGTGTTACAACTGACGGGACTCGATTCTGATATACGGAGCCCAAGTTCGAGTCTCGTACGCCTAACTTGAGAAAACTTAGCAAAATAGTCAAAAAAGAGACCAAAAACCGTCCCGATCGTTCAAAAGACATGCAAACACAGACCATAGCACCATATAGGCAATAGACGCGCGTTACAACTGACGGAACTTGATTCCGATATACGGAGCCCAAGTTCGAGTCACGTACGCCTAACTTGAGAAAACTTAGCAAAATAATTGAAAAAGAAACAAAAAACTGCCCCGGTCGTTCGAACGACACGCAAACATAGAGAATATCACCGCATAGGCAATAGACACGCGTTACAACTGACAGGACTCGATTCCAATATACGGAGCCCGAGTTCGAGTCCCGTACGCCTAACTTGAGAAAACTTAGCAAAATAGTCGAAAAAGAGACCAAAAACCGCCCCGATCGTCCGAATGACACGCAAACATAGACAATAGCACCGCATAGGCAATAGACATCGTTACATTTGATGGGACACGATTTCATTATACAGAGCCCGGGTTCGAGTCCCGTATGCCTAACTTGAGAAAACTTAGCAAAATAGTCAAAAAAGAGACAAAAACCGCCCCGGTCGTCCGAACGACATGCAAACACTGACAATAGCACCACATAGGTAATAGACACGCGTTACAACTGATGGGACTCGATTAGATATCACGAACCCGAGTTTGAGTCCGTCGCCCTAACTTGAAAAACTTAGCAAAATAGTGAAAAAGAGACCAAAAACCTCCGTGGAAATCTGAAGGACAACATGAAACCACGAACAATAACCCGCGCATAGGCAATAAACACATGTTACAATAGACGGAACTCGATTTCAATATACGGAGCCCGAGTTCGAGTAACGTACGCCTAACTTGAGAAAACTTAGTAAAATGGACAAAAAAGAGACAAAAAATCGTCCGGTAAATCTGAGCGACCGCATGAACACAAACAATAGCGGTAAGATAGGTGATGAACCACGGGTTCTGTTGAAAGGACTCGATTCCGATATCACGAGCTCAAGTTCGAGTCCCGTCGCGCTAACTTGAGAAAACTTAGCAAAATAGTTGAAAAAGAGACCAAAAAGCGCCCGGTCATCGACCAACACGAAACACGCAAATAGCACTTCGTTTGGCTTGACGCGAAACGCATAAATGAAATTAAAATTTTAAAGCAATTTCCAAAACCCTAAAATAGGATCCATGCGAAAATCAATTAATTCAGAGGTTTTGAGATTATACCGATATATAAACAAAAAGCGAGAATCAAACCCATTGCGCCTCGAATCTCCAACGTAATACAAACCGATTACGCCTCTATGGTATCCACACGAGCAGCATGCGAACAACCGTCGAGCGATTACTGCAATAAGAAGGACTTGCAGGTACTAGCCACCAAAAGGAATGGATTTTACTAAAAAGCTTTTCTCTCTAGTCTCTCTCTCTAAGAGCGGCTAGGGTTTTCAATTATGATATCTTACCTAAGTAGTGCTATATATCATATATATAGTAGTTAAAAGGAATTAATCAAATCAAAACCTAATTTTATAAAATTGAATTTATATATATATATATATATATATATATATATATCTCTTAATTAAGTCTTACTTAATTAATATATATATATATATATATAAATTATCCTTTTAATTTAAATTAAATGATTTAAATACTATTAATCATATTAATATATTTAAATCCTTAAAATTTAAATTAATTCCCTTTTAAATAACGTTCTATGTGTGTGACCACATAGGTTATTATTACGTTGGCAATAATTTTAAAATCATATTATAAAATTATAAGCGTTGAAAGACATCTAGTAATGCATCACTTTGCTACCCAAGTAATAATAAGATCGATGATTCGATGCAACCTTTTACGTGACCAATGTTTCAATGTAATTTAATCCTTTTAACCTTAATATCCTAGATTAAACTCGAGTCATGGAATGTGTCATACTCTTCATAATTTAATCTGAGTTTTCTTGATCAATGAGTAGACTATATGAAACAAATCACTATTTGAGCATGGCCATGCATTTCATAGTCTACTCAATCAAGAACCTATGGATATCACCCATAATATATAGGATGCTTAAATTCCATCTAGATCACTCATATTTCTCACACGATTAATGATGAACCCAATAATCACCTTTATAGTCCACCCTATTAAAGGTGACATTTGATGATATCAAAGTACATAAATTCTCGTGTAGTAATATAGCGATTTCGGTCGGAGGACCATTACATCATTGTCACTATGAGAATTGCTAACGACACTTCGCATAATGCTCCATATAGAATTCTCATGGTGGAGTCCATCCGATTACATCGTTCTCTAACATGTACCTATGCATTGACTTAATATCTCATATATTTATGACCAACGAGATTTGGTCATCAATCGATCCACATACTAGTCTCCATGCATCATTGTTGTCCCATCAACAATGATACTTGACTAAGGGACATTTAAGAACACCGATACTAATGGTAATATATAATCTCATGTTCAAGTCACATACTTGAAACTATATAATTTGTATCACTATTCTAAGGAATTTTATTATGTTAACAATTATATTACGCAGTAAATAAAACCATAATAAAATCATATATTTATTCAATCAAATATAATATCAAAACGTTAAGCAATTATATCAAATGATTGGCCTCTAGGGCATAAACTCTAACACGGTACTCAAACTCGGGCTCCATATATCGTAATTAGGTTACGTCAGTTATAACGCGTGTCTATTGCCTATGCGATGCTATTGTCTGTGTTTGCGTGTCGGTCGAGAACGGCAAGGGAGGTTTTGGTCTCTTTTTGACTATTTTGCTAAGTTTTCTCAAGTTAGGCGTACGAGACTCGAACTCGGGCTCCTTATATCGGAATTGAGTCCCGTCAGTTGTAACGCGTGTCTATTGCCTATGTGGTACTATTGTCTGTGTTTGCGTGTTGGTCAGATAATCGGGGCAGTTTTTGGTCTCTTTTTTGACTATTTTGCTAAGTTTTCTCAAGTTAGGCGTACGGGACTCGAACTTGAGCTCCGTATATCGGAATTGAGTCCTGTCAGTTGTAACGCATGTCTATTGCCTATGCGGTGCTATTGTTTGTGTTTACATGTCGTTCAGACGACCGGGGCGGTTTTTTGTTTCTTTTTCGGCTATTTTGCTAAGTTTTCTGAAGTTAGGCGTACGGTACTCGAACTCGGGCTCCGTATATCGTAATTGAGTTACGTTAGTTATAACGCGTGTCTATTGCCTATGCGGTGCTATTGTCTGTGTTTGCGTGTCGGTCAGACAACCGGGGAGGTTTTTGGTCTCTTTTTCGACTATTTTGCTAAGTTTTCTCAAGTTAGGCGTACGAGACTCGAACTCGGGCTCCTTATATCGGAATTGAGTCCTGTCAGTTGTAACGCGTGTCTATTGCCTATGTGGTGCTATTGTCTGTGTTTGGGTGTTGGTCAGATAATCGGGGCAGTTTTTGGTCTCTTTTTTGACTATTTTGCTAAGTTTTCTCAAGTTAGGCGTACGGGACTTGAACTTGAGCTCCGTATAACAGAATTGTGTCCCGTCAAATGTAACGCGTGTCTATTGCCTATGCGATGCTATTGTCTATGTTTGCGTGTCGGTCAGATCATCGGGGCAGTTTTTGGTCTCTTTTTCGACTATTTTGCTAAGTTTTCTCAAGTTAGGCGTACGGGACTCAAACTCAGGCTCCGTATATCAGAATTGAGTCCCATCAGTTGTAACGCGTGTCTATTGCCTATGTGGTTCTATTGTCTGTGTTTGCGTGTCGTTCGGACGACAGGGACAGTTTTTGCTCTCTTTTTCGACTATTTTGCTAAGTTTTCTCAAGTTAGGCGTACGAGACTCGAACTCGGGCTCCATATATCAAAATAGAGTCCCGTCAGTTTTAACGCGTGTCTTTTGTCTATGCGGTGCTATTGTCTGTGTTTGCATGTCATTCGGACGACCGGGGCGATTTTTGGTCTATTTGTCGACTATTTTGCTAAGTTTTCTCAAGTTAAGCGTACGGGACTCGAACTCAGGCACCGTATATCAGAATCGAGTCACATTAGTTGTAATGCGTGTCTATTTCCTATGTGGTGCTATTGTTTATGTTTGCGTGTTGGTCAGATAATCGGGGCAGTTTTTGGTCTCTTTTTTGACTATTTTGCTAAGTTTTCTCAAGTTAGGCGTACGGGACTGGAACTTGAGCTACGTATATCGGAATTGAGTCTTGTCAGTTGTAACGCGTGTCTATTGCCTATGCGGTGCTATTGTTTGTGTTTGCATGTCGTTCAGACGACCGGGGAGGTTTTTTGTTTCTTTTTCGACTATTTTGCTAAGTTTTCTGAAGTTAGGCGTACGGTACTCGAACTCGGGCTCCATATATCGTAATTGAGTTACGTCAGTTATAACGCGTGTCTATTGCCTATGCGGTGCTATTGTCTGTGTTTGCGTGTCGGTCAGACGACCGGGGAGGTTTTTGGTCTCTTTTTCGACTATTTTGCTAAGTTTTCTCAAGTTATGCGTACGAGACTTGAACTCGGGCTCCCTATATCGGAATTGAGTCCTGTCAGTTGTAATGCGTGTCTATTGCCTATCTTGGTGCTATTATGCATGTTTTGCGTGTTTGTTTGGATAATCAGGCGATTTTGGTCTCTTTTTATTTATTTTGCTAAGTTTTCTCAAGTTAGGCGTACGGGACTCGAACTTGAGCTCCGTATATCGGAATTGATTCCTGTCAGTTGTAACATATGTCTATTGCCTATGCGGTGCTATTGTTTGTGTTTACATATCGCTCAAGACGGCCAGGGGTTTTGTTTTTTTTCGCTATTTTGCTAAGTTTTCTGAAGTTAGGGGTACGGTACTCGAACTCGGGCTTCGTATATCGTAATTGGGTTACGTCAATTATAACGCGTGTCTATTGCCTATGCGGTGCTATTATACTGTGTTTTGCGTGTCGATTTATCGCGACCAAGGGAGGTTTTTTTGTTTCTTTTTCGACTATTTTGCTAAGTTTTCTCAAGTTAGGCGTACGAGACTCGAACTCGGGCTCCTTATATCGGAATTGAGTCCTGTCAGTTGTAACGCGTGTCTATTGCCTATGTGGTACTATTATGCATGTTTTGCGTGTCGTGTTGGTCGGATAATATCGAGGCGATTTTGGTCTCTTTTTCTGACTATTTTGCTAAGTTTTCTCAAGTTAGGCGTACGGGACTTGAACTTGAGCTCCGTATATCGAATCGAGTCCCGTCGGTTATAGCGTGTCTCATTGCCTATCTTGGTGCTATTGTTTGTGTTTACGTCGTCGTTCGACTGACGGCGGGGAGGTTTTTTGTTTCTTTTTCGACTATTTTGCTAAGTTTTCTGATGTTAGGCGTACGGTACTCGAACTCGGGCTCCATATATCGTAATTGAGTTACGT
The DNA here is from genome assembly GCA_020205605.1 of Panax ginseng. Classification (NCBI taxonomy): domain Eukaryota; kingdom Viridiplantae; phylum Streptophyta; class Magnoliopsida; order Apiales; family Araliaceae; genus Panax; species Panax ginseng. Next base: position 54,997,736 of record CM035142.1, read on the forward strand.
TAGTTATAACACGTGTCTATTGCCTATGCGGTGCTATTATGCATGTTTTTGCGTGTCGTTTCCGAGACGGGGGGGGTTTTTGGTCTCTTTTTGACTATTTTGCTAAGTTTTCTCAAGTTAGGCGTACGAGACTCGAACTTCAAAGCTCGTTATATCGGATCGAGTCCCGTCAGTTATAACGTGTGTCTATTGCCTATGTGGTGCTATTGTCTGTGTTTGGGTGTTGGTCAGATAATCGGGGCAGTTTTTGGTCTCTTTTTTGACTATTTTGCTAAGTTTTCTCAAGTTAGGCGTACGGGACTTGAACTTGAGCTCTGTATATCGGAATTGAGTCCTGTCAGTTGTAACGCGCGTCAATTTCCTATGTGGTGCTATTGTCTGTGTTTGTGTGTTGGTCAGATAATCGGGGCAGTTTTTGGTCTCTTTTTTGACTATTTTGCTAAGTTTTCTCAAGTTAGGCGTACGGGACTTGAATTTGAGCTCCGTATATCGGAATTGAGTCCTGTCAGTTGTAACACGTGTCTATTTCCTATGCGGTGCTATTGTCTGTGTTTGCGTGTTGGTCAGATAATCGGGGTAGTTTTTGGTCTCTTTTTTGACTATTTTGCTAAGTTTTCTCAAGTTAGGCGTACGAGACTCGAACTCGGGCTTCGTATATTGGATTTGAGTCCCGTCAGTTGTAACGTGTGTCTATTGCCTATGTGGTGCTATTGTCTGAGTTTGCATGTCGTTCAGAGGACCTGGGCAGTTTTTGGTCTCTTTTTCGACTATTTTGCTAAGTTTTCTCAAGTAAGGCGTACGGGACTCGAACTCGGGCTCCTTATATCGAATCGAGTCCCGTCATCGGTTATACGCTGCGTGTCTATTGCCTATGCGGTGCTATTATGCGTGTTTGCATGTCGTTCGAACGACCGGTAGGCGATTTTTTCTCTTTTTTTCTATTTTTTGCTAAGTTTTTCTCAAGTTAGGCGTCTGGGACTCGAACTCGGGCTCCGTATATCGAGAATCGAGTCCGTCAAATGTAACGCGTATGTCTATTGCCTATCTTGGTGCTATTGTACATGTTTTCTGTGTCATTCGGACGAGATCAAGGCGATTTTTGGTCTCTTTTTCGACTATTTTGCTAAGTTTTCTCAAGTTAGGCGTCACGGGACTCAAACTTCGGGCTTCATATATCGGAATCGAGTCCCGTCGGTTATGTAGCGTGTTTATTGCCTATGTGGTGCTATTGTCTATGTTTTACGTGTGTCGTTCGGACGACGGGGCGATTTTTGGTCTCTTTTTCGACTATTTTGCTAAGTTTTTCTCAAGTTAGGCGTCTGAGACTTCGAACTTCGGGCTCCATATATCAAAATAGAGTCCCGTCGGTTTAATTTACGCGTGTCTATTGTCTATCGGGTGCTGCTATTATGCGTGTTTACGCATGTCTTCGGACGGCCGGAAGGGCGATTTTGGTCTCTTTTTGACTATTTTGCTAAGTTTTCTCAAGTTAAGCGTCACGGACTCGAACTTCGGGCTCATCATATATCGAAATCGAGTCCATTAGTCGGTTTAAATGTCGCATGTCTATTTCTATGTGGTGCTATTGTATGTGTTTTTTGCGTGTTGGTTCGGATAATCGAGGCGATTTGGTCTCTTTTTGACTATTTTGCTAAGTTTTCTCAAGTTAGGCGTCACGGGACTCGACCTTGGATCAGTATAATAGAATTGAATCACGTCGGTTGTAGCATATTATTGCCTATTGGTGCTAGTGTTGTTTGTGTTTGCATGTCGTTCGGACGGCCGGCGATTTTGGTCTCTTTTTTGCGACTATTTTGCTAAGTTTTCTCAAGTTAGGCGTCTGGGACTCGAACTTCGGGCTCCGTATATCGAAATCAAGTTCCATCGGTTATAACGCGTATCTATTGCCTATGAGGTGCTATTATGCATGTTTGCGTGTCGTTCGGGCAATGAGGCGATTTTGGTCTCTTTTTGACTATTTTGCTAAGTTTTTCTCAAGTTAAGCGTCACGGGACTCGAACTTCGGGCTCCTTATATCGAATCGAGTCATCATCGATTTAATAACGCGTGTCTATTTGCCTATGTGGTGCTATTATTATATATGTTTTGCGTGTCGTTCGAGCGATAATCGGGGCGGTTTTGGTCTTTTTTGACTATTTTGCTAAGTTTTTTCAAGTTAGGCGTCTGGGACTTCGAACTTCGACTCAGTATATCGAATCGAGTCCCATCGGTTATAACGCATGTCTATTGCCTATCTTGGGTGCTATTGTCGTGTTTGCATGTCTTTTGGATGGCAGAAGCGTTTTTGTTCTCTTTTTTACTATTTTGCTAAGTTTTCTCAAGGTAGGCGTCTGAGACTCGAACTTCGGGCTCAGTATATCGGAATCAAGTCATGTCGGTTATAGCAGCGTGTCTGTTGCCTATCTTGGTGCTATTATGCGTGTTTGCGTGTCGATTCGATTCGACAAGGGGCGATTTTGGTTTCTTTGTCGACTATTTTACTAAGTTTTCTCAAGTTAGGCGTACAGGACTCGAATTTGGGCTCCGTATATTGGAATTGAGTCCAGTCAGTTATAGCGCGTGTCTATTGCCTATGCGGTGCTATTATGCATGGTTTGTGTCATTCAGGATAATCGGGCGATTTTGGTTTCTTTTTCACTATTTTGCTAAGTTTTCTCAAGTTAGGCGTCACGGGACTTGAACTTGAGCTCATTATATCGAAATCGAGTCCCATCAATGTATGTAGCGTGTCTATTGCCTATCATTTGGTGCTATTATGCGTGTTTTCGTGTCTTTTGGGACAATCGGGCGATTTTTGGTCTCTTTTTTAACTATTTTGCTAAGTTTTTCTCAAGTTAGGCGTATGAGACTCGAACTTCGAGATTCGTATATCAAATTTGCTAGTCCCATCGGATTTATAACGTATACATTGCCTATGTGGTGCTATTATGCGAGTGTTTGTTCGTGTTGTTTGGACGGACGGCCAGGGCGATTTTTGGTCTCTTTTCGACTATTTTGCTAAGTTTTCTCAAGTTAGGCGTCACGGGACTCGAACTTCGGGCACCCTATATCGAAATCGAGTCCGTCGGTTTTAACGCGTGTCTATTGCCTATCTTGGTGCTATTATACGTATTTGCGTGTTGGTCGACGGCAATCAGGCGATTTTTTGGTCTCTTTTTCGACTATTTTGCTAAGTTTTCTCAAGTTAGGCGTACGGGACTCGAACTCGGGCACCCTATATCGAAATCGAGTCCCATCAAATGTAACGCGTGTCTATTGCCTATGTGGTGCTATTGTCTATGTTTGCGTGTCATTCGGACGATCGGGGAGGTTTTTGGTCTCTTTTTCGACTATTTTGCTAAGTTTTCTCAAGTTAGGCGTACGGGACTCGAACTCTGGCTTCGTATATTGGAATCGAGTCCCATCGGTTATAGCAGCGTGTCATTGCCTATCTTGGTGCTATTGTACATGTTTACGTGTGTCGTTCGGACAATGGGGTGGTTTTTTGGTTTCTTTTTACGACTATTTTGCTAAGTTTTCTCAAGTTAGGCGTCGTAACTTCGAACTTTCGGGCTCCATATATATAAATCGAGTCCCATCAAATATAACGCATGTCTGTCTATTGTCTATCGCGGTGCTATTATACATGTTTTGCATGTCATTCGGACGGCCGGGGATGGTTTTGGTCTCTTTTTCGACTATTTTGCTAAGTTTTCTCAAGTTAGGCGTACGGGACTCGAACTCGGGCTCCGTATATCGGAATCGAGTCTCGTCAGTTGTAACGCGTGTCTATTGCCTATGCGGTGCTATTGTCTGTGTTTGCATGTCTTTCGGACGACTGGGGCGGTTTTTGGTCTCTTTTTCGACTATTTTGCTAAGTTTTCTCAAGTTAGGCGTACGAGACTCGAACTCGGGCTCCGTATATCGGAATCGAGTCCCGTCAGTTGTAACGCGTGTCTATTGTCTATGCGGTGCTATTGTCTGTGTTTGAATGTCATTTGACGGACGAGGCGGTTTTTGGTCTCTTTATCGACTATTTTGCAAAGTTTTCTCAAGTTAGGCGTACGGGACTCGAACTTGAGCTCCGTAAATCGAAATTGAGTCCTGTCAGTTGTAACTCGTGTCTATTGCCTATGCGGTGCTATTGTTTGTGTTTGCATGTCGTTCAGACGATCGGGGCAGTTTTTGTCTCTTTTTTGACTATTTTGCTAAGTTTTCTCAAGTTAGGCGTCACGGACTTTCGAACCGGGCTCAGATAATTGAATCGCATCCCGTCGGTTTGTAATGCATGTCTATTGCCTATGCGGTGCTATTGTGTATGTTTGCGTGTCATTCGGACGACGAGGGCATTTTTTTGTCTCTTTTTTTACTATTTTGCTAAGTTTTCTCAAGTTAGGCGTACGGGACTCGAACTCGGGCTCCATATATTTGAATCGAGTCCTGTCAGTTGTAACGCGTGTCTATTGCCTATGCGGTGCTATTGTCTATGTTTACGTGTCGTTCGGACGACCGGGGCGATTTTTGGTTTCTTTTTCTACTATTTTGCTAAGTTTTCTCAAGTTAGGCGTACGTGACTCGAACTCGGGCTCCGTATATCGGAATCAAGTCCCATCAGTTGTAACGCGTGTCTATTGCCTATGCGGTGCTATTGTCTGTGTTTGCATGTCTTTTGGACGACCGGGTCGGTTTTTGGTCTCTTTTTCGATAATTTTGCTAAGTTTTCTCAAGTTAGGCGTACGGGACTCGAACTTCGGGCACCTTATATCTGAAATCGAGTCCACCGGTTATAACGCGTGTCATAGCCTATCGCGGTGCTATTATGCGTGTTTAGCGTGTCGGTTCGAGACGACGGGCGGTTTTTGGTCTCTTTTTCGACTATTTTGCTAAGTTTTCTCAAGTTAGGCGTACGGGACTCAAACTAGGGCTCCGTATATCGGAATCGAGTCCCGTCAGTTATAACGCGTGTCTATTGCCTATGCGGTGCTATTATCTGTGTTTTCATGTCCTTCGGACGGCTGGGGAGGTTTTTGGTCTCTTTTCCACTATTTTTATAAGTTTTCTCAAGTTAGGCGTACGGGACTCAAACTCGGGCTTCGTATATCAGAATCAAGTCCCATCAGTTTTAATACGTGTCTATTGCCTATGCGGTGCTATTGTCTGTGTTTGCGTGTCGTTGGGACGACCGGGGCGGTTTTTGTCTCTTTTTTGACTATTTTGCTAAGTTTTCTCAAGTTAGGCATACGGGACTCGAACCCGGGATCCGTATAACATAATCGTGTCCCGTCAAATGTAACGCATGTCTATTGCCTATGCGGTGCTAGTGTCTATGTTTGCGTGTCATACGGACGACCGGGGCAGTTTTTGGTCTCTTTTTCGACTATTTTGCTAAGTTTTCTCAAGTTAGGCGTACGGGACTCGAACTCTGGCTTCGTATATTGGAATCGAGTCCCATCGGTTATAATACTGTGTTTATTGCCTATCTTGGTGCTATTGTCTATGTTTACGTGTCGCTCGAACGACGGGGGGTAGTTTTGGTTTCTTTTTTCGACTATTTTGCTAAGTTTTCTCAAGTTAGGCGTCGTGACTTCGAATTCGAACTCAGATATCAAAATCGAGTCTGTAGTAATAACGCGTGTCTATTGCCTATGCTTGGTGCTATTATCGTGTTTGCATGTCTTTCGGACGGCCGGGCGCGTTTTTGGTCTCTTTTTCGACTATTTTGCTAAGTTTTTCTCAAGTTAGGCGTCTGAGACTCGAACTTCGGGCTCCAGTATATCGAATCGAGTTCCGTCGATTGTAACGCGTGTCTATTGCCTATCTTGGTGCTATTATGCGTGTTTGCGTGTCGGTCGATTGATGACCGACTGGGCTATTTTTGGTCTCTTTTTCGACTATTTTGCTAAGTTTTCTCAAGTTAGGCGTACGGGACTCGAACCCGGGTTCCGTATAACAGAATCTTGTCCCGTCAAATGTAACACACGTCTATTGCCTATGCGGTGCTAGTGTCTATGTTTGCATGTCATTCGGACGACCGGGGCGGTTTTTGGTCTCTTTTTCGTCTATTTTGCTAAGTTTTCTCAAGTTAGGCGTACGGGACTCGAACTCGGGCTTCGTATATTGGAATCGAGTCCCGTCAGTTGTAACGCGTGTTTATTGCCTATGCGGTGCTATTATCTATGTTTACGTGTCGTTTGGACGACCAGGGTGGTTTTTGGTTTCTTTTTTGACTATTTTACAAAGTTTTCTCAAGTTAGGCGTACGTGACTCGAACTCGGACTCCGTATATCTGAATCGAGTCCCTCGTCAGTTGTAACGCGTGTTAATTTCCTATGCGGTGCTATTGTCTGTGTTTGCATGTCTTTCGGACGACCGAGGCCGTTTTTGGTCTCTTTTTCGACTATTTTGCTAAGTTTTCTCAAGTTTGGCGTACGAGACTCGAACTCGAGCTCCATATATAGGAATCAAGTCCCGTCAGTTCTAATGCAAGTCTATTGTCTATGCGGTGCTATTGTCTGTGTTTGAATGTCATTCAGACGACCGGGGCGATTTTTGTTCTCTTTGTCGACTATTTTGCTAAGTTTTCTCAAGTTAGGCGTACGGGACTCGAACTCGGGCTCCGTATATCGGAATCGAGTCCCGTTAGTTATAACGTATGTATTGTCTATCTTGGTGCTATTATGCGTGTTTGAATGTCATTCAGATGACCAGGGCGGTTTTTGTTGTCTTTGTCGATTATTTTGCTAAGTTTTCTCAAGTTAGGCGTACGGGACTCAAACTCAGGCCCCGTATATCAGAATCGAGTCACGTTAGTTGTAATGTGTGTCTATTGCCTATGCGATATTATTGTCAATGTTTGCGTGTTGGTCATATGACCGGGGCAGTTTTTGGTATCTTTTTTGACTATTTTGCTAAGTTTTCTCAAGTTAGGCGTGCGGGACTCAAACTTGAGCTCCGTAAATCGGAATTTAGTCCTGTCAGTTGTAACACGTGTCTATTGCCTATCCGGTGCTATTGTTTGTGTTTGCGTGTCGTTCGAGATGATAGCCAGGGCGATTTTTCTCTTTTTAGTTAGTTTTTCTCAAGTTATCGGGACTCGAACTTCGGGTTCAGTATATCGAATCGAGTTCCGTCGGTTATAACGCGTGTCTATTGCCTATCTTGGTGCTATTATGCATGTTTGCGTGTCGGTCGGAGACGACCGGGCGGTTTTGGTCTCTTTTTCGACTATTTTGCTAAGTTTTCTCAAGTTAGGCGTCTGGGGACTCGAACTTCGGGCTCAGATATATCGGAATTGTGTCCCGTCGAATGTAACATGTGTCTATTGCCTATCTTGGTGCTATTGTCTATGTTTGAGTGTCGATTCGACGATAGGGGCGATTTTGGTCTCTTTTTCGACTATTTTGCTAAGTTTTCTCAAGTTAGGCGTACGGGACTCAAACTCGGGCTCCATATATCAGAATCGAGTTCCGTCAGTTGTAACGCGTATCTTTTGCCTATGCGGTGCAATTGTCTGTGTTTGCGTATCGTTCAGACGGCTGGGGCGGTTTTTGGTCTCTTTTTTGATTATTTTGCTAAATTTTCTCAAATGAGGCGTACGGGACTCGAACTCAGGCTCCGTATATTGAAATCAAGTCCAGACAGTTGTAGCGCGTATCTATTGCCTATGCGGTGCTATTATCTATGTTTACGTGTCGTTCGGACGACCGGGGCGGTTTTTCATTTCTTTTTCGACTATTTTGCTAAGTTTTCTCAAGTAAAGCGTACGAGACTCGAACTCGGGCTCCGTATATATCGAGTCCCGGTCCGATTATAGCAGCGTGTCTATTGTCTATCTTGGCGCTATTATGCGTGTTTGAATGTCATTCGATGACCGGCGGTTTTGTTCTCTTTGTCGACTATTTTGCTAAGTTTTCTCAAGTTAGGCGTACGGGACTCAAACTTAGGCTCCGTATATCAGAATCGAGTCACGTTAGTTGTAACGTGTGTCTATTGCCTATGCGATGCTATTGTCTATGTTTGCGTGTTGGTCAGATGACCGGGGCAATTTTTAGTCTCTTTGTCGACTATTTTGCTAAGTTTTCTCAGGTAAGGCGTACGGGATTCGAATTTGGGCTCTGTATATTGGAATCGAGTCCAGTCAGTTGTAGCGCGTGTCTATTGCCTATGCGGTGCTATTATCTATGTTTACGTGTCGTTCGGACGACCAGGGCGGTTTTTGGTCTCTTTTTCAACTATTTTGCTAAGTTTTCTCAAGTTAGGCGTACGAGACTCGAACTCGAGATTCGTATATCGGAATCGAGTCCTGTCAGTTGTAACGTGTGTCTATTGCCTATGTGGTGCTATTGTCTGAGTTTGCCTGTTGTTTGGACGACCGGGTCGGTTTTTGGTCTCTTTTTCGACTATTTTGCTAAGTTTTCTCAAGTTAGGCGTACGGGACTCGAACTCGGGCACCCTATATCGGAATCGAGTCCCGTCAGTTGTAACGCGTGTCTATTGCCTATGCGGTGCTATTGTCTGTGTTTGCGTGTCGGTCAGACGACCGGGGCGGTTTTTGGTCTCTTTTTCGACTATTTTGCTAAGTTTTCTCAAGTTAGGCGTACGGGACTCGAACTAGGGCTCCGTATATCGGAATCGAGTCCCGTCAGTAGTAACGCGTGTCTATTGCCTATACGGTGCTATTATCTATGTTTTCATGTCCTTCGGACGGCTGGGGAGGTTTTTGGTCTCTTTTTCGACTATTTTTATAAGTTTTCTCAAGTTAGGCGTACGGGACTCAAACTCGGGATTCGTATATCAGAATCGAGTCCCGTCGGTTATATCGTGTCTATTGCCTATCTGGGTGCTATTATGTCGTGTTTTGCGTGTCGTTGGGACGATCGGGGCGGTTTTTATCTCTTTTTTGACTATTTTGCTATGTTTTCTCAAGTTAGGCATACGGGACTCGAACCCGGGATCCGTATAACAGAATCGTGTCCCGTCAAATGTAACGCATGTCTATTGCCTATGCGGTGCTAGTGTCTTTGTTTGCGTGTCATACGGACGACCGGGGCAGTTTTTGGTCTCTTTTTCGACTATTTTGCTAAGTTTTCTCAAGTTAGGCGTACGGGACTCGAACTCTGGCTTCGTATATTGGAATCGAGTCCTGTCAGTTGTAACGCGTGTTTATTGCCTATGCGGTGCTATTGTCTATGTTTACGTGTCGTTCGGACGACGGGGGTGGTTTTTGGTTTCTTTTTCGACTATTTTGCTAAGTTTTCTCCAGTTAGGCGTACGTGACTCGAACTCGGGCTCCGTATATCGGAATCGAGTCCCGTCAGTTGTAACGCGTGTCTATTGCCTATGCGGTGCTATTGTCTGTGTTTGCATGTCTTTCGGACGACTGGGGCGGTTTTTGGTCTCTTTTTTGACTGTTTTGCTAAGTTTTCTCAAGTTAGGCGTACGGGACTCGAACTCGGGCTCCGTATAACGGAATTGTGTCCCGTCAAATGTAACATGTGTCTATTGCCTATGCGGTGCTATTGTCTATGTTTGAGTGTCGGTCAGACGACTGGGGCGATTTTTGGTCTCTTTTTCGACTATTTTGCTAAGTTTTCTCAAGTTAGGCGTACGGGTCTCAAACTCGGGCTCCATATATCTGAATCGAGTTCCGTTAGTTGTAACGCGTATCTTTTGCCTATCTTGGTGCAATTATGCGTGTTTTATGTGTCGCTTCGAATGGTACCGGGGAGTTTTGGTCTCTTTGTTGATTATTTTGCTAAATTTTCTCAAATGAGGCGTACGGGACTCGAACTCGGGCTCCGTATATTGAAATCAAGTCCAGACAGTTGTAGCGCGTATCTATTGCCTATGTGGTGCTATTATCTATGTTTACGTGTCGTTCGGACGACCGGGGCGGTTTTTGGTATCTTTTTCGACTATTTTGCTAAGTTTTCTCAAGTAAAGCGTACGAGACTCGAACTCGAGCTCCGTATATCGGAATCGAGTCCCATCAGTTGTAACGCGTGTCTATTGTCCATGCGGCGCTATTGTCTGTGTTTGCGTGTCGGTCAGACGACCGGGGCGGTTTTTGGTGTCTTTTTCGACTGTTTTGCTAAGTTTTCTCAAGTTAGGCGTACGGGACTCGAACTAGGGCTCCGTCTATCGGAATCGAGTCCCGTCAGTAGTAACACGTGTCTATTGCCTATGCGGTGCTATTATCTGTGTTTTCATGTCCTTGAGGGCCGGTACAGGGAGGTTTTTTGGTCTCTTTTTCGACTATTTTTATAAGTTTTCTCAAGTTAGGCGTACGGGACTCAAACTCGGGATTCGTATATCAGAATCGAGTCCCGTCAGTTATAATGCGTGTCTATTGCCTATGCGGTGCTATTGTCTGTGTTTGCGTGTCGTTGGGACGACCGGGGCGGTTTTTATCTCTTTTTTGACTATTTTGCTAAGTTTTCTCAAGTTAGGCATACGAGACTCGAACCCGGGATCCGTATAACAGAATCGTGTCCCGTCAAATGTAACGCATGTCTATTGCCTATGCGGTGCTAGTGTCTATGTTTGCGTGTCATACGGACGATCGGAGCAGTTTTTGGTCTCTTTTTCGACTATTTTGCTAAGTTTTCTCAAGTTAGGCGTACGGGACTCGAACTCTGGCTTCGTATATTGGAATTGAGTCCTGTCAGTTGTAACGCGTGTTTATTGCTTATGCGGTGCTATTGTCTATGTTTACGTGTCGTTCGGACGACGGGGGTGGTTTTTGGTTTCTTTTTCGACTATTTTGCTAAGTTTTCTCCAGTTAGGCGTACGTGACTCGAACTCGAGCTCCGTATATCGGAATCGAGTCCCGTCAATTGTAACGCGTGTCTATTGCCTATGCGGTGCCATTGTCTGTGTTTGCATGTCTTTCGGACGACGGGGGCGATTTTTGGTCTCTTTTTTGACTGTTTTGCTAAGTTTTCTCAAGTTAGGCGTACGAGACTCGAACTCGGGCTCCATATATTTGAATCGAGTCCTGTCAGTTGTAACGCGTGTCTATTGCCTATGCGGTGCTATTGTCTATGTTTACGTGTCATTCGGACGACCAAGGCGATTTTTGGTTTCTTTTTCTACTATTTTTCTAAGTTTTCTCAAGTTAGGCGTACGTGACTCGAACTCGGGCTCCGTATATCGGAATCGAGTCCCATCAGTTGTAACGCGTGTCTATTGCCTATGCGGTGCTATTGTCTGTGTTTGCATGCCTTTTGGACGATTGGGGCGGTTTTTGGTCTCTTTTTCGACTATTTTGCAAAGTTTTCTCAAGTTAGGCGTACGGGACTCGAACTTGAGCTCTATAAATCAGAATTGAGTCCTGTCAGTTGTAACTCGTGTCTATTGCCTATGCGGTGCTATTGTTTGTGTTTGCATATCGTTCAGATGACCGGGGCGGTTTTTTGTCTCATTTTCGACTATTTTGCTAAGTTTTCTAAAGTTAGGCGTACGGTACTCGAACTCGGGCTCCGCATATCGGAATCGAATTCCGTCAATTGTAACACGTGTCTATTGCCTATGCGGTGCTATTGTCTGTGTTTGCGTGTCGGTCAGATGACCGGGGCTATTTTTGGTCTCTTTTTCGACTATTTTGCTAAGTTTTCTCAAGTTAGGCGTACGGGACTCGAACCCGGGTTCCGTATAACAGAATCGTGTCCCGTCAAATGTAACACACGTCTATTGCCTATGCAGTGCTAGTGTTTATGTTTGCATGTCATTCGGACGACCGGGGCGGTTTTTGGTCTCTTTTTCGACTATTTTGCTAAGTTTTCTCAAGTTAGGCGTACGGGACTCGAACTCAGGCTTCGTATATTGGAATTGAGTCCCATCGTTGTAACGCGTGTTTATTGCCTATGCAGTGTTATTATCTATGTTTACGTGTCGTTCGGACGACCGGGGCGGTTTTTGGTTTCTTTTTCGACTATTTTGCTAAGTTTTCAAAGTTAGCGTCTGAGACTCGAACTTCGGGCTCAGATATCTAATCGAGTCTCGTCGGCAACATAACGCGTCTCATTGTCTATCTTGGTGCTATTGTCTGTGTTTGAATGTCATTCAGATGACCGGGGCGGTTTTTGTTCTCTTTGTCGACTATTTTGCTAAGTTTTCTCAAGTTAGGCGTACGGGACTCAAACTTAGGCTCCGTATATCAGAATCGAGACACGTTAGTTGTAACGTGTGTCTATTGCCTATGCGATGTTATTATCTATGTTTGCGTGTTGGTCAGATGACCGGGGCAGTTTTTGGTATCTTTTTTGACTATTTTGCTAAGCTTTCTCAAGTTAGGCGTACGGGACTCGAACTTGAGCTCTGTAAATCGGAATAGAGTCCTGTTAGTTGTAACGCGTGTCTATTGCATATGCGGTGCTTTTGTTTGTGTTTGAGTGTCGTTCAGATGACCGGGGCGGTTTTTTGTCTCTTTTTCGACTATTTTGCTAAGTTTTCTCAAGTTAGGTGTCTGAAGACTTTCGAACTTCGGGTTCCGTATATAGAATCGAGTTCCGCCGATTATAACGCGTGTCATTGCCTATCTTGGTGCTATTGTCTATGTTTACGTGTCGGTCAGACGACCGGGGCGGTTTTTTGTCTCTTTTTCGACTATTTTGCTAAGTTTTCTCAAGTTAGGCGTACGTGACTCTAACTAGGGCTCCGTATATCGGAATCGAGTCCCCCGTCAGTTGTAACGCGTGTCAATTGCCTATGCGGTGCTATTGTCTGTGTTTGCATGTCTTTCGGACGACCGAGGCTGTTTTTGGTCTCTTTTTCGACTATTTTGCTAAGTTTTCTCAAGTTAGGCGTACGATACTCGAACTCGGGCTCCGTATATAGGAATTGAGTCCCGTAGAGTTCTAATGCGTGTCTATTGCCTATGTGGTGCTATTCTCTGTGTTTGCATGTCGTTCGAACGACCGGGGCAGTTTCTGGTCTCTTTTTCGATAATTTTGCTAAGTTTTCTCAAGTTAGGCGTACGGGACTCGAACTCGGGCTTCTTATAACGGAATCATGACCCGTCAAATGTAACGCGTGTCTACTACCTATGTGATGCTATTGTCTATATTTGCGTGTCATTCAGACGACCGGGGCGGTTTTTGGTCTCTTTTTTGATTATTTTGCTAAGTTTTCTCAAGTTAGGCGCATGGGACTCAAACTCGGCTTCGTATATCAGAATCGAGTCCCATCAGTTCTAACGCGTGTCTATTGCCTATGCGGTTCAATTGTCTATGTTTGCATGTCGTTCAGACGACAGGGGCGATTTTTGGACTCTTTTTCGATTATTTTGCTAAGTTTTCTCAAGTTAGGCATACGGGACTCGAACTCAGGCTCCGTATATCAGAATAGAGTCTCGTTAGTTGTAACGCGTGTCTATTGCCTATGCGATGCTATTGTCTGTGTTTGCGTGTTGGTCAGATGACCGGGGCAATTTTTGGTCTCTTTTTTGACTACTTTGCTAAGTTTTCTCAAGTTAGGCGTACGGGACTCGAACTTGAGCTCCGTAGATTGGAATTGAGTCCTGTCAGTTGTAACGCGTGTCTATTGCCTATGCGGTGCTATTGTTTGTGTTTGTGTGTCGTTCAGATGACCGGGGCGGTTTTTTGTCTCTGTTTCGACTATTTTTCTAAGTTTTCTCAAGTTAGGCGTACGGGACTCAAACTCGGGCTCCGTATATCAGAATCGAGTCCTGTCACATGTAACGCGTGTTTATTACCTATGTGGTGCTATTCTCTGTGTTTGTGTGTCGTTCGAACGACCGGGGCAGTTTTTGGTCTTTTTTAGATAATTTTCCTAAGTTTTCTCAAGTTAGGCGTACGGGACTCGAACCCGGGATCCGTATAACGGAATTGTGTCCCGTCAACTGTAATGCATGTCTATTGCCTATGCGGTGCTATTGTCTATGTTTGAGTGTCGGTCAGACGACCGGGGCGGTTTTTGGTCTCTTTTTCGACTATTTTGCTAAGTTTTCTCAAGTTAGGCGTACGGGACTCAAACTCGGGCTTCGTATATTAGAATCGAGTCCCGTCACTTGTAACGCGTGTCTATTGCCTATGTGGTGCTATTCTCTGTGTTTGCATGTCGTTCGAACGACCGGGGCAGTTTCTGGTCTCTTTTTCGATAATTTTGCTAAGTTTTCTCAAGTTAGGCGTACGGGACTCGAACTCGGGCTTCTTATAACGGAATCGTGACCCGTCAAATGTAACGCGTGTCTATTGTCTATGCGGCGCTATTGTCTGTGTTTGAATGTCATTCAGATGACCGGGGCGGTTTTTGTTCTCTTTGTCGACTATTTTGCTAAGTTTTCTCAAGTTAGGCGTACGGGACTCGAACTCAGGCTCCGTATATCAAAATCGAGTCACGTTAGTTGTAACGCATGTCAATTTCCTATGCGATGCTATTGTCTATGTTTGCGTGATGGTCAGATGACCGGGGTAGTTTTTGGTCTCTTTTTTGACTACTTTGCTAAGTTTTCTCAAGTTAGGCGTACGGGACTTGAACTTGTGCTCCGTAAATCGGAATTGAGTCCTGTTAGTTATAACGCGTGTCTATTGCCTATGCAGTGCTATTGTTTGTGTTTGCGTGTCGTTCAGATGACCGGGGCAGTTTTTTGTCTATTTTTTGACTATTTTGATAAGTTTTCTCAAGTTAGGCGTACGGGACTCGAACCTAGGCTCGGTATAACAGAATTGTGTCCTGTCAAATGTAACGCATTTCTACTGCCTATGCGGTGCTATTATCTCTGTTTGAGTGTCGGTCAGACGACTGGGGCAGTTTTTGGTCTCTTTTTCGACTATTTTGCTAAGTTTTCTCAAGTTAGGCGTACGGGTCTCAAACTTGGGCCCCGTATATCAGAATCGAGTTCCGTCACTTGCAACGCGTGTCTATTGCCTATGTGGTGCTATTCTCTGTGTTTGAGTGTCGTTCAAATGACCGGGGGAGTTTTTGGTCTGTTTTCCGACAATTTTGCAAAGTTTTCTCAAGTTAGGCGTACGGGACTCGAACTCGGGCTTCGTATAACGGAATTGTGACCCGTCAAATGTAACGCGTGTCTACTGCCTATGCGGTGCTATTGTCTATATTTGCATGTCATTCAGACGACCGGGGCGGTTTTTGGTCTCTTTTTCGATTATTTTGCTAAGTTTTCTCAAGTTAGGCGTACGGGACTCAAACTCAGTCTTCGTATATCACAATCGAGTCCCGTCAGTTGTAACGCGTGTCTATTGCCTATGCGGTGCAATTGTCTATGTTTGCGTGTCGTTCAGACGATCGGGGCGATTTATGGTCTCTTTTCCGATTATTTTTCTAAATTTTCTCAAATTAGGCGTACGGGACTCGAACTCGGGCTCCGTATATTGAAATCAAGTCCAGACAGTTGTAGCGCGTATCTATTGCCTATGCGGTGCTATTATCTATTTTTACGTGTTGTTCGGACAACCGGGGCGATTTTTGGTTTCTTTTTCGACTATTTTGCTAAGTTTTCTCAAGTTAGGCGTACAAGACTAAAACCCGGGCTCCGTATATCGGAATTGAGTCCCGTCAGTTGTAACACGTGTCTATTGCCTATGTGGTGCTATTGTCTGTGTTTGCGTGTTGTTCGGAAGACCGGAGCGGTTTTTGGTCTCTTTTTAAACTATTTTGCTAAGTTTTCTCAAGTTAGGCGTACGAGACTCGTACTCGGGATTCGTATATCAGAATCAAGTACCGTTAGTTGTAACGTGTGTCTATTGCCTATGTGGTGCTATTGTCTGAGTTTGCCTGTCGTTCGGACGACTGGGGCAGTTTTTGGTCTCTTTTTTGACTATTTTGCTATGTTTTCTAAAGTTAGGCGTACGGGACTCGAACTAGGGCACCGTATATCAGAATCGAGTCCCGTCAGTTGTAACACGTGTCTATTGCCTATGCGGTGCTATTGTCTATGTTTGCGTGTCGTTCAGACGATTGGGGCGATTTTTGGTCTCTTTTTCGATCATCTTGCTAAATTTTCTCAAATTAGGCGTACGGGACTCGACCTCGGGCTCCGTATATTGAAATCAAGTCTAGACAGTTGTAGCGCGTATCAATTGCCTATGCGGTGCTATAGTTTATGTTTGCATGTCCTTCGGACGGCCGGGGAGGTTTTTGGTCTCCTTTTCGACTATTTTGCTAAGTTTTCTCAAGTTAGGCGTACGGGACTAAAACTCTAAGCCAGATATCGAAATCAAGTCCCGTCAGTTGTAACGCGTGTCTATTTCCTATGCGGTGCAATTGTCTATGTTTGCGTGTCGTTTAGACGATCGGGGCGATTTTTGGTCTCTTTTTCGATTATTTTGCTAAATTTTCTCAAATTAGGCGTACGGGACTCGAACTCGGGCTCCGTTTATTTAAATCAAGTCCAGACAGTTGTAGCGCGTATCTATTGCCTATGCGGTGCTATTATCTGTGTTTACGTGTCGTTCGGACAACCGGGGCAGTTTTTGGTTTCTTTTTCGACTATTTTGCTAAGTTTTCTAAAGTTAGGCGTACGGGAATTGAACTAGGGCACTGTATATCGGAATCGAGTCCCGTCAGTTGTAACATGTGTCTATTGCCTATGCGGTGCTATTGTCTATGTTTGCGTGTCGTTCAGACGACCGGGGCGGTTTTTGGTCTCTTTTTCGACTATTTTGCTAAGTTTTCTCAAGTTAGGCGTACGGGACTCAAACTCAGGCTCCGTATATCGAAATCGAGTCCCGTCAGTTATAGCGGCGTGTCTATTGCCTATGCGGTGCTATTGTCTATATTTGCATGTCCTTTGGACGGCCGGGGAGGTTTTTGGTCTCCTTTTCGACTATTTTGCTAAGTTTTCTCAAGTTAGGCGTACGAGACTCGTACTCGGGATTCGTATATCAGAATTGAGTCCCGTCAGTTGTAACGTGTGTCTTTTGCCTATGTGGTGCTATTGTCTGAGTTTGCCTGTCGTTCGGACGACTGGGGCAGTTTTTGGTCTCTTTTTCGACTATTTTGTTAAGTTTTCTAAAGTTAGGCGTACGGGACTCGAACTCGGGCACCGTATATCGGAATCGAGTCCCGTCAGTTGTAACACGTGTCTATTGCCTATGCGGTGTTATTGTCTATATTTGCGTGTCGTTCAGACGACCTGGGCGATTTTTGGTCTCTTTTTTGATTATTTTGCTATGTTTTCTCAAGTTAGGCGTACGGGACTCGAACTCGGGCTCTGTATATCGGAATCGAGTCCCATCAGTTGTAACGCGTGTCTATTGCCTATGCGGTGCAATTGTCTATGTTTGAATGTCGTTCAGACGACCGGGGTGATTTTTGGTCTCTTTTTCGATTATTTTGCTAAGTTTTCTCTAGTTAGGCGTACGGGACTCGAACTCAGGCTCCGTATATCAGAATCGAGTCACGTTAGTTCTGACGTATGTCTATTGCCTATGCGATGCTATTGTCTATGTTTGCGTGATGGTCAGATGACCGGGGTAGTTTTTGGTCTCTTTTTTGACTACTTTGCTAAGTTTTCTCAAGTTAGGCGTACGGGACTTGAACTTGTGCTCCGTAAATCGAAATTGAATCCTATCGGTTACAGAACGCGCATGTCTATTGCCTATGCAATTGCTATTGTTTGTGTTTATGTGTCGCCTCGGATGACCGGCGGTTTTTTGTCTCTTTTTCGACTATTTAGCTAAGTTTTCTCAAGTTAGGCGTACGGTACTTGAACTCGAGTTCCGTATATCGGAATTGAGTTCCGTCAGTTGTAACGCGTGTCCATTGCCTATCTTGGTGCTATTATACGTGTTTTGCGTGTCGATCGAGACGATCGGGCGGTTTTTTTGTCTCTTTTTCAACTATTTTGCTAAGTTTTCTCAAGTTAGGCGTACGGGACTCGAACCCGGGCTCGGTATAACGGAATTGTGTCCCGTCAAATGTAACGCATGTCTATTGCCTATCTTGGTGCTATTATCTCTGTTTGAGTGTCGATTGACGGCGACACGCTTTTTGGTCTCTTTTTCGACTATTTTGCTAAGTTTTCTCAAGTTAGGCGTGACGGACTCGAACTCAGTTCGTGATATCGTAATCGAGTCACGTTAGTTGAATCGCTTTGCTCTATCATTGCCTATGCGATGCTATTGTCTATGTTTGCGTGATGGTCAGATGACCGGGGTAGTTTGTGGTCTCTTTTTTGACTACTTTGCTATGTTTTCTCAAGTTAGGCGTACGGGACTTGAACTTGTGCTCCGTAAATCGGAATTGAATCCTATCAGTTGTAACGCGTGTCTATTGCCTATGCAGTGCTATTGTTTGTGTTTGCGTGTCGTTCAGATGACCGGGGCGGTTTTTTGTCTCTTTTTCGACTATTTAGCTAAGTTTTCTCAAGTTAGGCGTACGGTACTCGAACTCGGGTTCCGTATATCGAAATTGAGTTCCGTCATCATTAACGCTGTGTTCATTGCCTATCTTGGTGCTATTATGCGTGTTTGCGTGTTGGTCAGACGATCAGGGCGGTTTTTGGTCTCTTTTTCAACTATTTTGCTAAGTTTTCTCAAGTTAGGCGTACGGGACTCGAACCCGGGCTCGGTATAACGGAATTGTGTCCCGTCAAATGTAACGCATGTCTATTGCCTATCTTGGTGCTATTATCTCTGTTGAGTGTCGGTCAGACGAATCGGGCGATTTTTGGTCTCTTTTTCGACTATTTTGCTAAGTTTTCTCAAGTTAGGCGTACGGGACTCAAACTCGGGCCCCGTATATCATAATCGAGTTCCGTCACTTGTAACGCGTGTCTATTGCCTATGTGGTGCTATTCTCTGTGTTTGCGTGTCGTTCAAATGACCGGGGAAGTTTTTGGTCTCTTTTTTGACAATTTTGCTAAGTTTTCTCAAGTTAGGCGTACAGGACTCGAACTCGGGCTTCGTATAACGGAATTGTGACCCATCAAATGTAACGCGTGTCTACTGCCTATGCGGTGCTATTGTCTATATTTGCATGTCATTCAGACGACCAGGGCGGTTTTTGGTCTCTTTTTCGATTATTTTGCTAAGTTTTCTCAAGTTAGGCGTACGGGACTCAAACTCGGTCTTCGTATATCACAATCGAGTCCCGTCAGTTGTAACGCGTGTCTATTGCCTATGCGGTACAATTGTCTATGTTTGCGTGTCGTTCAGACGACCGGGGCGATTTATGGTCTCTTTTCCGATTATTTTGCTAAATTTTCTCAAATTAGGCGTACGGGACTCAAACTCGGGCTCCGTATATTGAAATCAAGTCCAGACAGTTGCAGCGCGTATCTATTGCCTATGCGGTGCTATTATCTGTGTTTACGTGTCGTTCGGACAAACGGGGCGGTTTTTGGTTTCTTTTTCGACTATTTTGCTAAGTTTTCTCAAGTTAGGCGTACGAGACTAAAACTCGGGCTCCGTATATCGGAATTGAGTCCCGTCAGTTGTAACATGTGTGTATTGCCTATGCGGTGCTATTGTCTATGTTTGCGTGTCGTTAGGAAGACCGAAGCGGTTTTTGGTCTCTTTTTAAACTATTTTGCTAAGTTTTCTCAAGTTAGGCGTACGAGACTCGTACTCGGGATTCGTATATCAGAATCGAGTCCCGTTAGTTGTAACGCGTGTCTATTTCCTATGTGGTGCTATTGTCTGAGTTTGCCTGTCGTTCGGACGACTGAGGCAGTTTTTGGTCTCTTTTTCGACTATTTTG
The DNA here is from genome assembly GCA_020205605.1 of Panax ginseng. Classification (NCBI taxonomy): domain Eukaryota; kingdom Viridiplantae; phylum Streptophyta; class Magnoliopsida; order Apiales; family Araliaceae; genus Panax; species Panax ginseng. The sequence continues at coordinate 55,017,419 of CM035142.1, forward strand.
CTAAGTTTTCTAAAGTTAGGCGTACGGGACTCGAACTAGGGCACCGTATATCGAATCGAGTCCCGTCGGTTGTAACATCGTGTTCATTGCCTATGCGGTGCTATTGTCTATGTTTGCGTGTCGCTCGAATAACACGGAGGTTTTTGATCTCTTTTTGACTTGCTTTTGCTAAGTTTTCTCAAGTTAGGCGTCACGGGACTCAAACTCGGGCTCAAGATATCTAATCGAGTCCCGTCGGATTAACGCGATGTCTCATTGCCTTTTGCGGTGCTATTGTCTATGTTTGCATGTCCTTCGGACGGCCGGGGAGGTTTTTGGTCTCCTTTTCGACTAATTTTCTAAGTTTTCTCAAGTTAGGCGTACGGGACTCAAACTCGGGCTTCGTATATCAGAATCGAGTCCCATCAGTTGTAACGCATTTCTATTGCATATGCGGTGCAATTGTCTATATTTGCGTGTCGTTCAGACGATCGAGGCAATTTTTGGTCTCTTTTTCGATTATTTTGCTAAATTTTCTCAAATTAGGCGTACGGGACTCGAACTCGGGCTCCGTATATTGAAATCAAGTCCAGATAGTTGTAGCGCGTATCTATTGCCTATGCGGTGCTATTATCTGTGTTTACGTGTCATTCGGACAACCGGGGAAGTTTTTGGTTTCTTTTTCGACTGTTTTGCTAAATTTTCTAAAGTTAGGCGTACGGGACTCGAACTAGGGCACCGTATATCAGAATCGAGTCCCGTCAGATGTAACACGTGTTTATTGCCTATGCGGTGCTATTGTCTATGTTTGCGTGTCGTTCAGACGACCTGGGCGGTTTTTGGTCTCTTTTTCGACTATTTTGCTAAGTTTTCTCAAGTTAGGCGTACGATACTCAAACTCGGGCTCCGTATATCGAAATCGAGTCCCGTCAGTTCTAACGCGTGTCTATTGCCTATGTGGTGCTATTGTCTATGTTTGCATGTCCTTTGGACGGCCGGGGATGTTTTTGGTCTCCTTTTCGACTATTTTTCTAAGTTTTCCCAAGTTAGGCGTACGGGACTCAAAGTCGGGCTTCGTATATCAGAATCGAGTCCCGTCAGTTGTATCACGTTACTATTGCCTATGTGGTGCAATTGTCTATGTTTGCGTGTCGTTCAGACGATCGGGGCGATTTTTGGTCTCTTTTTCGATTATTTTGCTAAATTTTCTCAAGTTAGGCGTACGGGACTCAAACTCGGGCTCCGTATATCGAAATCGTGTCCCGTCAGTTGTAACGCGTGTCTATTGCCTATGCGGTGCTATTGTCTATATTTGCATGTCCTTTGGACGGCCGGGGAGGTTTTTGGTCTCCTTTTCGACTATTTTTCTAAGTTTTCTCAAGTTAGGCGTACGGAACTCAAACTCGGGCTTCGTATATCAGAATCGAGTCCCGTCAGTTGTAACACGTGTCTATTTCCTATGCGGTGCAATTGTCTATGTTTGCGTGTCGTTTAGACGATTGGGGCAATTTTTGGTCCCTTTTTCGATTATCTTGCTAAATTTTCTCAAATTAGGCGTACGGGACTCGAACTCGGGCTCCGTATATTGAAATCAAGTCCAGACAGTTGTAGCGCGTATCTATTGCCTATGCGGTGCTATTATCTGTGTTTACGTGTCGTTCGGACAACAGGGGCTATTTTTGGTTTCTTTTTTCGACTATTTTGCTAAGTTTTCTCAAGTTAGGCGTACGAGACTCGAACTCGGGCTCCGTATATCGGAATTGAGTCCTGTCAGTTGTAACACGTGTCTATTGCCTATGCGGTGCTATTGTCTATATTTGCGTGTCGCTTCGATTGACACAGAGTTTTGGTCTCTTTTTTGATTATTTTGCTAAGTTTTCTCAAGTTAGGCGTACGGAACTCGAACTCGGGCTCCGTATATTGAAATCAAGTCCAGACAGTTGTAGCACGTATCTATTGCCTATGCGGTGCTATTATCTGTGTTTACGTGTCGCTCGACAATACAACCGGTATTTTGGTTTCTTTTTCGACTATTTTGCTAAGTTTTCTCAAGTTAGGCGTCGAGACTCGAACTCGGGAGCTCAGATATATCGGAATTGAGTCCCGTCGGTTGTAACATCGGTTCATTGCCTATCTTGGTGCTATTATGCGTGTTTGCATGTCGTTCGGACGACCGGGACAGTTTTTGGTCTCTTTTTCAACTATTTTGCTAAGTTTTCTCAAGTTAGGCGTACGGGACTCGAACCCGGGCTCGGTATAACGGAATTGTGTCCCGTCAAATGTAACGCATGTCTATTGCCTATGCGGTGCTATTATCTCTGTTTGAGTGTCGGTCAGACGACCGGGGCAGTTTTTGGTCTCTTTTTCGACTATTTTGCTAAGTTTTCTCAAGTTAGGCGTACGGGACTCAAACTCGAGCTTCGTATATCAGAATCGAGTCCCGTCAGTTGTATCACGTGTCTATTGCCTATGTGGTGCAATTGTCTATGTTTGCGTGTCGTTCAGACGATCGGGGCGATTTTTGGTCTCTTTTTCGATTATTTTGCTAAATTTTCTCAAATTAGGCGTACGGGACTCGAACTCGGGCTCCGTATATTGAAATCAAGTCCAGACAGTTGTAGCGTGTTCATTGCCTATGTGGTGCTATTATCTGTGTTTACGTGTCGTTCGAACAACCGGGGTGGTTTTTGGTTTCTTTTTCGACTATTTTGCTAAGTTTTCTCAAGTTAGGCGTACGAGACTCGAACTCGGGCTCCGTATATCGGAATTGAGTCCCGTCGAGAATAACCCGTGTATTCATTGCCTATCTTGGTGCTATTGTGCATGTTTGCATGTCGTTCGACGACCGGACGATTTTTGGTCTCTTTTTCAACTATTTTGCTAAGTTTTCTCAAGTTAGGCGTATGGGACTCGAACCCGGGCTCGGTATAACGGAATTGTGTCCCGTCAAATGTAACGCATGTCTATTGCCTATGCGGTGCTATTATCTCTGTTTGAGTGTCGGTCAGACGACCGGGGCAGTTTTTGGTCTCTTTTTCGACTATTTTGCTAAGTTTTCTCAAGTTAGGCGTACGGGACTTGAACTTGTGCTCCGTAAATCGGAATTGAGTCCTGTTAGTTATAACGCGTGTCTATTGCCTATGCAGTGCTATTGTTTGTGTTTGCGTGTCGTTCAGATGACCGGGGCAGTTTTTTGTCTCTTTTTTGACTATTTTGATAAGTTTTCTCAAGTTAGGCGTACGGGACTCGAACCCAGGCTCGGTATAACAGAATTGTGTCCTGTCAAATGTAACGTATTTCTACTGCCTATGCGGTGCTATTATCTCTGTTTGAGTGTCGGTCAGACGACCGGGGCAGTTTTTGGTCTCTTTTTCGACTATTTTGCTAAGTTTTCTCAAGTTAGGCGTACGGGACTCAAACTCGGGCCCCGTATATCATAATCAAGTTTCGTCACTTGTAACGCGTGTCTATTGCCTATGTGGTGCTATTCTCTGTGTTTGCGTGTCGTTCAAATGACCGGGGCAGTTTTTGGTCTCTTTTTTGACAATTTTGCTAAGTTTTCTCAAGTTAGGCGTCACAGGACTCGAACTTCGGGCTTCCAGATAATCTGAATTGCGACCCGTCAAATGTAACGCGTGTCATCGCCTACTATCTTGGTGCTATTGTCTATATTTGCATGTCATTCAGACGACCGGGGCGGTTTTTGGTCTCTTTTTCGATTATTTTGCTAAGTTTTCTCAAGTTAGGCGTACGGGACTAAAACTCGGTCTTCGTATATCACAATCGAGTCCCGTCAGTTGTAACGCGTGTCTATTGCCTATGCGGTACAATTGTCTATGTTTGCATGTCGTTCAGACGACCGGGGCGATTTATGGTCTCTTTTCCGATTATTTTGCTAAATTTTCTCAAATTAGGCGTGACGGACTCGAACTTCGGGCTCAGATATTGAAATCAAGTCCGACGATTGCAGTAGCGTATCTATTGCCTATGCGGTGCTATTATCTGTGTTTACGTGTCGTTCGGACAACCGGGGCGGTTTTTGGTTTCTTTTTCGACTATTTTGCTAAGTTTTCTAAAGTTAGGCGTACGAGACTCGAACTCGGGCTCCGTATATCGGAATCAAGTCATGTCAGTTGTAACGCATGTCTATTGTCTATGCGGTGCTATTGTCTGTGTTTGCATGTCATTCGAACGACCGGGGCAATTTTTGGTCTCTTTGTCGACTATTTTGCTAAGTTTTCTCAAGTTAGGCGTACGGGACTCGAATTTGGGCTCCGTATATTAGAATCGAGTCCAGTCAGTTATAGCGCGTGTCTATTGCCTATGTGGTGCTATTATCTATGTTTACGTGTCGTTCGGACGACCAGGGTGGTTTTTGGTTTCTTTTTCGACTATTTTGCTAAGTTTTCTCAAGTTAGGCGTACGAGACTCGAACTCGGGCTCCGTATATCGGAATCGAGTCCCGTCAGTTGTAACACGTGTCTATTGCCTATGCGGTGCTATTGTCTATGTTTGCGTGTCGTTCGGACGACCGGGGCGGTTTTTGGTCTCTTTTTCAACTATTTTGTTAAGTTTTCTCAAGTTAGGCGTACGAGACTAAAACTCGGGCTCCGTATATCGGAATTGAGTCCCGTCAGTTGTAACATGTGTGTATTGCCTATGCGGTGCTATTGTCTATGTTTGCGTGTCATTCGAAAGACCGGAGCGGTTTTTGGTCTCTTTTTAAACTATTTTGCTAAGTTTTCTCAAGTTAGGCGTACGAGACTCGAACTCGGGATTCGTATATCAGAATCGAGTCCCGTTAGTTGTAACGTGTGTCTATTGCCTATGTGGTGCTATTGTCTGAGTTTGCCTGTCGTTCGGACGACTGAGGCAGTTTTTGGTCTCTTTTTCGACTATTTTGCTAAGTTTTCTAAAGTTAGGCGTACGGGACTCGAACTAGGGCACCGTATATCAGAATCGAGTCCCGTCAGTTGTAACACGTGTTTATTGCCTATGCGGTGTTATTGTCTATGTTTATGTTGTCGTGTCGTTCGACCACACAGGCGATTTTGATCTCTTTTTCGACTGTTTTGCTAAGTTTTCTCAAGTTAGGCGTACGAGACTCAAACTCGGGCTCCGTATATCGGAATCGAGTCCCGTCAGTTGTAATGCGTGTCTATTGCCTTTGCGGTGCTATAGTCTATGTTTGCATGTCCTTCGGACGGCCGGGGAGGTTTTTGGTCTCCTTTTCGACTATTTTGCTAAATTTTCTCAAGTTAGGCGTACGGGACTAAAACTCGGGCTTCGTATATCAGAATCAAGTCCCGTCAGTTGTAATGCGTGTCTATTGCCTATGCGGTGCAATTGTCTATGTTTGCGTGTCGTTTAGACGATCGGGGCGATTTTTGGTCTCTTTTTCGATTATTTTGCTAAATTTTGTCAAATTAGGCGTACGGGACTCGAACTCGGGCTCCGTTTATTGAAATCAAGTCCAGACAGTTGTAGCGCGTATCTATTGCCTATGCGGTGCTATTATCTGTGTTTACGTGTCGTTCGGACAACCGGGACAGTTTTTGGTTTCTTTTTCGACTATTTTGCTAAGTTTTCTAAAGTTAGGCGTACGGGACTCGAACTAGGGCACCGTATATCAGAATCGAGTCCCGTCAGTTGTAACACGTGTCTATTGCCTATGTGGTGCTATTGTTTATGTTTTATGTGTCGCTCGATTTAATTCAGGCGGTTTTTTGGTCTCTTTTTCGACTATTTTGCTAAGTTTTCTCAAGTTAGGCGTACGGGACTCGAACTCGGGCTTCGTATAACGGAATTGTGTCCCGTCAGTTGTAACGCGTGTCTATTGCCTATGCGGTGCTATTGTCTATATTTGCATGTCCTTTGGACGGCCGGGGAGGTTTTTGGTCTCCTTTTCGACTATTTTTCTAAGTTTTCTCAAGTTAGGCGTACGGGACTCAAACTCGGGCTTCGTATATCAGAATCGAGTCCCGTCAGTTGTAACACGTGTCTATTTCCTATGCGGTGCAATTGTCTATGTTTGCGTGTCGTTCAGACGATCGGGGCAATTTTTGGTCCCTTTTTCGATTATCTTGCTAAATTTTCTCAAATTAGGCGTCGGGGACTCGAACTTCGGGCTCGTGATATTTGAAATCAAGTCCGCATACAACAGAAGCGCGTATTCATTGCCTATGCGGTGCTATTATCCGTGTTTACGTGTCGTTCGGACAACAAAATGCTTTTGGTTTCTTTTTTGACTATTTTGCTAAGTTTTCTCAAGTTAGGCGACGAGACTCGAACTTCGGAGCTCCGATATATCTAATTGAGTCCCGTCGGTTGTAACATATATCATTGCCTATGCGGTGCTATTGTATTATATTTGCGTGTCGTTCGAGACGACCACAGGGGTTTTTGGTCTCTTTTTGATTATTTTGCTAAGTTTTCTCAAGTTAAGCGCGACGGACTCGAACTCGGGCTCAGTATATTGAAATCAAGTCCGCATAAACAGAAGACGATTCATTGCCTATCTTGGTGCTATTATCCGTGTTTACGTGTCGTTCGGACAACCGGGTCATTTTTGGTTTCTTTTTTCGACTATTTTGCTAAGTTTTCTCAAGTTAGGCGTCGAGACTCGAACTCGGGCTCGTGATATCGTAATTGAGTCCCGTCGGTTGTAACACGTGTCATTGCCTATCGCGGTGTTATTATACGTGTTTTGCGTGTCGCTCGGATGACCGGGGCGGTTTTTGGGTCTCTTTTTCAACTATTTTGCTAAGTTTTTCTCAAGTTAAGCGACGAGACTCGTACTGGATTCAGATATCAAAATTGAGTCCCGTCAGTTGTAACGTGTGTCTTTTGCCTATGTGGTGCTATTGTCTGAGTTTGCCTGTCGTTCGGACGACTGGGACAGTTTTTGGTCTCTTTTTTGACTATTTTGTTAAGTTTTCTAAAGATAGGCGTACGGGACTCGAACTCGGGCACCCTATATCGAAATCGAGTCCCATCAGTTGTAACACGTGTCTATTGCCTATGCGGTGCTATTGTCTATATTTGCGTGTCGTTCAGACGACCTGGGCGGTTTTTGGTCTCTTTTTTGACTATTTTGCTAAGTTTTCTCAAGTTAGGCGTACGGGACTCAAACTCGGGCTCTGTATATCGGAATCGAGTCCCGTCAGTTGTAACGCGTGTCTATTGCCTATGCGGTGCTATTGTCTATGTTTGCGTGTCGTTCAGACGACCGGGGTGGTTTTTGGTCTCTTTTTCGACTATTTTGCTAAGTTTTCTCAAGTTAGCGCGACGGACTCGAACTCGAGCTCAAGTATATCGTAATCGAGTCACGTTAGTTATAACGCTTTGCTCTATTGCCTATGCGATGCTATTGTCTATGTTTGCGTGATGATCAGATGACCGGGGTAGTTTGTGGTCTCTTTTTTGACTACTTTGCTAAGTTTTCTCAAGTTAGGCGTACGGGACTTGAACTTGTGCTCCGTAAATCGAAATTGAATCCTATCAGTTGTAACGCGTGTCTATTGCCTATGCAGTGCTATTGTTTGTGTTTGCGTGTCGTTCAGATGACCGGGGTGATTTTTTATCTCTTTTTCGACTATTTAGCTAAGTTTTCTCAAGTTAGGCGTACGGTACTCGAACTCGGGTTCCGTATATCGGAATTGAGTTCCGTCAGTTGTAACGCGTGTCTATTGCCTATGCGGTGCTATTGTCTGTGTTTGCGTGTCGGTCAGACGATCGGGGCGGTTTTTGGTCTCTTTTTCAACTATTTTGCTAAGTTTTCTCAAGTTAGGCGTACGGGACTCGAACCCGGGCTCGGTATAACGGAATTGTGTCCCGTCAAATGTAACGCATGTCTATTGCTTATGCGGTGCTATTATCTCTGTTTGAGTGTCGGTCAGACGACCGGGGCAGTTTTTGGTCTCTTTTTCGACTATTTTGCTAAGTTTTCTCAAGTTAGGCGTACGGGACTCAAACTCGGGCCCCGTATATCATAATCGAGTTCCGTCACTTGTAACGCGTGTCTATTGCCTATGTGGTGCTATTCTCTGTGTTTGCGTGTCGTTCAAATGACCGGGGCAGTTTTTGGTCTCTTTTTTGTCAATTTTGCTAAGTTTTCTCAAGTTAGGCGTACAGGACTCGAACTCGGGCTTCGTATAACGGAATTGTGACCCATCAAATGTAACGCGTGTCTACTGCCTATGCGATGCTATTGTCTATATTTGCATGTCATTCAGACGACCGGGGCGGTTTTTGGTCTCTTTTTCGATTATTTTGCTAAGTTTTCTCAAGTTAGGCGTACGGGACTCAAACTCGGTCTTCGTATATCACAATCGAGTCCCGTCAGTTGTAACGCGTGTCTATTGCCTATGCGGTACAATTGTCTATGTTTGTGTGTCGTTCAGACGACCGGGGCGATTTATGGTCTCTTTTCCGATTATTTTGCTAAATTTTCTCAAATCAGGCGTACGGGACTCGAACTCGGGCTCCGTATATTGAAATCAAGTCCAGACAGTTGCAGCGTGTATCTATTGCCTATGCGGTGCTATTATCTGTGTTTACGTGTCGTTCGGACAACCGAGGCGGTTTTTGGTTTCTTTTTCGACTATTTTGCTAAGTTTTCTCAAGTTAGGCGTACGAGACTAAAACTCGGGCTCCGTATATCGGAATTGAGTCCCGTCAGTTGTAACATGTGTGTATTGCCTATGCGGTGCTATTGTCTATGTTTGCGTGTCGTTCGGAAGACCGGAGCGGTTTTTGGTCTCTTTTTAAACTATTTTGCTAAGTTTTCTCAAGTTAGGCGTACGAGACTCGTACTCGGGATTCGTATATCAGAATCGAGTCCCGTTAGTTATAACGTGTGTCTATTTCCTATGTGGTGCTATTGTCTGAGTTTGCCTGTCGTTCGGACGACCGAGGCAGTTTTTGGTCTCTTTTTCGACTATTTTGCTAAGTTTTCTAAAGTTAGGCGTCCGGGACTCGAACTAGGGCAATCAGATATCGAAATCGAGTCCCGTCGGTTGTAACATCGTGTCATTGCCTATCTTGGTGCTATTGTTTATGTTTGCGTGTCGCTCGTTGACGACACAGGCGGTTTTGATCTCTTTTTGACTATTTTGCTAAGTTTTCTCAAGTTAGGCGTCACGGACTCAAACTTCGGGCTCCAGATATCTAATCGAGTCCGTCGATTATGCAGATGTCTATTGCCTTTGCGGTGCTATTGTCTATGTTTGCATGTCCTTCGGACGACCGGGGAGGTTTTTGGTCTCCTTTTCGACTAATTTTCTAAGTTTTCTCAAGTTAGGCGTACGGGACTCAAACTCGGGCTTCGTATATCAGAATCGAGTCCCATCAGTTGTAACGCGTGTCTATTGCCTATGCGGTGCAATTGTCTATATTTGCGTGTCGTTCAGACGATCGGGGAAATTTTTGGTCTCTTTTTCGATTATTTTGCTAAATTTTCTCAAATTAGGCGTACGGGACTCGAACTCGGGCTCCGTATATTGAAATCAAGTCCAGATAGTTGTAGCGCGTATCTATTGCCTATGCGGTGCTATTATCTGTGTTTACGTGTCATTCGGACAACCGGGGAAGTTTTTGGTTTCTTTTTCGACTGTTTTGCTAAGTTTTCTAAAGTTAGGCGTACGGGACTCGAACTAGGGCACCGTATATCAGAATCGAGTCCCGTCAGTTGTAACACGTGTCTATTGCCTATGCGGTGCTATTGTCTATGTTTGCGTGTCGTTCAGACGACCTGGGCGGTTTTTGGTCTCTTTTTCGACTATTTTGCTAAGTTTTCTCAAGTTAGGCGTACGAGACTCAAACTCGGGCTCCGTATATCGAAATTGAGTCCCGTCAGTTGTAACGCGTGTCTATTGCCTATGTGGTGCTATTGTCTATGTTTGAATGTCCTTTGGACGGCCGGGGATGTTTTTGGTCTCCTTTTCGACTATTTTTCTAAGTTTTCTCAAGTTAGGCGTACGGGACTCAAACTCGGGCTTCGTATATCAGAATCGAGTCCCGTCAGTTGTATCACGTGTCTATTGCCTATGTGGTGCAATTGTCTATGTTTGCGTGTCGTTCAGACGATCGGGGCGATTTTTGGTCTCTTTTTCGATTATTTTGCTAAATTTTCTCAAATTAGGCGTACGGGACTCGAACTCGGGCTCCGTATATTGAAATCAAGTCCAGACAGTTGTAGCGCGTATCTATTGCCTATGTGGTGCTATTATCTGTGTTTACGTGTCGTTCGAACAACCGGGGTGGTTTTTGGTTTCTTTTTCGACTATTTTGCTAAGTTTTCTCAAGTTAGGCGTACGAGACTCGAACTCGGGCTTCGTATATCGGAATTGAGTCCCGTCAGTTGTAACACGTGTCTATTGCCTATGCGGTGCTATTGTCTGTGTTTGCATGTCGTTCGGACGACCGGGACGGTTTTTGGTCTCTTTTTCAACTATTTTGCTAAGTTTTCTCAAGTTAGGCGTACGAGACTCATACTCGGGATTCGTATATCAGAATCGAGTCCAGTCAGTTGTAACGTGTGTCTATTGCCAATGTGGTGCTATTGTCTGAGTTTGCCTGTCGTTTAGACGACTGGGGCAGTTTTTGGTCTCTTTTTTGACTATTTTGCTAAGTTTTCTAAAGTTAGGCATACGGGACTCGAACTCGGGCACCGTATATCAAAATCGAGTCCCGTCAGTTGTAACACGTGTCTATTGCCTATGCGGTACTATTGTCTATGTTTGCATGTCGTTTAGACGACCTGGGCGATTTTTAGTCTCTTTTTCGACTATTTTGCTAAGTTTTCTCAAGTTAGGCGTACGGGACTCGAACTCGGGCTCCGTATATCGGAATCGAGTCCCGTCAGTTGTAACGCGTGTATATTGCCTATGCGGTGCTATTGTCTATGTTTGCATGTCGTTCGGATGGCCGGGGAGGTTTTTGGTCTCCTTTTCGACTATTTTTCTAAGTTTTCTCAAGTTAGGCGTACGGGACTCAAACTCGGGCTCCGTATATCAGAATCGAGTCCTGTCAGTTGTAACGCGTGTTTATTGCCTATGCGGTGCTATTGTATGTGTTTGCGTATCATTCGGACGACCGGGGAGATTTTTGGTTTCTTTTTCGACTATTTTGCTAAGTTTTCTCAAGTTAGGCGTGCGGTACTCGAACTCGAGCTCCGTATATTGGAATCGACTTCTGTCAGTTGTAACGCGTGTCTATTGCCTATGCGGTGCTATTGTCTATGTTTGCATGTCGGTCAGATGACCGGGGCGGTTTTTGGTCTCTTTTTCGACTATTTTGTTAAGTTTTCTCAAGTTAGGCATACGGGACTCGAACTCGGGCTCCGTATAACATAATTGTGTCCCATCAAATGTAACGCGTGTCTATTGCCTATGCGGTGCTATTGTCGATGTATGAGTGTCAGTCAGACGATCGAGGCAGTTTTTGGCCTCTTTTTTGACTATTTTGCCAAGTGTTCTCAAGTTAGGCGTACGTGACTCAAACTCGGGCTCCGTATATCAGAATCGAGTCCCGTCACTTATAACGCGTGTCTATTGCCTATGTGGTGCTATTGTCTATGTTTGCGTGTCGTTCGGACGACCAGGGCAGTTTTTGGTCTCTTTTTCGATACTTTTGCTAAGTTTTCTCAAGTTAGGCGTACGGGACTCGAACTCCGGGCTCAAATAATTGGAATCGTGTCTGTCGAATATAACGCGGTTCTATTGCCTCTGCGGTGCTATTATACATATTTGCGTGTCATTCGAGACGGCCATTTGAGGCGGTTTTGGTCTTTTTTCGATTATTTTGCTAAGTTTTTTCTCAAGTTAGGCGTCTGGGACTCAAACTCGTTACTCGTGATATCGAAATTGAGTCCCGTCGGTTTATAACAGTGTCTATTTCTATCGCGGTGCTATTATTTTTGTTTGCGTGTCATTCAGACGACCAGGGCGGTTTTTGGTCTCTTTTTCGACTATTTTGCTAAATTTTCTCAAATTAGGCGTACAGGACTCGAACTCGGGCTCCGTATATTGAAATCGAGTCCAGTCAGTTGTAGCGCGTGTCTATTGCCTATGTGGTGCTATTATCTGTGTCTACGTGTCGTTCGGACGACCGGGGCGGTTTTTGATTTCTTTTTCGACTATTTTGCTAAGTTTTCTCAAGTTAGGCGTCGAGAGACTCGAACTTCGGGCTTCAGTATATCAAATCGAGTTAAAATCGATTATAACACGTGTCATTGCCTGCTTGGTGCTATTATGCGTGTTTTGCGTGTCGTTCGGACGACCGGGACGGTTTTTGGTCTCTTTTTCAACTATTTTACTAAGTTTTCTCAAGTTAGGCAAAAATAAAATAATGCATTCAAAATAAAAGTACAATAAAAATATATTTTAAAATTTTATTTTAATCATTAATATTTGTATAATTTTAAATAAATTATATAAATTACATATAATTATATAATTTTCTTTTAATTTAAATAACTCATTAAATTCATTAATTTAATTACTCTCTCTTCGAGATAAAATTAAAATTAGTAATATAACATATAAATATACATCATGTTATTGTATTAAGATATATATACATATATTATTAAAATAAAAAAAAATTGGGTAAATTTTGAATTTGAGTAATGTTTTTAACATTATTCATAATATTTTATAATAAGCACAAATTAAAATTAAAAATTATAAAATAAATTCAAACTTCAAAAATATAACTAAAACTTTGAAAATTAATTATTATTTTTATTTTTGAAAACTAATATAATTATTATTTATATTATGAAATCATTAAATAAATATTAAATATATTAACAAATAATAATATTAATTAAAATCTATTAAAAATAATAATATGAATTCATTAATTTTATATAAATACATTTGTAAACATTATACATTAATATATTTTATTATTAATTAATATATTTTATTATTAATTAATAATTTGTATACATTAATTTTCCTTAAAATCACAATTTTCATTAATTAAAAAAAATTAAAAGGTAAAATTAAATTAAATTATATTGAATTTTATAATAAATAGTTAAACTAAATATAAATCAAATTAATAGATATAAAAATAATTAAATAAATTAATAATAAAACATATTAATTAAATTAGGTAATAATTAAATATATTAATTAATAATAAAATATATTAATGTATAATTTTTACAAATGTATTTATATAAAATTAATGAATTCATATATTTTTTTAATTTTTAAATATTTTTAAAAATATTAAATTATCTAATATTTTGAAATGGATGGATTATTATTATTATTATTATTATTATTATTATTATTATTATTATTATTATTATTATTATTATTATTATAACTAGAACGAATTAATAGCAGTGACAGAAGTTCAAGAAATCAGAGATTTTAAGAGATCAGAAGTTTAAAGAGATCAGAGATTTTAAGAAGCTGTAGAATTATAGAACGAATTAATGCATTTCAAGAAATCAGAAGTTCAGATCGGAAAAATAGTAGTGACATTTCTTTCGATTTCAACCCTACATCTTCTCTGTTATTATTCTTGGAAAAATAGCAGATCGGAAAAATGCATTTCGGTGATATAGTGCTCTGTTTTTTATTTTTTTCATATCTCGAACTAAGGTTTCTTTAGATCTGGGTTGTTGGAGTTGGATTTGTGGTGAAGAAGATGATAAATTAGATTTGGATTTGGAGACTTACTACGATCTGGGTTGTTAAAGTTTTAGAACTTTGTTGCTTTGATTTTGATGAGTTTCAAATTTTGATTTGAATTATTTTGGATTTGATTTCACTACAATGTTGCTTTGATTTCGACTACAGATCTGGCTAGTTCATACTACTATGATGAATTAGATTTGGATTTGTGATGAAGAAAAGATGATGAAAGTGAAGAAGATGATGAATTAAATTTGGATTTGGATTTAATTGTGATGAAGAAGATGATGAATTAGATTTAGATTTATGGTGAAGAAAATGATGAATTTAAATTTGGATTTGTGTTCAAAAAGATGAAGAATTATATTAGATAATTTTGTTTTTTTAAAGTTAATCTAAAATATTTAAAAATTAAAAAGATAATATAAATTCATTAATTCAAGATTGAAAACCAAAAAATTTAAAATAAAGTTATTTTGTTATTATTATTAAAAAAATCCACAGTGGCACTTATATTACACGTAAGCGTTGCCATGTGGTGACATGTAGACTTTCCGTTAACTTTTAACATTTTTAGACGAAAATTTTAATTTTTTGTTAAAAAGTTATAGTTCAATGAGTTGACCGTAAAAAAATTCAGTCCAGTAATGCATTTGTAAACCGAGATCGAGTAGAGTGGAAAAGGTGTATTTAACCCAATAATAATACTACAATGTAAAATTATTTTCCACTCAGCCAAACAAACCATAACATTAGTCAAAGCTTGGATAAGAAAGCAGAACCTTACAGCATACAAACACAAAAGCGTATTATATGCATACAATCACATCATTTCTCTAAGATTAAACGCATTTTTGGGGCACAAACTTTAGATCTATAACTTCAGATACTAAATTCATCTCCATGAGTATTTCAATTAAAATCTTCAATGAACTCAGCATTAAAAGTAAAGTATAAAAATCCAAAAGCCAAACGCATTTAGAAAAAGTATTTGGTTCTTGTTATGATTACCAAAACACCATTCAAGTGTTGTTGCCTTCTAATTACGGAAGGGGAACTCAGAATCCATCCAACTCTTTCATTGTAATTGCCACAAATTTTCAAACTTGTAATACCTCATAAGCATTTCATTAAACATATATGGTGCAACATATCACAAATGTAAAGCATACCTATAACACTTGAGACCAAATATATTGAACATTATATTGCTGGAAATTACTAAACATATAAATAAATTAAATTCATGGAGAATAGTATACAAACATAAAATACCTTGTTCATCTCAACTTGGGACAACTCTATTATGTGGATGCTTCTGTTTTGTAATTTTACCAACACCAAATTACGATAAGTAGTAAAATTATGCATTAACACTAAATTAAAATAAGAAGTAGTGACAAAGATTTACGTAAATTGAGTACCAAATAAAAGAAAATATCACAAAACAAATAAAAGTAAACATAAGAAATAAATTAAGGTAGCACCACATTTGGTTTGAATGCTCAAAAAGATATAAGCATTTGGTTTCAAATATTTTCTTCATCCATGGCATTGATAACAATGAGAGGCCACTGCTTGAATTTAATACCAATTTTTTTTTCAAATAAATAACTATGTAGGTAGTCTATGTCATTCCAGCAAATAGGTAATGTGCAAATATAATCAAGACCTTGATATTCATCATCTAATTGGCCAGTCCACTCCCTCCGATCATCTCTAAAAAATTTACATTAAAAAAGTACTATAATTTTATATTCAAAACAACAAATACCCCTCCGTTTTATAATGAGGGTTCCTATTCAAAAAAACACACACAAATCAATAAGCATAAGGTAGAGATGAAAAATAACTACAAGTCTAAATTAAAAAATTACTTGAAATTGATGGATACACAAATCAAAATTACCTAAAATTGATGGATACACAAATCAAAATCCACCTTTCTTGTGCTCCTCGCGTGAAATATATGACACAAAACCATCGGAGAGAATTAAAGAGAGAGAGAGAGTTGAATGTATAATGAAATACTCACCATAGTTAGGAGAGAAAGAAAGAAAAGTGCTTTGGTGGTATATAAGGAAAACATTAATGTCAGTACAAAAAATGAGTTCTCGCCAATTTACTTCCGAGGAGCTTCCGATAGTATCACTATCTCTCTCTAGTAGACTTACAAACGGGTTCACTACATATAAAAAGCAACCAAATTATTAATCCCCTATTGGATTAATTCTACTAAAAAGTTGGGAATTTATTTGTAATCAAATATTAACAAAGTAAATAGAATAGAAGAAAAGGGTCATGCGAATAGCGTGTATTCCAGTTCTTTCGCGAAGAATGCAAAGCTAAAAGCGTGGATATGAAGCAGGCTGCCATTTCTAGAAAAACTCCGGAGAGTTTTAAAATGAAAATTGAAAGCGGAGAGAGAAACAAAGGGATAGCGAGATAGAAGCGTCTGAAAATTGAAATTTGGGAAAACCTGGGCGGGATTTTTGTTTGGTGTCAGATGAAATATGAGTGTTAGATTAAATTAGAAAGAATCTAAACCGTCTAACTGGAAAAGATTTAAAATGGGTTGTATTGGATAGATAAATAGATATTTAAGTAAAATAACATCTAATCCTTGTGGGACGAGATTTCAGCAGGCCGTGCTATAGTGAATTTTATACTCCGCAAGGCCCAAGTGGTGCACGTGCTGCTCAACAAAAAGACACTTTAGCCT
Organism: Panax ginseng; assembly: GCA_020205605.1. Classification (NCBI taxonomy): domain Eukaryota; kingdom Viridiplantae; phylum Streptophyta; class Magnoliopsida; order Apiales; family Araliaceae; genus Panax; species Panax ginseng. Next base: position 55,033,775 of record CM035142.1, read on the forward strand.
GCGCTGTGTTTTGCTTTCTTCTCTCTTCCAGTGATTCTATCTATAGCCCTCCCTTCCAACTTTTGAATATTAACATATAATCAATCTTTGTCCTATATATATAGCCCCATCTTTCTCTTACATTGATCCAATCTCTTCTTTCCAGGGCTCCCAGATTCTGCTCTCTTTTTTTCATGTAAGCTTTTTTCTCTCTTTTTTCTGTCATATAGTGGGTGTAGATCAGTTTGATAAAGCAATCTACATTGTCTTCTGATCTACTTGATTAGATTGTAATTTGGTAATTTTAAGTTGAATTGTAGTAAATTTCATTGATTCTGATGTTTTTTGCGAACTGGGTGTTTTCTGTTTTTGGGGTTTAGATCTTTAAGGCATTGTTTGGGGCCAAAGCTAAAGATGTCGAAAGCTGGAGCTTTGGATCTTGCATCTGGGCTTGGTGGAAAGATGGAGAAGGATGATGTTCTTTCTGCAGTAGACAAGTACATTCGTACTCTCTTTCTATGTGCATGTATAAGTTTGGTTTGAATCTCTCTGTTGAATTACTAGTTAATGCTTGATTTGGAGCTGATGTTATTGTTGTTTAATTTTACTTGGTGGAGTGATAAATAAAAATCTAACATCTTTTGTCTGTGGATGATTTTCTTAGTTTGGAATGGGGCGTTGTTTGGCATTGACATATTTTTCCAAATAAAAGATGTGCTTTTGCTGACAACTAGTATGCTACTTATTTTGGTAACTTTATTTTCTCCAGTTGATAATATTAATTTATCGGTAGAAGGCTAGTGTCAGTGTTAACATTGTGAACTGTATCAGAGAACTAAAGTTTGCTGTATTTTGGTAGTTTTGTTATGCGTCACAATCAATATAAACTATAAAAGGAGATGGTGAAACTTACTTATAGGATCATGGTTCAAGATTTTTGAACTGGCTTTGTAACTTGGTCTAGTATTATTACTTGGAGTTCAATATGTTGCAATTCGTCAATGGAATGCGGAATTGCCAAATTGTAAGGGGGAATTTAACAATAGGAATAGAATGAGTCTTCCATTGTCTGGTGAAGTCTAACAAGAGAAATGTAGTAGGGATTTGTGCATGGGTGGATGGTCGGGATCTAACAATTTGGCTCTGCTAAATTAAGAGTGAAATATTTCACGGATATAGGTAAATATTGTTTTTACCGTCAAGAAGTGGATATGGCACAACTGTGTGACATATTTTGAGATGAAATTTTTCCTTGTTTTAATATGTTATATGTTCACCCCTTGTGTTTTCATTGATCTCCTTTCTTGAGCTTGTAAAAATTTGCATTCAAGTGTCAAATTAATGCACATAGATACACAAAATGTTCATAGCCAGAGGTATCCCACCCCCTTTTTTTTCCTTAGAAATGTATGTTTCAGTTATGACCCCTTAGGAAGTAAAGTGTGACTGTATCATCTCTTGTTTTAAATTGCTATTATGTGATGTGACTTCATACCATCCTTGAAGATTTTCAAGCAATCTGGTAGAGTTATATGTTTTTAACATTTCAGCAAATATCTTTTTCAGCACGTGATATTATGATTGCTTTGAGCTGTTGTATATATACCATATATGATGCATGTTTTTTGTATTACACAAATTTTTATAAAATATGTAAAATCTTGTAGTCACCTTTAAGGCTACATATCTCTGGGGGTTTCTTCTCGGCCCTTGATTCTCTTGAAATTCTTGAGGTTTTCTGGCATTTCCTTTGTTGTAAAATGTTCAGTTTAATAATTCAGGTACGAAAAGTATCATGTCGCTTTTGGAGGTGAAGAAGAAGAGAGAAAAGCTAACTATACTGACATGGTAAATGGTTTCCTTTGGATTATTTTTTTTAATTAGCTCGTCTTTATACTTCTTATTTTGTAAAGATATAATTTGATATTGAGTTTATGTCAGTCATGTTCATAATGTGTTTTTGACTCATTGACTGGACCATCTGTTTTTGACCATTGTGTTTCTCTCTTCCAGTACTCATTGACAATATTATTATCCAAGCTCAAAATCCTTGAGGGCAGCTCATTTGCTTATCTTTTATTCTAAACGCAGAGCAGCCTTGTAATGTATGTTACTTGGTTCAAATAAGACCATGCATTCATAAGGATTTCTGTTTGGGTTTCAGGTCAATAAATATTATGATCTTGTTACCAGCTTCTATGAATATGGTTGGGGAGAATCATTCCATTTTGCTCCCAGGTGAGTGTTATTCTCTTACGGTGCTTTTGACTGTTCCCTCTTCTTTAACTTGTAGTATGCAACCAAGCCACGTATAATGTGTTTCATCCATATTAGGGGACTTTCAACTGCTCTTTAAATTGAGGATTTTTATTTGTGCTCACAGATGGAAAGGGGAATCTCTTCGAGAGAGCATTAAGCGTCATGAACACTTCCTTGCTTTACAACTAGGCCTGAAACCCGGGCATAAGGTCTTTCTAATTTACTTGATTGAACCCTACAATTTGGAAAAACTATTAACGAATATAATTGCTGATAACTTTTTTAGTTATTGGTATTAGGGTGTTTAATAAAAAAATTAAAGTTTAGATTGAAAAATACTATCTCCATTCCAAAATTAGATATATATTTTGACTTTTAAAGTCAATTCTTAAAATCCTAAAATTCAAAATTGATATGAAGTTATTTAGTTTAATATAAGAAATATAACAATTTTGAACTAACTATAAAACACTACTAATTATTTGTTGTTTTAAAAACTTGAACGAACTTGTATCAATTTGAGTTTTAGAATTTCGCAAATTGACTTTAAAAAGTCATGTATATCTAATTTTGGAATGGAGGTAGTATTAAATTCTTCAAAGTTCATATCCTATACTACCTTGGTCACTACAATACTCTGTCTCTCCATTTCTCAACTATCGGCTTGGCCTAAATCTTCCCACTAGTTTGACTTTAGAGAAAATTCAATATATTGTATTTTTTATTTATTATTTTAAATTCTTGAAATTTTAAAATTTATTATTTAATAGCAATCTTGTTTAATTGCTTTGAGATTTTTTGTTTGAACTTTAACATTAATTACTTTAAGCAAATGGTTTTTTTTTGTAATTGCTTGTGAATTTTTGTAACTAATAAAAATGAGACTATCATACAACACTTTTAATTAATGAAGTCTCGAAAAATATTACTATAAATAATATTTGGCCATTATTTAGTTTTGTAATTTATTTTACAATATTTTTATTTTTTTGTGGGAATTTTTTTTTTTCAAATTTGACCCCACTGACCTAAGAGGCTAGATCCGCCCCTGATTGTTATAACTTGTAGTTTTAATTTCTTTGTCATTGGCAGGTTTTGGATGTGGGATGCGGAATTGGTGGACCATTAAGGGAAATAGCTCGATTCAGGTTGAAGATTCATATTTTAATCTGTTTTTCGTGTTTTTTTCCTGCACTGTTTGTCTTCTCCATAATATTATTTGGTCTCTTATTTAGTTAAAGATGTAAAATATTGTCGGGGAGAGGAATTCTCTCTCTTCTTTCTTTCTGGGGTAGGGGTGAATATTGAAATTGCAACATATATGACTAGCTGAAGACTATTAATAGATTGTATGGTTCTATTATATTGTTCCATGGCTATGTGCGTACACGATCCTTTGGATGTCTTTCATTTACTCAACAACTATGATAATAGAGGAATTTATCAATAGTTTAATAATATTATTAGTTTAATGATAATAGAGGAATTTATTGTATTGTCCCTAGAAGTATTGTATGATTGTGTCTAAAACTCTCTCTTGTCTGTACTTTGATTTTTGGCAGCTCGACCTCAGTTACAGGCCTAAACAACAATGAATATCAGATAACAAGGGGAAAGGTACATACTCGTGATTGCATCTGCAATAGCTCTCATAACACTTATATTTATAATTTAAAGCTATAGTCATATTATACAACCAATCCTGACTAGAACTGCAAATTTATTCCTAATATATCCTGGATTGTTTTCAAAGGATGATCATTTTACTGATTATAACGAACTCAATGTTCCCCTTTAATTTGAAATGTATATTTGTAACTAATGAAAGACGATATCAGCGTGTTGTAGCTGAACACGTAAACTATGTAGATTATGTACTCTTTTCTATATAGCTGCTGCAATGCTGTTATTTAAAAAAGCACAAGTTCCTTACTTGCTATTCTGCAGACATTAAACCGCATAGCAGGAGTGGACCAGACCTGCGACTTTATGAAGGTTAATGGTCTCTAAAAGTCTAGTTCATACTGTTTTTAACTTCTTTCCATTCCAGTGATCCAGTTTTTTTTAATAATATAATTCAGGCGGATTTCATGAAAATGCCCTTTCCAGAAAATAGTTTTGATGCGGTTTATGCAATTGAAGCTACGTGCCATGCTCCTGATGCGGTATGTAAAATAAGAAAATCCGATCAATGCAGTATCATATATATCTTCTAGGTTGGAGTGAAATGCTAAGTTCAAATTTATCTTCTCTAATTCCAATGAATTAAGTCATCTATTCTGTTCTCTAATTCTAATGTTTCAACTCATTTACTCTCTCTCTTTCTACTTTTATTTTCAATTGGAATTAATTCATCTATTATGTTCTCTAATTCTTATGTTTCAACTCATTTACTCTCTGTCTCTCTCTCTCTACTTTTATTTTCTTCTTCATTCTTTCTACTAACCATATTTTACTTTAATCTTTGGCCTAAAGGTTGGATGCTACAAAGAGATTTATAGAGTATTGAAGCCTGGTCAGTGTTTTGCTGCATATGAGTGGTGCATGACTGATTCCTTTGACCCCAACAACCGAGAGCACCAAAGAATCAAGGTTTGAGTGCAAATGAATACGTACTTTATATTAAATTTGACTATTTGTCAATCTTAAATAGTAATGTTGATATTACAATTTTCATTTACAGGCTGAAATTGAGCTCGGTGATGGCCTCCCTGACATCCGGTTGACTACACAATGCCTTGACGCACTGAAAAAAGCAGGTTTTGAAGTGAGTAACAAAGTAGTGATTTTATTTTTACTGTATCTTGTGTTTTGACTATAAATAGTTTAAACTAAAATTTATTTAATTTTCCTATCTAGGTCATATGGGAGAAGGATCTTACTATTGACTCACCCCTACCTTGGTACTTGCCTTTGGATAAAAGTCACTTCTCGCTAAGTAGTTTCCGTCTAACAGCACTTGGACGTTTTATAACAAAAAACATGGTAAGACATGTGTATATGTTGCATCATTCTGTTCTTTTATCATTACAAAAGTATAATGGACAAAAAGAGATTCCTTCTGTGTTGTGATTTAAGCTTTTTTTTTCTGAATAAATGATGTTTTTTGTTGGATTTTAAGATATAAAATTTTGGTGGGAGCATAAATAGCAAGTGATTTTGGTGGGCGCTTAATATTTTGATTTATGTTCTTCTAGGTCGTAGCCCTGGAATATGTGGGACTTGCTCCAAAAGGAAGCCAAAGGGTTCAATCTTTCTTAGAGAAGGCTGCAGAGGGGCTTGTTGCTGGTGGAAAGTGAGAACTATTTCTACTCAATTATATACATTTACTGATTTCGACTTAATAAAGCTCTTTTTGTTCTTGGGATGACCAAGGACATAAACTGGAAAATTCTTAATGTCTACCATTTTTATCACCCAAGTCTATCAAAGCTTATGGGAGTTTTCTGTTTTGTTTTTCATTACTCGCCCGCTCCATTAAAAGAACCCCATTTCCAAAATTTACAAATATTAGAGATATATTCTTGTTCCATCTATTATAACTAAAAGTAATAAGCTATTAGTTTAATAGTATGGTATCTTAATGAAATTTTGATGGTAAACTTGATGACATTGTATAATTTATACTGCTACCACTAAAAAGTGAACTCTTTTTGTGGAACAATTGTTTTTGAAAACTGATAAACCTACAACAGAAAATGATATTTTCACATGAAAATGGTCGTTATACATCTATAAGTGACACTTTTTATGTGAAAATAGCAGTTTCCTCTCTTTTTTTCCTTTCCTTGCAAAAGGAGACTCTTTGTGGAGCGGAGGGAGTATTTGATTGTTCCCCGATCATTCAACCGATTAATCATGCAAAATATTTCACAAGTAAATAAAAACAGAACATTGTATCATTTTATACTATTATTACTAATGTCTAGGAGTCTGCGCTTCTATACCTATGACTAATAGGGTCCTGTACCTGGTCTTTACAGGAAAGAGATTTTCACACCAATGTATTTCTTCTTGGCTCGAAAGCCATTCTCAGACTGCCAGTGAAGTGGAAGTTAAAATTATTTACTGGTGGATGTTATTTTTTTTTAACCGGTGCCGTCTATTTATCGAATCTTTTCAAAGATTCTGACCAGCAAAGTGGTTATAAAACTGGGTTGCACCCATGGTAGGTGGCTTCATTTTGTGAGTTGCTTGTTTGTGGTTGGTTTTGGAATATGGTCCTCTATGTTTAATCTCATGTAGAACACTATTTAAGGGGTGCTAGAGTTTTTGTGAACTTTTCCTTTTTTTTCCTTTTATGAAAGTTTTGTTTATTCTATTTTTGTTTTCATGGTAAGAAATTGACAGAGTAAATTGTTTATGTCAACCAACTGTTACAAATATTTTAAGAAAATTCTACAAACAATTATTTTGTTTGTTTTAGGATACGAGTTTGGTATTTTTCATCAGTCCTCTGTGCTCAAATTATGGGTGGAGCCCTACTTGACTCTCATGTGAGAAGGTATATAGTCAGATAATGAGATAGTTTTGCAGATTGTGGAAATAGTTCCCCCTATATCAGAATTAATTACAAATTCAGAATTCAGGAATGGTGAATCTGCTATTGGAGGTATATTCATTGACATATATTTTTACATAATTTCGTCTAGTATAAAGGTGAGATTTACTTTAGGAAATTGATATTTTCACATGTGTTTTTATATTTTCATATAATTTTCTCTTATATATGAGAAGAAAGTGAGTCTCATTTTTATGTCAAAAGATATCATGTAAAAATATCAAAAATTAATATGAACATAGTGTTTCCTTTACTTTATTCTCATGTAAGAGATAGGAATGAAAAAGTAACGCACCCCCATCACTGGTCTTATAAAAAAAATTCATATTCGCCATATTTCCCATAAGGATTAAGACTTGATATTCAGTTTTAGTTATATTTATAATATTACATACATAAAAATTAATTATATTATAAGGCATACATAATAAAATAAAAAAACAAATAATCATAATATAGACACGAAAGGATATATATTTTAATAATGTACTCTATATACAATGGTATATATATTAATTTAACTAATAAATAATTATTGAGAAATGGGAAGTAAATCTCTTCCTCATCTCAATATATATAACATTAGGCGATTCTCTATTCCTTTGTTAGAGTCCCCATTCAGAATGAAACATGCAGATCACCGTAAAAATGAGATAAATTGTCATTCTTAATAAAAAAAAATCAAATAAAAATATATACAAAAATATCAATTCTCTTTGTTAAATTATTTTAAACGGACCAATGATGTAAAACCCTTTTTAATTAGCTTGACAAAAACTCTTTTCTCAAGAAAGTGGTTTTACTATCCTATTTATGTGACATTCTAAATAATAATAATATACTCTCTTTTTTTAAAAAATTAAAATTTTGTGAAGGACTGAGGAAATAGAAACTTATTCTCTTTCTTACAAAGAAGTGTGTTGTCCACGGCGACGAGAATGGAGTATATGATTGTTTTATGGAATAACCTCTTTAGTCGTGCCCGAATTATATGTCAATTTCACATTTTATTTTCAAATTATTTTTTACACGTTCGACCTTCATACTTCTTAAATTCTTTAATTTGAGCAAAATTCGTTCAATTCGAATGGAGTTCTCAATTTCACTATTAACTCTCCGTCTGCATGGCGCTTTTTAAAATAGGTTCATTCCACCCAACCCATTCTCGAAATTAAAATACAATCGTCGTGATGCGAAATTACTACAACTTTATTATTACAACAATGGCCTGTGAGTTTGAATACAAATATTATCTTCTAGACAATATCTATACTCAAATAAATCCTCATCACATTTATTGATACATTATTTTACAAAATGGTGAGGACTACTAAACAACTCTCTCTAGAACCTTCACTCCATAATTCCAAACTCGATCCTCGCTATGTTCTCACCTCCTCGAGAAGAAAAATGGAACAACAAGGAAAAGGGTGAGATCAACTAGCCCAAAGAATAATATTATGACTAAGATAATATACAACAAATTATCGTTAGTCTTCAACAGGAAAAAATCTAATAGAATATAATAGACAACAAGTTTTAGATCAACAAATGCAATGGAAACAACAATCCATTAGAAGAGTCACGTAGAGAATGAATTCTCTTCTTCTAAGATTTAAAAGTTCATCATCAATATTTCATCCACAACAACAATCAATCATATACATCTTTAATCATCTTTTTGCTTCTGAGCCAAAGATATTCATTTATATCACCAATTTAGGTCATGTTCATCTCAACACTGCTCATCTTTGCACTACGGGCCAAAGAGATTCATCGGTTTAATCATTCATCTTTTCACTCAGGTGCCAAAGATATTCATCAAGTATCACCATTAAGGATGAGGATGATGAAAAACATTTTTAAGAACGAATCCATTGATATAGAAGGACAAATATTAGGGATTAAATACAACAGTTTATCCAATATCAATAATACTTCATAATAAACGATTTTGAAGCGAACTCAAAAATAACGATCAAAACATGGATACAATCAAAGATAGTAAATAGAAATAGACATCTTGGACAAAAAGAAATTTTTTATTTTTCGGTGAATAGTGTCGATATTTGTGAATAATTAATAAGTATCGTGAATAGTAACCCCAGCACAAAAGATAGAAATTTCACAAAAAACATCTTCACGCTTTGTGAATAGTAACTCGTGAATAGTAACTCATGAATAGTAACTCGTGAATAGTAACTCATGAATAGTAACTCAGACATGAAAAAGTTTCAAATTTGATAAAAAGTTCAACAAAGATTTTGGCATAATGATATTGAAGAAAATAATATCATTTGCGAAAGAAATAACATCTCTTACCTCAAAATAACCGTACTTCTGACTGAATTTCGGTATAGTGCTGACAGAAACTCGCACCGTATAGCAACGCTCAAAGTATACTCACAAGAATACGCTCGAAAATATAGAGAGGGAAAGAGAGAAAACTTAGTTTCTGGTGTGATTTTCAATTCTAACTTAGCCCTCTATTTATAGGAAAATGTTAGAACGCCAAAAGAGACTAAATTAATAAAATATATTATTATTTATTCAAAATTCCTACCCACATGTTTTGAAAACTCTAGCATGCCTTCTTTGGTCAAAAACATCACCACCCATGTGCCAACAACCACAAAAAAACGTTTTCTTATATAAAATAATTAAAACTTCCAAAAATTAATTATTTGAACTCCGGAACTTCAATAATTCATGATAAATAGCCTTTTTGTCAGAAAATTCGAATCTCACGACTTTTTATAGGAAATTCAATTCTCTACAACTTTATAGAAGGAAGATTTTCCAAATTCCAAGCGAAATTATCCAAAATCCATAAATGAGCGATTTTACAAATCGATAATCAATTTTAAATTCAAGAATTGTGTCCACCGACACACAAAATATGTGTTAAACATTTAATGCCACAAAATACTCTACCTCCTCATATACTCATATATCCCACATTCATTATAAAAATATCACCGTTAATATATTATTAAAATAATATATTTAAATGAATTATTTTATCAGAAAAAGATAAAATATTAATTTTCAACAATTGTCACATTAAAAAAATTTTCTCCATCTATATCCACATAAAATAAATATTTTCTTTATCATAATAATCAATAATTAATTATTTTAAAAATAATATTATAGAATCACAAGATCTTGAAACCGGTAGTTCGAGAGAAGAGGGGCTTTCGATAAGGATTTCTCCTTCTTGGCGCTTGATTAGGTGACCAAACCTCTCCTTGATGCGAACTTTCTAGATATTGCCAATAATGTTATCGATAATATTATTCAAATAATATGAATTATTGATTTGATAATGGAAAATCTTGTGTAATGACAATTATTGAAACAACGATACAAAATATCAACGACAATTATTATTGAATCAATATAATATTGAGCGATTAACTCGTAACAATTATTGAGTAGTGCCTTCTTTACGTAAGGATCAATAATTCAACAATCTTTATGCAATCTGGTAAAGCTTCTTTTGCGACCACGCATATTACTATATTTTAACCACCGGGTAACCCAATGATTATTAATTAACAATTTACGTAGATTATTTATAAAACTCGATCTTTGTCGTTTTTTTCATCCAACCGTTTTCCGTTATGGGGCCCACCAATGACTACTGCCAGGTAAATGCGAGATTCCCGACAAAAAGAATATTCCACGACCAAACGAATATTCCCCGACAATAATGAATATTTTAATAACCACTTGTTTATTTTGCAAAAATTGCACATTTCACCCATAATCAAAGCATCATATCAAATTACCACCTTATTAATCAAGAATAATAATTAGAGGAAATTCGATTTTTATTTATAAAAATTTGGGGTCTTACACCGTCCCCAAAAAAATAATAAGTTATAATTTTTTTGTTTCTAAATGAATAAAATAATTTAGTGGGGTCTACTAAAATTATAAAATAAAAATATTTATAACTTTATATAATCTTATGGATCACTGACGATACATTTTATTTACTTAAAAAAGATATAATAATCTTTTTAACAATATAAAAAAAAACCACTTATACAATATCCACTAACATAACCAAACACATTAGACCATTCACTAACACTACTACCACCACCACCACCTAGCGGCGGATCCAGAAATTTTTTCAAGTAGGGATAAATTTTAACTTTTTTTTGTTCAAGTTAAATAAGAAAAATTTAAATTAATCATAATAATATTTACAAATTACAATAAATATTCATAATCCAAACTAAAAAAGAAATTTCAAATAAAAAACATTTAGATACAATTTTGAAAGGGCTAATTACACTTATGTTACATGAAGTACCATCAAATTTATAATTTGGCCCCTAAAGAATTTGGGCTTACAATTTACTACACCAAGTACCTAATTTGATAAAATTTAACCCCCAATTTCTAAATCCGGCAAAAATGACCGAAATACCCAACCCATCCAAGAATCAAAGCGGTTTTTGTGTATTTAATACCAATTGACCGTATAAATATACGGTTTGACTTAATTTGAAAAATGTTATTTACAATTCCGTTACATCAAGTATCACCATATTCATGATTTGGCCCCCCTAAAAAAATTAAAATTATTAAAAATTTAACATTATAAAAAATTATAAATATAATAATTTTTAGCCCTTCAAAAAAAGTAATTAATATCGTGAGAAATAAGGTATAAAAGTATAAATACAATTTGTAAAATTTAAGTTGTGATATAATTTGTAAAATTTAAGACGTAAAATTTATAATTTACGATATAATTTATAATTTACAATATTTAAGTTGTAAAATTTATAACAATTTGTTAAATTTAAGGCGTAAAATTTATAATTTATGATATAATTTATAATTTACAAGATTTAAGTTGTAAAATTTATACATACAATTTGTTAAATTTAAGACGAAAAACTAATAATTTATAATTTGTAAGATTTAAGTTGTAAAATGTATACATACAATTTGTTAAATTTAAGACGTAAAATTATAATTTGCAAGATTTATGTAAGACCCCGAATTTTATGAAATATAAATATTCAAAATTTCTATTCAGTAAATGGTTAAATTGATAAAAGTTTAAAGTTAAGGGTGATTTGTGAAAATTTTACAAAGTAAGTAAGTTGTCATAAAATATTCATTTGGTCGGGGAATATTCTTTTTGTCGGGGAATATTCGTACGACGACGCAATCATTAGTGGACCCCACAACGGAATAACTGTCGGATATAGAAAGCGACAGAAATAACTTTTTTATAAAAATAACGACAACTTTTACCGTTAAAATAATTGGCGATAAAATAATAGTAATACGCGTTGTTCCACAGTAGCACATGGTATTGCACATTATCTTTGATTATTGATGCTTACGTAAGAAGTCACTTAGTTTTATTTAATTATTGTCACAGTAGTTGCTGCATAGTATCTCATATTATTGATTCAATTATTATCACAGTATCATCTGCACAATATTTTATATTAGTAAATTAATAATTGAGACGACACAGTTATTCATATTATTATTTGTATTATTGATAATGTTTAGAAAGTGTGACACCCCAAAAATAGGTATACATCACCTATTCTGAGTCGCCAAATACATGGTACAGAATACAAATACAACCTTAAATATACAACATGAGTTGTGAGTTTTAATACAAATATTATCTTCTAGACAGTATTCAAACTCAAAATAAGTCCTCAATACATTTATTATCACACTATTTCATAGAATAGTGAGGACTACTAATGCTATCATCTGGACCGTCACTCCGGTCCCCGACTAGTCCCTGCTACGTTCTCATTTTCTGAAGAGAACAATGAAAGCAAAAGAGTGAGCTCAACTAGCCTAGTAATAAATATTATGACTAAGATAATGCAGAATAAATTATCATTAACCTTCAACAGTGTTAAACTGATAAAATATAACAAACATCAAGTTTAACTGCAGCGGAACAAGTAATCCATTAGAAGAGTCAAGTAGAGAATAAAATCTACTATCTTTTACGATTTAAAAGGTTTTTCATTACATTTATCGCTGAGTCTCAGCTTAATAAATAGTCCACATCATCCCTGCTGTAACGATCGAGAAATTTGTAATTTAATTTAAATATTTATTGAGTTAAATAAATATTTTAAATAATTTATTTATTGAGAAAAATAAATAATTTATGAATTGTGGTGAGTTAATAACTAAATTGATTAATGTTAATTAAATTGAGTATTGATAATTTATCTGAAGGATTTAATTTAAAGAAATAATTAAATTAAATCAATTTCTTAATATTTAAGAAAATAATAAAATTAAATGAATTATTTAATTTAAAGGAAATAAATAAATTAAAGAAAGTGATGTTTCTAATTTATTAATTAAATTAGATATATATAATTATTTATTAATTATAAGTATAATGATAATAAGATTTTAATTATTATTATTAATTATTTAAATTAGTTAAACTAAAATTATTTAAATAAAGCGTGACAAGTGGTAACTATATAATATAAATATTATTTAAATAATCTAGTTGGGAGATTTGGTGTGTGGCCAAACAGGGCCTTGTGGCCTTTGGTTTTTCCAACTGACGCCTTTTGTTTTTTTTTAACTGAAAGAGAACGTGGGAATTTAAGCCATATCAGTTTATTTTATTAGTTCGCGTCTTATTTTCTCCTAAAAGGCTAGATAACAGAAATATAGAGAAAAGCTAAGAGAGAAGGGAGAGAATTCTTGAGTTTTCTAAAGAAAATTCAGTGGTGATAACAAGGGTTTCAAGCAAATTGGAGGTATATTATCTAAACCTTAGTATTATATATATTTATATACATATATGAGTTTACGGCATAATTTATATGTTCCGTGAATTCGATTTTGTTGAATTGTTGCTAGACAATTGAATTGTGATGATTATATGTGTTGGTTATGTTTGAGTTTGTATGTAACATGAATTATATGCGAATTACAGTTTAAAAAGGAAAAAAAAATATGACAGTGTTTGTGTTTCTTATATGGCTTGTGAAAAGTACCAATTTTAGTGGCCAATTGGGATGTTAAATTGTAAATTGACGCTTGTATATGTTAGTTTACTAAGAAACGAGCATAACATAATTTAAATTAAGTGTTTTGGCCAAGTTTTGAGATGTCAGTGATGATTTTTGTGTAAGAAGTTCAAAAATGGAGTTTTATATGAAAACATGGAATTTTGAGAAATTAAACTAGTTTTAGTTGATGATAAATTGTGTTAATTGTTTGTAAATGTTAGCAAACATGTTTGTAATAGTCTGTACCAATTGTAGATGTTAATTTCACTGTTTGGTGGGTGAAATTCGTGTTTGTTGGGCTAAAAACGGCTATTGTTCATGTCGAGTCTCATCGTCATGTCATAGATTAAATAAGCAATTTTGGTGCCAAGGCAAAAAACTGTGCAGCTGCACTAGTCCCAAGCGTAGCTGCGCCATTGGGTTTTTTGCAGTTGAGCACCAATAGCAATGCTGCCATGCGTTAGGCAGCGATGAGAGAGTCTCTTGATGCCAGCCGTGCGCCTTGAGCCCAGCGATGACTTCTGCCTATTTGCAGATTATGTGTATCGAACTTATGTTAGTCTAGCGTGCACGTTAATGATGTCGATACATAATATAGACTACAATAACGGGTTGTCATGCGTTGTAATACAAAGTGTAAAAGATTTTTAAATAATTATTAAATAAGTTATAAAATGAAACCAAATGTGGTGTTTTCAAAGTTAGAGGTGAACGATTAAGTTATGTTGGTTCGTAGTGAGATTTCAGATTCGTTAAGTGTGTTAACCTATATGGTTAGATGCTAAGTTAAGGTTATGACCTAAATGATGGTTTAAACCTTAAAGCTAATGTCCATACAACTAATTGTTGTTGCGGTTTTAATGATGTATGTAAAATAATTGGAGATTATTTTACACTTGTGTAGCTTACAAACAAGGCAAGTTCTTTAACCCTACTCTTATAATAATTGTGCAAGTTTCTAAACCTTATCTTTGTCATTGAGCAAGAAGACTATTGATTCTATTCTGATGAATAATTGAATAAGCTCATGTAACCTAATTCGTTACATCGAATGAGTTTCACATTCTCATTTCTTGTTATTAGTATTCAAAACATATATTGTTCTAATACATTGATTCAAAGGAGATTGTTTTAATTCCTTGAATATAATACTTTGCATATATATATATATCATGCTTATTCAGTTATATATTGTTTATATCCGATCTTTGACTTTGATAGCCTTGTTCAGTTATACATTCTTGTATTAAACCTTTATTGATTGAATTTGAATAAGTGTTCTAAAATTCTAGAAACACTGATAAGCTAGTTCCAAACTAAACTTTCTTTAGTGCGGAAATTTTAAAATTCAAACTGAGACGAACAACCCTAACATAGGGGATTTTGTACATGTAACGTTTAAATGTTTGTGCACAATACATGGTAAAAAGGGCTGATCCCCCTGAGTACGTTAAGAAGAGTCTGTACAGTCTAATGACTGTTGAGGTTAAGGTAATAATACCTAAACACCGTGGACATAAGACCCTCAGATATTTAAAGTTCGAACTTGTTTTCTATTTTGATTCGTAGAACAAGTTCTTTATTATTCAGTATTCGTTGTTCACTCTCATGTTGTTATTATACTATCTTTATGTCAGTGAGCAATTGTTTGCTCACTCTTACAATTAAACAATGCAGCTAAAGTTGAAAGAGGTGATGATCCATCTACTAGCAAGGGAATTGGCAAGATGTCTAAGTGATGGAGAATTAGTTAAAGTTTATTTAAATGCTTGAAGTTTTAAGATTCTTTTTATTTTATAATGTATTCCGCAAATTGATGTAATAATTTTAAGGTTAGTTTACCTGGGATTTATTTTGAGATTATGATGTAACCCTTTAATGGGAGAGATTATTGTTTAAGTTATTTATTAATGTTTTATCCTTTATTATGGGTAGTTAGATGTAATTATTTTGATAGTGAGCACCAAATTCGGTGGAAATAAAGTACCCGGATTTAGGGGTATCACAGGTTGGTATCAAAGCCTTAGGTTATGAACCTTAGGTGGGGAAACCTTAGGAAGTAGTCTTTATTAAGTCAGAAAACATAGAGGTGATTAACTCTTATCGGGTTTTAAGGAATGGATTAAGGCATCCATTGAAACTAAACAATAAAAGATTTTATGTGCTATGTGTTAATAACTTATGTGCTCGCGAGTATTGATAATGTTAAGTAAAACTTAAAATATTTTTTTGACATGATGTCTAACGAAGGAGGGTCCAGTCCAGCTAGGGAGGTGATACCTCAGGTACCTAGAGATGATGAACCCCGGGATATTCATGTAGTGCGAGAACAGTTGATCCAGGAGGATGAGCCTGTGACCGATCCCGAGAGGGATAGTCCTGAGGAGATAGAGGAGGATGATGATGATGAGGATCCTGAGGAGTTTCCACCAAACTCCGTATCGACTGAGATATATGACGCTCTGTATGACCGTAACATAGAGTTACAGGATAATGTTGAGGAGCTGAAGGAGATGGTTGAGATGCATCACGTTGCATTGGAACAGAAGGAGGTAGAGATTCAGGAACTTGATTCAAAACTTGGAAACACGGAATGAGATCTAGTTCACACAAAGGGTTAGCATGAAGATCTGTTAAAGCTTTAATCTTGAAATGTTTAAGTTAAACTTTAAATACCCAAGAAGTTGAGTAATGAGCTAAGAAGTGTATATCTTAACAGAAAATGCTTCCTAGAAGAAGACAACCACGTCAAAAGCACCTCCTAAAGGGTCTACTAACAATAACAATGAGACCAACGTTAATCCAGTTGAGCAGTTGGTAGCTTTGTTGACGGGTGAACTTGCAAATTAACCGCAAGCTCAAGTTACGACTTTCAAGGAATTCAAAGCGGTTGGACCGCCAGAGTTTCAAGGGTCTATGAATCCAGTGGAAGCCCAAACATGGATCATGGAAATGGAGAAGGTGTTTGACGTTGCTAGAGTTAACGAAGATCAGAAGACTGCATTCGCGATGTTTATGCTTAAGTCCGAAGCTAGCTACTGGTGGCAAACAAATAAAGTTCGTGGAAGACAAGGAGTAGTAGTGTGGGATAAATTTAAGGAGATATTCTTTGAAATGTACTTTCCAGCGAGTTCTCGGAACCAGTTGGAGGTGAAATTTCTTGAGCTTAAGCAAGGAACTATGACGGTGCCAGAATATGCTGTGAAGTTTAACGAGTTGGCAAGGTTCGCCACTTATCAAGTCAATATAGATGAGCGTAAGGCGAGAAGGTTCGAACAAGGATTGAAACCCTGGCTTTACAACAAGGTTTCAATGTTCCAGTTAAATACATTTGCGGCTGTACTGGAAAAGGCAATTATCGCGGAAGGTGGAAGCGATGCCTTGACCAAATACAACCAAGAACAGAAGAAGAGGAAGAATGATAGTGAAAATAAGACTGGTGGAAGTAATGTTGGAGGTAACAATCAGAAGAGGAAATGGAATGAGAATTCGACTACGGGGGGACAATATGGAAGTCAGCAGAAGAAAAAGTTTGAAGCTTGTGCTACTTGTGGAAAGAACCATACTGGGGGTATGTTTGAAGGGAAAGCGGGTGTGTTTCAACTGTGTTCAGGAGGGACACATTGCACCGAACTGTTTCAGTCTGAAGAAAGGAGCATGTTTTACCTGCGGTTCGAAGGATCACATGGCTCGTGATTGTCCTAAAAAGCGGTGAGGGAGTACAAGTGGAGGAAAAGGAACAATGGTGGTGGGTGCATTGACTATCATCGGACCACTTTCGATCAGCCGACCCATCTGCGAGAACTTTCAATATGACCGCAGAGGATCTTTGTTCGATCTAAGGATGTGGTGTCAAGTATCATTCCGATTAATGGTATTAATGTTTATGTACTGTTTGATTCGGGTGCTACTTGTTCATTTATATCAGATGAATTTGCTCAGAACTTAGATTTACCTCAGGAAGAATTAGATTATCCCTTGAGCATAGAGATTGCGAATAGGGAAGTGATTCCTGTTAGGTTCATATATAAGAATTGTAAAGTGGTTATAAAGGGTCAAGAGATGAGGGTAGACTTCATACCAATTAGATTGGGGGAGTTTGATTATATATTGGGAATGGATTGGTTATTCAATCACGGAGCAGTGATTGATTGCCAAAGAAAATGTGTTAACCTTATGACTCCGTCAAAGGTTGTGTTCTATGGCAGCAAATCACCTCGACAAACAAGTTGTCTGACGGTGATGCAAGCCAAGAAGTTGTTAAGACAAGGATGTGTAGGATACTTAGCCTACATAGTTGATACATAACAGAAAAGTGCAAAGTTAGAAGAGATACCGATCATAAGAGATTTTTCAGATGTATTTCCAAACGATTTTCCAGGTCTTCCGCCAGATTGACAAATTGAGTTCGTGATTGATTTAGTACCATGAACAGGTCCAATATCTAAGGAACCTTACAGAATGGCCCCGGTAGAGATGAAAGAGTTGATGGTGCAACTGTAAGAATTGCTCGACAAAAAGTATATCCAGCCGAGCGTATCGCCATGGGGAGCGCCAGTGTTATTTGTTAAGAAGAAAGATGGATCAATGCGGCTCTGCATTGATTACAGAGAATTAAATAAGGGCATGATTAAAAATAAGTATCCGTTACCAAGAATCGACAACCTGTTTGATCAACTGAAGGGTGCGAAATATTTTTCAAAGATAGACTTGAGGAGTGGTTATCATCAATTGAAGGTGAGGCGGAAGACGTCATCAAGATTTACATTCGAAACTTCGGTATGGTCATTACGAAGTTTACGGTATGTCATTTGGGTATACCAATGCACCTGTAGCATTCATGGATTTGATGAACAGGGTGTTTAAACCATTCCTAGATAAATTTGTGGTGGTGTTTATTGATGATATCCTGGTGTATTCTAAAACCAAGGAAGAACATGTTGAACACTTAAAAGTGACGTTGGAGACATAGAGAAAAGAGAAGTTGTACGAAAAATTTTCAAAATGTGAGGTTTGGATGGAACGTGTACAGTTTCTCGGGCATGTTATTGATAAAGACGGAATTTCGGTAGATCCATCAAAAGTTGAAGCTGTAGTAAACTGGGATCAGCCGAAGACACCGTCAGAGATAAGGAGTTTCTTAGGATTAGCAGGATACTACAGGCGTTTTATTCAAGACTTTTCCAAGATCGCGACCCCGTTGACGAATTTGACCAGGAAGGCGGTTAAGTTTGTTTGGACGGAGAGGTGTGAGGAAAGTTTTCACGAATTAAAGAAGAGGTTAAGTACAACACCTGTGTTGTCAGTGCCTGATGATACAGGGAATTTTGTAGTGTATAGTGACACATCGTATAAAGGACTAGGCTGTGTGCTTATGCAGAACGGCAGAGTTATTGCGTATGCATCACGTCAATTAAAAGATTATGAAAAGGGGTATCTAACTCATGACTTAGAGTTGGCTGCGGTAGTGTTTGCCCTGAAGATTTGGAGACATTATCTTTACGGAGAGAGGTGTGAGATATATACTGACCATAAAAATCCGATATATATCTTTACACAAAAAGATTTGAACATGCGACAAAGAAGATGGTTGGAACTAATCAAAGATTATGATTGCGAGATTTTTTATCATCCCGAAAAGGCGAATGTTGTTGTTGATGCTTTAAGCAGGAAGGGACGAGAGAAGTTAATGTTGTTGACTGCTCAGGAGAAGCTAGTGTCGGAAATGGCTAAGATGGAGTTGGAAATTAAATATCCAACAGAATCCGATGAAAATTTGTTCCAGATAGGAAATAATTCAACATTGGTAGATAAAGTGAATAATGCACAACTTCATGATGAAGAATACGAAAAGATAAAACAGAAGATATCTGAAGGTGATGAAACTAAATTCAAAATTGATTCGGAAGGGTTACATCGATTCGAAGGGAGAATTTGGGTTCCGTCAGTACCGGAAGTTAAAGACGAAGTTCTGAGTGAAGCTCACAACTCAAGATATTCGATTCACCCAGGAAGTACGAAAATGTACCAGGATCCTAGACATCATTTTTGGTGGCCGAATATGAAGAAGGATGTGGCTGAGTGTGTGGCGAAATGCTTAACGTGTCAGAAGGTTAAAGCTGAACATCAAAGGCCAAACGGATTGTTACAACCGTTGGAGATACCAGAATGAAAATGGGAGCATATCACAATAGATTTTGTGGTAGGTCTTCCAACGACTCAACAAGGTTCTGATGCTATTTGGGTGATTGTCGATCGATTGACAAAGTCGGCTCACTTTTTACCAATCAAGATTAGATTTACCCTAGATCGGCTAGCAAAACTGTACGTGAAGGAAATAATTTCAAGACACGGTGTACCTGTGTCCATTGTATCAGACAGAGATCCACGTTTCACATCAAATTTACGAAACGATTGCGCAAGAATGTTTGGGAACACAAATTGAGAATGAGCACAAATGTACCATCCTCAAATCGACGGACAAAGCGAGAGAACTATCCAAACACTAGAAAATATGCTCAGAGCATGTATTATGGATTTCAAGGGAAATTGGGATGATCATTTACCGTTGGTTGAATTTTCATATAATAATAGTTATCACGCGAGTATTGGCATGCCGCTTTTACGAAGCGTTATCTGGCAAAAATCTGAGAACTTCGTTGTCTTTGGGATGGTAGGAGAACGTCGGCTATTGGGTCGAGTTGTCAAGAACAAACCGTCGAAATCATCAAGGTGATTCGAGCAAGATTGATAGCTGCACAAGATAGACAGAAGAAATATGCCGACCAACACCGACAAAATCGGGAATTCGATGTTGGTAGTTATGTTTTCTTGAAAGTATCTCCCTGGAAGGGGAAAATTTGATTTGGCAAGAAAGGGAAATTAAGCCCTAGGTTTATAGGTCCTTTCGAAGTGCTTCGACGGGTTGGCGAAGTGGCGTGCGAGGTAGCTTTACCTCCAGAGTTAATGCATATCCATAATGTTTTCCACATCTCGGTGTTGAGACCATATAAGCCTGACTATAAACATGTTATAGAATATGAGCCCTTACAGTTTGAGAAAGACTTAACATATGAAGAAGTCCATGTTCAAATTATTGACAGAAAAGAGCAAGTACTGTGAAAAAAGGTGATACCTTCTGTTAAGGTAATCTGGAGGAACCACAATGCTGAGGAAGCTACGTGGGAACTTGAAAGCGTTATGATGAATAATTATCCTCAATTGTTTGCTTGATTTTGTATAGCGATTCTGGGGACAGAATCTTGTTAAGGAGGGAAGAATGTAATGAATGAATTTTTCGAGTTGTGATTCTGGGGAGAGAATCCTTTTAAGGAGGGAAGGATGTAACGATCGAGAAATTTATAATTTAATTTAAATATTTATTGAGTTAAATAAATATTTTAAATAATTTATTTATTGAGGAAAATAAATAATTTATGAATTATGGTGAGTTAATAACTTAATTGATTAATGTTAATTAAATTGAGTATTAATAATTTATTTGAAGGATTTAATTTAAGAAATAATTAAATTAAATTAATTTCTTAATATTTAAGGAAATAATTAAATTAAATCAATTTCTTAATATTTAAGAAAATAATTAAATTAAATAAATTGTTTAATTTAAAGGAAATAAATAAATTAAATAAAGTGATGTTTCTAATTTATTAATTAAATTAGATATTTATAATTATTTATTAATTATAAGTATATTGATAATAAAGTTTTTATTATTATTATTAGTTATTTAAATTAGTTAAACTAAAATTATTTAAATAAAGCGTGACAAGTGGTAACTATATAATATAAATATTATTTAAATAATCTAGTTGGGAGATTTGGTGTGTGGCCAAACAGGGCCTTGTGGCCTTTGGTTTTTCCAACTGACGCCTTTTGCTTTTTTTTAACTGAAAGAGAACGTGGGAATTTAAGACATATCAGTTTATTTTATTAGTTCGCGTCTTATTTTCTCCTAAAAGGCTAGATAACAGAAATATAGAGAAAAGCTAAGAGAGAAGGGAGAGAATTCTTGAATTTTCTAAAGAAAATTCAGTGGTGATAACAAGGGTTTCAAGCAAATTGGAGGTATATTATCTAAACCTTAGTATTATATATATTTATATACATATATGAGTTTACGGCATAATTTATATGTTCTGTGAATTCGATTTTGTTGAATTGTTGCTAGACAATTGAATTGTGATGATTATATGTGTTGGTTATGTTTGAGTTTGTATGTAAACATGAATTATATGCGAATTACAGTTTAAAAAGGAAAAAAAATATGACAGTGTTTGTGTTTCTTATATGGCTTGTGAAAAGTACCAATTTTAGTGGCCAATTGGGATGTTAAACTGTAAATTGACGCTTGTATATGTTAGTTTACTAAGAAACGAGCATAACATAATTTGAATTAAGTGTTTTGGCCATGTTTTGAGATGTCAGTGATGATTTTTGTGTAAGAAGTTCAAAAATGGAGTTTTATATGAAAACATGGAATTTTGAGAAAGTAAACTAGTTTTAGTTGATGATAAATTGTGTTAATTGGTTGTAAATGTTAGCAAACATGTTTGTAATAGTCTGTACCAATTGTAGATGTTAATTTCACTGTTTGGTGGGTGAAAGGGTGAAATTCGTGTTTGTTGGGCTAAAAACGGCTATTGTTCTTGCGATGAAGTCAAGGCTCTATCTCATAAATACCAATTTCCGCCATTTGTGCCAAAAACAAAAATCTAAGCAATTTGCGTTGCGCCATTGGGTTTTCTACAGTTGAGCACCAGTAGCAATTTGCGTGTGTTAAGGCAAGCAAGGATAAAGTAGCAATGCTGCTGTACTCGAGCCCAAATGCGATGACTTCTTGCCTATTTGCAGATTATGTGTATCGGACTTATGTTAGTCTAGCATGCACGTTAATGATGTCGATACATAATATAGACTACAATCACGGGTTGTCATGCGTTATAATACAAAGTGTAAAAGATTTTTAAATAATTTTTAAATAAGTTATAAAATGAAACCAAAGGTGGTGTTTTCAAAGTTAGAGGTGAACGATTAAGTTATAGGTTAAGTGTGTTAACCTATATGGTTAGATGCTAAGTTAAGGTTATGGCCTAAATGATGGTTTAAACCTAAAAGCTAATGTTCATACAACTAATTGTTGTTGCGATTTTAATGATGTATGTAGGATAATTGAAGATTATTTTACACTTGTGTAGCTTACAAACAAGGCAAGTTCTTTAACACCACTCTTATAATAATTGTGCAAGTTTCTAAACCTTATCTTTGTCATTGAGCAAGACTATTGATTCTATTCTGATGAATGATTGAATAAGCTTATGTAACCTAATTCGTTACATCGAATGAGTTTCACATTCTCATTTCTTGTTATTAGTATTCAAAACATATATTATTCTAATACATTGATTCAAAGGAGATTTTTTTAATTTCTTGAATATAATACTTTGCATATATATATATATATATCATGCTTATTCAGTTATATATTGTTTATATCCGATCTTTGACTTTGATAGCCTTGTTCAGTTATAAATTCTTGTATTAAAACTTTATTGATTGAATTTGAATAAGTGTTCTAAAATTCTAGAAACACTGATAAGCTAGTTCCAAACTAAACTTTCTTTAGTGCGGAAATTTTAAAATTCAAACTGAGGCGAACAACCCTAACATAGGGGATTTTGTACGTGTAACATTTAAATGTTTATGCACAATACATGGTACAAAGGGCTGATCCCCCTGAGTACGTTAAGAAGAGTCTGTACAGTCTAATGACTGTTGAGGTTAAGGTAATAATACCTAAACACCGTGGACATAGTTCGTGGTCATAAGACCCTCAGATATTTAAAGTTCGAACTTGTTTTCTATTTTGATTCATAGAACAAGTTCTTTATTATTCAGTATTCATTGTTCACTCTCATGTTGTTATTATACTATCTTTATGTCAGTGAGCAATTGTTTGCTCACTCTTGCAATTAAACAATGCAGCTAAAGTTGAAAAATGTGATGATCCATCTACTAGCAAGGGAATTGGCAAGATGTCTAAGTGATGGAGAATTAGTTAAAGTTTATTTAATTGCTTGAAGTTTTAAGATTCTTTTTATTTTATAAAGTATTCCACAAACTGATGTAATAATTTTAAGGTTAGTTTACCTGGGATTTATTTTGAGATTATGATGTAACCCTTTAATGGGAGAGATTATTGTTTTAAGTTATTTATTAATGTTTTATCCTTTATTATGGGTAGTTAGATGTAATTATTTTGATAGTGAGCACCAAATTCGGTGGAAATGAAGTACCCGGATTTGGGGGTGTCACACCTGTACTACGACCAATGATATTCATTAGTATCACGACCACAAATTATCCATACAATACGGACCAAGGATATTCGTGTATTCATCAATGGTCATGATCATGCCAACAACTGTCCATCAATGCACTACGGCCAATGAGAATTTTTACCATATCATTTGTAACATTACGGTCATGATTATACTGAATAATACCTGGTTATAATCATACCAAGTCCATCTATGCACTACAGGCCACAGATTACTTTCAACATATTATAAACAAGAGGATAATGACAATGATATAAGAATTCAATAAAACAAGTTCAAGGATAAATTTTTACAGATTTATAATTTAATTTATCCAGAAATCAATAACGTCTAAATTGTCAACATAATACTGTTTTGTGGAGTAAAATTCAAGAATGCTCAGAAGAATATTTCCATGAAAAGATACTGGATGAAGCGCAAATATCAAGGATATTCCACTAATTTCATGGAGTATAGAAGCCAAAACTTTAACCAACCGAGTATAATAGAATATATGAAACTATAATGGATTTTTTTGCCGCCATGCGGTAATCCACGTAGATGATTATTCCAATGAATAATAAAGAATGGAATAATGTAAGAATTCACCAGCGTGCATAATCCGTGCAGCATGTGAGTTATTCCAACGAATAATAAAGAATGGAACGAGTCATGCGTAACCTTGCATGCATGGAGGATATTCCAACGAATAATAAAGAATGGAACCCAGTCATGCGTAATCCGCACAGACAAGATGTTCCAACAGAATAATAAAGAATGAAACCAAGTCATGCGTAATCCGCATGCATGTGATGTTCCAACAGAATAATAAAGTATGGAACTAGGTCATGCGTGTCCCTGATGAGCAGATGTTCCAACAAAATAATAAAGAATGGAATAACAACAGAAATTCACCGGGCATGCGATAGATCAAGACAGACGAGTTATTCCAATGAATAATAATAAAGAATGGAATAACAACCCTTACGAGTATTGAAAGAAAATAACTCTCTTCATGAATACGAAAGAATAATACCCCTTACCTTAGAAGAAACTGGATATTGGAAAAGTGAGGTAGCAGACTTTTCTTCTTCTTTCTCTCTATAATTTCTCTCTCTAGAGTTTCAGTGAATTCGTAAGAAATAATGAAGGAATGAGCTTCTATTTATAGGAGAATGGACTGAATAGTAACTAATTCATGAACGATCCAAATTGATTTACTTTTAAACGGACGATCCATATTGATTTATTATTTAAACTTTAAACCAATGATCCATATTGATTTACTATTAAACTTTAAACCAGCGATCCATATTGATTTACTATTAAAACTTTAAACCAACGATCCATATTGATTTACTATTATAATTTCAACCAACTGTTTGAAAAATTATCACATCTCCTCATGGAATAATATTGTACCCAAACATGTTTTGGACCGAAAAGAAATATATTTTTTGGGTGAATAGTACTCCGACACAAAAAGTGTCCCAAATACCCGATTGGTCAATATAACCTCCAGACATCAATTATTATCGAAATACATGTCGATTTCCACTAACACTAATAATTCCAACACAATGGAACTATCAATTTCATCTTTAATCAACACGAACTTATTCATCATTAATATTATAACTCACAATATTTAACAACCAGGTCGTTCCCAGGAAAGATGGGGCTTTTCGATAAGGATTTCTCCTTACTGGCGCGCAATTAGGTGACCAAACCTCTTCTTGACAGAACTTCTAGACATTGTCAATATTGCAAATAATAATATGAATAACTTTGCCGTTTCAATTATTGATTTAATAATATATCATATTATGTAGATGATACTGTGACAATAATTGAATCAATAATATGAGAGATATGATGCAACAATTACTATAGCAATAATTGAGTATAACTGAGTGACTTCTCACGTAAGCATCAATAATCAATACTGCGGTGCTACTACTGCAACCACCACAGCGTATTCATCAGTACTTTTACTATCGGTAGTTCAATGCTTTTAACGGTAACACCTCCACTGTTATTTTTATAAAAAGATAATTCTGTTGTTTTCTAACTACGACAATACTTTCATTGTGGGGTCCACCAATGATTGTGTGCCGTCGTACGAATATTCCCTGTTAAAACGAATATTCCCCGACCAATCCAATATTATATAACCACTTGCTTACTTTTCAAAATTTGTAAATATTACCCACAACTATAACATTATAACAAATTCACAACTTAATATTCAAAAATGATATTTATAGAAAATTCATATATATTCATTAAATTTGGGGTCTTACAGAAAGTTATGTCGAGTAAAGGGGTTTAGTTATTTAATTGTGCGCCAGTAAGGAGAAATCCTTATCGGAAAGCCCCCTCTTTCCTGAGAACGATCTGATTGTCAATATTGTTAGTTATAATATTAATGATGAATAATTGTTGAAAGATTAAAAATGTGTTTATTGAAGATAAGTGATTTGTGATAAATATTTATTCAATTTTTGATATAAATAGAGGGGTTTGTCATGAGGCGTTTGTTGCAAGTTTGACTTATTATTCCATAGACCGT
This sequence comes from Panax ginseng, assembly GCA_020205605.1. Classification (NCBI taxonomy): domain Eukaryota; kingdom Viridiplantae; phylum Streptophyta; class Magnoliopsida; order Apiales; family Araliaceae; genus Panax; species Panax ginseng. The sequence continues at coordinate 55,060,526 of CM035142.1, forward strand.
CGGTTGTGGTTTTAATAGTAAATCAATATGGAACGTCAGTTGTGGTTTTAATAGTAAATCAATATGAAATCAATATGGACCGTCGGTTGTGGCTTTAATAGTAAATCAATATGGACCGTCGGTTGTGGTTTTAATAGTAAATCAATATGGACCGTTCGCTTTAATAGTAAATCAATTTGGATCGTTCGTGAATCAGTTATGTTGACCTAGTCATATTTTATCCTTAAGTTTTGATGATGAATTATTCGTATGCTAAATTATTTTATGGCATTTCAGGTATTTGATGATAAGGAACATTAATTGGATATTCAAGTGGGTGAAGAATTTCTCTTTACTAGGAAACAAAAGTGTAAGGTCAATTGCATACTAATTAATTTTTCATTTAAAGGCTCTAGGACATATCATTTGCGTTTTGTTATATGTCTTAAATGAAAAATGATTTAAAAGTTTTGAAAAAGGTTTTCCCAAATACTTTAAATATATGTTACTTGAAATATGTTACATGTGTATATTACTTGATATATGTTTTGCATGTCTACTATTGGTATACATACACTTGGGTTATATAATGAATTTAGCTACACGTGGATTTCTATGCATGCCTAGAGAAATAGCTTTACAAACCGTGTAAAAAGTGATGAGTACATATGCGGCGTTCGAGGAGTAATGATTATCTTGGAACTATAAGATTTTTGCTATTTGAAAAGTCTTTTGTTGTCACACGCCATCTACACTCCACTAAGAGATAAAGAGAGATAAAGTCAAATGGTTTTGTGGGTTATCTCTAAAGGAGTCTTTGAATATTATTGGAACCTAATAACTAACTAAGAGTTTGATTTGTACCAAAATATATCAACTGGATATATTAAAATTATTTCACCATTGTGAGCTTGTTATTTGTTATAGTTTATCTAGCCGGTTTCTTTGGATTAATTAGAACAAGTGATTATCCTTTTAAGGAACTGCAACGGGAATTAATTTAACGGTAATAAATTGGCGTGTACAAATTGTGTATTTGGGATATCACACAAGACACGAAAATATTATTTTGCACTGCACTGATATTACTGACCAACATATTGTTAATTGGTGCAACGTTTGATCAGCTAAGCATTTATATTTCTGACATTTTTATAGCTGGTATTCGGTAAGATTTAATTGTTTAATCTTTCTATGCTAATTGATCATTGCATACAGTTGAGCCTTTAATTGTTAAATTGATTATTCTTGCATTGATCATAGACCTCTATATTTGTATTGAATTTTCTGTTTTAGACTAAGTGTAGTCTAAAGGTGTTAATCCTAGTGGATTAGAGAAAAGATTTACAAACAGGTTCAAGGAAGCAAAGGTGCTTGAAGAGTGCATAGGTGCACAAGGAGCAAGAGTGCTCAAGAGAAATTAATTGTTAATTAATTTTTGTAAGAATCTGTTTTGTAATCGGTATTTATTTATAAAGATATAAATAAAGTGAGTCTCCAATACTATTTGGTATTGGACGTGGACTAGGCTATTATTATAGAGGGTAATAGCTGAACCACGTAAAAATTCTTGGTGTTGATTTTACTGATTGCTTTACTTTAATTACTCACGTAAGCTATTTAATTATCTTAATAATTAAAATTTGAATATTTGCATTATGTTAAGATAATTCTTTAACACCAAGTATTTTATTCAAGTTATAAATTCAGAAGGATATTTAGTCAATTCAGTAGACAATATTAATTCAAAGAAACCTAATTAATCAATATAATAGCTTGAATTTAATAGCTTGATCTAAAGTTTAAAAATTGGTCATAGATTGCTCCCACACTTATTCAACCCCCACTTCTAAGTGTGCCTAGTTAAATTTCATTTGGTATCAAAGCTTGCTCTACTTATCTTGGTCTTAAAGGTGACTTGTAGGAAAGATTACGACATACGCACGTTAGAACAACAATCAAGAAGGTCAATCAACCAATAGACCTCCTTTGCTGTTTGGAACAGAAAATTACAACTTCTGGAAATTTCGAATGAGGATCTATCTTAAAAGAGATCCTTGGGAATGGTGGGTTGTAGAGAACGGACCAGTTGTTCCACAAAGAGATGATGGGACACAAAAGATTCTGCTAGAAATGGATTCAACCGAAATCTACATGGTCTCATATGATTCAAAGGCTATGAAAACACTTCTCAGCGGCATGGTACAATCCGAGATAGATAAAGTCTCTTCATGCAACACTGCCAAAGAGATGTGGGATACTTTAGTGGTAAGTCACGAAGGAACTTCAAAAGTACGAGAAGTCAAGCTAAGCATGCTTATGCACGATTATGAAATGTTCAAGCTCGAAAAAGATGAAACCATCAAGCTAGCTCAAACAAGATTTCTAGTCCTTATAAACTCCTTGAAATTGTTGGACAAGACTATTCCTCAAAGTGAGATCAATCGTAAGTTACTTCTGGCTATGCCCAAAAGGTTTGCTTCTAAAATCACTACTCTTCAAGATTCTGCTACTATTTCTTCCATGGATACTTTAACTTTGTTTGGTGAATTAGAAGAATATGAACATCGATTAAAGAGATATGATGATGAGGAGGAAACTCCTCGAAGAAAGGTCTTGGCTCTTACTGCAGATAATGAGGAGGAGCTTGATGATAACTTCGATGAAGAAATAACAATGATGTCAAGGAAACTCAAGGGGTTACTACAAAGGAAAAACAAGAGAAGGAACACTTTCAATTCAAATAAATTCAAAGGAGAGCAAACAAAAGAGACGTGCTTCGAATGTGGACGTCCTGGTCACTTCAAGAAAGACTGCTTTCAATTAAAGAATAAAGGGAAGACAAACTTCAAAGACAACAAGAAGAACAAAGCCTTTATTACTTGGAGTGATGAAGAATCCGAAGTAGAGATCGATGCTAAAGATGAGATAGCACAAGTATGCTTCGTGGGAATTGAAGTTGAATCTAATCAGGTATCTCTTACTGAACTAAACTCTTTAGAACAAGAAAATAAGAAATTAAGAGAAAAGAATGCAAGCTTAAAATGATTAGTTAGTACACTAATGGATGAAGTAGATTCACTAATAGATGAAAAGAAAGAAAGTGAAAAGGAATCTACATATAAAGAAGAAAAGGTTTTGATTGCAAAAATTTATTATTTAGACAATTATAATAAAATACTTTTCAATAAGGTAAAATTCTTAAATAATGAAGTCCAAAAATTGACTAATGAGCTAAAAATGAGAGATGTGTGTATTGATGCATTTAGTGATAAATCTCCTGTTAAAACGTTTCCTAATAATGAACTTTAAAAAGAAATAGACTCACTGAAATCATCTCTTGCTAAATTTGTTCAAGGTGAAGAAAATCTAAATGTCATATTAGGTAAACAAAGACCTAGTTTTGAAAGACAAGGAATTGGTTTTAATTCTATGCATAAAAAGAGTAATATGAAAATGTTAAAATCAAAATCACGTTTTAGTTTAAATTATTGCTCTCATTTCACAACTTGTAAACATTGTGGTATTAAAGGACATTTAGATATAAATTGTTTTAAGAAACGAAACAAGGTTAAAAAGGTATGGATTAAAAAGAGTGATTTACTTGCTACTAACAGAAATGGACCCAAAAAGATATGGGTACCAAAAGGATGAATTATCTTTTCTTGACAGGTATGTTTAAAGGTAAGAGTTCCATCTCAAAAATGGATTCTTGATAGCGGATGTTCTCGTCACATGACAGGTGATAAATCAAAGTTCATGGAACTAGACATCAAGAAAAAGAATGTAACGGTCACGTTTGGAGATAATAGAACCTGCGAAATCATTGGAAAAGGTAAAATTGGAAATGGAAAGGTAAGTATAAATAATGTTCACCTGGTTAACGGTCTTGAATTTAATTTGATAAACATAAGTCAATTAATGGATAATGGTCATCAAGTTAATTTTGAAAAAGATAAATGCACAATATCTCATGGTACTAACAATACTACTCTAGTTGCACAAAGAGAAGAAAATATATATACTATTGATTTTGAGTAACAGGATGAAGAACTATGTCTTACTTCAGTACAAGATGAAGCTTATCTATGGCATAAGAGGATGGGACATGTTCATATGGATCTAATCAAAAAGTTATCTACAAAGAATCTTTTAAAAGGACTGCCAAAAATAAGGTTGGAAAAGAAAGGAATATGCATTCTTTTGTCAACTGGGAAAATAAGTAAGAACTTCTTTTACGGCAAAGAATATGGTATCAACCTCCTCTCCCTTGCAATTACTTCATCTTGATTTATTTGGACCAGAAAGACATTCTAGTATTAATGGTAAATTTTATGCATTTGTAATAGTTGATGATTTTTCTAGATACACATGGGTATTATTTTTGAGAACTAAGGATGAAGCATTTAAAGAGTTCTGAAAGATTAATAAGGAATCTAAAAACAAAATATAGTTACAAACTCATTAGAATTAGAAGTGACCATGGCACTGAATTTCAAAATGATTTTATAACCTTTTGTGATCAAAGAGGTATTAGCCATGAATTCTCAACACCAAGGACTGTTGCCTCCTTTTTAGTTCTTATAAAAGGACTCTAACTCATGCAAGCATACATGGGTCAACAAGTAATATAGAGTAAGTAAAGTATCGATCCACGGAGAAAGGTTTCTAATTTAAACTATTATGCATCAACTATATCACTATTTTTATATGCTTAAACGAACGCTATGATTTTGAATGAATATAAACTAAATAATAAATAAAAGAAGAATAATAAAATGATAACTCAAATCTGAAAATAATGGGATCCTAACTTCATTTAATAGTTCATCTAAATATCACCATCATGCACAATTATTCACGTACCAAAGAAAATTAGCCAAGAGCACGAATGTAAACATAACCATTTTCCAATAAATTATGACCTACTTATATAATATCCACCTACAATAGAAATCATGTAATCATCAATAAAATCAAAATCACTATATTTCTATGTGAAATTTCCGCCATATAGAATTTAAGCACAAGCCCTTATATAACTCACACGGTGAAATAGTATATGTCTATCTGATTCACGAAGTATAAAGCTAAGCAATTCAGCCCCATAAACGCATGTTATCATGATTACAACCATACTCGCATGTTATCCTTCAATTCCATACAAGTACATAAAATGAATGGTGATCAAGCATTCATGCAATCAACTCAACCATAATAGAAATTCCTGATGATACACTAACAATCCAGCAATCAAGCCATCAATTAGACTACATATTAAAATCCGTTAGAATCCCATAATGGAGTTTAGTTCATCGTTGAACCGAAAGCCATTATGGGATTAGAGCAACACATGGAAAATAAATAAAAACAATTGAGAGAAGATAGAATCGATCAAACCCAATTATTGATTATATTCCAAGAGTTCTGTTCAAATCCTCAATAATCTCCAGCAACATAAAAGTAGTTCGCAATCAATGATTGAATTCTAAAGAAGAAATATAAAATATTAAGTCTATGCTTAGATCCTCGTTATAATTCGTTCAAAGTGTAGAACCTTAGTTCTCTATTATCAAAAACTCGTCAAAATAATAGATCCTCGCTTCTGGTACAAACCAGAGTAGTTTATATCAACTCCAACACTTATAATTTCAAAAATAAAATAAAGTCAAGAATCGCTACCCGATCGATAGCCTTGCGACACAGCGCCAAAGTTCTAGTTCAAGATGCAGTAGCGAGGCGTGCACAGTAACGCTTCGGCTCTGTTTGATGATGGCGCGGGCGCGCGAGTTTCAACTTATGTAGCCGCTCGGCTTCTTTGTTCTGCATCCTTGAGTTTTGTTGCTGCTATTGCTTCTTTGTCATGCTGCTACTGATTCTTTGACATGCTATTCTTAATTCCTTGTCCATTAATGCTTAGTTCCTTTTGTCCACTCGACCCTCTTGTCATGCCTTCACTGATCTCATGCCACCTACCAATGCCGAGCTATGCCATTTTCCTGCACTTTCACACCATAGGAGTTATCAGTATATGCAATGCAAAATAACACAAAATACAACTAAAAACACACTAAAATGTACTTAAGATGGGCATAGTTCTCGTGAATTGATATCCAATAAGTAGGTATAAAACCCACTTATCAAATACCTCCAAACTTGAACTATTGCTTTCCCTCAAGCAATGTATACTACATAAACACTGAAAATGCAACTATAATGCTATGCAACTAGATCATGATGCAAACGAGTCTCACATTCTTCCAGCTATAACAGAATTTCAGTCCAACATGCCTCAGTGAATTATCCGGACTCAAGAATGAAACTTCAAACTAAGCCATAGACATAATATCATACATTCAAGTAATCCATACATGCTATAAAAATGTTGTGTGTGTGTGTTGTGTTCACCAAAACTTGACTAAAGCAAGAATACACATGCTAAACTGCTCAACATAGAAAATTACAGTCTAAATCAAGATTCATGTATACTTATGCAACAAAGACTGTTCCAACATATCAAAATAAACTAAGGTTCAACAATGGGCTTAACTGCTTTATTACTACTCACGAGGGCGATTTTCGCTCTTTCCCGCTGTGTTTATTGCTATTTTGCTCTTCTTTTTTCTTTTCTTTTTTTATACAGCGAGTGCGTTTTACGCTCCATCTCGCCCCTTCCAAAGAGTCAATAATTAAGCTCAAGAAGGTTTCAAGATAGTTTTTTCTTTTTTTCTTTTTTTTATATAACATACCCATGTGTCCCCAAAGTTTGATTATCAATGTTTTTTTTTCATAGTCCAAATCCATTTTCCACATAATTCTCTTTTTAAAACCACATTTCCTATCAAGCAATGCAACACATAATTCTTATGCCTAAAAGCAATTGTGAACACGACAGTGCAAACCGAAAACATCTAAACAGCATCATGGATCATATCATGTAAATCATTATAGCTAAGCTTAAGATATCCATTAAATACTCAACAATCCATCAAAATTCACTTTCATCATAGGCTAAACATCACTTCCATAAAGCTAGAATTTATGAGACATGCATTAAACATCAAATGCAACTAAACACATACTAACATAAATACTAATAATGACTAAAAATAGAAAAAAAATCTGCAATTATTATCTACCACATAAACATGCCAAATTTTAAACTAATCATGCAAACACTATATGCAACTACCCTACTACCCAATACCCCATAACTTAAAATATTCATTGTCTCAATGAATGAAGGTAAAGGGTTAGAGAAACTCCCCTACTGCTAAGTTGCACCACCCTCTTCGGATGGTGAATCCGGTGGTGGAAATGGCATGGCGGTCCCAAACTGTGGCAACTCAAGCGTAGTCCCCTGCTGTGCAAATGCCTCCGCAAGCAACCTCGTCAACCCTGTAGCAAACGCTGTAAAGTTATCATACATCGCATCGACCTTCCGCTCCAACCTTCTGAGTCATCAATCCCGAAGGCGGCCCGATTTGCTTGGTAAGACGTTCTCTTTTAGTTTCATGTGTAGGCTATGGTGGCGACACCAAGGATGCGGGTTGAATGATGAAACCTTTTCCCCTCGAATGTGGTTCTCCTTCTGCCCAGTCCTTGAATTTAATAACCGTCGCATGAGTGATATCTTGACTAGGCATTTGCATCTGTTCATCATCCCACTAGACTCCTTGCTGTGCACACAGACTCACAATCACAGACGCATGTGGGATACTCCCCGTAGTGATCCCCCTCATATAACGTAGTATGTTCCGATTAATGACATAGACTACATCGATGTATTTTCCTGTGATTATTCCCCATAAAATGATAGCCCTTCCAGTGGTGATTTCATGCTGATGCGTTGAAGGTACAAGCTTCACACATATGAACAAATTCCATGCCTTTGCATAGCAATTCAGGGTCGAGGCTGGGAAAGTGTGAGGCTCATTAGTTCCTACCCTACAAGTCCATTGCGTTCCTAGAACGTATAAATCAGTGATAACTACTGCCAAATTTGTCTCAAAACGGGCAGACTCAACCCAATTATCATTCCCAGTCGGTGGATTGTCGAGTATTCTGAAAGCTACCCTGATTGCCTGAGGTGTATACTCAACTTCAACTCCTCGAACCATTGATGAACCACTCATAGTATCTTTAGCATTAGCATAAAATTCTCGCACAATACCCATGAGAGCAGGCATAGGAGTTGCACAAAATCCTCCCCATCCTCTTTCTCTAATCATATTCCAAAGTTTCCCATCTTCCTTCCCAGGCTTGAAGCCTCGTTCCTTTACGAACGTCTTTGTCACTATGCGATAGTACTTTGTTTGTGCCTCCAGACTGAGAAACTTAGTATGATCCACATTGTCCTCATCTTGTCTACTTGATGATGATGATTCATGGGTGCGAGATCGAGCACACTTAGGACCCATCTGAGATTGAATGAAAAGAAGATGACTTGCCTTATAAAATCGTGAGTGAAAGGTGAAGAAGTGAATAACCCCCAAACTGATTTCGCACAACCACTCTGAAACCCTAGGTTTTATCAGTGTAGCAATCGATCGTGGGTATGAGATCTGAAGCGACAATCAGTAGTAGAGAAAAGATGTTATGGCTTCAATTTGTAATTGAGTAGAGATGAGGAGACGTGCATGTAATGGAGAGCAAGGGAATAGGACTTCAACTGATATAAGACAAGTGGGAGAACACGTCTTTAAACTATAAAAAAATTCAACTTCCGATGTCGCGTGCGACCGCGCGGCTTTTTAGTAGGACAATGGCACGGGCACGTGGTTTACGTGCGGGCGCGCGGTTCATCAATGCTCTCTTGGCACGACCGCGCGTCCCTGTTTTTTTGCACTATCATTCTGCATTTCCAATACAGCACATAGTGATTACTTTGTTTGAATGCACCTGCATCAACACCAATTAACCATGTCAATGCTTGAACTAATGAAAACGGAACAATGACCATCTAATTATCATGTTCTCTATACTAATCTCAAACACAGTCTAATGCAAATTCAGCTACACACTAACTTATGCAAAACATATTAATCTATCACAATTAACAATGAAGATGAACAAAGAAAAACAATCTAAATTGAATAAATAAAAAGTAGAGATAGAAACAATGGGTTGTCTCCCATCAAGCGCTAAGTTATAGTCAATTAGCTTGACTGTCTCTGAATTTCATGTCGAGGAAAGAATTGAGGTGACTTTTTGTCTGTCCACCTCACCACCAAAGTAATGCTTCAGCCACTGTCCATTCACTTTAAATGGCTTGTCCGGGAACTTATCGAACACTTCTATCACTCTATGTGGGAAAACAGTCTTCACTGTAACTGGCCTTGACCATCTTAATTTTAGCTTCCCAGGAAAGAGTTTAAGTCTGGAATTAAAAAGCAAAACTCTATGTCCCGGCTCAAATGTTCTCTCTATAATCTTGCGATCATGCCATTTCTTCACCTTCTCCTTGTACAGCTTAGAATTTTCAAATGCTTGTAATCGGAATTCATCCAACTCATTGAGTTGGAGTAGGCGTTTCTCTCCTACAGCTTTCAAATTGAAATTTAGATTCTGAATCGCCCAATATGCTTTATGTTCTAGCTCCATAGGAAGGTGACATGTTTTGCCATAAACTTGCTGGAAAGGTGACATGCCCAATGGAGTCTTGTATGCCGTCCTATATGCCCACACAGCATCATCAAGCTTTAAAGACCAATCCTTCTTAGTGGGATTCACAACTTTTTCCAGAATTCTTTTAACTTCTCGATTTGACACTTCTGCTTGGCCATTCGTTTGCGGGTGATAAGCTGTAGCAATGCGATGGTTCACCCCATATTTAGCCAACAAAGTCAGAAAGCGCTTCTGTTGCGAAATGACCGCCTTCATCACTAATGATGGCCCTAGAGTCCCAAACCTCGTGAAGATACTTCTTTGTAAAAACCTGAGGACTACTTTGGCATCATTTGTTGGAAGAGCTGCCACTTCTACCCATTTTGACACATAATCCACTGCAAGCAAGATGTAAAGATTTCCACATAAAGAAACGAAAGGACCCATAAAATCTATCCCCCACACATAGAAAATTTCCACTTCGAGGATTGTGTTCAATGGCATTTCATTTCTTTTTGAAATGTTCCCAACTCTCTGACATCTGTCACATTTCTGGATGAAACTGTACGCATCCTTGAAAATTGTTAGCCAGTAAAATCTTTCTTGTAGCACTCTAGCTACTGTTCGTTCTCCACCATAGTGACCCCCATACAAAGAAGCATGACAATCCTGTAAAATCCCCTCGGTCTCGCTATATGGGATACACCTTCTTATCATCTGATCAGCACATTGTTTGAACAGATATGGCTCATCCCATATAAACCATTTCACATCATCCATGAATTTCTTCTTTTGATAACCAACCAAGTCAGAAGGTACCATCTTACACACCAAATAGTTCGCGTAGTCTACAAACCATAGCACTTCCCCTTTCACCACAAATAACTGCTCATCTGGAAAGGATTCATTAATTACAACTTTATCATCTGCCTCCCTTTCCGGATTCTCTAGTCAAGATAAGTAGTCTGCCACTTGATTTTCAGTACCCTTTCTGTCCTTGATCTCCAAATCAAATTCCTGCAACAATAATATCCACCTTATCAAATGGGGTTTGGCATCCTTTTTTGCCACTAAGTGTCTAATTGTCGCGTGATCCGTGTACACTATCACCTTTGTACCAATCAGATATGCTCAGAATTTATCAAAGGCATACACCACTGCTAATAACTCTTTCTCTGTGGTGGTGTAATTCAACTGCGCATCAGTAAGGGTCTTGCAGGCATAATAGATCACATGAAAAAATTTCTCCTTTCTCTAACCTAAAATAACCCCCACAGCATAATCACTGGAGTTGATTTCTAATAGACTCAATTTCCTCCTTCAAAATAATTTATAAAATAATTTACTATATATAAGAAAATAATATGTAAGAAAATAAAATTTGTTTGAATAATACCTGGAGTTGCATCCCCGGCTGCTACAGTTTTTTGAACAGTCATGTCGAAGACGCTTGCGATTGATTCTGTTGGTTTGTTTGTTGATGTTGGTCCCGTTGTCGCCAATGTCCTACTGTCTTTCCTTATTTGCGTATTCCTTGCCTCCCTTCTCCTTCTTGGACTGTCTTCCACCTTATACTCCATTGAATCACACTTAAAACACATAAACTTGTCCTTTATCTCCTTTTCTTTTTATCGTATAGGTGACAAAACTATCTTTTACCCCTTCGTTATCCTAACTATCACAAATGTTGCTACAGGGTCAGTTGATCCTCTAAATCCTGATAGTACGATCGCCTTAAAGTCTTTGACATTTGTCGTTCGATTATCTGGCTGATCTTCCTGCGACTGGTATTCCGTTCTGCATAACTTGATCGTCCATATTTGCAAAATTCTGTATCGGGTCTTGTTGTCCTCCAGCATTGTTGACAGGTTCTTTTGCCCTTTAGTTTCGTTTTCGTCTTGGTGATATTATCATAAATTATTTTCATTAACTTATATTCTAAACCTTATCGTATACGCTTAACATATAACACAAAACTTTCTATTAGAATAATCATGTACTCAAAATATTAGATTTTGAAATTTTGGTTTTCTGCATTAACCAGTACTCATATAATTAACTACTATCTTTATACCAACTTATTTCATTAATCCATCATAGACTCATATTTATAACACTTGACATACCATAGCACATATTGCTTTAATCATCTGTTATCCCTTTGTGACTCAAGAGTCGGGAATCGCTGCCACAACTTATACAAAAGTTGAAAATATTACTTTATACAGACATACCTATCATATACACAACATAAAATCATACTTATTCAAGTAATACTAGTACTACTTATTTCTTACACCTTCACTAATAATCAATTTCTTAGTATTCTATATAGTCCCATTATCCTCGATAATTCATTCACACCTAACTATACCTATTTCATCCAACTTACCATACATTGTGAGTTTAAGAACTCACCCCAAACATATGAGTTTAAGAACTCGACATTGACCACATATTCTTTTACTATATTCTACCTATCAGTTATACTATCGTTTCTGGGTCCAGTACTATACTTTCCAAAATAACCACCTCATTGAGGTAGCTTTCAATGTGAGCCTGTATTTCAGCTATTGACTTTGATGTTGGCTCGGTTAAGGAGGTTGACTTCTACTTTACAATTTGAGGGTATCCTAATCCTTTTCTATCTGACATCTACACACCTAAGTTATCCTGATTATCTACTAATATATACACACATCAAATAATAATTTTATATAAGTTATCTTTTATTTTGTTTGACGATGAACTAATTCAATTCATCTCCTTATAAACTCTATATGAGTTATTTGTATTTTCAATGTTTCCCTCTGTTCTAAGGTTATAGCTTAAGGTCTAACCCACCTAAGGTTTTTAACCCTAAAGCTCTGATACCATGCTGTAACGCCCCCAAATTCAGGTACTTGAAACCCAAACTCGGTGCTTTACGATACCATTTCTATGAGCGGAATAATACTAATAATAATAACAATAATATAAAAATCAAACTTAATTTACATTTATCAGAGTCTAATCCTAAGTACGCAACCTTTACTATATTCTTTACATGATATATAATACATATCATTATCTTAATACAGTCTAACTATTACAAAAGATACCATTAAACATATTCTTTTTGCTTTCCTTTTCACTTGTTCCTGTCTGAACCTTCGGGTTGATCATGCCTAGCTGAAAACATTTAATTTAAAGCAAGAATGAGCATTTGGGTGCCCAGCAAGTAATAACAATTAGAAATATAATTAGCTGAAAGAAATAAATGTTTTCTTTGTACATCACTTCTACAACGAATTTATAGTTGTGAAGTAAACTGAACCAGTAATAATAACATAACAATTATATCTCAAATTTTCAAAACTACGTATTGACTATATGTATAGGGTAGTCGACATAATATGAACATTGTTTTAAATTTTCGATAAGGTTTAGCAGAACTTCATCTGCAAATCGTCATAACTTATAGGCACGAGGGTGTACATCCCATGGACCCTGTATTGATCAATACTACATTACAAGAATGATAGGATCGTTCACTCTGTTCGCCTTGGGCGCATAAAAGTTTTCCCTTGATCGGGATGTTCATACTTAGACTGGAATCCGAACCAAAACAATTTGATTGGATACAAAAAGGTTTTAACTTATTCAACGATATTTCTGAATCTATGTCTAGCTGGGTCAAATAACTTAGACGGCTTTATATATATATATATATATATATATATATATATATATATATATATATATCAATATGTGTTTAACTACAATGATTATCCAAGTGGAGACACCTGTAAAACCATATTTATAAATTAACGAGCACGAAATATATATTTGAATTACCATATACTAACATGTTGATAAACAATGATCTGATATAGAATATATCACAATAGGGTTAATAATATAGCATAATAATAATATATTTCAAAACTTCTTACTCATGTCCATTGCATAAAAGGAAATGCAAAGGTAAGATAGTTACCGATGCTTATTTATACGATTCAGTAACTTAGTTCTATCTTTATATAACACATATATCATAATAAGATCATTTGATCGATTAGAATAACATACTATAATACATATAAGACCGCTTATCGCAATAAACACATAACCTAATCACATTGTCACATATGTTCCACAACCATTGAATAACAAATAAACACATATCTAATCAAATTATCTAAGTCCGGATCAATTTACGAAACATGTTTGCGATTATCTGAAACTGGCTTTATCGAGTAATTATCGAGTTTAAGACTCTATCCTGTAACTTAGTATCGATCATATTATTTTTAAATGACTTAATATAATTTTAAAACATTTATTATAATTTATCATGAATTTTCAAACATCGTAATCATTATTAAATGATTTAAATATTAAAAATTCTATTATCATTAATATTTAATTAATATTAAACTATTAATGAAACCATTACCAAAATATTAAAGTTATTTATAATAACTCAAAATACTTTTAAAGTATTAATATTACCACTTAAATGATTTTTAAAACATTTAAAATTATTTTAAATAATTACCAATAATATTTAATTATTAATGTACTATTGATCAAAATATTAAAAGTCATTATTTATAACTTAAAATATTTTTAATTCATTTATATCCTTATTAAATGATTTTTAAATAAATAAAACCATTATTAAACTATTTATTTAATATAATTATTAAATAAATCTAATATCATTTAATATTAAATTAATATCATTAATATTAATTTATTAATGAAATTATCCTTTAAATATTAAAAATTATATTTTATAACTTAAAATATCTTTAAACAATTTATTACCATTTAATATGATTTTTATAATATTAAAATTATTTTTAAACTAATTTATTTAATATAATTATTAAATAACTTTAACATCATTAATAGTAAATAATTAATGATATTTTCCTTTAAATATAGAAAGTTATATTTTATAACTTAAAATACTTTTAAAATCTTTATTTTCATTTTTCTATAATTTTAAATCATTAATTCTATTTAATATATTTATTAAATAACTTAATTATCATTAATATTAATTAATTAATGAAATTCATCACAAAATATTAAAAGTTATCAAAAATAACTTAAATTATTTTCTTATAACATAATATAATTTTAAATGATTTTTCATGTTTTAAAATCATTTTAAATAATTTATTTAATATTATAATTGAATAAAGTAAATACTTTTAATATTCCAAAAATATTAAATATTTATGAAATATATTCAAAATAATTAAAAACTTATTTCGAATTTTAAAATAATTTTTAATAATTTATTTTGTATTTTTCATAATTAAAAACTAATTTTTCTAATTATTTAATCAAAATAATTGATTTTATAAATAAAGTGTCGCTATAGGTGCTTTAGGCGACAAAACTGTCGTTGTATGTGTTCTTGAGTGTTCTTGGGCCAAACCCAGAACTTCATGTCAGTCACGAAGAGCACTAGTTTGACTATCAATAATTCATAACTCATGATTTTTCTGGAACAGCTTAACAACAGATCGTGTAGTTCTAGGTCAATACTACATGTTCTAACAAGAATCATGACCAAACAACATTAAACAAGTGAGATCTGGGGCTTTAAAAACGTTGTCAGGCATGTTCTTCATTTTCTGGGTTACCCAGAAATGAAGAACAGCCAAGGTACCTATTTTGCAGGCCCTGAATCTAACATTGTGGGCTTAGTCTATGTAATATGAAGATTCCATCGTGTAGACTACATGTCAAAGACCAAGTACATAACATAATATAGATCTAACATCAAGACAGTAAAGAAATCAAGGCCGGTCAAAGTGGTCTCTAGAAACTGTTCTTGAACATTTCTGGAAAACCCAGAAATGTTCATAAGCAGACGGTCAACCCATGTTTGACCTTGCATAACTTGGATCCCATTACGCATCTAGGTTGTCTGAAGATTCTAATATGTAGTCTTCATAACAAGCTACA
This sequence comes from Panax ginseng, assembly GCA_020205605.1. NCBI lineage: Eukaryota > Viridiplantae > Streptophyta > Magnoliopsida > Apiales > Araliaceae > Panax > Panax ginseng. The sequence goes on from CM035142.1 coordinate 55,076,078, forward strand.
ACAACTGGGCCAAAACATCAAAAATCAGCGAGACCAGAAGCTTTAAAAAGCTTGTTAGAGCCACCTGGAAAATCTGGGCTGCCCAGATTTTCAGTTTTCGTGGTCGGTCAACGACCTTTGACCACATATATCTAACAATATGTATATGATATGGACTTTATTTAAGTTCCAGATCCAAGATCTCACATCATACTACAAATATAAAACATAAAACACCCAAAATCATTAACAACCACATATTTAAAGGGTCTGACATTTGACTGTCAGACACAAAAATGAAATTTTCCAGATTTTTGAAAACTCTTATTTCATGAATCTAGATGTTATGGATCCACTAAATACCAACCCAGATCATTTATTTACACTACATATAACATATATAACACAAAAAAACTAACATCTAACACCAGATCGATGGACAGATTTTCAAGTTAGGGTTCTACCTCTTTTGATCAAATCCTTGATTCTGGCTTTTGATTTGTTAGTGGATTTCTTGGGGCTTTGTTTTGGGACTGATTTGTCTTATGATTTCATAGGTTAGAGAGAGAGGGGGTCTTGGAAGAGAGTTGTGCATAAATGAGCAATAATGTAACATTTTCTCTCTCTAATTCTATTTATACAATGACTTGTAATGAAGGCTGAGCTATGGCTGCTGATTTTGCTGATATTTTAATGGACATGTGTCACATGGTTGGTCAAGAGTTGGCCAACCACTCCAATTATTGCTAGATATTCAAACTAGCTCAAATAATGCACAAAAGGGTAGAATTGTCATTAGTCTTATGTATTTAATGGCAATCTAGTAACATGGCAAACCCTTAGGGTTTAACCCTAAGGTTTAGCACAAAATTGTAAAATTTCCAATTAGGGTTTGCAAAAAAAATAATAAACTAAAATTTTAGTTTCTAAAAATACAAATTATGGTTTCTTAATCAATTTAGGTTTTTAATTACTTCGTACCTTACTAATAAGGTTTAAGATACACTAATTAGCATTAAACTTCCAAATTTAGCAATTAGGGTTTGTAATTTATAAATTAGTGTTAATAATATAAATATTAGGGTTTCTAGAAATTAATATTTTTAAATATTAATTAGGGTTTTGAATAATTAAGATTCTCCCTAATTAGGGTTAAGTTTTTCTAAATAGTATTTATCTTTCCAATTTAGCAATTAGGATTACCCAATTAGTAATTAGGGTTACAATTAGGAAATTAGAGTTTTAAATTTTTAGCATTTAATATTCCTAATTTATAAAATTAGGGTCCTCAATTTGCAATTAGGGTTTCCTAATTAACCTTAAATTATGCCAAACTCAACCAAATTCAACTAACACAATTACCACATAGTCTTAAATTTTTCAATTGAATTAAAAATAGTGTTAAACAAATTGATGCTAGGGTTTGGTCATAAGATACCATAATTGACCAACATTATCAGTACACACATATACAGTACATATTTATAGTACTGAAAAATAAAAATATAATTAATATTATAATAAATATCATTAATCACATAACATAATTACTAGACAGATTTTAAAGTCTCATTTGACTTCAAACTAGGGTTTATCAGTAACATTAAAGTTGTTCCATCAAAACTGATCCTCACATTAACCTTACACACACAGCATACATAATTATAATACTGCCAAATAATAATATAATATTATTATTCTCATTCCTTGATAAAAATCCAAAATTAGGGTTTAGATTCTATATCTGATTTATCTGGCATATATACCTTTATTAATTAAGTTAAAATGATTAACTTAATTAATATAAAAATAAATTCATATAATAAAATAAAATAATTATTATAATAATTCTAAAAATCCTTTCATATATTATTTAAATAATATATAATTATATTTTCATGGAAAATAATTAATAAAAACTTTTCTACTATAAAATTAGTTATTATAAGAATATACTTTATAATAATCAATAATTCTAAAATAAAATTATTTATAAATATTCATGTAATAAATATATTTTTATTTATTACATAATTACATACGCTTCATCTTGTACAAATCCTCATCCTTAAAATAAATAAATAAAATTATACGCAAAATTTTTGATTTAATTATATAGAAAATATCGATTTATTACAGGTAACTTTGAATCTTTATTTAAAAATGCGTACCTTAAATGGTCTGGAAGTGGTTTCAATTCAAGTTCTGGAGGTGTCTTAAGAGATGGCTTCAATTTTACTGACGTTTCTCCAGCTTTCTTCAATGGTTCAACAGGTGTTTTGAATTTTCTGAATTTTGGAGTAGTATCAAGAATTTGCACAAGTTCTTCAAATTCCTCAGCCTCTAGCTCTGAATTTTTAGTAATGACACTTCTCAACTGTTCATGACTCATCAAACTCTCCACTTCATCATTTAAGACTTGATCCACCAAATCAACCCGGAAGCATTCATCTTCATCTGTCAGAAAATTCATCGCCTTGAATACGTTAAAGGTAACCTCCTGATCATGAACACGCATAGTGAGTTCCCCTTTCTACACGTCTATCAAAGTCCTTCATGTGGCTAAGAATGGTCTCCCCGGTATGATTGGTATACTCTTATCTTTTTCATAATCTAAATGATGAAGTCAGCTGGAAAGATGAATTTATCCACTTTTACCAATACATCTTCAACTATTCCCCGTGGATAAGTAATGGATCTGTCAGCTAGCTGTAGAGAAATATTTGTCGGCCTTGGAGCTGGCAATCCCAACTGGTTAAATATTGAAAAGGGCATCAAATTTATGCTTGCCCCAAGATCACACAGACATTTACTAAAGCTCATCTTTCCAATAGTACATGGAATTGTGAAACTGCCCGGATCCTTCAGCTTTGGAGGTAATTTGCGCTGAAGCAATGCACTACATTCCTCTGTCAAGGCCACTATCTCAAACTCTTCTAATCTCCTCTTCCTTGACAATACACCTTTCATGAACTTTGAATAACTCGACATCTGTTCCAATGCCTCAGCATAAGGTATATTAATCTGCAGTTTTTTAAAAACCTCCAAGAACTTGCTGAACTGCTTATCTTCCCTCTACTTATTCAATCTCTATGGATATGGAACAGGAGGGTGAACTGGTGGTGTTTTACTCACGGGCTTCTCGACTGAACCTGCTTTGTTATCCTCTTCCTGCTGCAACTCAGAACCTTCATGGTTTTCTTTCTTCACAGACACAGTTTCTGCCTCGGACGGCCGCGCGTCCTCCCTATGTAAACATGGCGCGGCCGCGCAATGCTCATTTTCTGCCACCTTTTTCTTAGACCTTAATGTGATCGCTTGACATTGTTCCTTCCCTTCTCTTCGTGGATTTACCTCCGTAGTACTTGGCAATGAACCTTGGGGCCTATTGTTAAGCATGCTCGCCATTTGCCCCATTTGTATTTCCTGATTTTTAATAGCTACTGCTTGGCTTTTATTCATCACCTCTGTGTTCGCCATATACTTCTTCATCATCTCCTCCATTTCTAATTTCTTTTCTTGTTGAGGTGCAGCTGGAGTGTGATGTTGTTGTTGAGAAAATCCCAGTGGAAAAGGTGGCCTTGGTGTAAACTAAGGCTGAGCTGGCTGTGACTGAAATTGGTGATTCGACTGAAACTAATTTTGTTGATTTCCCTGATTATTTGACCAACTGAAGTTTGGATGGTTACAGTTGTTGGGGTTGTATGTTTTCTAAAATTGTCCTTGATCCTTCCTATAATTGCTCAAATACTAAACTGACTCCTAACTGATAGCACATTGATCCGTTGCATGTGACCCTGCATAAATTTTGCACACAAAGGCAATTGTCTTCGCCTTATTCTCTGTTAATGAATCAATTTTCTTCGCCATGGATGCCATCTATGCTGACAACTGAGTGATAGCATCCACTTCCAACAAGCCTACAACTTTGGGTTGTGGCATCCTGGATGTAGGGTTTTGAAAATCATTTGATGCCATTGTCTCGATAAGGTTATAAGCTTCCTCATAACTCTTTGCCCATAACGCTCCTCCTGCAGCTGCATCTATAATCGGTCTTGACTGCCATCCCAATCCATTATAGAATATGCTGATAACCATCCAATCTGGCATGCCATGGTGTGGACACTTCCTTAGTAATTCCTTATATATCTCCCAGGTTTCATATAAAGATTCACTCTGTTGTTGCTCAAACTGGGAAATTGTTGTCCTCATCTTCGTAGTCTTAGCCATTGGGAAAAACTTGGCTAAGAATTTTTGTGCTAAGTCCTCCCATGTGGTGATAGATCCTGGAGGTAAAGAGTGAAGCCAACTTCTTGCTTTATCTCGCAGTGAAATTGGAAACAACCTCAATCTGATAGCATCCTCTGTCACCCCATTGTATCTGAAGGTATCACATATTTCGATGAAACTCAACAGGTGTTCATTAGGATCATCTGTAGCGGCATCCCCAAACTGTACCGAATTCTGCACCATTTGAATAGTGCCCAACTTAATCTCGAAGGTGTTACCTGCTATCGCTGGTCTGACTATACTTGACTGTAATCCATTAATATTCGGCATCGAATAATCTCTTAAAGCCCTTTTCTCCTCCCTTTGCTCTTCGATAGCCATAGTAGATGTTGCGGTTTCTAACTCTACTTGTATATTTCTACGTGCTCTTGATTTCCAACCCCTACCGTTGATGTTGTCCTGAGCAGGTGTTAATTCGGAATAAGATGATCGCGTGCGTATAAAAATTTATACAAGTACCTGAAACAAAAATAAAAACAAAAATAGAAATGATATAAGATTAGATTTGTCTAAGTCATACAATATAGCTTATAAATGATGATAATAATAATAAATTTAAATGCCTTTCCCCGGCAGCGGCGCCAAAAACTTTTTGCCTCCTTTTTAGTTCTTATAAAAGGACTCTAACTCATGCAAGCATACATGGGTCAACAAGTAATACAGAGTAAGTAAAGTATCGATCCACGGAGAAAGGTTTCTAATTTAAACTATTATGCATCAACTATATCACTATTTTTATATGCTTAAACGAACGCTATGATTTTGAATGAATATAAACTAAATAATAAATAAAAGAAGAATAATAAAATGATAACTCAAATCTGGAAATAATGGGATCCTAACTTCATTTAATAGTTCATCTAAATATCACCATCATGCAAGATTATTCACGTACCATAGAAAATTAGCCTAGAGCACGAATGTAAACATAACCATTTTCCAATAAATTATGACCTACTTATGTAATATCCACCTACAATAGAAATCATGTAATCATCAATAAAATCAAAATCACTATATTTCTATGTGAAATTGCCGCCATATTGAATTTAAGCACAAGCCCTTATATAACTCACACTGTGAAACAGTATATGTCTATCTGATTCACGAAGTATAAAGCTAAGCAATTTAGCCCCATAAACGCATGTTATCATGATTACAACCATACTCGCATGTTATCCTTCAATTCCATACAAGTACATAAAATGAATGGTGATCAAACATTCATGTAATCAAATCAACCATAATAGAAATTCCTGATGATACACTAACAATCCAGCAATCAAGCCATGAATTAGACTACATATTAAAATCCGTTAGAATCCTATAATGGAGTTTAGTTCATCGTTGAACCGAAAGCCATTATGGGATTAGAGCAACACATGGAAAATAAATAAAAATAATTGAGAGAAGATAGAATCGATCAAACCCAATTGTTGATTATATTCCAAGAGTTCTGTTCAAATCCTCAATAATCTCCAGCAACATAAAAGTAGTTCGCAATCAATGATTGAATTCTAAAGAAGAAATATAAAATATTAAGTCTATGCTTAGATCCTCGTTGGAATTCGTTCAAAGCGTAGAACCCTAGTTCTCTATTATCAAAAACTCGTCAAAATAATAGATCCTCGCTTCTGGTACAAACCAGAGTAGTTTATATCAACTCCAACACTTATAATTTCAAAAATAAAATAAAGTCGAAGAATCGCATGATCGACGACGTCGCGACCGCGCCAGTTCTACTTCAAGACAGTAGCAGTGTTCGTAACGCTTCGGCTCTGTTTGATGATGGCGCGGCGCCATGAAGTTTCAACTTATGTAGCCGCTTTCGGTTTTTACGTGTTCGCATCCTTGAGTTTTGGCGATGATCTTTGCTTCTTTGTCATCTTTGCTCGATTCTTTAACATGCTATTCTTGCTTCCTTGTCCATCAATGCTCAGTTTCTTATGTCCACTCGACCCTCTTGTCATGCCTTCACTGATCTCATGCCACCTACCAATGCCGAGCTATGCCATTTTCCTTCACTTTCACACCATAGGAGTTGTCAATATATGCAATGCAAAATAACACAAAATGCAACTAAAAATATACTAAAATGTACTTAAGATGGGCATAGTTCTCGTGAATTGATATCCAATAAGTAGGTATAAAACTAACTTATCAAGGTCTCCTCAACAAAATGGGGTGGTGGAAAGGAAGAATAGGACTCTACAAGAGACAGCTAGAACTCTATTACAAGAAAGTAAGCTTCCAAAGAAATTTTGGGCTGAAGCAGTAAGTATGTCTTATTATGTTTTAAATAGAGTACTCATTCGTCCTATTATTTTGAAAACACCATATTAGCTTTTAAATAATAAAATTCCCAACATAAGTTATTTCAAAATATTTGGTTCTAAATGTTTCATTTTAAATACAAGTGACAATTTAGGAATATTTGATGCTAAGTCATATGAAGGAATATTTATTGGTTATTCTCAAAATAGTAAGGCTTATCGCATTTTCAATATTAGAAAGTCATGTGTAGAAGAATCTATTCATATCACTTTCAATGAGACTAACAATGATCTTCCAAAAGAAAGTGAAGATGATGCAGGAAATTTGGAGACAGTCAGAATTTTAGCAAACCGAAACGAACAAAACAGGAGACCGAATGAACAGATTCAGCAAACTTGTGACGCCCCCAAAATTAGGTATACGTCACCCATCTTGGGTCGCCACTTACATGGTACATAAATTCAAATACAACTTAATAATACAACTGTTGTGTACAATACGACAAAACATAAACTGTGAGTTTGAATACAAATATTGTCTACTAGAGATTATACAAACTCAAAAGGAGTCCTTATTACAATTATTATTACACTATTTCATAGAATAGTGAGGACTACTAATGCTATCATCCGGTCGTCCACTCACCCGCCCCCTCGACTAGTCCTTGCTACGTTCTCATTTCCTGAAGAGAACAATGAAAGTAAAAGGGTGAGCTCAACTAGCCCAGTAGGAAATATTATGACTAAGATAATGCATAATATATTATCGTTAGCCTTCAATAGTGTTAAACTGATACAATATAACAACCATCAAGTTTAACTGCGGTGGAACAAGCAATCCATTAAAAGAGTCAAGTAGAGAATAAAATCTACTATCTTTTATGATTTAAAAGGTTTTTCATCACTTTTATCGCTGGGACTCAGCTTAATAAATAATCCACATCATCGAATCACACCTGCACTATGGCCAAGGATATTCTTTAGTATCACGACCATAATTATCCATGCACTATGGGCCAAGAATATTTGTGTATTCATTAATGGTCATGATCATGCCAACAACTGTCCATCAATGCACTACGGGCCAATGAGGACTTTTACCACATCATTTGTAACATTACGGTCATGATTACACTGAATAATCCCTGGTCATAATCATACCAAGTCCATCTATGCACTATAGGCCACAGATGACTTTCAACAAAATATAAACATGAGGATGATGACAATGATATAAGAATTCAATAAAACAAGTTCAAGAATTATTTTATCCAGGAACTATTAATGTCCAAATTGTCAACATGATACTGCTTTGTAGAGTAAAATTCAAGAATGCTCAGAAGAATATTTCCATGAAAAGATACTTGATGAAGCGTAAATATCAAGGATATTCCACTAATTTCATGGAGTATAGAAGTCAAAACTTTAACCAACTGAGTATAATAAGGAATGGAATAACAAAAGAAATCACCAGGCATGCGATAGACCGTACATGCAGGTTATTCCAACAGAATAATAAATAACGGAATCAGGTCCGGCGTAAACGCGTCTGAGACGGGATATTCCAACGAGAATAATAAAGATTTTAATCGAGTCCGACGTAGAACGCATGATGTGATATTCCAATGCGAATAATAATAAAGACGAAATCGGTCCGCGTAAAACGCATGCATGTGATATTCCAACAAAATAATAAAGATTTAACCGGTCCGGCGTAAAACGCATGCAGAAGAAAGATGTTCCAACGTAATGATAAAGAATGGAACAATGTAAGAATTTCACCAAGTATAGGGTAGCTCACAGATATCAAAGTTATTCCAATGTAATAATAAAGAATGGAATAATGAAAGTTCTCTTCATAGATAAGAAAGAAATAATACTCCCTACCTTTAGAAAAAGCTGGATCTTTGGAATAGTGAGGTAGTAGACTTCTCTTCTTCTTTCTATAATTTCTCTCTATAATAATCGCGCTAAAGCTTTTGTGAATTGGTGAGAAATGAAGGAAAAATGAGCTTCTATTTATAGGAAAAATATAGTTTCGATAATTGCACGTTTTGGGGCTCGAAAATTACAATCTGAATACCTCCAACTTTTCTTTCATTTATAATTTAGTCCCGGAAGTATTATCAATCTTGCACCAACTCCCCTAATAGTAAATAATGTGAATCAATAGTTCAATCATGTGAATCAATAGTATAATCATGTAAAAAATACGAATTTCAGTATAGTACCTCCATCTATACCTCCATTTTTAATTTAGTCATGCAAGTATTATCAATCTTGCACCAACTCCCATAATAGTAACAAGAATGTGAAACAATAGTATACATATGTGAACAAATAGTTATAATCATGTGAAATAATAGCAATCAATTGCTCATTTATCCGGTTAAATACCCGATTGGTCAATATAACCTCCAGACATCAATTATTATTGAAATAATTGTCGATTTTCACTAACACAAATAATTCCAACACAATGAAACTACTTTTTATCAAAAATATAAATTTTGAAATTTCAAAGTTTGACTTTTCCCAAAAAAAGTGAACTATTGACTTTTTGACCAAATAGTGAATCCCGAAAAATTGTGTTTATAGACTATTTTTACTAATTTTGTCGTTTCGGACTCAAATATCACATCCACGTCTCCAAATTCAACTCCGAACAATATTCATTATTAATATTATAACTCATAATATTTAACAACCAGGTCGTTCCTAGGAAAGAGGGGGCTTTCCAATAAGGATTTCTCCCTATTGGCGCGCAATTAGGTGACCAAACCTCTCCTTGACAGAACTTCTAGACATTGTAAATATTGTAATTTATAATATGAATAACTTTGTCGTCTCAAGTATTGATTTAATAAAAAACATTTTATGCAGATGATATTGTGACAATAATTGAATCAATAATATGATAGATATGATGCATCAATTACTGTAGCAATAATTGAGTATAACTGAGTGACTTCTCACGTAAGCATCAATAATCAATACCGTGTGCTACTATGCAACCATGCGTATTCGCATTTACTTTTACTACTAGGGTAGTTAAACAGCTTAACGTGTAAAACTTCCGTCGTTATTTTCATAAAGTATTTTTGTCGCTTTCTCGATCCGATGATAATTCCGCTAGGGGTCCACTGAATGATTGTCTTGTTATAAATATTCCTATTAAAATGAATATTCCCAGACCAATCGAATATTATATAACAACTTATGTACTTTTGCAAAATTTATAAATATTACCCACAACTATAACATTATATCAAATCCACACCATAATATTCAAAAATATATTTCGAGAAAATTTAATCTTTATTCAAAAGTTGGGGTCTTACAACTTCCCTTCTTATGAAATTTCGTCCTCAAAATTAGGGTGCGTTACAGGTATGTTGAAGAGGTGAGGATACTTTGATTTCATTTCAGATTCTAACTCCCAGGTCATTTCCTCAACATCGTGGTTTCTCCACAAAACTTTGACTTGAGGTATAACCTTGGAGCGTAGAATATGTTCCTTCTTATCCAAGATTTGAACAGAAAACTCATCATACATCAAATCTTCCGTTATTTCGTCCGGTTCTAACTCAATAATGTGGTTCGGGTCTTTCACATATTTACGTAACATAGATATGTGAAAAACGTTATGAACACGAGACATACTTAGCGGTAAAGCGAGTCTATAGGCCACCGTTCCTACTCGATCGAGGATTAAAAATGGGCCAATGAATCGAGGATTGAGCTTTCTTCTCTTTCCAAATCTTGTAACTCCTTTCCATGGAGCAACACGTAACAACACATGATCTCCAATATCGAATTTTACGTCCTTTCGATGAAGATCAGCATAATTCTTTTATCGATCTTGTGAGGTTTTTATACGTTGTCGGATCATTTGAATCTTTTCCGTAGTCATACGTACCAACTCTGGTCCCAACAACGTTGCTTCACCCACCTCATCCCAAAGATTTGGAGAACGACACTTTCTTCCATACAACGCCTCGAATGGAGCCATGCCAATACTTGCTTAATAACTGTTGTTGTAGGAAAACTCCACCAATGGTAAGAACTTGTCCCAACTTCCCTTAAAGTCAAGGACACAGAGTCTTAATAGATCTTCAAGAGTTTGAATCGTCCTCTCCGACTGCCCATCCGTCTGAGGATGATATGCCGAGCTAAATCGTAAATCCGTTCCCATAGCTTTTTACAAACTAACCCAAAATCTTGAAGTGAATCTTGGGTCTCGATCAGAAACTATGGATACTGGCATACCATGAAATCTTACAACCTCATTTATGTACATACGAGCAAGACGTTCAAGTGTATAAGTTTCTCGTATCGGAAAGAAATGAGCAAACTTGGTCAATCTATCAACAATGACCCAAATTGCATCTATGCCTTGAGAAACTTTGGGAAGACCAGTAACGAAATCCATGGTAATGTGCTCCCACTTCCATTCCGGAATTTCAAGTGGTTGCAATGGACCTTTTGGTACTTCATGCTCTGCCTTGACTCGTTGACAAGTTAAACACCTTGAGATAAACTCAGTTATCTCTCTCTTCATATTGCTCCACCAAAATGTATGTCAAGATCACGATACATTTTGGTACTCTGTGATGGATTGTAAACAGTGTATTGTGCGCCTCCATCATGATTTTATACTTTAAATCAAGGTTGTTAGGAACACAAAGTCTGGAGTTAACTCGAAGTATTCCTTCCTCATCGATTTTTACTTCCGGCATAGCACCTTCTTGCACTTTCTTCCTCATACGCATCATTTCGGGATCAGAATTCTGAGCAACTTTAACTTTATCAATTAAAGTTGGTTCTACTCATATATTCGCCATCATCACATGGGTCCCTGGAGTCTTTAACTCTATCTCCATCCTTTGCAAGTCACACAAAATGGGCTTTTGTGTTGTGAATATTGCACTAAAACCCGATGATCTTCTACTCAATGCGTCAGCTACCACGTTCGCTTTTCCAAGATGGTATTGGATGGTATGATCATAATCTTTCAACAGTTCAAGCCAACGTCGTTGTCGTATGTTAAGTTCCTTTTGAGTGAAGAAATATTTGAGGCTTTTATGATCCGTAAAGATCTCCACTTTCTCTCCATACAAGTAATGCCTCCAAATTTTAAGTGCGAAGACAATAAATGCTAACTCTAGATCATGAGTAGGATAATTCCTCTCATATTCTTTGAGTTGTCTTGAGGCACAAAGGCTATGACTTTTCCATGTTGCATGAGAACACATCCTAACCCTTTTGCTTCAAGCATCATCAGAGATGACAAATCCTTCAACCGTATGGGATTGTCGAATAAAAATTTGAAATGAGTCTCCTTTTGAGTTCTTGAAAACTCTTCTCACATTCCTCGCTCAGCAACCGAACTTTTTATCTTTCCTAGTCAAATGAGTTAATGGAGTAGCGATTCGAGAAAATCCTTCCACGAATCTCCGATAATAACCGATTAATCCGAGAAAGCTACGTTACTTGATTCTTCGATTTAGGTTGCTCCCGACTTTGAATAGCTTCAATCTTTCCCGGTCAATGATATTCCATGACTTGATACTACATGCCCAAGGAATGCTACTTCCTCAAGCCAGAACTCACATTTCTTTAACTTGGCATAAAGCTTATATTTACGAAGCTTTTGGAGTATCAGCCTCAAGTGTTGCTCATGATCTTCACGGCTTTTGGAATAAATAAGGATGTCATCAATAAAGACGACCACAAAGTGATCCAAATATTCCTTGAATACTCGGTTCATCATATCCATGAAGGTAGCAGGAGCATTAGTCAATCCAAAAGACTTGACTAAGAATTCATAATGCCCGTACCGAGTTCTGAAGGCAGTCTTTGGATTATCCTCTGTTTTAACCTTCAAATTTGATATCCGAATCGAAGATCGATCTTTGAAAAAAAATATGCTCCTTGTAAATCGATCAAACAGTCATCAATACGTGGCAATGGGTACCTATTTTTGATGGTGACATGATTCAACTCCCGATAATCAATACAAAGTCGCATACTCCCATCTTTCTTCTTCACGAATAGAACAGGAGCACCCCAAGGAGACGTACTAGGACTAATGAAACCAATGTCTAACAATTCCTACAATTGGGTCTTTAACTCCTGAAGTTCAATAGGAGCCATTCGATATGGGGCTTTGGAAATGGGTTTTGTACTGGGTTCAAGGTCGATACAAAATTCAACTTCACGCTCTAGGGATAGGACAGGAAGTTCTTCAGGGAATACGTCAGGAAATTTATTAACAATAGAAATATCTTTCAAATCTGACGTATTTTGTTTAAATCCGTGACATGAGCTAAGAAAGCTTGACATCCGTTTTTCAATAAACGAATAGCTTTATGGCTTGAGATGACCGTGATTGATTTTAATGGTTTGGTCGCTTGAATTCGCATAATAGGTTTATTAGGAATATGAAAGCTAACAACCTTACGAAAACAATCAATTTTAGCATGATGAGTAGTTAACCAATCAATCCCTAGAATCACGTCAAATGCAAGTATTTTTAAGGAGATAAGATCGACGAGTAACGTATGCGATTACCGATTTGAATCAAACAAGACTTATAAACATGAATGTAATGAAGGTTTCTCCTAATGGAGTTTCAACAGATAAGTCAAAGTCTAATTTCTCCAGTCAAATTTAAACGTTGAGCGCAAGTAGGAGAAATAAAAGAATGGGTAGAACCGGATCAAATAAGGTATAGACTTCACTAGAGTTTATGATAAGCTTACCCGTGATAACCTCGTTCGGGTTCCTTGCTTTCACGGGAGGTCGTAAACAAACGCTTCTCCTTGCACTACTGGCTTTGAATTTTCTGGGACGGCCTTTGGTGCCTCCATCCTAGCTGAATTTGTCTTCGGTGAACGACAAAATCGAGCTAAGTGACCTTCTCTTCCACAATTATAACATGCTTTGGATGGCATCGCGTAGTTTAGACTGATATGTCCCTCCCCTCCGCATTTGAAGCATATGATAGGTGGTCGTTCTCCTTCCTTAACCACGGTTGCTGGTGCTGACGTCTTTCCATCATTGTTGAATCTCCTTTCTTGAAATGTCCATTTTTACTGTCTTGGCCATGATTACCACCGAAGTGGTTACCATTTCTGGCATGTTGATTCCTTCCACGCTTGTTGTCACCATTTCGATGACTGTTATCACTGGTATTTTCATGTTGCCGGCTGCTTTCCCTTGGTTGCGTTGACTCGTTACCGCGCTCCAATAATTGAGCCCTATTTACAACATCTGAGTACAAACACAGTTTATGAGAAATTAGATATTGACGTATCTCCAGTTTCAAACCTCTTAAAAACATTCACGTCATTCTCTCCTCATTATCGACCAAATGGGATGCAAACCAGGATAACTCCGCAAATTTAGCCTCGTATTGCGACACGGTCATATTATTTTGTTCTAACTTGATAAACTCCACCTCCTTCATGTGACGAATACTTTCAGGAAAGTACTTGTCATTGAATAGCTCTTGGAACTTCTCCCAAGACATCTTGAGTGCATCAGTCAGGTACGCGTTTCTGATTCCCACCAAGAATCTGCCTCTTCACGCAACATAAAGGTGGCGAAGGAACCTTTGCTCTCGGAGCATCCCAAGACATCAAATATCTTGGTGATCTGCTTTATCCATGCTTGACCTTAAGTGGTTTTGGCTCTCCAATAAACTCCGGTGGTCCCAACTCCTTGAATCTGCTTAGCGGTGACCGTCTCGAGAGTTTCCTGTGTTTACACCTCAGATTTTGAACAGGAGCCGCTCTCACCGATATTGCATGAATTGCATGAAGCCTCGGAACATTCCATCGCTCATCATTTGGTTAGTGTTGTTGTTTGCATGAGGATTGTCGCCTTCCTTCGATGCACGCTTTTCTCGGTTATTGATCCGTGGAGACTCAACGGTCTCCATGCTCCATTGATGTTCTCAACATTCTGGATGCCATTTTCAAATACTGCCACAAAACAAGGGTTAATTGACATTCAACATATTATCACTATACTCTGACCGACCAATCAAATACCAAATAAACTTAGGTAGGTCATACTAGCGAAGGAATTCCCCGTCTCTCCCCTCTTGTTCTAGTCTCACATCTTAGCCAGGGATCATATCCCTAAGCTTTGATACCAACTATGAAGCCCCCAAAATTAGGTATACGTCACCCATCTTGGGTCACCACTTACATGGTACATAAATTCAAATACAACTTAATAATACAACTGTCGTGTACAATACGAAAAAACATAAACTGTGAGTTTGAATACAAATATTATCTACTAGAGATTATACAAACTCAAAAGGAGTCCTTATTACAATTATTATTACACTATTTCATAGAATAGTGAGGACTACTAATGCTATCATCTGGTCCATCACTCCGTTCCCCGACTAGTCCCTGTTACGTTCTCATTTCCTGAAGAGAACAATGAAAGTAAAAGGGTGAGCTCAACTAGCCCAAGAGGAAATATTATGACTAAGATAATGCGAATATATTATCGTTAGCCTTCAATGAGTGTTAAACCGATACAATATAACAACCATCAAGTTTAATCTGCAATGAACAAGCAATCCATTAAAAGAGTCAAGTAGAGAATAAAATCTACTATCTTTTATGATTTAAAAGGTTTTCATCACTTTTATCACGGGACTCGACAATAAATAATCCACATCATCGAATCACACCACCAGACTACTGGCCAAGGATATTCTTTAGTATCACGACCATAATTATCCATGCACTACGGGCCAAGAATATTTGTGTATTCATTAATGGTCATGATCATGCCAACAACTGTCCATCAATGCACTATGGGCCAATGCGGACTTTTACCACATCATTTGTAACATTACGGTCATGATTACACCGAATAATCCCTGGTCATAATCATACCAAGTCCATCTATGCACTATAGGCCACAGATGACTTTCAACAAAATATAAACATGAGGATGATGACAATGATATAAGAATTCAATAAAACAAGTTCAAGAATTATTTTATCCAGGAACTAATAACGTCCAAATTTTCAACATGATACTGCTTTGTAGAGTAAAGTTCAAGAATGCTCAGAAGAATATTTCCATGAAAAGATACTGGATGAAGCGCAAATATCAAGGATATTCCATTAATTTCATGGAGTATAGAAGTCAAAACTTTAACCAACTGAGTATAATAAGGAATGGAATAACAAAAGAAATCACCAGGCATGCGATAGATCCCACAGCAAAAGTTATTCCAATGTAATAATAAATAATGAGAATCAGTCCGACGTAAAACGCATGCAGCATGGATATTCCAATGAATAATAAAGATTTTAATCAGTCCGGCGTAGAACACATGTAGCGAGGATATTCCAACGAGAATAATAAAGATTTTAATCAGTCCCATGCGTAAACGCATGCAGCATGTGATATTCCAACAAAATAATAAAGATTTAAATCAGTCCCACAGAAAAACGCATGCAGACGTGATGTTCCAATGAATGATAAAGAATGGAACAATGTAAGAATTTCACCAAGTATAGGGTAGCCAGCGTATACAAAGTTATTCCAATGTAATAATAAAGAATGGAATAACGAAGTTCTCTTCATAGATAAGGAAGAAATAATACTCCCTACCTTTAGAAAAACTGGATACTGGAATAGTGAGGTAGTAGACTTCTCTTCTTCTTTCTATAATTTCTCTCTATAATAATCGCGCTAAAGCTTTTGTGAATTGGTGAGAAATGAAGGAAGAATGAGCTTCTATTTATAGGAAAAATATAGTTTCGATAATTTCACGTTTTGGGGCTCGAAAATTACAGTACAATACCTCCAACTTTTCTTTCATTTATAATTTAGTCCTGGAAGTATTATCAATCTTGCACCAACTCCCCTAATAGTAAATAATGTGAATCAATAGTTCAATCATGTGAATCAATAGTATAATCATGTAAAAAATACGAATTTCAGTATAGTACCTCCATCTATACCTCCATTTTTAATTTAGTCATGCAAGTATTATCAATCTTGCACCAACTCCCATAATAGTAACAAGAATGTGAAACAATAATATACATATGTGAACAAATAGTTATAATCATGTGAAATAATAGCAATCAATTGCTCATTTATCCAGTTAAATACCCGATTGGTCAATATAACCTCCAGACATCAATTATTATCGAAATAATTATCGATTTTCACTAACACAAATAATTCCAACACAATGAAACCATTTCGAAGTTTGACTTTTCCCGAATAAGTCAACTATTAACTTTTTGACCAAATAGTGAATCCCAAAAAATTGTGTTTATAGACTATTTTTACTAATTTCGTCGTTCCGGACTCAAATATCAGGTCCGCGTCTCCAAATTCAACTCCGAACAACATTCATTATTAATATTATAACTCACAATATTTAACAACCAAATCGCTCCTGTGAAAAAGAGGGCTTTCCAATAAGGATTTCTCCCTATCATGGCGTAATTTAGGTGACCAAACCTCTCCTTGACAGAACTTCTAGACATTGTAAATATTGCAATTTATAATATGAATAACTTTGTCATCTCAAGTATTGATTTAATAAAAAAACATTTTATGTAGATGATACTGTGACAATAATTGAATCAATAATATGATAGATATGATGCAGCAATTATCGTAGTAAATAATTAGGTATAATGAGTGACTTTTCACGTAAGCATCAATAATCAATACTGCAGTGCTACTATACAACCACACGACATTCTTGTACTTTTACTACCGGTAGTTCAACAGCTAACGAGAAAACTTCCGCCGTTATTTTCATAAAGTATTTTTGTCGCTTTTCTCAATCCGACAATAATTCCGTTGGGGTCCACCAATGATTGTGCCGTTATGCGAATATTCCTGTTAAAACGAATATTCCCCAACCAATCGAATATTATATAACAACTTGCGTACTTTGCAAAATTTATAAATATTACCCACAACTATAACATTATATCAAATCCACACCATAATATTCAAAATATATTTCGAGAAAATTAAATCTTTATTCAAAAAGTTGGGGTCTTACAAAACTGAAATGAATGACCAGTATGAACATTAACCTGAAGATTTGCAAGATGCTAAAGATGAGTCTAATGATCAAGAGGAAGTTATGGATAATATCCAAATGCCAAGAATAACTAGATACATCAAGAATCATCCTCTGGAAAATATTATTGGAGATATCAATAAAGGTATAACCACACGGAGAGGTTTACAAAATCACTGTGCATTCGCTGTATTTTTGTAACAGGTTGAGCCAAAGAATGCAAAGGATGCAATACTTGATGAGAACTGGGTATTGGCAATGCAAGAAGAACTTCAACAATTTGAGAGATGCCAAGTGTGGGAACTTATATCTCCTCCAAAAGATGTTTCCATCATTGGTACTAAATGGGTCTTCAAGAACAAGCTTGATGAGCACGGGACAATCATTCATAACAAAGCAAGGTTGGTAGCTCAAGGATACAACCAACAGGAGGGGATCGACTATGAAGAAACCTATGCACCAGTTGCAAGGTTGGAATCAATACAAATTTTGTTGGCTTTTACATGCTATAAAAAGTTTAAGCTTCATCAAATGGATGTAAAAAGCGCGTTCCTTAATGGATACATCAATGAAGAAGTGTATGTCAAACAACCTCCTAAATTCAAGCACGAAAAGTATCCTAATCATGTGTACAAGCTAAACAAAGCTCTTTATGGCTTGAAACAAGCTCCAAGGGCTTGGTACGATAGGTTAAGTAAGTATCTCTTATCAAACGGATTTGTTAGAGGTAAAATAGATTCTACATTGTTTATTAAGCATAAAAATACCGATATCATTATTGTTCAAATATATGTAGATGATATAATATTTGGTGCTACTAATGATTTTCTTTGTGAGTGGTTTTCCAAGTGCATGCATAAAGAATTTGACATGAGCTTAATGAGAGAGCTTAATTACTTCTTGGGATTACAAATCAAGCAAACAAAGGAAGGAATTTATATCCATCAAACCAAATACACAAAAGAACTACTCAAGAGATTTGGCTTTGAAGGATCTAACTCGAAAGGTACACCAATGAGCACATCAATAAAGCTCACCACTGATGAGAAAGGTATTGATGTAGATATAACAAAATATCGAGGTATGATTGGATGCTTACTATACTTAACTGCCTCTAGACCCGATATAATGTCTGACGTTTGTCATGTGCAAGATTTCGAGTTAAAACCCAAAGAATCACACTTAAATGTTGTTAAAAGAATTTTGAAATATTTAAGTGGTACAATTCACTTAGGATTATTTTATCCAATTTTAAATCACTTTGAACTAATAGGCTATTCAAATGCTGACTATGCAGGGTGTCAAATTGATAGAAAAAGTACGAGTGGTGCTTGTACTTTCTTGGGACAAAGTCTCGTGTTATGGCATAGTAAAAAGCAAACCTCAATGGCTCTTTCAACTATTGAGGGTGAATACCTAGCTGCAGGAACTTGTTGTTCTCAGATTTTGTGGATGCGGCAAACTCTATGTGATTTTGATATATTATGTGATTGTGTGCCTATCTATTATGATAATTCTAGTGCTATAGATATATCTAAAAATCCTGTATTACATTCATGTACAAAGCACATAGAAGTAAGGCATCATTTTTTAAGAGACAATGTGTCAAAAGGTTTAATTAAATTGATTTTTATTCCAACTGAAAATCAAATTGCAGATATTTTTACCAAACCATTAAGTGAAGATAGATTTTGCATGCTGCGAAGAGAACTAGGGATGTGTATCGCATAATTCATTTTAAAATCTGTATTATCGTTATCCTAGTCTGCATGTATATCTAACTAACTGCTAAAATTTAGGATAATTGATTATGTGATTTTTTTTCGGTTGCCCATTTAAGTCTTTTATTCATGTACACAATATCTATCATAATGATTTTAAAAAAAACTAAAACAACGGGACTGTAAGAGTTTCTCGAAACACGTAAGTGGACGTGAGTATACATACATGCATCTGATTTTATCTCTCTCTCATCTCATTATGAGTTTAAATTTTTGGCTCCTTAAATTGTGGACACAATATTCTAGGCGTTTCTTATAATGTTTTTTGAAAATCGAAAAGACAAAATGGCTGGGATTTCTCGAAAGACGTAAACGTGTAGGAGTGTACAATGTACATGCATCCGTCCTTTTATAAAATTTTATGTCTATCTCTTCATTCTCTTTACATCTCACATCTGTTTCTGATTTTTTTTCTCTCTTACTCTATACTTTCATCTTCCTCACTAACAAACCTCAAGAACTATGAGAACCAGAACTCAGAAGAGATCGTTGATCGATTCTGACGACGATCAGACGTCAGTCCCTCCTCAATTGACTGTCGGACCTTCACGAAAGCAAAGAAAAATGAAGAAGGTCGTGTCTGAGGAAACTGAATATGTGGAATCTTCGTCTTCTGACGAATCAACTTTCAGTCCTCCCTTGGCGAAATCATTTGGACCCTCTCGACGACGACAGTCAACAAACCCATCCTGTAAGCCTGAGTTTACTCCACCATCTGATTCGGTAAATCCTATACTTTCTTCAGATCTTCCTGACAATTTCTTTTGTAGCAATGACTATGAAGTACAGTTTAAGACCGTTGTGTTTCCTAAACAATTTGTTTATGAAAATTCTATCGATCAAATCTGTTATCAATAATCTCCTTTGAGAACATTGTTTGATTCTTGTGGTATTTCTTCTATGCTTTTTCCACCATCAGTTGTATACCCTAGACTTGTCCAACAATTTTATACAAATCTAGAGTGTCATGGGGATTTTTATACAACTTTTGTCAAAGGAAAATCTTTATATTTTACAGTCACGGATTTTGGTAGTATTTTGAACATTCCATCTTCTGGTGTTTGTCCCTTTACTAGAAAAGGAACTGTTCATTTTCCGTTTACCCCTCTGGAATAATTACAAATTGTTATGAACAATTCTTTGTTAGGTGATGTTTTTACTCCAAAAACAGTGGATGTTTCCCCTATTTCTTGTGTACTTCATCATCTTGTTAGATACAATTTGTTGCCTCATTTAGGTGGAGGAGCAGATTTTACCTATCAAGATCTGATAATCGCTGCCATGATTTTAAAAGGAGTCTCTTTTAATTTATCTCAAATGATGCTTCACCAAATGACCACTTGTTTGCGAAAAACCAAAACATGTTTGCCTTACAGTGCTACTCTCACTACTATGTTCAATCATTTTAAAATCTCTTTTGAAAATGAAGTCTCTGTTTCTGTTACTGATTCCATCAGCGTTAGTTCCTTGAAAATGTCGCGTATTATTTTAATTGATGGTAAGTTTGTTCGAAGCACTTCTGATAATCCTATTCGTCCTCCTGATCCAATCCATCTTCCCCTGTTCTGCCTCCAACTCAATCTTCTTCTAAAATTGTTGATATGTTGAAAGTCATTCTTACTAATCAAGAGAAAATGCAAGTCGAAATGTCTGGTCTCCACACTCGTATGTCTTTGTTGGAAAAAAGCAAATTGTCTTTGGGTGCTCCCGAGATTAACAAAATGTATCATAATCTTGAGGATGAGTTTATTGACTTACAAGCAGGGTTCGAATTGCAGACCACTGCTTTGGCAGAGGTTATGCAACGAAGACTTAACCGGAATGCTTGTCAATTGAGTCAGGAGATCAAGTTTGTTAGCAATCAGGTTGGATAATTGACTGAGTTCATGTCTACGCGTTTCAATGATGTTGGATCTAAGCTACATATGCAACAGAAGAATTCTACTACATGGAACGGGTGCATCAGAATCGTCATTGAAAGACATTGGTGAATTTCTTGACGTGTCTTTACCACCTGGAACTTTCATTCCCCGTCGTCCTCATTTTGCTACTGATTTTACCCTTTCTAAAAGGATTCATCGTGCCAATCATCGCCCTTACTTCACCAAAAGGGATGAACAACGTGCAGCAGTGGTAGAACTCGAGTGATGAATCTTTTCCCTTTTTGTTTGATGACAAAGGGGGAGAAATTTGGGGTTTAATTTTTAGACTGAAAAGACTTGGATTTTGAATTTGTGATTTACCAGACTTTTGCTTAAATTTTAATTGATATATTAGCAGTTAATATGTTGAACTAACATGATTGCAGGTACATGCCCAGATAATAAGTTTTTTTTTAAAAAAAACTTTTGGGTTTCTGAAATTGAATTTCAGTTAGCTATTATATGATTCCTGAAATGATATTGTTGCATGAATTTAGGGGGAGCTAATTATATTGTATGCATGAACATAGAGGGAGTTAATGGGAATTAAAAGGTTTTTGGTTGTCATCATCAAAAAGGGGGAGAATGTTGACCTAGTCATATTTTATCCTTAAGTTTTAATGATGAATTATTCATATGCTAAATTATTTTATGGCATTTCAGGTCTTTGATGATAAGGAACATTAATTGGATATTCAAGTGGATGAAAAATTTCTCTTTACTAGGAAACAAAAGTGTAAGGTTAATTGCATAATAATTGATTTTTCATTTAAAGGTTCTAGGACATATCATTTGCATTTTGTTATGTCTTAAATGAAAAATGATTTAAAAGTTTTGAAAAAGGTTTTCCCAAATACATTAAATATATGTTACTTGAAATATGTTACATATGTATATTACTTGATATATATTTTGCATGTCTACTATTGGTATACATACACTTGGGTTATATAATGAATTTAGCTACACGTGGATTTCTATGCATGCCTAGAGAAATAGCTTTACAAATCATGTAAAAAGTGATGAGTGCATATGCGGCGTTCGAGGAGTAATGATTATCTTGGAACTATAAGATTTTTGATATTTGAAAAGTCTTTTGTTGTCACACGCCATCTACACTCCACTAAGAGATAAAGAGAGATAAAGTCAAATGGTTTTGGGGGTTATCTCTAAAGGAGTCTTTGAATATTATTGGAACCTAATAACTAACTAAGAGTTTGATTTGTTCCAAAATATATCAACTGGATATATTAAAAGTATTTCACCTTTGTGAGCTTGTTATTTGTTATAGTTTATCTAGCCGGTTTCTTTGGATTAATTAGAACAAGTGATTATCCTTTTAAGGAACTGCAATGGGATTTAATTTAACGGTAATAAATTGGCGTGTATAAATTGTGTATTTGGGATATCACACAAGACACAAAAATATTATTTTGCACTGCACTGATATTATTGACCAACATATTGTTAATTGGTGCAACGTTTGATTAGCTAAGCATTTATATTTCTGACATTTTTATAGCAGGTATTCGATAAGATTTAATTGTTTAATCTTCTTGTGCTAATTGATCATTGCATACAGTTGAGCCTTTAATTGTTAAATTGATTATTCTTGCATTGATCATAGACCTCTATATTTGTATTGAATTTTCTGTTTTAGACTAAGTGTAGTCTAAAGGTGTTAATCCTAGTGGATTAGAGAAAAGATTTACAAACAGGTTCAAGGAAGTAAAGGTGCTTGAAGAGTGCATAGTTGCACAAGGAGCAAGAGTGCTCAAGAGAAATTAATTGTTAATTAATTTTTGTAAGAATCTGTTTTGTAATCGGTGTTTATTTATAAAGATATAAATAAAGGTTGTCTCTAATACTATTTGGTATTGGACGTGGACTAGGCTATTATTATAGAGGGTAATAGCTGAACCACATAAAAATTTTTGGTGTTGATTTTACTGCTTGCTTTACTTTAATTACTCACGTAAGCTATTTAATTATCTTAATAATTAAAATTTGAATATTTGCATTATGTTAAGATAATTCTTTAACACCAAGTATTTTATTCAAGTTATAAATTCAGAAGGATATTTAGTCAATTCAGTAGACAATATTAATTCAGCAAACTGAATTAATCAATATAGTAGCTTGAATTTAATAGCTTGATCTAAAGTTTAAAAATTGGTCATAGATTGCTCCCATACTTATTCAAACCCCCCCCCCCCCCTCTAAGTGTGCATAGTTAAATTTCAAGTTACTATTTAGTCCATTCTCCTATAAATAGAAGTTTATTTCTTCTTTCATTCTCACTAATTCACTAAGACTCACAAGAGAAACTATAGAGAGAAAGAAGAAGAGTATTTTGCTACTTCACTATTGCAGTATCTAATCTCCTACTAAGGTAAGGGATATTATTTGTTGTATTTGTAAGATAAATTATTTTTCGTATCAGTAAGGGATGTTATTTTTGTAAGGGATATTACTTTTCGTATTCGTAAGGGATGTTAATTTTTGTATGGTAAGGGATATTACTTTTTGTATTCGTAAGGGGTATTATTTCTTTCGTATTCGTAAAGGATGTTATTTTCTTCATATTCATAAGGATTATCATTCTATTTTTTATTAATCTGCGGGAGTAACCTGGCTACGCGGATTACCGCATGCATGGTGAATAACCCTTTGTACTCATTCTTTATTTGTGGAAAAGATCTGTCTACACAGATTACCGCATAACGGGTGAAAATCCATTTGCAGTTTCGTATATTATTTCTTTTCATATTCTTAAATCTAAACTTACTATGGTAAGTATGGTTTCTATAATTCCTGAAATTAGTAGAATATCCTTGAGTTTTGCGCTTCATCTAGTATCGTTTCATTGGAATATTGGTCTGAACTTTCTTATTAAATTTCAATATTTTCATTCGGGGTACTATTCACTCGGGTACTATTCACTCGGGGTACTATTTATTCGGGGTACTTTACATTACGGGGTACTATTCATTTGGTACTATTCATTCGGGTACTATTCACGGGGTACTATTCACGGAAAAAGTGATTTTTGTTCTGTCCAAATTATTTTTGATACATTAATATCATTCTTGAATTTTACTCCACAAATAA
Source organism: Panax ginseng (assembly GCA_020205605.1). NCBI lineage: Eukaryota > Viridiplantae > Streptophyta > Magnoliopsida > Apiales > Araliaceae > Panax > Panax ginseng. The sequence goes on from CM035142.1 coordinate 55,100,526, forward strand.
AATATCATGTTAACAATTTGGATATTCTTGAACTCTAAATAAATTGAATTATAAATCTCTAATGTTTATCCTTGATCTGACTTGATTGATTCTTTATATCATTGTCATCATTCTCATGCTTATATTGTGCTGAAAGTTATCTTTGGCCCGTAGTGCAAAGATGAACTGTTGATTGTTATGATTATGACCAAGAATTTTGTATTGGTATAATCATGACCTATAATGTTACATACAAATGATGTGGTAAAATTTATCTTTTGGCCCGTAGTACAAAGATGAACTGTTGATTGGTATGATTATGACAACGAATTGTGTATTGGTATAATTATGACCTGTAATTTTACAGACAAATGATGTGGTAAAAGTCATCTTTGGCCCGTAATGCATAGATGGAGTGTTGATTGGTATGATTATGACCAAGAATTGTGTATTGGTATATTCATGACATGTAATGTTACAGATAAATGATGTGGTAAAAGTCATTTTTGGCCCGTAGTGCAAAGATGGACTGTTGATTATTGGTTTTACAGTTGAACATCTTTGGCCCGTAGTGCAAAGATGGACTGTTGATTATTGGTTTTACAGTTGTATGTCTTTGGCCCGTAGTGCAAAGATGGACTATTGATTTACATGATTATAAATATGAATTATGAATTTAACTATAATCTTTGGTGGTTCAGGTGAAAACAGGTGATGAAAGTTCTTTTTATCTTGGTTACAACAAAGAACTGTTGGTGAGTATTACAGGAATAATATATTTATGATAGATTTTTAATGTGGAGGAGATAGTAGACATTATGTTCTACTTGACTCTTCTAATGGATTGTTGATTCTGCTGTAATTATTGTAAGACCCCAACTTTTTATAAATAAAAACGAATTTCCTCTAATTATTATTTTGAATAATAAGGTGTTAATTTGATATAATACTTTGGTTATGGGTGAAATGTGCAAATTTTTCAAAATAAGCAAGTGGTTATAAAATATTCATTGTTGTCAGGGAATATTTGTTTGGTTGTGGAATATTCTTGTTGTCGTGGAATATTAAATGCGGCAAAGTGACCATTTAGGGCCCTATAACGAAAAAACTATCGGATGAAGAAAACGACTAGTTTGAGTTTTTACAAATAACGGCGTAGTTGTTACCGCTAATACTGTTGAAATGGTGGTGGTTAAAATACAGTAATACGCGTGGTTGCACAGTAACACACGATATTGTACAGTATTTTTAAATTATTGATTCTTACGTAAGAAGACACTACTCAATAATTGTTACAATAATTACTGTTTAATATTTTATTGATTCAATAATTGCTACGTTGATAATTTATATTATTGTTGTTTTAATAATTGTCACTGCACAGTATTTCCCATTATTAGATCAATAATTCATATTATTTGAATAATATTTTTAGATAGCATTATTGGCAATGTCTAAGGAAGTACTGTCTAGGAAATGGGGTTTGGTCATCTAATTGCGCGCCAGTAAGGAGAAATCCTTATCGAAAAGTCTCATCTTTCCTGGGAACGACCTGGTTGTCATTATTGTGATTCTATAATATTATTTGTGAATAATTAATTATTGATTTATATGATAAGGAAATATTTATTTTATGTGGATATAAATGAAGGAATTTTGCATGAATTATTTGTTGAAAGTTTGGCAATTATTTTTCTCCGATAAAATATTCATTCATATATATTATTATAATATATTATAATTGTTTAATAACATTATTATTATAATATATAAGCATGTGGTTAATTAGAAACGGATGTAAACAAAATGTATATGAATACTTGTTTTCAAAAAAGTAGTTTGTAACATTGTTTTGAGTGGTGGAATTGGTTAGTGGAGAAATTAGGTCTGCAAAATTGTGTTTCTCATGTGTGGGACCCCAATAATTGAACAAAGAGAGGAGTTAGGCAAACATATTAGGCAGAGAAGGAAAAATATGAGAGTTAGGCAGAATGCCTTAAATTATTTTCTTCCTCCGTTGTTATAAATAGGGGGTAACCCCTTCTTCCTAAAACACCATTTTAATATCAAAAGTTCTTATTCTATAGTATTGTGAGTATTTCTTTTGAGTATAAGAATACTTTGAGCGTATTTTTTTGCAAGATTTTCTCAGAATAATATTCGATATTCCAGTCAAATCCAATTTCTACTAAGGTAAATGATATTATTTTATTGCAATACTTGTGAGAAATATTATTTTCTTTCATAATCCATATTACGTAAGCGATATTATTTCATCTCGTATTCCTAAATTTGAACTTACTAGGGTAAGCATTGCTTCTATAATTCCTGAAATGACTAGAAATTTTGCTTCATCTAATATCATTTTATAGGAATATTGGTCTGAACTTCTTTACCAAATTTGGAACTTTTCATGACTGGGTACTGTTCATGGGCACTGTTCATACGGTAATGTTCACGAGTACTGTTCACAAAAGAAAAAAAAATTATTTTTTTCTCCTTCCAAGTTATCTGTTGTGACCCTTATTCTTGAAATTGAATCCATGTTTTGATCTTCATTCTTGAATTTTACTCCACTATGGTTTATTATGGAGTTTTTTTTTAACATGGATAAACCGAAGTACGAATTCCTAATCTGGATTCGTTCTTTAAAATATTTTTCATCATCCTCAGTCCTTATGGTGATACTTGATGAATATATTTGGCCTGTAGTGCAAAGATGAATGATTACCTGATGAATATCTTTGGCCCGTAGTGCAAAAGATGAAAATGTGTTCAGATGAACATGACCAACTGGTGATACAAATGGATATCTTTGGCCCGTAGTGCAAAGATGAATGTTTGATTCAAGATGTATATTGATTGATGTTACAGGGATAAAATATTGATGATGAACTTTTAAATTCATAAATGATAGTAGATTTTATTCTCTATTAAACTCTTCTAATGAATTATTATTTCTACTGCAAATATTGATCTAAAACTTGTTCTCCATTATATTTTATCTGATTTGTTAAAGGCTAACGATATTTGTGATGCCCCCAAAATAGGTATACATCACCTATTCTGAGTCGTCAAATACATGGTACAGAATACAAATACAACTTAATTATACAACCGCTGTGTAAAAGTAAATGCGACAAAACATAAGCTGTGAGTTTTAATACAAATATTGTCGTCTAGACAATATACAAACTCAAATTCAATATTATTACATTTATTTTCCACTATTTCACTGAATAGTGAGAACTACTAATGCTATCATCTGGTCCGTCACTCCGTTCCCCGACTAGTCCCTGCTACGTTCTTATTTCCTAAAGAGAACGATAAAAGTAAAAGAGTGAGCTCAAGTAGCCCAGTAGGAAATATTATGACTAAGATAATGCAGAATATATTATCGTTAGCCTTCAACAGTGTTAAACTGATATAATATAACAACCATCAAGTTTAACTGCAGCGAAACAAGCAATCCATTAAAAGAGTCAAGTAGAGAATAAAATCTACTATCTTTTATGATTTAGAAGGTTTCATCACTTTTATCGCTGGGACTCAGCTTAATAAATAATCCACATCATCGAATCACCCCTACACTACGGCCAAGGATATTCTTTAGTATCACGACCATAATTATCCATGCACTACGGGCCAAGAATATTTGTGTATTCAATAATGGTCATGATCATGCCAACAACTGTCCATCAATGCACTATGGGCCAATGAGGACTTTTACCACATCATTTGTAACATTACGGTCATGATTACACCGAATAATCCTTGATCATAATCATACCAAGTCCATCTATGCACTATAGGCCACAGATAACTTTCAACAAAATATAAACATGAGGATGATGACAATGATATAAGAATTCAATAAAACAAGTTCAAGAATTAATTTATCCAGAACTAATAACGTCCAAATTATCGACGTGATCTTTGCTTTGTAGAGTAAAATTCAAGAATGCTCGGAATATTTTCCATGAAAAGATCTTTGGATGAAGCGCAAATATCAAGGATAGAAGTCAAAACTTTAACCAACCGAGTATAATAAGAAATTGAATAACAAAAGAAATTACGGGCATGCGATAGGCCGCACGCATGTGTTATTCCAACAAAATGATAAATAACGGAATCGTGTCCGCGTAAAAAACGCATGACGTGATATTCCAATGTAATAATAAAGACGAAATCAGTCCGACGTAAAACGCATGCATGTGATATTCCAACGGAGAATAATAAAGACGGAATCAGTCCGTAAAGTGAAAACGCATATACGAGGATATTCCAACAGAATAATAAAGATGGAACCGTCCCGTGAGAACGCATGCATGTGATGTTCCAAATGAATGATAAAGAATGGAAAAAGCAGAAGAATTTCACCAAGTATAGGGTAGCTCAGGCGTATATAGGTTATTCTAACGAATAATAAAGAATGGAATAATGAAGTTCTCTTCATGGATAAGAAAGAAATAATACTCCCTACCTTAGAAAAATTGGATACTGGAATAGTGAGGTAGCAGACTTATCTTCTTCTTTCTATAATTTCTCTCTATAATAATCACTCTAAAGCTTTTGTGAATTGGTGAAAAATGATGGAATAATGAGCTTCTATTTATAGAAAAATATAGTTTCGATAATTACATGTTTTAGGGCTCGAAAAATTACAGTACAATACCTCCAACTTTTCCTTTATTTTTAATTTAGTCATGAAAGTATTATCAAACTTGCACCACCTCTCCTAATAGTAAATAATGTGATTTAATAGTAAATTATGTGAATCAATAGTTCTAGACATGTGAAAATACGAATTACAGTATAGTACATCCATCTATACCTCCATTTTTAACTTAGTCATGCAAGTATTATCAATCTTGCACCAACTCCCCTAATAGTAACAAGAATGTGAAACAATAGTATACATATGTGAACAAATAGTTATAATCATGTGAAATAATAGCAATCAATTGCTCATTTATCCGGTTAAATACCCGATTGGTCAATATAACCTCCAGACATCAATTATTATCGAAATAATTGTCGATTTTTACTAACACAAATAATTCCAACACAATGAAACCATTTTTATCAAAAATATAAATTTTAAAATTTTGAAGTTTGATTTTCCTAAAAAGTCAATCTGTTGACTTTTTTCGACCAAATAGTGAATTTCAAAAATTTTGTGTTTATAGACTATTTTACTAATTTCATCGCTCGACTCAAATATCACGTCTGCGTCTCCAAATTCAACTCCAAACACAACTTCAATTTTAATAACATTCATCATTAATATTATAACTCACAATATTTATCAACCGTGTCGTTCCTGTGAAGAGGGGGCTTTCCAATAAGGATTTCTCCCTATCGGTGCCAATTAGGTGACCAAACCTCTCATTAGATGAACTTCTAGACATTGTAAATATTTCAATTTAATAATATGAATAACTTTGTCGTCTCAATTATTGATTTAATAAAATAACATATTATGCAGATGATACTATGAGAATAATTGAATCAATAATATGAGAGATGTGATGCAACAATTACTGTAGAAATAATTGAGTATAACTGAGTGACTTCTCACGGCATCAATAATCAATACAGTGTGCTACTATGCAACCACGCCAGACATCTTTACTTTTACTACCGGGTAGTTCAACAGCTTAATGGTAAAACTTTTCGTAGCTTATTTTCATAAAGTATTTTTGTCGTTTTCTCAATCCGACAATAATTCCGTTGTGGGGGTCCACCAATGATTGTGCCGTTGTACGAATATTCCCTGTTAAAATGAATATTCCCCGACTAATCGAATATTATGTAACAACTTGCGTACTTTGCAAAATTTGTAAATATTACCCACAACTATAACATTATATCAAATCCACACCATAATATTCAAAAATATATTTCGAGAAAATTTAATCTTTATTCAAAAAGTTGGGGTCTTATAACCTCCCCTTCTTATGAAATTTCATCCTCGAAATTAGGGTACGTACCTGGTATGTCGAAGAGGTAAGGATATCTTGATTTCATCTTAGATTCTAACTCCCAGGTCATTTCTTCCACATCGTGGTTTCTCCACAAAACTTTGACTTGAGGTATAACCTTGGAGCGTAGAATATGATCCTTTTTATCCAAGATTTTAACAGATAGCTCTTCATACGTTAAATCTTCCTCTATCTCGTTTGGTTCTAATTCAATAATGTGGTTCGGGTCTTTCACATATTTGCGTAACATAGATATATGAAAAATGTTATGAACACGAGACATACTTGGCGGTAAAGCGAGTCTATACGCCACAGTTCCTACTAGATCGAGGATTAAAAATGGTCCAATCAATCGAGGGTTGAGCTTTCCTCTCTTTCCAAATCTTGTAACTCCTTTCCATGGAGCAACACATAACAACACATGATCTCCAATATCGAATTCTACGTCCTTTTGATGAAGATCAGCATAACTCTTTTGTCGATCTTGTGGGATTTTTATACGTTGTCGGATCATTTGTATCTTTTTCATAGTTATACATACCAACTCCGGTCCCAACAACGTTGCTTCACCCACCTCATCCCAGCATACTGGAGAACGACACTTTCTTCCATACAACGCCTCTGTCAGGAATAAGCATGTGAATGCTATTCCTATTTAAATATGATTTGATTATGATATATATGTATATGAATGAATAATTTGCAAGTATGCTTGCATTAAGAAAAGCTGTAAAGTCCTCTGATAGATAATAGAAATATGTGTACAAGGACTTAGAATAAATTGATCAAATATGTTAGGTTGATCCTACATAAGAAAGACAGCTTTGTAAAGTCCTTAAAAAAAGAAAAGATGTACAAGGACTATAAAGATAGAAAGATCAAGCATGTTAGGTTGATCTTATGATGTAATAGATAGGCTAGTCGATCGTTAAACCTTTGCACTGTAAGTCGTGATAGTCCGCGCGGTGAGTCAAGGTTAACTCGGGAGCTATCGAGGCGTATATAGGAGTATGCAAGATAGTAGATCTCAAGTTCATAGATCGCCAGGAAATGAAGAAGGATCGTAGTGTATCGAGAAGAACTTCCTCGGGATCGTAGTGTCTTTGAGGAAGTCATGTTCGTAATTGTGAGACAACGACTGCCTATGATGTGTGTGACTTCTCATCTGCCAAGGCAAAAATAGAAACGCAGACTACACTCAGAGTCGTAGAGTCTACTGATGCCTAAGCCAAGTCAAGGATCGTAGATCACACTCTAAGTTCGTAGAGTCTATTGATTATATGCAAAGATCGTAGTCGAGCAAGATCAAATGAAGACAACAATCACAAGGCAGAAATCGTAGAGTGTCAATATCTGATCTCGGGATCGTAGTGTTCCGCACAAACCGGAAAATTTGAATCGTGAGAGTGCGAAACTATGACTCAATGTAAGTGCTCACAATGCTAAGTCGACATCATAGAAGCGAATCACGGTTCTCAATGAATGAGCACTCCCAGAATATCCAAAGATACGAAGCCTCTAGTTGGCACTGAAAAGATGCATTCCACAGTAAGGGAACCAGAGAGCACTCAACGAATGGCGTGTAGGCTAACAAAAGATCTCAGTACAAACCCAATCAGCAGTAAGATTGAGGTGTAAGGCCATTCATGATGAAATCTTCCACAAGGAGATCCAAAGAAGACTTTAGAAGCTGACTAATGAAAGTCAGCTTATGCAGTAGCTATCAAGTGTACAGAAGACAACGATCTTGGAAGTAACCAAGATCGTAGTGTTTGCCAAACAAAGAAGGAACTGATGGAAGGTGAACCGAGATACTGGTCAGCCTCTGAAGAGAAAGGCTAAAGTGATTAAGTGCAGGGTCAGTTCATTGATGATAAGTGAACGGAGATCACAAGGAGAAAGCAAAGCGACGGACGCCCACAAATCTAAAGTGTCTTGATGTTCGAAGGGGACCAGAGAAGCGAGGAATTAGGCCATCGATGTCTCGAGAACAATCGAAGCAAAATGTAAGTATTGAAGCACTGCACAATACAAGGAAGAGGTGTTCTACATTGAAGATCCAATCAACACTCTTCAGGATCGTAGTGTTAACTCTACTAGTCAATAAGAAACAATCAACAAAACACTACGATCAGGTCCTTGAAGACATGCATCAGAATTGTAGAGTTCGAATACCTAAAGACTGAAGCATTGGCAACGGTTCAATCTGAAGGGTAATATTCGGACAAGTGCTTATTGAGAGCATTGATGTAAAAGGACAACCTCTGATCTAGAAATCAGAAGAAATAAAGTCTTCAACCTGCCCAAGACAGTAAAGTGATACATCTGACAGGGTAGGTGAAATAGTAGACTACAGCGTCAGAAAAAGTATGACAAGTCACATCAAGCAGTCTACATCAAGCAACTTGACATCTGTGAAGATATTTGAATAGCCTTCAACGGTTACTTTCCAACGGAAGGATTGGGAAGAAGTATAAATGAGAAAGAGCTTCAAAGATCAAAGGTTGCTGGAGTTGTGCATTTTGGAGAAAAGGTGGACTAATCCAACCGAGTGATAGTGAGTTCGAAGGCTCACTCTACGATCCACCAAGAACATTCAGAAGTCAGATCAAGCAAGAAGTAGAAGTGTGAGTTCTACTATGTAGAAGTGAGAGTTCTACTACATGAAGAGTGTTCTGAACTGCCAAGAGAAAGAAGAGCATCATGCCATCTAGATGTCCATCATGGGAAGACTCTAAGTACAATAGAGAAGAGCCTACAGTCATCTTAGCAAGTCCATCATGAGAAGGCATCAAGTAGCAAGAAGGGAGATCACAAAAGCCATCCAGTCATCTTAGAAGCCTCTCATGTGCAGCCATCAAGTACTAGGAAGAATAATCATCCGGAGTAGTTGAGCAACCTAAGAAGATGATCATCATGCAACACTCAACAGCTCTTCAAGGATGATCAAGCAAAGCTGTTAAAGATAGAAGATGTTCAGAGCATGAAGACATCTTACCAGCTCAGCACCGACTCCAACAACATCAAACAAATAACTCAACAAAGCCAGGGCCTGAGGGGTCCTTATCCAGAGGGACTAAATAAAGCAGGGCCAAAGGGTCCTTGTCCAGGGGGACTAAATAAAGTAGGGCTAAAGGGTCCTTGTCCGGAGGGACTAAACTGTGAAACCCCAGATTTTATGAATAAAGAATTAATTTTCTCGAAATAATTTTTTATATTATGGTGTGAATTTGAGATAATGTTATAGTTGTGGGTAATATTTATAAATTTTGCAAAGTATGCAAGTTGTCATATTATATTCGATTGGTCGGAGAATATTCATTTTAAATGTGAAATATTAAATGCGACCAAGCACAATCATTAGTGGACCCCTATTAAATTAAATTATCGGATTGAGAAAACGACAAAAATATTTTTTATTGAAAATAACGGCGGAAGTTTTACTGCTGATCTCTGTTGAACTACTCTTAGTAAAACTACAAGATGTCTGCGTTATTGCATAGTAGCACACCAGTATTGATTATTGATATTTATGTGAGAAGTCACCGCTTTTGTTCAATTATTGCTACAATAGTTGTTGCATAGTATCTCACATTATTTGATTCAATTATTGTTGATTTAGAAGTTTTGTTTTATTCACGTAATAAAATAGAAACATCTTTTTATATAAAACAGAATACTTTATTAAAATTATTCTATAAATAGAATATATTATATTCTATTATGCATAGTATTTTGCATAGTAAAATCTTTTTATATAAAATGTATTACTTTATTAAAGTTATTCTATAAATAGAATATATTATATTTTATTATGCATAGTGTTTGCATAGTGCCCGCATAGTGTTTGCATAGTAAAAATCTTTTTATATAAATAGAATATATTATATTTTATTTAAAAGATTTTTCTTTAAATATGGACCGTCGATTTAAAGTAAATCAATCTGACCGCTTCATGGATTAGTTACTATGCATTCCATTTTTTATAAATAGAAGCTCATTCCTTCATTATTTTCTTACGAATTCACCGAACTCTTGAGAGAGAAACTATAGAGAGAGACTATAGAGAGATAGAAGAAAAGTTTTCTGCTACTTCACTACTTTTATATCAAGTATTATTTTACGGTAAGGGATATTATTCTTTTATATTCATGAAGAGAACAGAGTTATTCCATTTCTTATTATTCTGTTGGAATAACTTTATATACCTTAATAATACCCTATACTTGGTGACATTCTTCTATTATTCTCTTTTATTATTCTCTCGAAATATCCCGTCATCTGCTATACGCCGGGACTTGGTTCCATTTTATTATTATTCTTCGGAATATCACAGCTGCATGCTATATCTGGGGACTGGTTCCATCATTTATTATTCCGCATTTATTATTCTCGTTGGAACATCCCGCTTGCGGTGAATTTCACCCGACTGGTTCCGTTATTATTATTCTCGTTGGAATAACCGCTCTATGCGCGAAGTACCGCATACATGGTGATATCTTTTGTTATTCCATTCTAGATATACTCAAGTTGATTAAAATTTTGACTTCTATACTCCATGAAATTAGTGGAATATCCTTGATATTTGCGCTTCATCCAGTATTTTTCATGGAAATATTCTTCTGAGCATTCTTGAATTTTATTCTACAAAGAAGTATCATGTTGACAATTTGGACGTTATTGGTTCCTGGACAAATTAATTCTTGAACTTGTTTAATTGAATTCTTATATCATTGTCATCATCCTCATGTTTATGTTATATTGAAAGTCATCTATGGCCTGTAGTGCATAGATGGACTTGGTATGATTATAACCAGGGATTATTCGGTATAATCATGACCATAATGTTACAAATGATGTGAAAATTAAAAGTCCTCATTGGCCCGTAGTGCATTGATGGACAGTTTTTGGTATGATTATGGCTATGGATTCTCTTTGGCCAAGGGAGCAAAGATGAATTATTTTATGGCATGATCAGGACCGTTGATGAAAACACGATTATCTTTGGCCTGTAGTGCATGGATAATTCGTGGTCGTGATACTAAAGAATATCCTTGGCCTCAGAAGTGCGGGGATGATTTAATGATGTGGATTATTTATTGAAATGAGTCTCGGCCGATGATGAAAGTGATGAAAACTTTTTAAATCATAAAAGATAGTAGATTCTATTCTCTACTTGACTCTTTTAATGGATTGCTTGTTCCGATCAGATTAAACTTGATGTCTATTGTATTTTATCGCTTTAACATTGTTGGAGGCTAATGATAATTTATTCTCGCATTATCTTAGTCATAATATTTCTTCTTTAGGCTAGTTGAGCTCACCCTTTCTTCACCGTTCTCTTGAGAAATGAGAATATAGGCCGGGACGAGTCGGGGAACGGAGTGATGGTCCAGAGGATAGCATTAGTAGTCCTCACTATTCTGTGAAATAGTGTGATAATAATTGTAATGAGGACTCCTTTTGAGTTTGTATAATCTCTAGTAGATAATATTTGTATTCAAACTCACAGTTTATGTTTTGTCATATTGTACACGACAGTGGTATTAGTAAGTTGTATTTGAATTCTATACCATGTAAGTGGCGACCCAAGATGGGTGAAGTATACCTAATTTTGGGGGCATCACATAAACGAAGTTCCAAGTCTGCTGGGCTTGAAGAGTTCCTAGGGAACTAGAGGAGTCCCAAGGCTGCTGGCCTTGAAGAGTTCTTAGTGAACTGAAGTCCCAAGGCTACTGGCCTTGAAGGAATCGTAGAGATTCAGGGTGCTGCCTTTCCTTAGTGGAAATCCTGCTAGTTGAAAGCAGAAGAGTGGATTAGGAGTTGGAGTCTCTGAACCACTTAAAACCCCTTGTGTCTTTTACATTATATCATTTACATTATGTCTATAACTACTATAACTGCTATGTATGTTCTAACTGCTTACAACTAAACTAACCCAACGAACAATGTATGTATGATTATGAATATATCAATGAAGGGGAATCTTTTACTTATTCCGCTGTGCTTGAAAAGATTCTTATGTTTGTCATATACTTAAATATGAACAATACAACATAAACCAGAAAAGTATTTGAAATAAAAAGGATCTATTCAAACCCCCCCCCCCCTTCTAGATCTATTGTGCCCTCTGGGAACTAACAGCCTCAAATGGAGCCATGCCAATACTTGCTTGATAACTGTTGTTGTAGAAAAACTCCACCAATGGTAGGAACTTATCCCAACTTCCCTTGAAGTCAAGGACACAAAGTCTTAATAGATCTTCAAGAGTTTGAATGGTCCTCTCCGACTGCCCGTCCGTCTGAGGATGATATGCCGAGCTAAATCATAAATCTGTGTCCATAGCTTTTTGCAAACTAACCCAAAATCTTGAAGTGAATCTTGGGTCTCGATCAGAAACTATGGATACTGGCATACCATGCAGTCTTACAATCTCGTTTATGTATGTATGAGCAAGACGTTCAAGTGTATAAGTTTTTTCGTATAGGTAGGAAAAGAGCAGACTAGGTCAATCTATCAACAATGACCCAAATTGCATCTATGTCTTGAGAAACCTTGGGAAGACCAGTAACAAAATCAATAGTAATGTGTTCCCACTTCCATTCTGGAATTTTAAGTGGTTGCAATGGACCTTTTGGTACTTGATGCTCCGTCTTGACTCGTTGACAAGTTAAACACCTTGAGATAAACTCTGATATCTCTCTCTTCATATTGCTTCATCAAAATGTATGTCGAAGATCACGATACATTTTGGTACTCCCAGGATGGATTGCAAACGGTGTGTTGTGTGCCTCCATCATGATTTTATACTTTAAATTAAGGTTGTTAGGAACACAAAGTCTGGAGTTGACTCGAAGTATTCCTTCCTTATCGATTCTTGCTTCCGGCATAGCACCTTCTTGCACTTTCTTCTTCATATGCATTAGCTCCAGGTCTGTAGCTTGAGTAGCTTTAACTTTATCGATTAAAGTCGGTTCTATTCGTATGTTTGCCATCATCATGTGGGTCCCTGGAGTCTTTATCTCTAACTCCATCCTTTGCAAGTCATACAAAATGGGCCTTTCATGTTGACAATATTGCACTCGTGCCGCGATATGATCTTCTACTCGGTCAAGTCGGCTACCACGTTCGCTTTTCTGAGATGGTATTGGATGGTATGATCATAATCTTTCAATAGTTCAAGCCAACGTCGTTGTCGCATGTTGAGTTCCTTTTGGGTGAAGAAATATTTGAGGCTTTTATGATCCATGTAGATCTCCACCTTCTCTCCATACAGGTAATGCCTCTAAATCTTAAGCGCAAAAACGACAGCTGCCAACTCTAGATCATGAGTAGGGTAATTCCTCTCATATTCTTTGAGTTGTCGTGAGGCATAGGCTATGACTTTCCCATGTTGCATGAGAACACATCCTAACCCTTTGCATGAAGCATCACTGTAGATGATAAATCCCTCCGAGCAGGATGGTATTGTCGTAACAAAATAAATGAGTCTCCTCTTGAGTTCTTGAAAACTCTTCTCACATTCCTCACTCGAACCAACTTTGTATCTTTTCGTCACCGAGTTAATGGAGTAGCGATTCGAGAAAATCCTTCCACGAATCTCCGATAATAACCAAATTAATCCGAGAAAGCTACGTGCTTTCTATCCATCGATTTAGGTTGCTCCCAGCTTTGAATAGCTTCAATCTTTGCTGGGTCAACAGATATTCCATGACTTGATATCACGTGCCCAAGGAATGCAACTTCCTTAAGCCAGAACTCGCATTTCTTCAACTTGGCATATAGCTTGTTTTCACGAAGCTTTTGGAGTATCAGCCTCAAGTGTTGCTCATGATCTTCACGGCTTTTGGAATATATGAGGATGTCATCAATAAAGACGACCACAAAATGATCCAAATATTCCTTGAATACTCGATTCATCATATCCATGAAGGCAGCAAGAGCATTAGTCAATCCAAAAGACATGACTAAGAATTCATAATGCCCGTACCGAGTTCTGAAGGCAGTCTTTGGAATATCCTCAGTTTTAACCTTCAGCTGATGATATCCAGAACGAAGATCGATCTTTGAAAAAAATTATGCTCCTTGTAACTGATTAAATAGGTCATCAATATGTGGCAATGGGTACCTATTTTTGATGGTGACATGATTCAACACCGATAATCAATACAAAGTCGCATACTCCCATCTTTCTTCTTCACGAATAGAAAGGGAAGAACCCCAAGGAGACGTCTTGGGGCCGAATGAAACCAATGTCTAACAATTCCTCGCAATTGGGTCTTTAACTCCCGAAGTTCAATAGGAGCCATTCGATATGGGGCTTTGGAAATGGGTTTTGTCTGTGTTCAAGGTCGATACAAAATTCAACTTCACGCTCTGGGGATAGGCGGGGAAGTTCTTCGTGAATCGTCGGAAATTTATTAACAATAGAAATATCCTTCAAATCGGCGTATTTTTGTTTAAATCAAGTGACATGAGCTAAGAAAGCTTGACATCCATTTTTCAATAAACGAATAGCTTTATGGCTTGAGATGACCGTGATTGATTTTAATGGTTTGGTCGCTTAAATTCGCATAATAGGTTTATTAGGAATATGAAAGCTAACAACCTTACGAAAACAATCAATTTTAGCATGATGAGTAGTTAACCAATCAATCCCTAGAATCACGTCAAATGCAAGTATTTTTAAAGAGATAAGATCGACGAGTAACGTCAAGGTTACCGATTTGAATCAAACAAGACTTATAAACAGTGGATGTAATGAAGGTTTCTCCTAATGGAGTTTTAACAGATAAGTCAAAGTCTAATTTCTCCGGAGTCAAATTTAAACGTTGAGCGCAAGTAGGAGAAATAAAAGAATGGATAGAACCGGTATCAAATAAGGTATAGACTTCACTAGTGTTTATGATAAGCTTACCCGTGATAACCTCGTTCGGGTTCCTTGCTTTCTGGGAGGTCACAATAAACACTCTCCCTTGCACTACCGGCTTTGACTTTTCTAGGACGGCCTTTGGTGCCTCCATCCTAGCTGAATTTGTCTTCGGTGAACGACAAATTCGAGCTAAGTGACCTTCCCTTCCACAATTATAACATGCTTTAGAACAGATCGCGCAGCTTTGACCGATGTGTCCCTCCCCCTCCGCATTTGAAGCATATGATGGGTGGTCGTTCTCCTTCCTTAACAACGGGTCTTTGGTCTTGACGTCTTTCCATCATTGTTGAATCTCCTTTTCTTGAAATGTCCATTTTTATTGTCTTGGCTATGATTACCACCGAAGTGGTTACCATTTATGGCATGTTGATTCCTCCATGCTTGTTGTCACCGCTTTCGATCAAGCTACTTACCTTTAGTATTTTCATGTTGCATTACCGCTTTCCCTTGGTTGCGTTGACTCGTTCTGATGCTCCCAATAATCGAGCCCAATTTACAACATCCGAGTACAAACACGCTTTATGAGAACTAAGATATTGACGTATCTCCTGTTTCAAACCTCTTAAAAATATTCGCGTCATTCGCTCCTCATTATCGACCAAATGGGATGCAAACCGGATAACTCCGCAAATTTAGCCTCAGATGTCGCGACACGGTCATATTTTTTTGTTCCAACTTGATAAACTTCACCTCCTTCATGTGACGAATACTTTCGGAAAAGTACTTGTCGTTGAATAGCTCTTGGAACTTCTCCCAAGACATCTTGAGTCGTCCAGTTGGAGTACGTTTCTGATTCCCACCAATGAATCCTCTTCACGCAACATGAAGGTGGCGAAGGAACCTTTGCTCCTCGGAGCATCCCAAGACATCAAATATCTTGGTGATCTTCTTTATCCATGCTTGACCTTAAGTGGTTTTGGCTCTCCAATAAACTCCAAAGTGGTCCCAGCTCCTTGAACTGCTTTAGCGGTAAATCAGTCCAGAGAGTTTCGAAGTTTCCACCTACATTTTGGACAGAGCCGCTCTCGCCTGATGTTGCATGAATTGCATAAAGCCTCTGAACATTCCATCGTTCATCATTTGGTCAGTGTTGTTGTTTGCATGAGGATTGTCATCTTCCTGATGCACATTATTCTGATTGTTGATCTGTGAAGACTCAACGGTTTCTTGTGCACCATTGCTATTCTCAATATTCTCGGATGCAATTTTCAAATACTGCCACAAAATAAGGGTTAATTGACATGCAACATATTATCCATATACTCTGACCAACCAATTAAATACCAAATAAACTTAGGTAGGTCATACTAACGAAGAATTCCCGCCTCTCCCCTCCTAGTTCTAGTCTCACATCTTAGCGTGGATCATATCCATAAGCTTTGATACCAACTGTGACGCCCCCAAAATAGGTATACATCACCTATTCTGAGTCATCAAATACATGGTACAGAATACAAATACAACTTAATTATACAACTGTCGTGTAAAGTATGACAAAATATAAGCTGTGAGTTTTAATACAAATATTGTCGTCTAGACAATATACAAACTCAAATTCAATATTATTACATTTATTTTCCACTATTTCACTGAATAGTGAGGACTACTAATGCTATCATTTGGTCCGTCACTACATTCCCCGACTAGTCCCTGCTACGTTCTCATTTCCTGAAGAGAACAATAAAACTAAAAGGGTGAGCTCAACTAGCCCAGTAGGAAATATTATGACTAAGATAATGCAGAATATATTATTGTTATCCTTCAACAGTATTAAACTGATACAATATAACAACCATCAAGTTTAACTGCAACGGAACAAGCAATCCATTAAAAGAGTCAAGTAGAGAATAAAATCTACTATCTTTTATGATTTAAAAGGTTTTTCAACACTTTTATCGCTGGGACTCAGCTTAATAAATAATCCACATCATCGAATCACCCCTGCACTACGGCCAAGGATATTTTTTAGTATCACGACCACAATTATCCATGCACTACGGGCCAAGAATATTTGTGTATTCAATAATGGTCATGATCATGTCAACAACTGTCCATCAATGCACTACGGGCCAATGAGGACTTTTACCACATCATTTGTAATATTACGGTCATGATTACATCAAATAATCCCTGGTCATAATCATACCAAGTCCATCTATGCACTATAGGCCACAGATGAATTTCAACAAAATATAAACATGAGGATGATGACAATGATATAAGAATTCAATAAAACAAGTTCAAGAATTATTTATCCAGGAACTAATAACGTCCAAAGTGTCAACATGATCTTTGCTTTGTAGAGTAAAATTCAAGAATGCTCAGAAGAATATTTCCATGAAAAGATCTTTGGATGAAGCGCAAATATCAAGGATATTCCACTAATTTCATAGAGTATAGAAGTCAAAACTTTAACCAACCGAGTATAATAAGGAATTGAATAACAAAAGAAATCACCGGCATGCGATAGAATCGCATGAGCGAGTTATTCCAATGAATAATAAATAACGGAATCGGTCCGCGTAAAAACGCATGCAGACGGGATATTCCAACGAGAATAATAAAAACTGAATCAGTCCGACGTAAAACACAAAAAGACAGTGATATTCCAATGAATAATAAAGATTTTAACCAGTCCGTCGTAGAGAATGCATGTATGCAGGATGTTCCAACGTAATGATAAAGAATGGAATAATAGAAGAATTTCACCAAGTATAGGGTAGCCCACGTGTACAAAGTTATTCCAATGTAATAATAAAGAATGGAATAATGTAAGTTCTCTTCATGGATAAGAAAGAAATAATACTCCTACCTTAGAAAAACTGGATAATTTAAATAGTGAGGTAGCGAGACTTCTCTTCTTCTTTCTATAATTTCTCTCTATAATAATCGCTCTAAAGCTTTTGTGAATTGGTGAGAAATGAAGGAAGAATGAGCTTCTATTTATAGAAAAATATAGTTTCGATAATTGCGCGTTTTGGGGCTCGAAAAATTACAAAGACAATACCTCCAACTTTTCCTTTATTTTTAATTTAGTCATGGAAGTATTATCAAACTTGCACCACCTCCCCCAATAGTAAATAATGTGATTCAATAGTAAATTGTGTGAATCAATAGTTCTAGACATGTGAAAATACGAATTACAGTATAGTACCTCCATCTATACCTCCATTTTTAACTTAGTCATGCAAGTATTATCAATCTTGCACCAACTCCCCTAATAGTAACAAGAATGTGAAACAATAGTATACACATGTGAATAAATAGTTATCATCATGTGAAATAATAGCAATCAATTGCTCATTTATCCGGTTAAATACCCGGATTGGTCAATATAACCTCCGACATCAATTATTATCGAAATAATTGTCGATTTTCACTAACACAAATAATTCCAACACAATGAAACCATTTTTATCAAAAATATAAATTTTGAAATTTCGAAGTTTGACTTTTCCCGAAAAATTCAACTGTTGCCTTTTTGACCAAATAGTAAATTCTGGAAAATTTTGTGTTTATAGACTATTTTTACTAATTTCATCGTTCCGGACTCAAATATCACGTCCGCGTCTCCAAATTCAACTCCGAACACAACTTCAATTTTAATAACATTCATCGTTAATATTATAACTCATAATATTTATCAACCAGGTCGTTCCCAGGAAAGAGGGGGCTTTCCAATAAGGATTTCTCCCTATTGGCGTGCAATTAGGTGACCAAACCTCTCCTTGACAGAACTTCTAGACATTGTAAATATTGTAATTTAATAATATGAATAACTTTGTCGTCTCAATTATTGATTTAATAAAATAACATATTATGCAGATGATCTTATGATGATAATCGAATCAATAATATGAGAGATATGATCAAAGCAATTCTTTGTAGCAATAATTGAGTATAACCGAGTGACTTCTCACGTAAGCATCAATAATCAATACCGTGTGCTACTATGCAACCACACGTATTCTTGTACTTTTTTTTACTACCGGTAGTTCAAATAGCTTAATTCAGAAAACTTCCGTCGTTATTATCATAAAGTATTTTTGTCGTTTTCTAAATCGAATAATAATTCCGTTGTTAGGAGTCCACCAATGATTGTCTTGGTTGTCGAATATTCCCTGTTAAAACGAATATTCCCCGACCAATCGAATATTATATAACAACTTGTGTACTTTGCAAAATTTGTAAATATTAACCACAACTATAACATTATATCAAATCCACACCATAATATTCAAAAATATATTTCGAGAAAATTTAATCTTTATTCAAAAAGTTGGGGTCTTACAATATTTTGTTGTTCATTATCTTAGTCATAATATTCTTTATTGGGCTAGTTGAGCTCACATTTTTCATTTTTGTTCCATTTTTCTTCTCAGGAGGTGAAAATATAGCAGGAACTAGCCGGGGTATGGAGTGATGGTTCTAGAAAGTTGTTTTAGTAGTCCTCACTATTTTTATAAAATAGTGTATCAATAATTGTAATGAGGACTTATTTAAGTTTGAATATTGTCTAGAAGATAATATTTATATTTAAACTCACAGTATTTGTGTTATCGTATTTTGCACGACAATTGTAATAATGATGTTGTAGTTGTTTCTGTACCATGTATTTGGCGACTCAGAATGGGTGATGTATACCTATTTTGGGGGCGTCACAATTGTGGTTAAAAACTTTTATTATCTACCGTATGTTCTAAATATCTGATTTATTGATAATTTAATTATCTTAGTCATGCTATTCTTTACTGGGCTATTTGTGCTCACCCTTTTACTTCACAATTCCTTTTAGGTAGTAAGAGTGTAGTTGGGTCGAGCGGGGATAACAGGGGAATAGTGTGATGGTCCGAGACTGTGGAAGTTTCTCAATACATTATAAAACAACATGGCAATATATAATTGTATTGATGAATTAAAATGTGTGTGTCGTATTTTATATGTCATTTAATAATTGATTTTGGCGAACAATAATAGGGTAATGAGAACCCGACTTTGAAAGCGACAAAAGTGCACCTCATTAGAATGAGGATATCTATTATAACTTAGATGCATAGCCTCCTATGTATGAAGGATTCCTTGAGCATTTTCCAAATATTTTAATTCCTAAAACAGTTGTCGACTGTACCTTTATGTAGAGTATCATTAATTTGGAGTGTGGGTACTGTTATTTGTATTGAAACTCATATCTTATGTGTTGTCGTATTTTGCACGACAGTTTAATAGTTGTATAAATAAAGTTTGTGATGCCCCCAAAATAGGTATACATAACTCATTCTGAGTCGCCAAATACATGATACATAATTCAAATACAAATTTAATTTATACAACTGTTAAGTGTCGTGTAGAATACGAAAAAATATAAACTGAGAGTTTTTAACACGAATATTGTCTCGTAGACAATATCCAAAATCAAATGGAGTCCTCATTATAATTATTATCACACTATTTTATAAAATAGTGAGGACTACTATAGTCACCATCTTGGACCATCACTCCATTCCCCGACTAGTCCCAGCTATATTCTCATTTCCTGAAGAGACAATGAAAGAAAAGGGTGAGCTCAACTAGCCCAGTAAAGAATATTATGACTAAGATAATGTAGAATAAATTATCCTTAGCCTTCAACAGTGTTAAACTGATAGAATACAATAGACAACAAGTTTAACTACAGCGGAACAGCAATCCATTAGAAGAGTCAAGTAGAGCATGATGTCTACTATCTTATATGATTTAAAGTCCATCATCAATATTTTATCTCTACAACACAGCTCAATAAATAATCCACATCATCGAATCATCCATGCACTACGGGGCAAGAATATTTGTTAATATCACATCCACAAATTATCCATGTACTACGAGCCAAGGATATTCATTATTATCACCAATGGTCATGATCATGCCAAACAACTGTCCATCAATGCACTATGGGCCAAAGAGGACTTTTACCACATCATTTATAAAATTACAGGTCATGATTATACCGATATATAATTCTTGGTCATAATCATACCAATCAACCGTCCATCTATGCACTACGGACCAAAGATGACTTTCATCACAATATAAGCATGAGGATGATGACAATGATATAAGAATTCAATTAAGTGAGATCAATGATAAATTTTAAAGATTTATAATTCAATTTATCAAGAGTTTAAGAATGTCCAAATTGTCAATATTATAACTGCTTTGTGGAGTAAAATTCAAGAATAATATTCATGTATCAAAAATAATTTAGACAGAAAAGAAATCAATTTTTGTCGTGAATACTACCCTGTGAATAGTACCGTATGTATGAATAGTACCATATATATGAATAGTATCGTATGAATAGTACTATATATATGAATAGTGTCGTATGCATGAATAGTATCCATGAATAGTACTCTGACATGAAAAGTTTAAAATTTAACAAGAATGTTCAGAAAAATATTTCAGTGAAAAGATACTAGATGAAGCGAAAATTTCAAGGATATTCTACTAATTTCAAGGAGTGTAGAAATAATACTTATCAAAATAAGTGTAGAATTAGGAATATGAAACGAAATAATATTACTTACATACTACAAAGTATAGAAGAAAATATTATTTCTTATGAATATTGAACAAAAATAATATCTCTTACCTTAAAAAGAGAGTATTTCTGACCGGTATGGTGGGAATATTCTTGAAAAAAACATGTACCATTTTCTACACTCAAAACTTCCTTAACCTCAAAAGAAATACGCTCAATATTATAAAAGGAGAATTCTTTGATTCTGATGTGATTTTCATTTCTAAACTAAGCATCCTATTTATAGGAGAATGGCAAGATACTATTTAAAAGAAAAAAAATCACGGACTGCACAGGAAAAATCACGAGTTGTAACTCATCTGTATACCATTTAGAACAACCAATAAGGGAGTACCCTCTTTTGAAGGTAACTAGCAAATTGGGAGATGTAGACCAATGAGGGAGCGCCCTTATTCACAAGTTAATGAATAGTACTAAATTATTTGGAAAATTTGGCCAATAATAACATAACTGGCCAATCAAAGGATTGCCTCCTTTGATGGTAATTGGGGCCACGGAAGAATTATGTATCCTAAAAAAAACTAAATGAACAAACACCAATTTAGAAGGATAATTGAACAAACATCTTCCACTCATCAATTATTATTCTTATCTTTAATTAACACGATCTTTATTCATCATTAATATTATAACTCACAATATTAACAACCAGATCATTCCCCAAGAAAGAGGGGTTTTTCGATAAGTACTTTTCCTTATTGGCACGCAATTAGATGACCAAACCCCTTTCCTCGACATAACTTTTTAGACATTGTCAATAATGTAAATAATAATATGAATAACTGTATCGTCTCTTTTATTGATTTAATAATATAAAATATTGTGCAGATGATACTGTGACAATAATTGAATCAATAATATGAGATACTATGCATCAACTATTATTGTAATAATTGAATAAAACGGAGTGACTTCTCACGTAAGCATCAATAATCAAAGATACTGTACAATATCGTGTGCTACTACGCAACCACGCGTATTACTGTACTTTTATCACCGGGTATTTCAATAGTTAACGATAAAAGTTTTGTCGTTATTTTATAAAAGGTTATTTTTGTCACTTTCTATATTCGACATCAATTCCGTTGTGGGGTCCACCAATAATTGTGTCGTCGTACGGATATTTCCCGAAAAAAAGAATATTCCCCGACCAAACGAATATTTTATGACAACTTACTTACTTTGCTAAATTTGTAAATATTACTCACAACTATAACATTATATCAAATCCACACCTTATTATTCAAAAATAATATTTATAGAAATTAAATCTTTATTCATAAAAAATTGGGGTCTTACAAAGTTTGTATTTGAATTCTGTATCGTGTATTTGGCGACTCAGAATGAGTTGTGTGGATCTATTCTGGGGGCGTCATAATTTAAGTTGTAAAATTTATACATACAATTTGTTAAATTTAAGAAGTAAAATTTATAATTTGGAAGATTTAAGTTGTAAAATTTATACATACAATTTATTAAAATTTTTAAATTTGAAGGAACAAAACAATTTGAAGGATTAGAGAAGGGGGGAAAGGAGAGAGAGCAAATGAGTCATTTTTTTTTAATTTTTTAATTTATAAAATTAAAATTATAAATATTTATAAATAAAATTATAAAAATTATAAAAAAAATTATAAAATTTAAGTTGTGAGATAATTTGTAAAATTTATACATACAATTTGTTAAAATTTCCAAATTTAAAGGAACAAAACAATTTGAAGAAACAAGACAATTTGAAGGATTAAGGAAGAGGGAGAGAGGAGAGAGAGAGCATTAGTCATTTTTTTCTTTTTCAATTTTTTTCTTCTCCTTTTGTATGCTCTTTCAATATAAAAAGGGTATTATTTAATTAATTAAATTTTAGACACTTTTATCAATTGTTTAAAAGTTTAATGTTATTCGTGTTAAAAATATAATTTGTATGTTTAAAAACTTATTGCTTGTCTTGGTAATTAAGTCTTTTTATTAATTTTTAAAATAAAAAAAATTATATTTGATAATCTTTGTATTAATATTTAATTTTAATAATTTAATATATAATAATTATTTATAAGGATTTATATAGATTTAATACGTTAAAATAAGTATTTATACAAATTTTATACGAATTAGGTACTTGATATAGTAAATTGTGAATTTGGTGGTACTTGATGTAACTTAAGTGTTATTAGCCCATATTGTATACGATATCTGGCTGGAAAATTAGGCATTCCAGCTAATTTTGGTCGTATTCTGAAATTGGGGGCTAAATTATATTAAATTAGACACTTGATATAGTAAAGTGTAAGCCCAAATTATTTGGGGGCCTAATCATAAATATGATGATACTTCATGTAGTAAACTATATTTAGCCCATTTAGAAACTTACTTTGGTTACTTGTCATAATTCAATTTGAATTATTTCTCAAATGTTCAAAGTCTCAAACTAAATTTACTTTTTATATTCAAACAAAATCATGAATTAATTTCAAAGTATAAACTAGTTTTAGTATCTTTTTATAATTTTCAAATAAGTTTTACTTAAAATAAGAGAAACAAACTATCCAAAATTTATACTCAGAACACCAAAAATTATACAGGGCCCATTAGTTAGATGCATTGAAGTAAAATGATTATAACAACTAGAATAAGGCAATTGAAGATCATTGTAAGCAAAACATTTTTTATTTTTCTTTTCCCATTATAAAATAAAGCAAAATCATTGTTAGTTATCACAATTAAAGACATGAACTACTCAACAAAAATGATCTCATTTTTAATTGAAGATCAAACAACTCAAAAACAAAAACTCAATCAGACCAAATAAAAAGTAACCACATTCAACTAAATCAATAACAAATAAATAAATAATTTTGAATCAAACAATTTTCCACAGTTTACACGCTGACATTTAAAACCAAAAATTATACAAAAAATACTTCTAAGATTTCACCAAACTTTAAAATAAGAAGATTTTTGTACTTGTATTTAAAATTGATTTATAAATTTTTTTTTTACCCCTCCAAATTTAACCCTTCCATTAATCTGTCCCCTTAAATTTATTAATTTATATATATGTCCTACCTTTATACCTATATAAAAAAAAATTAAGAGGGACAACTATCTATACTGTCTCAATACAGATCCGCCCCTACCACCACCCAAATATAATAATCATCCACCGACACAATCACACAATCCATTTTAATTCCTTCTTCATTTTTCGGAATTTATCATCCTCCCACCGACTCCATTAGCACGAGCACACAATTCTCTCAACTTCGTCGTCTTATGCATAACGATTGGTCCCACACAGAATAGTTATTTCCATAAATATTTTTTTTTCATATGAGATATAATTTCGGTTCATGTGAACAAAAAATAAAATTGCAAAGCATAAACGTAAAATTTGAGGAATCAACACCATTGACTAGTTTGTGGTGTTTGTTTGACCCAATAGCAGAAAAGTATAAACGAAAAGTAGGTTAATGGACTCTAGAAGCCGGAAACTTGGAAATTTTTGACCAACAAATACATCTCACATTTCTAACCTAATTTTATAAAACCAAAAATAAAATAAAAAAAGGTTAAAATATCGTAATTAGACCTTGGGTAATTACTAATTTTCCTTATAAAAATAACTTTTTTCTGTTTAAAAAAAAATTAATGTTAATTTTTTTTAACTGTACAAAAGAATTCTCTTTTTATTGATATTATAAAATAACGTAATATACTTAAATTTGTCATCGTAATCTTATTATCATGTTACTATTTTAATTTCGCAATTATTAATTTAAATAATATACATGAAATAAAATAAAATAAAATTTGTTAATTAACCTAGTAATTTTATTTTACAATACAATAGCAGCATGAACCAGCTATCGCACCGCATGTTACTCATGTCCCACGCTATCATTCTCACCATAGTTGGCATAATAATCACTACAATATGAATTGAGATCTAAATTTGAGGACCACATGAATTAAAATATCTAATAAAAATTTGCGCGCAAGCGTATGTGAATCTGCATTATTTTATTAATAATTTTGTGAGTTACTGAGAGGACAATTTATGGGTCATATTTGTCATTAAAAAAAGAGAAAAATGTATATACATAATCTGTATAAATACAGCGATTATATATACATTTTTCTTTTTTAGAATCTGTGATTATTAGTTATGTCGATGGTTTTTTGAACTATATCGACGGGACGGGTTATTCTAGGCTACGGCGACGGGTGAACCGTCGCTATAACCTAAAAAATCTCATCATCATAAAGACGATCATGTAAGAAGATACACATACCGTACATTTACATATAACTCTTAAAAAAATCACATTTTTCACTCGAAGTTTTGAGGATAATAAAAATTACTACCTCCATCCCTAAATAATTGACATTATAGGGAGTTCAAAATTTTTCAATATATTTGATGTTACCAAGTTTCTAGGAAATATTAATTATAATTTTTCCTCTATTGTCCTCAACTATATGGAGTATTTCATTTATCTAGACAAGTATATGGAGTACATCTTTTCTTAATTAATGCAAGGATAATTGTGGTAATACATATCAATTTTAATGACAAAATTAGAGTAATAAATGATTTTCTTAATAAGTGTGAAAACCTTCAAAACATCAGTTATTTAGAGATGAAGGGAGTATTATCTAAGT
This sequence comes from Panax ginseng, assembly GCA_020205605.1. NCBI lineage: Eukaryota > Viridiplantae > Streptophyta > Magnoliopsida > Apiales > Araliaceae > Panax > Panax ginseng. The sequence goes on from CM035142.1 coordinate 55,126,660, forward strand.
TTTAGTCCAACTACCCACAACAGGACAGGCGCAAGAGAGTATATCTGAATGTTGACACCTCCCAAGAGCCACAGAAAATGCTCGAACCCATAAACAGAAATAATTTGTCAAACTTACCGTTGAACGCCTGAATTAACTCTTACGGGTGATACTCTCGATTTTGTCTCTCAAGTTGAAAAAAATTGACTTGAAGCAAGCAATGAGCTTTTAAAATTTACTTGTAATTTGCCCATTTTTTATTTTAATTATGAGAATAATTTAATCATTGTGATTATTAAAATAATTTATAATATTTTTCAATTTTTAAAATTTTAAATTTCAAAAGACAAATAGGTTGAATATGTTGAAAATGGTTTGACAAAATAAATATTAAAATATTTTGAGGCTTAATTTAATGTGGGACCCACACTCCGGAAATGTCGGGTTCATACACCAATGTGTTCTCCTCTGCGAGGAGTATAACATGGTATATTTATGTGTTCAAATCCATTAAGAATTGAATGAGAAAATTGATTTCAAAGTCATCTACTTGAAATGTTGAAAATTGCAAGTCTCACATAGGACATTAGAGAGAAAAATGAAAAATTTATATATGAGATGTTTGCTCAATGGGAAGGGCCCCAAGGGGCACCTCACTTTTGTGGAAGGGAGAGGACCTAGCCAAGACTTGGTTCAAACCCACACCGCGTCGCTGTCCGTTGGGACGGGTTGGGACGGGTTCGGTCGGGTCGAGATATATAATTTTTTGGACAAAATCTGTTTAATATACTCTCAGATTTTGTAAGACCCCAACTTATTATAAATAAAATCGAATTTTCTCTAATTATTATTGTGAATAATAAGGTATTAATTTGATATAATTCTCTGGTTATGGGTGAAATGTGTAAATTTTACAAAATAAGTAAGTGGTAATAAAATAATCATTGTTGTCGGAGAATATTCGTTTGGTCGTGGAATATTCTTGTTGTCGTGGAATATTCATACGACGGCGCAATCATTTGTGGGCCCCATAACAGAATAATTGTCGGATGAAGGAAACGACAAGTTTGAGTTTTTATAAATAACGGCGTCGTTGTTACCGTTAACACTGTTGGAATACCCGGTGGTTAAAATATAGTAATACGCGTGGATGCACAGTATTTTTGAATTATTGATTCTTACGTAAGAAGGCACTACTCAATAATTATTACAGTAATTACTATTCAATATTTTATTTTATTGATTCAATAATTGTTGCGTTGATATTTTATATTATTGTTGTTTCAATAATTATCACTGCACAATATTTCCCATTATTCGATCAATAATTCATATTATTTGAATAATATTATTAGATAGCATTATTGGAAATGTCTAGAAAATTCTATCAATGAGAGATTTGGTCACCTAATTAAGGCTACCAAGAAGGAGAAATTCTTATTGAAAGCCCTCTTTTACTAAAAACTACCGTTGTCATAATTGTGATTCAGAATATTATTTATGAATAATTAATTATTGATTTATATGATAAGAAAATATTTATTTTATGTGGATATAAATGGTGGATATATTTATTTTTATGTGGATAGAAATGAAGGAATTAATGCTGAGGTGTTTTATCAGTATTTTGTCGGTGTAGAGGTATTAAAAATCATCCGTTTGCGGATTTCAGATATTTTATGTTTGGAATTTGGAAAAACTCAAAGCTACAAAGTTGTAGAGAATTCGATTTCAGGCAAAATGGACATAAAATTCATATTTTTCTGATAAACGGTCTATTTTCTATGAATTATTGAAGTTTCGGATACTAAAATAATTTTTATTAAATATATGGGTGGGACCCACTTTGGTTAACAACATGTGGGCTGCTGAAAATTGTTCAAAGGTGGTGGTTGGTCTTGGTCATTGATAGCATGCGTAGAATTGTTGTTTTAAAAATTAATATTTTATTAATTTAGTCTCCTATGGCGTTCTAGCATTTTCCTATAAATAGACGCTTAGGTTAGAATTGAAAATCACACCAGAAACAAGTTTTATTTCTCTCTAGATTATCGAACGTATTTTTGTGAGTATTTTGATACTTTGAGAGTTGCTATTCAGTACAAGTTTTTGTCAGCACTATATCCGAAATTCAGTCAGAAGTACGGTTATTTTGAGGTAAGGGATGTTATTTTCTTCTTAAATGATATTATTCTCTTCAATATCATTATGCCAAAATATTGATTTGAACTTTTTATCAAATTTGGAACTTTTTGTGTCGGGATTACTATTCACGTATACGACACTATTCACTGAAAAATGAAATTTTTTCCTTTTTGTCTAAGATGTCTATTATGGTTACTATCTTTGATTGTATCCATGTTTTGATCTTTATTCTTGAATTTTGCTTCAAAATTGGTTATTATGAAGTATTATTGAATTTTGGATAAACTGTAATACGAATCTCTAATATTTGTTATTTTATCTCACTAGATTCGTTTTCTTTAAAATATTTTTCATCATCCTCAGTCCTAAATGATGATATTACTTAATATCTTTGGCCTGTAGTGCAAAGATAAATGATTAACTAATGAATATATTTGGCCCGTAGTGCAAAGATGAACAGGTGTTGAGATGAACATGACCGACTGGTGATACAAATGAATATCTTTGGCCTGTAGTGCAAAGATGAATATTTGATTAAAGATGTATATTGATTGTTGTTACAGGGATAAAATATTGATGATGGACTTTTAAATCTTAGAAGATAGTAGAACGCATTCTCTACTTGACTCTTCTAATAGATTGTTGTTTCCGCTGCAGTTGTTGATCTAAAACTTGTTGTCTATTATATTTTATCAGATTTTTTTCTGTTGAAGTCTAATGATAATTTGTTGTATATTATCTTAGTCATAATATTTTTTACCGGGCTAGTTGAGCTCACCCTTTTCCTTTTTGTTCCATTTTTTTTTCTCGGGAGGTGAGAACATAAAGCAGGATCTAGTCGGGGTGGGGTGATGGTTCTAGAAAGATGTTTTAGCAGGTCCTCACTATTTCGTAAAATAGTGTTTGAATAATTGTAATGAGGACTTATTTGAGTGTGGATATTGTCTGAAGACAATATTTGTATTTAAACTCACAGATGTGTTGTCGTATTTTGCACGACAATTGTATTATTGAAGTTGTAGTTTGATTTACACCATGTATTTGGCCACTCGAATGGGTGTTGTATACCTATTTTGGGGGCGTCACAGCTTGGTATCAAAGCTTAGGGATATGGTCTCTGGCGCTGAGATCGGAAATAGAACTAGGAGGGGAGAGATGAGTAAATCCTTCGCTAGTGTGTCCCTATCTAAAGCTTATTTGTTGGTCATCATAATATAGGATATTATGTGATATGTTTATTTGTTTAATTAACCCTTGTTTTATGGCAGTATTTAAGAATGGCTGCTGAGAACGTTAGCAATGGAGTGTATGAGACGTGGAACAACCTTTAGTCACAAACCAGAGAACGTATAACAGAATGCAATATTCCTCCCATAAACAACACTCTGAAGAGCAAACGATGAATGATGGAATGTTTAGGAGCTTTTTGCAGTTCATGCAAAATCAGACGAGGGAGACTCGTGTACAAAATACGGGTGGAAGTGATACCAACGTGCGGTCTGTCACAGCCAAGCAGTTCAAGGAGTTGGGACCACCAGAATTTATTTGAAAGACGGATCCAATCAAGGCGGAAATGTGGGTCAAGCAAATACCAAGATATTCGATGTCTTGGGATGCACGGAGGAACAGAAGGTTCCATTCGCCATCTTTATGTTCCGCGGTGAGGCAGACTACTGGTGGGAGTCTGTGAAGCGTACCCAGCCTGCTGCACTAAACATATCTTCGGAAACATTTCAGAAACTATTCAATGACAAGTACTTTCCTGAAAGTATTCGTCATATGAAGGAGGTAGAGTTTATCAGACTGGAACAAAACAACATGATTAAGTCCCAAAGACGAGGCGAAGTTCATTGAAGTTATCCAGTTCAGACCTCATTTGGTAGAGAATGAGGAACGAATGACAAGGATGTTTCTGAGAGGTCTAAAACCCAAGATTCGTCAATACCTTATCTCTCATAAATTTTCTCTATATTCAGATGTTGTTAACAGAGCTCAATTATTAGAGCGAGATAGTGAGTATGTTCAACCGAGGGACCACAACCGTGGTCATAACTTAAGGATGTTAGATCATCGAGCGATGATAACCAACGAGGAGGGAAAAATACGAACAAAGGCGGTAACCACTCGGGTGGTCATCGTGGCCATGATAATAGGAGAGGTGAGTCAAGTGGAAATTTTAGAAAGAGGAGATTCAACAATGACGGGAAGACATCATCAACAACAAAGACCAAAGACCAACAACAAATTCTAGGGGAGGAGAACGAGCGCCAGTTAGTTGTTACAAATGAGGGAAAGAGGGACATATCAGTCCAAACTGTCCACAACAATCCAAGGTATGTTACAACTATGGAAAGGAAGGCCACATAGCTCGGGATTGTTCTGTAGCAAAACCAAGTTCAATGAGGATGGTAACTCCAAGGGTCATCCCGATAAGTCGAAATCAATGTTCTCGGAAGAAGCGTTTGTCGTGATCGCCAAAACGTGAGGAACCCGAACGAGGTGATCACGGGTAAGCTAATCTTGAAGTCTTGTGAAGTTTATACCTTACTAGATACCGGTTCTACCCATTCTTTTATCTCTCCTGCTTGTGCTCAACGTTTAAACTTGACTCCGGAGAAATTAGACTTTAATTTATCAATGGAGACTCCGTTGGGTGAAACTTTCGTTACATCCACTGTTTATAAATCTTGCTTAATCCAAGTTGGCACTATCACATTACCTGTTGATCTAAAGATACTTGCTTTTGATGTGATTTTAGGAATTGATTGGTTAACCACTCATCATGCCAAAATTGATTATTTTTGTAAGGTCATAGTTTTCATATTCCTAACCAACCTTGCTATACAATTCAAACAACTAAACCACTAAAATCAGTCACTGTCATATCAAGCCATAAAGCTATTCGTTTATTGAAAAAAGGATATCAAGATTTCTTAGCCCATGTTATGGATTTAAACAAAGACAAGTTAGATTTGAATAATATTTCTGTTGTTAGAGAATTTCCTGATGAACTTCTCGGTCTACCCCCATAATGTGATGTTGAATTCTTTATTGACCTTGAACCGGGTACAAAACCCATTTCTAAAACCCCATATCGAATGGCTCCTATTGAACTTCAGGAGTTAAAAGTCCAACTACAGGAGTTATTAGACATCGGTTTCATTCGTCCTAGTACATCTCCTTGGGGTGCTCCTGTTTTATTCGTAAAGAAGAAAGACGTGAGTATGCGACTTTGTATTGACTACCGAGAATTGAACCATGTCACCATCAAGAATAGGTATTCGCTACCTCGCATTGATGACCTATTTAACCAGTTACAAGGAGAAAAATTCTTTTCAAAGATCGATCTTCGTTCTGGATATCATCAATTGAAGATTAAAACTGAGAACATTCCAAAGACTGCCTTCAGAACTCGGTACGGGCATTATGAATTCTTAGTCATGTCTTTTGGATTGACTAATGCTCCTGCTGCTTTTATGGATATGATGAATCGAGTATTGAAGGAATATTTGGATTAGTTCGTTCTTGTCTTTATTGATGACATCCTCATCTATTTCAAAAGCCGTGAAGATCATGAGCACCATTTGAAGCTGATACTTGAAAGGCTTCGTGAAAACAAACTTTATGCCAAGCTGAAGAAATGCGAGTTCTGGCTTGAGGAAGTAGCATTCCTTGGGCACGTGGTGTCAAAACATGGAGTATCTGTTGACCCGTCGAAGATTGAAGCAATACAAAGTTGGGAGCAACCGAAGTCGGTGACCGAAGTGCGTAGCTTTCTGGGTTTAGCTGGTTATTATCGGAAATTCGTGGAAGGATTTTCTCGAATCGCTACTCTTTTAACTTAGTTGACTCGGAAGGATACAAAATTTGTATGGAGCGAGGAATGCGAGAAGAGTTTCCAAGAGCTTAAGAGGAGACTCATTTCGGCACCTGTTCTGGCAATACCATCTGATTCGGATGGATTTGTTATATACAGCGATGCTTCAGGCAAAGGGTTAGGATGCATTCTCATGCAACATGGGAAAGTCATAGCCTATGCCCCACGATAACTCAAAGAATATGAGAGGAATTATCCTACTCATGATCTGGAGTTGGCAGCAGTCGTATTCGCGTTGAAAATTTGGAAACACTACTTGTATGGGGAGAAAGTGGAGATTTATACGGACCATAAAAGCCTCAAATATTTCTTCACCCAAAAAGAACTCAACATGCGGCAACGACGTTGGCTTGAACTATTGAAAGATTACGATCACACTATTCAATATCATCTTGAAAAAGCGAACGTAGTAGTTGACGCATTGAGTAGAAGATCATATGCAAGTACGAGTGCGATATTGTCAATGCAAAGGCCCATTCTGTATGACTTGCAAAGGATGGAAGTAGAATTAAAGACTCCAGGGACCCACATGATGATGGCGAATATACGAGTAGAACTGACTTTAATCGATAAAGTTAAAAGTCGCTTTTCAAGCTACTGGACCAATGATACGTCACGTATGAAGAAGAAAGTGCAAGAAGGAGCTATTCCATAAGAGAGAATCGATGAAGAAGGAATACTTAGATTCAACTCCAGACTTTGTGTTCCTAACGAATCTGATTTGAAGCATAGAATCATGATGGAGGCACACAACACACCGTTTGCAATCCATCCTAGGAGTACCAAAATGTATCATGATATTCGACATACATTTTGGTGGAACAATATGAAGAGAGAGATCGCGGAGTTATCTCGAGGTGTTTAACTTGTCAACGTGTAAAGCGAGAGCATCAAGTGCCAAAGGGTCCATTACAACCACTTGAGATTCGAAATGGAAGTGGAATACATTACTATGGATTTCGTTACGGTCTTCCAAAAGTTTCTCAAGGCATAGATGCTATTTGGGTTATTGTTGATAGATTAACCAAGTCCGCCCATTTCTTGATGATACGAAACTTATTCCTCGAACGTCTTGCTCAGATATGCGTGAATGAGATTGTGAGATTGCATGGCATGCCAAGATCCATAGTTTCGGATCGTGACCCAAGATTCATTTCACGATTTTGGGTTAGCTTGCAGAAAGCTATGGGCACGAATTTACGATTCAGTTCAGCATACCATCCTCAAACGGATGGACAATCAGAGAGGACTATTCAAACCCTTGATGATCTATTAAGACTCTGTGTCCTAGATTTTAAAGGAAGTTGGGATAAGTACTTGTCACTGGTGGAATTCTCCTACAACAACAGTTATCAAGCAAGTATAGGCATGGCTCCATTTGAGGCGTTGTATGGATGAAAGTGTCGTTCTCCAGTATGTTGGGACGATGTGGGAGAAGCAATGTTGTTGGGACAAGAATTAGTACGCATGACTACAGAAAAGATCCAAATGATTCGACAACGTATTCAAACCTCACAAGATCGACAAAAGAGTTATGCTGATCTTCATCGAAAGGACGTGAAATTTAATATTGGGGATCATGTATTGTTACGTGTTTCTCCATGGAAGGGAGTTACAAGATTTGGAAAGAGAGGAAAGCTCAATCCACGATTTATTGGTCCATTTGAGATTCTTGACCGAATAGGAAATGTGGCCTATAGACTCGTATTACCTCCAAGTATGTCTCGTGTTCATAATATTTTACACATATCTATGCTTTGTAAATATGTGAAAGACCCGAACCATATTATTGCTTTAGAACCAGACGAGATAGCCGAAGATTTAACGTACGAAGAAGTACCTGTTAAGATCTTGGATAGGAAAGAGCATGTCCTACGCACGAAGGTTATACCACAAGTTAAGGTTTTGTGGAGAAACCATGCTATTGAGGAAATGACCTGGGAGTTGGAATCGAAAATGAAAGCGAGGTACCCTCACCTTTTCGAAACACCAAGTATGTATGTCAATTTCGAGGACGAAATTTCATAAGGAGGGGAGGTTGTAAGATCCCAACTTATTAGAAATAAAATCGAATTTCCTCTAATTATTATTGTGAATAATAAGGTATTAATTTGATATAATTCTCTGGTTATGGGTGAAATGTGCAAATTTTACAAAATAAGCAAGTGGTTATAAAATAATCATTGTTGCCGGGAATATTCGTTTGGTCGTGGAATATTCTTGTTGTCGGGGAATATTCAGTGACGACCAGTAGCGATCATTTAGGGCCCCATAATGAGAATAAGCTGCTGGATGAAGAAAATGACAAGTTTGAGTTTTTATAAATAACGGCGTAGTTATTACCGTTAACACTGTTGGAATACCCGGTGGTTAAAATATAGTAATACGCGTGGATGCACAATATTTTTGAATTATTGATTATTACGTAAGAAGGCACTACTCAATAATTGTTACAGTAATTACTGTTCAATATTTTATTTTATTGATTCAATAATTGCTGCGTTGATATTTTATATTATTGTTGTTTTAATAATTATCACTGCACAGTATTTCCCATTATCAGATCAATAATTCATATTATTTGAATAATATTATTAGATAACATTATTGGCAATGTCTAGAATTTTCTGTCAAGGAGAGGTTTGGTCACCTAATTGTGCGCCAGTAAGGAGAAATTCTTATTGGAAAGCCTCCTCTTTCCTGGGAACGGCCTGGTTGTCATAATTGTGATTCTGTAATATTATTTGTGAATAATTAATTATTGATTTATATGATAAAGAAATATTTATTTTATGTGGATATAAATGATGGATATATTTATTTTTATGTGGATAAAAATGAAGGAATTAATGTTGAGGTGTTTTCTCAGTATTTTGTCGGTGTAGAGGTATTATAAATCATCCGTTTGTGGATTTCGGATATTTTATGTTTGGAATTTGGAAAAACTCAAAGCTACAAAGTTGTCGAGAATTCGATTTCAGGCAGAATGGACATAAAATTTATATTTTTCTGATAAACGGACTATTTTCTATGAATTATTGAAGTTTCGGATAATAAAATGATTTTTATTAAATTTATGGGTGGGACACACTTTGGTTAACAACATGTGGGCTGCTAAAAATTGTTCAAAGGTGGTGGCAGGTCTTGGTCATTGATAGCATGCATAGAATTGTTGTTTTAAAAATTAATATTTTATTAATTTAGTCTCCTATGGCGTTCTAGCATTTTCCTATAAATAGACGCTTAGGTTAGAATTGAAAATCACACCAGAAATAAGTTTTCTTTCTCTCTAAATTATCGAGCGTATTTTTGTGAGTATTTTGATACTTTGAGAGTTGCTATTCAGTACAAATTTTTGTCAGCACTATATCCGAAATTCAGTCAGAAGTACGGTTATTTTGAGGTAAGGGATGTTATTTTCTTCTTAAATGATATTATTCTCTTCAATATCATTATGCCAAAATATTGATTTAAATTTTTTATCAAATTTGGAACTTTTTGTGTCGGGGTTACTATTCACGTATACGATACTATTCACGAATACGGCACTATTCACCGAAAAATGAAATTTTCTCCTTTTTGTCCAAGATGTCTATTATGGTTACTATCTTTGATTGTATCCATGTTTTGATCTTTATTCTTGAATTTTGCTTCAAAATTGGTTATTATGGAGTATTATTGAATCTTGGATAAACTGTAATACGAATCTCTAATATTTGTTATTTTGTCTCACTAGATTCGTTTTCTTTAAAATCTTTTTCATCATCCTCAGTTCTAAATGATGATATTACTTAATATCTTTGGCATGTAGTGCAAAGATAAATGATTAATGATGAATATCTTTGGCCAGTAGTGTGCAAGATGAGCAGTGTTGAGATGAACACTATTGATTGGTGATACAAATGAATATCTTTGGCCTGTAGTGCAAAGATGAATATTTGATTAAAGATGTATATTGATTGTTGTTACAGGGATAAAATATTGATAATGGACTTTTAAATCTTAGAAGATAGTAGAACTCATTCTCTACTTGACTCTTCTAATGGATTGTTGTTTCACCGCGCATGTTGATCTAAAACTTGTTGTCTATTATATTTTATCGATTTTTTCCGTTGAAGACTAATGATAATTTGTTGTATATTATCTTAGTCATAATATTCTTTATCGAGCTAGTTGAGCTCACCATTTTCCTTTTGTTCCATTTTCTTCTCGGGAGGTGAGAACATGCGAGGATCTAGTCGGGGTATGGGGTGATGGTTCTAGAAAGATGTTTTAGCAGATCCTCACTTGCTTTACGTAAAATAGTATTTGAATAATTGTAATGAGGACTTATTTGAGTGTGGATATTATCTAAAGATAATATTTTTATTTAAACTCACAATATGTGTTGTCGTATTTTGCACGACAATTGTATTATTGAAGTTGTAGTTTGCTTTCTGTACCATGTATTTGGCGACTCAGAATGGGTGTTGTATACCTATTTTGGGGGCGTCACAGATTTTGTTTAAGTTATTATCACGATACTACGTAGTTTCATCTGGGCGCTCAGAAAGAACATAAGTTTCCCGCTTGTTTGCAGTATATCTCCTTTCCATTTCTGCAGTTTGCTTACAGTACATACATTCCAGTATTCTTCCTTCCAAAATCATATCATTATTATATCATAACAATAAGGTTCGAGTACAGAACATAGAAATTGTGTTCGCCGAATTCTTAATTTTGAAGTGCTGCCAATTAAGAACTACAATCCGTTTTTATCTTGGGAAGCAATTATTCAACAGATCCTTTTAGCACCACTGAGGGAATAAATTTATTTTAAAGAAATTTTGTGAATTCAAAGAACTCGAATTTATCTGTTTTATTTTTCCAGAATCTGACTTATTATTCAAGTAAGTATAATTCATTTTGTTTTTCTAATTCTGTTTTGATTAACTTTGTTATTATATATTTATATTAAATATTACTATATATAGAGAATTACAGAATAAGGTGGTGTTTGATTGCATCTTAATGCATCTTAACATCACTTCTTAATACATTTTAACAGTCTATATTTTTGTATTAAGAGGTCCTCTGAATTGTTAAGATACAAATATTAATCTATACTATTTAAAGTACCTCTTAATACAAAAATGTGAATTATTAAAATATATTAAAAAATAGGTTGTTAACACCCATTAAAATGAAATCAAACTTGTTTAAATCGCTTTTTGGTATTCTTTTGACCTTACAAGCTGAGAGTGTTTTATTTATTTATTTATTTATTTGGCAATTCTGATTATTTCTATTAAAAAAATCATTAAAATCGAGTTTTTTTTGGTACAAAGAAAAATATAAAGTTGGTGGACCAACAATTAGCGGTTGGCAGTGGGTGAGGGGCCTGCGTAAATGCGAGAAATTTGATGTTATTCTTATGTGTCACAGTTGATTAATTCCATTTGGTTGGCAACATTTACTCCATATGTCAACTCTTCTGATATGCTGATGTCAAACTTTATTTAATACTATAAAAAATTATCGTTTAAGATTTTTGCACATAAATCAAGAAAGTATCATTTATCAAGTAAAATTTGTTTGAAATTCCATTACTACCTCTTTTTGAAAAGTTGAAAACTATTAATACAAGAGATAGAATTTATTGGGACAATGAGAGAAGATATGGATAATATAGAAAAATAAATAATTTATTCTCCTCGAAAGTTGTAAACGACAAACATTTTAGAATAAATTTTTTTTTCTAAAACGATAATCTTTTAAGAAGAGAGGGAGTACTACCAATTTGCATCACATTCGTTGAATGTACTTGAAATTTAAATATATGTCTTGCCTCAAAGGTTATATAGACTTATGGGCTAGGGCATGACTTTTATTCCTAGTGTGAAAAGTTATATATTCTAGAGTTTATTTTTTTATATAAAGAATTAAAATCAATTGATATTACAAGATTAAAGATAAGTTTTTTTTCAAAAATTTCCGTAATTTCTCCCAATACTCTTTAAGTTTTTTCAATGCCTTAAAATAAAATATATCTCTATAATTGAAATGTAATACTGAGAATACTTGTAGTTACTTTCACGTTTCTATTTCTGAGAAATAACAATTTTAGACTAAATATAGTACACGATTCATATTTCATTTCAGCAGTCGGACTAAATTTAGTATGAGTTTTTCCGGTTAACCTAGTAGACTATATCAAGGAACTAGAATTTGATGCACTATAATTTCAAGTATAACTAAATTCAATTATTTTAATCTTTTTATATTGTAGTCCGCTAGATAGTCCATTTACTGAAAGAATTAAAGACTAAAAAAATATTTGTTGATGTCATATGGACTAAATATAGTCTATGAGATAATTTACCTGGAGATGATCTTAGATCTTAAAATAAAATGCATCTCTAAAATTGAAATGTAATAATATAGATTTAAAAAATAAATAAATAAGGACAATAAGTGAGTACCTTATGAAGTATAATGCAATTAGTGTTCATTGTATACATATTCAAATAAACAATTAAATTTTTTCCTTCCTCTAATAGTATAAATTAAGTTGTCAATAGTACCACAAAAAAATTGAATTTGTAAATTTTACATTCTTTGTTTCGCATACCAACTTTGAATTAATTTAAAAGTTAACTGAATAGAATTGGGTCCGACTTTAAATAAGCATAACTTAAATGAACATGAGATTTAGTGTACAAATTTTGTCCATTAAAATTCGAGTCTGGCTCAGAGACCACCCGATTCAGTTATAACTCTACTCAAAATTATGTAAAATGAACCCGGAGTTTTACTACATATTTTTATTTTAATTTAAGTAACTTTTATTTTATGTATTTGGACCACATGACCTCACCCCTAATGCATTCTTGACATGAAAAGAATAATAAATCAAAATTATTAAAAATTCATTTCGATAAGAAAATGCAATGTATTTTAAATAAAGATAATCCGCAATAAAAGATAACATAAATTCCAGCAGTAATTAATTTTCTCAAAACTTTCAACTAAACCCAACAACTTTTGGTTCAAACTTTTTCAATTAATTTCCTATCATCAGAGATCAGACACCAAAATAAAGAATGACGTCAGTAATATCAACGCCCATACCCGCCTTAGAACCACCATTACCCGCCCGATCCGAAATCTCGCCGCCACCGCCACCGCCGGAGAAGCCGCCATGTGGGTGATTGTTCTGGTGGTGCTGGTTGTCAGCCGGAGGATGGTAGTACATACGCGCCGTCTGGGGGCAGTGAGAATGAAATCTTGCCACTATTCTAACCCCTACATCCAATAACTCCATATACTTTGCCATCTCTTTTCTTGATTTCTCTCTATATATCTGTATATCTGTATATCTATATATCTATAATCTCTCTATATATAATATGACTTTCTCTCTCTAGAATTATGCTTTCTGTGATGAGAGAGAAAGGAAAGAAGGCAAATAATGCTAGAAAACTGCCCAAACGTAAGATCCCATGAAAAGAAGAGACTTTGCTTGAGAAGGAAAGGGGATGAATATATTGGCGTTTATATAGCTAGGTTTTTGGGTTTATTTTTGTCAATTTTCATATTTGTCCATACGGTTTTCCTGTATTTTATTATATCTCCTTTTATTTGTTATATTTGGACTTCTTGCCAATATATTTTTGATTTTGTTAAGAATATTCTTGGAACTTTGAAAAGTGCAATTATAACTTATTCTTTGTTTAAAAGGGGAAATGGATATATACTATATAGTGGACAATTTCATCACATAATTTAGAGACATACAGCGACAACATTTTATATTAAATAAGCTTGTAGATCATAGATAAATGCATCATTATTATTAGCGAATTGATGTTTTTATAAGTAAAGTTGAAGTTAATTTTTCATAAATTAAAGTGATATTTCATAATGTAATTACTCCCTCCGTTCCTAATTATTTAACGTTTTAGAGTTTTTTATTTGTCTCTAATTATTTGACGTTTGTTTAAATCTAGAAGAATTAATGATAATTTTTCCAAAATTACCCCTCCTTACTCTCTCTATTTTTTGATACTTTTAACTCTTTCTCTCTCCTTATCTCAACAAAACTCTCATTATCCCAACAAAAGATTTAAGGGTATTGTTGGGCCATGATATTTTATGTAGTGGGCCGGATTGGTTGGACTTATATTGGGTCATCTCACTTGGGTATTGAAAGTATTGGGGCGGTTCGGTGGGTTAACCCATTATATGAATAATATCTTGATTGAGTTTTAACCAATAATGATGAAGAAGATAACAGTTGACCGTTATCTCTGTCAGCTTTGCAAGGCATTAATGGGGATTGGACTGAGTCGGCCGGCGATGGCAAACAGTGATGGGATGGAGCAGGTGGGTTTGCATGCAATGATCGAGGTCACCCCAGAGTGGGGGACCGTATCGTCGGGGAGGAGTGGGTGGCACGAGCCCTAATTTGAGTATATGTTAAAGGATAAAGACACAGGAGAGAGGCGATCGATATTTTCTTCAAGATACTAGATTTTATTTTTCCTCCATTGTTAACCTTGTGATTGCTGATCGACTCTTCTGTTGGAGCTATCCCCTCGATCTGCCTAAGCCGAAGCTTCGTATTGACGTGTTTACTGTGCAAGATTGGACGTGCTTTACGTGATTGGGGGCGCGTGGAAAGATCTTGGCGTTAACATTGGTGCTAGAAGGAGGGGTGTTTTCTAGTGTTCTTGAGTTTTCAATCACAACTTTTATTTGTTCTACGTTGGAAGTTATGGTGAAGAGTAGAACAGTTACCCTTGAAGGACAACCGAAGGCTGTCAGTTTGTCTATACAACGAGTCTCTGCCAAGGATCGTTTGGGTCCTTCAAAGAGTGCTCATGATAGTACAACTTCCAAACATGTTTTAGAAGGTTCTCGTTCGAGAGCCCATGGTGATGCTAAAAGAAGATTGATTTTTGTTGCCGAGAAAGGACCTGACTATGGTCGAAAACGGGTAGAAGGCATACCGCCTAAAACCCGACACAGAGATGGTCAGACCGATAAGGCCTCCAAGTTGGCCAAGATGGCAGACGAAGCTGACAAGGCCTTAGAGGTTCTTTTGAAACAAAGGGAAGATATTGCTGAACAGAAGCAATGCTTCGTATGGCGGAGATGAAGGACGAAGAGTCCAGTTATGCTCAGTTCGAAGGACAGAGTAGGTCCACAGAAAGGCGAACAAGAAGAGGAAATGAGCTTGTACACTCTGGCCATACATCTCGAGGACGATCTTGGGATCGAAGAAGATCAAGAAGCCATACTCCGGAGATACCGAAGAGGGCACTCTACGCTATCGGTTCTCGAGATCATGGTTGAAGCCGACGAAGAAGCAGGTCCAGGGAGTTTACGCCTGAGAATACAAAGAAGGTACACCACCTTGAGTATTCTCCCCACAGTGACAGTGTGACATCCCCAAATCTGGGTACTTCATTTTCACCGAATTTGGTGCTCACTATCAAAATAATTACATCTAACTACCCATAATAAAGGATAAAATATTAAATAACTTAAAACAATAATCTTTCCCATTAAAGGGTTACATCATCTCATAAACAATCCCAAATAATCTAACCTTAAATTATTACATCAGTTTGCGGAATACATTATAAAATAAAACAAGTCTTATAACTTCAAGCATTTAAATAAACTTTAACTAATTCTTCATCACTTAGACATCTTGCCCTTTCCATTGCTAGTAGATGGCTCGTCACCTCTTTCGACTTTAGATGCATTGTTTAATTCCAAGAGTGAGCAAACAATTGCTCACTGACATAAAGATAGTATAGTAACAACATGAGAGCGAATAACATATACTGAACAATAATGAACCTGTTCTATGAATCAAAATAGAAAACAAGTTCGAACTTTAATTATCTGAGGGTCTTATGACCACAAACTATGTCCACGGTGTTTAGGTATTATTACCTTAACCTTATGATCATTATTAGACCGCATGACTCTTCTTAACGTACTCGAGGGATCCGCCCTTTGTACCATGTATTGTGCACAAACATCTAAACGTTACATACAAAAATCCCCTATATTAGGGTTGTTAAATCTCGACTTGAATTTAGAATTTCCGCACTAAAGAAAGTTTAGCTCGGAACTAACTTATTAGTGTTTCTAGAATTTTAGAACACTATTTGATTATAGTTTAATTCAATAGATAAAGGTTTGCTTACTACTTGAAGGTTTAATACAACAATAAAGCTTTGAATGTGAATCAATGTGTTAGAACAATATATACTTCAAATGATAATAAAGAAAGTAAAGCTTGCTCGATGTAACGAATTAGATTACAAGAGCTTGCACAAACATTCTCAAGATAAACTAGGCTTGCTCAACTTTTCAAGAATTTTAGGAACTTGAACAATAACGATTTAGGAATGGAAACATGCATTCAATATGAAAAGAATGAAGTTAGAAAGCTTGCCCAATGTAAAGAGTTATGGTTTTAGGAACTTGCACAATTATGAAAGTAGAGTTAAAGATCTTGCACAATTATGAAAGTAGAGTTAAAGAACTTTCCTTGAATGTAAGCTACACAAATGTAATATTCGCCAAATACCCTACATATATCATTACAATCGCAACAACAATTAGTTGTATGAATATTAGCTTTAGGGTTTAAACAATCATTTAGGTTATAACTCTAACCTAGAACCTAACCATTTAGGTTAACATACTTAACGCCTCTGAAATCACACATTAAACCTTATCATTTATATTTAACTTTTGAAAACATCACATTTGGTTCATTACATAACGTATTCAAGTAATTACTTAAATTCTTTTACACTTTATATAACAATGCATGACAATCTGTTATTGTAGTTTATATTGTGTCTTAACATTATTAACATGCATGCTAAACTAATATAAGTCCATTACACATGATCTCGCAATAAGCATACTTCCTTTATGCGTGACCGATCGGCTACTTTTTGCACTGTCTGCGAACAATACATCAGGCTATCGCGCATACTAAATATGACTAACACGCTACCATACTTCAATGAAGCGTGCCTGCGACAAGCGAAACTGGCATACCGCATGGTGATGCACCAGACTCAATTTTTACAGACGTGAACTACTACTCTGTTAAAGGCTAAAAATCCCAATTAAACAGAATTTCTCCTAAATTCAACATCTAAAACTTTGTAATATTATAGTTACACATGCTAAACACCATTCTATATACAAAATATTACATATACATCATTTTGAGAAATCAAAACCATAGTTTTTCCCAAATTTCTTTATTTTTACACTTTTAACGAATTTGATCGCCACAAATTTGTTTCTTTATCAATTGACATGATTTAAACTTCGTTGTTTTCGTTTCTTAATATACAAACATATTCTAATAACAAATTACAGATTATATTACATATTGGACAAGAAATTTGGTACTTTCTAAGCCATATGACAAATACATACACTTTAATTACTTTTCCTCCTACAATCCAATTTTTACGTGCTTGGTTATTCCAATAACACCCAAATATGGTGACTAACAAATTCTACCAAAATATATGTACGCATATATACAATCATCCAATGTAACTTAATAGTTTACAGAAAAATTTTCACAGAGAACTCAAAACATAAAAATTAGCACTACAATATACCTTAATCCTTGTTTATTGAAGCAAAAGATGGTGTAAAGGCTTAGAAATTCCCCTTCTTCCTCTTGACAATCTCAAAAACTCAGTGCTTTCTCTCTTGCAAATTCTCTGTATTTCCTCTTCTCTCCCAAACCCTCTATGAACTTGGTTTAAAATAAAAGACGCTTAAAAAAAAATAGACTGAAGACTCCCCACGTTCATCAGTTAAAAAAAAATAAAAAGGCGTCAGTTGGAATAAGCCAAAGGCCACAAGGCCTTGTTTGGCTACCACTTAAACCCCATAACAGATTATTTTAATAATATTTATATTATATAATTTCATGTCACACCTTTAGTTTGATTAATAACTTTAGTTTAGTTAATTTAAATAACCTATAATAATAATAATAAAAATCTTATTATCATTATACTTATAATTACAATAATTATACTAATTATAATTCCCATTGTAACATACTTAATAAATCTTTACATATCTAATTTAGTTAATAAATTAGATCAAAACAACATTTTATTTTATTTAATTATTTTCTTAAATATTAAACAATTGATTTAATTTAATTATTTTCTTAAATTAAATTCTTCGAATAAAATTATCATTTTAATTAACATTAATCAATTTAGTTATTAAATTAATTCACCATAATTCATTAATTATTTATTTTCCTCAATAAATAAATTATTTAAAATATTTATTTAATTCAATAAATATTTAAATTAAATTTTAAATTTCTCGATCGTTACATCCTTCCCTCCTTAAAAGGATTCTTTTCCCAAAATCATAACTCAAAAAATTTATTCGTTACATTCTTCCCTCCTTAACAAGATTCTGTCCCTAGAATCGCTATACAAAATCAAGCAAACAACTGAGGATAATTCTTCATCATAACGCTTTCAAGTTCCCACGTAGCCTTCTTGACATTGTGGTTCCTCCAGATTACCTTAACAGAAGGTATTACCTTATTCCTCAAGATTTGCTTTTTTTTTCATCAACAATTTGAACAAGGACTTCTTCATATGTTAAGTCTTTCTCAAACTGTAAGGGCATGTTTATAGTCAGGCTTATATGGTCTCAACACCGAGATGTGGAAAACATTATGGATATGCATCAATTATGGAGGTAAAGCTACATCGTATGCCACTTCACCCACACGTCGAAGTACTTCAAAAGGACCTATAAACCTAGGGCTTAATTTCCCTTTCTTGCCAAATTGAATTTTCCCCTTCCAGGGAGAAACTTTTAAGAAAACATAACTACCAACATCGAATTCCCGATTTTGTCGGAGTTGATCGACATATTTCTTCTGTCTATCCTGTGTAGCTATCAACCTTGCTCAAATAACCTTGATGATTTCGACAGTCTGCTGTACCAATTCTGGACCTAATAGC
Source organism: Panax ginseng (assembly GCA_020205605.1). Taxonomy (NCBI): domain Eukaryota; kingdom Viridiplantae; phylum Streptophyta; class Magnoliopsida; order Apiales; family Araliaceae; genus Panax; species Panax ginseng. The sequence goes on from CM035142.1 coordinate 55,145,698, forward strand.
TGACGTTCACCTACCTTATCCCAGCATAACGGAGTTCTGCATTTTCTGCCGTATAACGATTCATAAGGCGACATGCCAATACTCGCTTGATAACTATTATTATAAGCAAATTCCACCAATGGCAATGGTCATCCCAATTTCCTTTGAAATCCATTATACATGCTCTGAGCATATCTTCTAGTGTTTGGATAGTTCTCTCACTTTGTCCGTCGGTCTGAGGATGGTACGCTGTGCTCATTCTCAGCTGTGTTCCCAAACATTCTTGTAATCATTTCCAGAAATTTGATGTGAAACGCGGATCTCTATCTGACACAATGGACACCGGTACACCGTGTCTTGACATAATTTCCTTCACGTACAGTTTTGCTAACCGATCTAGGGTAAATCTAATCTTGATTGGCAAAAAGTGAGCCGACTTCGTCAATCGATCGATAATCACCCAAATGGCACCGTAACCTTGCTGAGTCGTTGGAAGACCTACCGCAAAATCCATTGTGATATGCTCCCATTTCCATTCTGATATCTCTAACGATTACAATAATCCGCTTGGCCTTTGATGTTCAACTTTGACTTTCTGACACGTTAAACATTTTGCCACACATTCAGCCACATCCTTCTTCATATTCGGCCACTAAAAATGATGTCTAAGATCCTGGTACATTTTTCGTACTTCCAGGGTAAATCGAATATCTTGAGTTGTGAGCTTCACTAAGAATTTCCTCTTTAACTTTCGGTACTGGAGGAACCCAAATTCTCCCTTCGAATCGAAGTAAACCTTCCGAATCGATTTTGAATTTGCTTTCCTCCCCTTCAGATATCTTCTGTTTTATCCTTTTGCATTCTTCATCTTGAAGTTGTGCATTTTTCACCTTATCTACCAATGTTGAATTGTTTCCCATTTGAAACAACTTTTCATCGGATTATGTTGGATATCTAATTTCCAACTCCATCTTAGCCATTTCCGACACTAGCTTCTCCTGAGCAGTTAACAACATTAACTTCTCTCATCCCTTTCTACTTAAGGCATCAGAAACAATGTTCTCTTTTCCTGGATGATAGAAAATCTCGCAATCATAGTCTTTGATCAGCTCAAACCATCTTCTTTGTCGCATGTTCAAATCTTTTTGTGTAAAGATATACTTCAGAATTTTATGGTCAGTATGTATCTCACACCTCTTTCCATAAAGATAATGTCTCCAAATCTTCAGGGCAAACACCACCGCAGCCAACTCTAAGTCATGAGTCGGATACCCCTTCTCATAATCTTTTAATTGACGTGATGCATACGCAATAACTCTACCGTTCTACATAAGCACACAACCTAGTCCTTTATGCGATGTGTCACTATACACTACAAAATTCCCTGTATCACCAGGCAATGACAACACAGGTGCTGTACTTAACCTCTTCTTCAACTCATGAAAACTTTCCTCACACTTCTCCGTTCAAACAAACTTAACCGCCTTCCTGGTTAAATTCATCAACGGGGTCGCAACTTTGGAAAAATCTTGAATAAATGCTTATAGTAACCTGCCAACCCTAAGAAACTCCTTATCTTTGACGTTGTCTTGGTGATCGATTTACTCTGACTTCAACTTTCGATAGATCTACCGAAATTCCTTCTTTATCAATAATGTGACGCCCCCAAATCTGGGTATCTTCCAACCCGACAGATGGTGCTATAGTTCACATAAACATTCAATTGAAATGCCTCAAAAGAATGGATATGTCTTATATATATATATATATATAAAGAATATTTATATTCCCCAGGTTCTTTTCAACCAATACATTTGTCTTTATCATAATATCAGTATTATTCTTACAAAACCTATACTATTACATATGTAATCTACAGGTTCGCCTTCGCCTTCCCTTTATCCTTGTCGGATCCATCGGTCCATTCGATCTCAGCTTCATTCATATGGTTCAAGCAAGAATGAGCTTAACTAGCTCAGCAAGTACAACAATTCTAGGAAAATAGCATTCTTGAAACATAGGAATCGTATATCTTCAATAACTGAACAATAATTACGAAGTACTATTGATAATTCATAATAGCACTTCTTTTCATTCAAAACATTTTACAACAACAATATTCAGTAAAACATCAATTCCGATTCAAGACCGTAAGCATTTCATAAGTACTTTGAAAAGGACGTCCCGACACTAAGTCCGTAAGTCCAGTATAGCTTACGAGCACGTCTAGGTGATCAGCCTATAGTACCATATGTTGATCAACACTACATTCATTAAACGTGTATACGTTTAAGTTGTGGCAACCTCACGTGCCTGTCGTTTGACGACAAAACAATTTAGCATATTCAGTCTACTTTTGAAAACCACAACAATATTAGTTTGGTAAATCATTATACTTACTTGAAAGATTAAAAGAATCCAACATATCGTAAGTCTAGCCGAAGGAATTGGCGTTGACTTCATTAGACATTAACTCATGCGAAGAATACATGAATCACAAAGACTTATCCAGAATGATCTGGAACAAGGGTTAGAATACTTGCCTTTAGCTTCTGCTTACAGATATAACACGTACACTTTCAATCTTTAGGGTCTCTACAGTAAATGATAACATCACATAGAAAATTAGGTCATGAATAAACATACATGGTTCCTAAAGAATCTTACCTTTCTTCTCAATCTAATTACGTATTAGATTTGTTATTATAGGTTCCGGCTTTTCATTACATCATTCTTACGTTCATAAGCAATTGACTTTATTTAACCCTAAGTGATCATACTTAAGGCTTAATTATGTCTTAACAATGTTTCATTAAGATCCTTAATTAAGTGGTCATCAATTACTATCCATGCTCAACATGTAAACATTCTTTATTGTCTAGGTTATATAAATTTTGGTGTCTTTGGCCACGGCTTCTTACTTGGTGTCATAGTGTCGTATTCTGGCGTCACCCATTATTTTAAAAAACCCTGGACTCAACATTGCGCGATGTGAGTCCTTTATTTACTGTCGGCGTTGCGGTCGCGAGTTTCTGGGGACACAGTCACTTTAGTGACTATTTGGCTGGGACTTTGGCTTGGAGTCACGCCGCGGCACGGACTTTGAGCCTCAGAAATATTTGACAGATTTTTCAAATGGTGAGATTCCCGGACTCGTAACTTCTTCGTTATAAGTCCGAATTGGCTCGTTCAAGAGCCTACGGTTCACAAATCACATACTCTACGTGTTCATGCAAGAATTTTATCTATTCGACTTCGTTTGCTAAAATTTCATCTATTAGTCCATTTTTAACGAAAACGATAAACGTTCGTGAACGTTCAACGCTCGTTTCTTCGTTCTAAGTTGGAATCCGGCCATTTTTGAGTCCGCAACTCTATAATGCCAAATACGACTTGTCTCCATCGAAAACCAATGTTTCCGAGTTCAAATACAAAATACGACTTCCATTCTGAGAATTTCACGAATTCGACGATTATCATCCAATCGTGTGAATTCCGGCGAAACCTCATTACTAGTGATTTTTTTATCTTCCCAAATACATTCATTTCAATATATAGACATCTCAACTTACATGGTACAACAACCTACATTCAATTTAGCCTATAGCTTATTCTTATAAGTTCATAATTTAACATACTATACCATACAAGACTTTCATTTTCTTATGACTTATTCTTAATTAAGTCCTTTAAGCTACATGCTTATATCTTATCATTCATACAAACTTCTTAAGTTAATCAAATAACAAGTTCATAGGTGTATTCCAAAAGTTCATAACTTATTCGGCTTAAGTCCATTGCTTATACACTTCCCTTATGTTCTTAGCATCAAAGTTCATTAGATTACACTTCTCTTATTAACCTACCATGATAGAGATAGAAGAGACAAGATCAATTACCTTTGAAGATTACTTCTCTTGCTTTGGAAATCTACTAATGAAAAGTTAAACTCAAAGTGCTTATTTGCTCTAACAATTAAGTTGTTTGTGAGAGAGTTTGTTGGATGAAATAACAAGCAACCATTGAAAAATAAGCTAGCTATTTATAGAAGAGCTAAGGTTAGGGTATTAAGGTCATTGGGCATCCCACCTCCTTAACTTAACCTCCTTACTATTCATGTCTTGGTCATTAAGTAATCTTGGCCATCACTTAAAGTACTTGCTCATCACACAAGGTTCTTGCCCACTACTTCACCCATGGGTTGCCCCATAGATCCTATTTAGTTAATGGATCATCCTTTGGGCTTGCATCAATTAGTTTAGCTTGGACTTTTAATTATCAAACACTTGGGCTTACTTTAATTTACTTAGGGCTTATCTTAACAAACACTTGGGCTTGATATTAATCCCACATAGGTTTTCACCTTTATCTTATTGGACTTATATTTCATATATCAATTCCTTTCATTAGCTTTTAATACTTACATTCTCAATTTAAGTCCGCGTGCAAAATATTGCGTTTTCCATACTTAGCTTATTATTACATAATCCATCTCGCCTCGATATTACAACGTTACGTATTTCTCGGAAGTTCAAAAATAATTCCCGAGCGACAAACGATGAATAGTATTTTTCGAAAAATTTCTCGAAAAACTTTTATTTTTGTCTTGGAAATTCAAACACTTTAATTCCCTCACGTGGTTCAAATACTACGATGATCCGACATTTTTAGGTTATAGAACGACATACATCTTGTTAACACATAATAATAACAAATAATATTATTTTATTCATTATAAATGTATTTACAATTGGCTCGATTTTTCGGGGCGTTACAAATAACAGGCCCGAGAAACTGTACACGTTCCAACCAAAACTCATATTTTGAAAATTTTGCGTACAACTTCTCCTTTCTCAATGTCTCCAATGTCACTCTTAAGTGTTCAACATGTTCTTCCTTGGTCTTAGAATACACCAGGATATCATCAATAAAAACCACCACAAATTTATCTAAGAATGGTTTAAACACCACTCGCTCATCAAATCCATGAACGCTGCAGTGCATTGGTTAAACCAAATGACATAACCGAAACTCGTAATGACCATACCGAAGTTACGAATGCCGCCTTCTGACGTCTTACGGCCTCACCTTCAGTTGATGATAACCACTCCTCAAATCTATCTTTGAAAAATACCTCGCACCCTTCAGTTGATCAAACAAATCGTCGATTCTTGGTAATGGATACTTATTTTTAATCGTGGCCTTATTCAATTCTCTCAGAATCAATGCGAGCCGCGTGATCCATCTTTCTTCTTAACAAATAACACTGGTGCTCCCCATGGCGATACGCTCGGCTGGATATACTTCTTGTCGAGCAATTCCTGCAGTTGCACCATCAATTCTTTCATCTCCACCGGGGCCATTCTGTATGGTGCCTTAGATATCGGGCCTGTTCCTGGTACTAAATCAATCACGAACTTGGTTTGTCGATCTGGTTGAAGACCCAACAAATCGTCTGGAAATACGTCTGCAAAATCTCTTATGATCGGTATCTCTTTTAACTTCACACTTTTCTTCTGTGTATCAACAACGTAGGCTAAGTATCCTACACATCTTTGTCTTAACAATTTCTTGGCTTGCATCACCGTCATACAACTTACTTGTCGAGGTGATTTACAGCCATAGAGCACAACCTTTGACGGAGTCATAAGGTTAACACACTTTCTTTGGCAATCAATTACTGCTCCGTGATTGAATAAACAATCCATTCCTAAAGATAACATCAAACTCGCCTGCCTAATTGGTATCAAGCCTACCTCATCTCTTGACCCTTTATAACCACTCTACAATTCTTATATATGAATCTTACAGGAATCACTTCCCTATTTGCAATCTCTATGCTCAAGGGATAATCTAATTCTTCCTGAGGCAAATCTAAATTTTGAGCAAATTCATTGGATATAAATGAACAAGTAAAGACCTTAATCAAACAATACATAAGCATTAATACCATTAATCGTAATGATACCGACACCACATCCTTATCTCGAATAACATCTTGCATATCATATTGAAAGTTCTCGCAGAGGTTAAGCTGATCGAAAGCCGGTCCCAGTGATAGTCAATGCACCACCACCGTTGTTTTTTCCTTTTCCTCCACTTGCACTCCCCGTTGGCTTTTTAGGTCAATCACGAGCCATGTGATCCTTCGAACCGCAGGTAAAACATGCTCATTTCTTTGGACTAAAACAGTTCGGTGCAATGTGTCCCTCGTAACCACAGTTAAAACACACCCTCTTTCCCTTCAAACATACCCCAATATGGTTCTTTCCACAAGTAGCACAAGCTTCAAACTTTTTCTTCTGCTGACTTCCTTGTTGTCCCCCCGTAGTCTAATTCTCGTTCCATTTCCTCTTCTGATTGTTACTTCCAACATTACTCCCACCAGCTTTATTTTCACTATCATGCTTCCTCTTCTTTTTTTCTTGATTGTACTTGGTCAAGGCATCGCTTCCACCTTCTGCGATGATTGCCTTATTCAGTACAGCTGCAAATGTATTCAAATGGAACATTGAAACCTTGCTATACAGCCAGGGTTTCAATCCTTGTTCGAACCTTCTCGCTTTACGCTCATCCGTATTGACTTGATAAGTGGCAAACCTTGCCAACTCGTTAAACTTCGTAGCATATTCTGGCACCGTCATAGTTCCTTGCTTAAGCTCCAGAAATTGCACTTCCAACTGATTCCGAGAACTCGCTGGAAAGTACATTTCAAAGAACATCTCCTTAAATCTCTCCCATGATATCACTCCTTGTCCTCCACGAACCTTATTTGCTTGCCACCAGTAGCTAGCTTCGGACTTAAGCATAAACGTTGCGAACGCAGTCTTCTGATCTTCATTAACTCTAGCAACGTCAAACACTTTCTCCATTTCTATGATCCAAGTTTGGGCTTCCACTGGATTCATAGACCCTTGAAATTCTGGCGGTCCAACCGCTTTGAACTCCTTGAAAGTCGTAACTTGAGCTTGCAGATGATTCGTAAGTGCTCCCGTCAATAAAGTTACCAATTGCTGAACCGGATTAGCGTTGGTCTCGTTGATATTGTTAGTAAACCCCGCAGGAGGTGCTTGTTGACGTGGTTGTCTTCTTCTAGGAGGCATTTTTCTGTTAAAATATACGCTTATTAGTTCATTACTCAACTTCTTGGGTATTTGAAGTTTAACTTAAACATTCCAAGATTAAAGCTATATCACATAATATTTCAAATAAACTCCAATATTTTATTCATTCATAATGTTTTAAAACATACTAAAGATAGCATAACCGCTAAAAACATCCACTTTCCTGAACTAAACCAGTTTCAGGATTACATATTCATACTATCCCTTTATTTATCTCAAAATAAGGGATTCACAATTTATTTACGCACATAATTAACCACATATTATTATCACTCCTATTCTATCTAGGCATATTAAGACGTCGTACGGCTTCTTGACGTTCTTCCTCCATGATACGATAAGCCGTTCTACGATCCATCACGAACCATGACGAGTCTTCAAATTGAGGTGGGTAATAATGGACTCAATCCTAGGCCCTATCAATCGCAGAATTAAAAGCATAATCCATCTCCTTTATCTTGGCTTTCTTCACTTAAACTTTAGCCTCAGCACGGTCTGCACGTTGAGTCGCCTTCATCCAAGCGTCCTCTGCCCTTGTACGCTTAGCTGATTCCTCTTTGAAGTCATCTTTCAACTTCTCCATGTCAGTTTTCATCTTCTCGTTCACTTCCAACAGGTCTTCATGCTGACCCATGGTATGAACTAAATCCCATTCCGTGTTTCCAAGTTTTGAGTCAAGTTCCTGAATCTCTACATCCTTCTGTTCCAATGCAACGTGATGCATCTCAACCATCTCCTTCAGCTCCTCAACATTATCTTGTAACTCTATGTTACGGTCGTACAAAGCATCATACATCTCAGCCGATACGGAGTTTGGTGGAAACTCCACAGGATCCTCCTCCTCATCATCCTCCTCAGGACTATCCTCCTTAGGATCGGTCACAGGCTCATCCTCCTGGATCAACTGTTCCCGCACTACGTGAATATCCCGGGGTTCGTCATCTCTAGGTACATGAGGTATCACCTCCTAGTCGGATCGGATCCTCCTTAAATCGAGACATCCCGACAACAAAATATTTTAAGTTTTACTTAACATTATAGATACTCGCGATCACATAAGCTACTAACACATAACACATAACGTTTTTTTATTATTTAGCTTTAATGGATGCCTTAATCCATTCCTTAAAACCCGATAAGAGTTAAACACCTCTATATTTTCTGACTTCTTAGAGGCTACTTCCTAAGGTTTTCACCACCTAAGGTTCATAACCTAAGGCTTTGATACCAACCTGCGACACCCCAAAATCTGGGTACTTCATTTCCACCGAATTTGGTGCTCACTATCAAAATAATTACACCTAATTACCTATAACAAAGGATAAAACATTAAATAACTTAAACAATAATATTTCCCATTAAAGGGTTACATCATCTCATAAACAATCCCAGGTAATCTAACCTTAAATTATTACATCAATTTGCGGAATACATTATAAAATAAAACAAGTCTTATAACTTCAAGCATTTAAATAAACTTTAACTAATTCTTCATCACTTAGACATCTTGCCCTTTCCCTTGCTAGTAGATGGCTCGTCACCTCTTTCGACTTTAGCTGCATTGTTTAATTGCAAGAGTGAGCAAACAATTGCTCACTGACATAAAGATAGTATAGTAACAACATGAGAGTGAACAACGTATACTGAACAATAAAGAACCTGTTCTACGAATCAAAATAGAAAACAAGTTCGAACTTTAATTATCTGAGGGTCTTATGACCACGAACTATGTCTACGGTGTTTAGGTATTATTACCTTAACCTTAATAGTCATTAGACTGTACAGACTCTTCTTAACGTACTCAAGGGGATTAGCCCTTTGTACCATGTATTGTGCACAAACATCTAAACATTACACATACAAAATCCCCTATATTAGGGTTGTTCGTCTCAGCTTGAATTTAGAATTTTCGTACTAAAGAAAGTTTACCTCAGAACTAACTTATTAGTGTTTCTAGAATTTTAGAACACTATTTGATTATAGTTTAATTCAATCGATAAAGGTTTTCTTAATACTTGAAGGTTTAATACAACAATAAAGCTTTGAATGTGAATCAATGTGTTAGAACAATATATGCTTCAAATGATAATAAAGAAAGTAAAGCTTGCTCGATGTAATGAATTAGACTACAAGAGCTTGCACAAACATCTTAAGATAAACTAGGCTTGCTCAACTTTTCAAGAATTTTAGGAACTTGAACAATAACGGTTTAGGAATGGAAACATGCATTCAATATGAAAAGAATGAAGTTAGAAAGCTTGCCCAATGTAAAGAGTTAAGGTTTAGGAACTTGCACAATTATGAAAGTAGAGTTAAAGAACTTGCACAATTATGAAAGTAGAGTTAAAGAACTTGCCTTGAATGTAAGCTACACAAATGTAATATTCGCCAAATACCCTACATATATCATTACAAGCACAACAACAATTAGTTGTATGAATATTAGCTTTAGGGTTTAAATCATCATTTAGGTTATAACCCTAACCTAGAACTTAACCATTTAGGTTAACATACTTAACGCTTCTGAAATCACACATTAAACCTTAACATTTATATTTAACTTTTGAAAACATCACATTTGGTTCATTACACAACTTATTCAAGTAATTACTTAAATTCATTTATATTACGCATGATAATCTGTTATTGTAGTTTATATTGTTCCTTAACATTATTAACATGCATGCTAAACTAATATAAGTCCATTACACATGATCTACAAATAAGCGTACTTCATCAGTATGTGATCATACTCATCATTGCATAAAGGTGAGCAATACATCATCATATCGGCATACCACATAGCACAGGACAAGCATACGCAAAATCAACGCCCATGCATAATCATATGGCTAGTAAGCGGTACCGCATGCGATGCACCAGACTCAATTTTTACAGACGCGAACTACTACTCTGTTAAAGGCTAAAAATCCCAATTCAACAGAATTTCACCCAAATTCAACATCTAAAACTTTGTAATATTATAGTTACACATGCTAAACACCATTCTATATACAAAACATTACATATACATCATTTTGAGAAATCAAAACCATAGTTTTTCCAAATTTCTTCATTTTTACACTTTTAACGAATTTGATCGCCACGAATTTGTTTCTTAATCAATTGACATGATTTAAACTTTGTTGTTTTCGTTTCTTAATATAAAAACATATTATAACAACAAATTACAGATTATATTACACATTGGACAAGAAATTTGGTACTTTCTAAGCCATATGACAAATATATACACTGTAATTACTTTTCCTCCTACAATCCAATTTTTACGTGCTTGGTTATTCCAATAACACCCAAATATGGTGACTAACAGATTCTACCAAAATATATGTACACATATATACAATCATCCAACGCAAATTAATAGTTTACAGAAAAATTTTCACAGAGAACTCAAAACATTAAAATTAGCACTACAATATATCTTAATCCTTGTTTATTGAAGCAAAAGATGGTGTAAAGGCTTAGAAATTCCCCTTCTTCCTCTTGAAAATCTCAAAACTCAAAGGCTTTCTCTCTTTGCAAATTCTCTCATTTCTCTCTCTCCCCAAACCCTCTATGAACTTGGCTTAAAATAAAAGACGCTTAAAAAAAATAGACTGAAGACTCCCCACGTTCATCAGTTAAAAAAAATAAAAAGGCGTCAGTTGGAATAAGCCAAAGGCCACAAGGCCTTGTTTGGCTACCACTTAAACCCCCTACCAGATTATTTTAATAATATTTATATTATATAGTTTCATGTCACACCTTTAGTTTGATTAATAACTTTAGTTTAGTTAATTTAAATAACCTATAATAATAATAAAAATCTTATTATCATTATACTTATAATTATAATAATTATACTAATTATAATTCCCATTGTAACATACTTAATAAATATTTACATATCTAATTTAGTTAATAAATTAGAACAAAACAATATTTTATTTAATTTAATTATTTTCTTAAATATTAAACAATTGATTTAATTTAATTATTTTCTTAAATTAAATTCTTCAGATAAAATTATCATTATTCAATTAATTAACATTAATCAATTTAGTTATTAAATTAATTCACCATAATTCATCAATTATTTATTTTCCCCAATAAATAAATTATTTAAAATATTTATTTAATTCAATAAATATTTAAATTAAATTACAAATTTCTCGATCGTTACAGACAGAGCTCCACACAGAATTAGATCCAGAAGTCGCACTCCCGAGAATCGACTTAGGGTGTAAGACCTCAACTTTTATGAATAAAAATTAATTTTTTCTCAATATATATTTTTGAATATTATGGTGTGGATTTGATATAATGTTATAGTTGTGGGTAATATTTTATAAATTTTGCAAAGTAAGCATGTGGTTATATAATATTCGATTGGTCGGGGAATATTCGTTTTAAAAGGGAATATTCGTACGACGACAGAATCATTGGTGGACCCCACAACGGAAGTATTGTTGTATTTAGAAAACGACAGAATTATCTTTTTATAAAAATAACGGCGAAAGTTTTACCATTAAACTGTTGAACTACCCGATGGTAAAAGAACAGTAATACGCGTGGTTGCATAGTATCACACGGTATTGATTATTGATACTTACGTGAGATGTCACTCAGTTATACTCAATTAATGCTACAGTAATTGCTGCATAATATCTCTCATTTTATTGATTCAATTATTTTCACAGTATCATCTGCATAATATTTATTATTATTAAATCAATAATTGATACGACAAAGTTATTCATATTATTATTTGCAATATTGACAATGTCTAGAAAGTTCTGTCAAGGAGAGGTTTGGTCACCTAATTGCGCGCCAATAAGGAGAAATCCTTATAGGAAAGCCCCCTATTTCCTGTGAATGATCTGGTTGTTAAATATTATGAGTTATAATATTAATGATGAATAAGTTCGTGTTGATTAAAGATGAAATTGATAGTTCCATTGTGTTGAGATTATTAGTGTTAGTGAAAATCGACATCTATTCCGATAATAATTGATGTCTGGAGGTTATATTGACCAATCAGGTAATTAATCGGATAAATGAGCAATTAAGTGCTATTAATTCACATGCTTATAATTGTTTGTTCACATGTGTGTACTATTGATTCACATGCATGTACTATTAGGGGAGGTGGTGCAAGATTGATAATACTTGCATGACTAAATTAAAAATGGAGGTATAGATGAAGGTATTATACTGTAATTATTATTTTTACATGTATAGAACTATTGATTCACATGATTGTACTATTGATTCACATTATGTACTATTAGGGGAGGTGGTGCAAGTTTGATAATACTTGCAGGACTAAATTAAAAATGAAGGAAAAGATGAAGGTATTATACTGTAATATTTCGAGCCCCAAAACGTGCAATTATCAAAGTACTATTCACGAGTACTATTCACAAGGTACTATTCACGGGGTAATATTCCCGAAGTACTATTCATAGGGTACTATCCATTCGGGTACTATTCACCTGAGGAATTATTCATGACAAAAAATTTGATTTCTTTGCTGTCCAGATTTTTTATGATACAATATTATTCTTGAATTTTACTCCACAAAGCAGTATCATGTTGACAATTTGGACACTATTGAATTCTGGATAAATTAAATTATAAATGTTTAAAAATTTATCATTTGCTTTCTTTTAATTTAATTCTTATATCATTGTCATCATCTTCATGCTTATATTGTGATAAAAGTCATCTTTGGCTTACGTGCATAGATGAACTTTAGTTTGGTATGATTATGACCAGGGATTATTCGGTATAATCATGACCGTAATGTTATAAATGATGTGGTAAAAGTCCATATTGGCCTGTAGTGCATTGATGGACAGTTGTTGATATGATCATAACAGTTGATGATTACATGAATATCTTTGGCCCGTAGTGCAGGGATGATTCGATGATGTGGTTTATTTATTAAGCTGAGTCTCAACGATAAAGTTGATGAAAAATCTTTTTAAATCATAGAAGATAGTAGATATCATGCTCTACTTGACTCTTCTAATGGATTGCTTGTTCTGCTGCAGTTAAACTTGATGTTTATTATATTTTATCAGTTTAGCACTGTTGAAGGCTAACGATAATTTATTCTGCATTATCTTAGTCATAATATTTCTTACTGGGCTAGTTGAGCTCATTCTTTTTTTTCATTGTTCTCTTCAGGAAATGAGAATAAAGCTGGGACTAGTCGGGGAACGGAGTGACGGTCTAGATGTTTGCATTAGTAGTCCTCACTATTCAGTGAAATAATGTGATAATAATAAGGACTCCATTTGAGTTTGAATACTGTCTAGAAGACAATATTCGTACTTAAACTCTCAGCTTATGTTTTGTCGTATTTTACACGACAGTTGTATAATTAAGTTGTATTTGAATTATATACCATGTATTTGGCGACTCGGAATGGATGATGTATACCTATTTTGGGGGCGTCACAGTTGGTATCAAAGCCATAGAAAAGAGCCCCGAGCCTTTATCTGGAGACTTCCAAGTCTTGGGATGCACCAAAGCCAGACTTTCTGTAGGGGACGCCGTGAGTAACGGTGGCAAGTTGATAGGTATCATTGTGAGGTGTTATCCAAGTCCTGGATGCGGGTCACAGTTGGTATCAAAGCTTAGGGATATGATCCCTGGCTGAGATGTGAGACAAGAACTAGGAGGGGAGAGACGGGGGATTCCTTCGCTAGTATGACTTGCTTAAGTTTATTTGGTATTTATTTGGTTGGTCAGAGTATAGGGATAATATGTGACATGTCATTTAACCCTTGTTTTGTGGCAGTATTTGAAAATGGCATCCGAAAATGTTGAGATAAGCAATGAAGCACATGAGACCGTTGAGTCACCAACGATCAATACCCAGGATAATGTGCATCAAGATACCAATAATCATCAGAAAAACAACAACGCTGACTAAATGATGAACGATGGGATGTTTAGAGGCTTTATACAATTCATGCAACATCAGGCGAGAGCGACTCCTGTTCAAAATGCAGGTGGTATCACAAGCAACTCTCGAACGGTCACCGCTAAACTATTCAAGGAGCTGGGACCACCTGAGTTTATTGGAGAGCCAAAAGCACTTAAGGTGGAGACGTGGATAAAGCAGATCACCAAGATATTTGATGTCTTGGGATGCTCCGAGGAGCAAAAGGTTCCCTTGGCACCTTTATGTTGCGAGGAGAGGCAGATTACTGGTGGGAATCGGTAAAGCGCACTCAACCTGCCGCACTGAAGATGTCTTGGGAGAAGTTCCAAGAACGGATCAACGACAAGTACTTTCCCGAAAGTATTCATCACATGAAGGAGGTAGAGTTTATCAAGCTGGAGCAAAACAATATGACCTTGGAGTTAGAATCTAAAATGAAGTCAAGGTATCCTCACCTCTTCGATATACCAGGTACGCACCCTAATTTCGAGGATGAAATTTCATACGAAGGGGAGGTTGTAAGACACCAACTTTTATGAATAAAGATTAATTTTTCTCGAAATATATTTTTGAATATTATGGTGTGGATTTGATATAATGTTATAGTTGTGGGTAATATTTACAAATTTTGCAAAGTAAGCAAGTGGTTATATAATATTCGATTGGTCGGGGAATATTCGTATGACGACACAATCATTGGTGGATCCCACAACGAAAGTATTGTCGTATTTAGAAAATGACAGAATTATCTTTTTATAAAAATAATGGCGAAAGTTTTACCGTTAAACAGTTGAACTACCCGATGGTAAAAAAACAGTAATACGCATGGTTGCATAGTAGCACACGGTATTGATTATTGATACTTACGTGAGAAGTCACTCAGTTATACTCAATTATTGCTACAATAATTGTTGCATAATATCTCTCATTTTATTGATTCAATTATTATCACAGTATCATCTGCATAATATTTATTATTATTAAATTAATAATTGAGACGACAAAGTTATTTATATTATTATTTACAATATTGACAATGTCTATAAAATTCTGTCAAGGAGAGGTTTGGTCACCTAATTGCGCGCCAACAGGGAGAAATCCTTATAGGAAAGCCCCCTATTTCCTAGGAATGATCTGGTTGTTAAATATTGTGAGTTATAATATTAATGATGAATAAGTTCATGTTGATTAAAAATGAAATTGATAGTTCCATTGTGTTCGGATTATTAGTGTTAGTGGAAATCAACATCTATTCCGATAAAAATTGATGTCTGGAGGTTATATTGACCAATCGGGTAATTAATCGGATAAATGAGCAATTAATTGCTATTAATTCACATGCTTATAAATGTTTGTTCGCATGTGTGTACTATTGATTCACATGCATGTACTATTAGGGGAGGTGGTGCAAGATTTATAATACTTGCATGACTAAATTAAAAAATGGAGGTATAGATGAAGGTATTATACTGTAATTATTTTTTTCACATGTATAGAACTATTGATTCACATTATGTACTATTAGGGGAGGTGGTGCAAGTTTGATAATACTTGCAGGACTAAATTAAAAATGAAGGAAAAGATGAAGGTATCATACTGTAATATTTCGAGCCCCAAAACATGAAATTATCGAAACTATATTTTTCTATAAATAGAAGCTCATTCTTCTTTCATTCTCACCAATTCACTAAGACTCACAAGAGCAATTATAGAAAGAGAAGCTATAGAGAGAGAAGCTTTAGAGAGAAAGTAGAAGAGAAGTCTGCTACCTCACTATTGCAGTATCCAGTCTTCTTCTGAGGTTATGGATATTATTTTATTCAGTATTCATAGGAATAATATTTTCTTCCATACTCTGTAGTATGTGAGTAATATTATTTTGTCTCGTATTCCTGATTATACTCTCATTTTGTTAAAGTATTGCTTCTATACTCCGTGAAATTAGTATAATATCCTTGAAATTTACACTTCATCTAGTATCGTTTCACAAGGATATTTTCTGCACATTCTTGTTAAATTTTAAGCTTTTCATGTCGAAGTAATGTCCATGAGTAGTATTCATTTGTATGGTAATATTCACAAAGTACTATTCACGAGGTATTATTCACAAAATACTATTCACAAAGTACTATTCACGGGTACTATTCACAAAGTACTATTCAAGAGTACTATTCATAAAGTACTATTCACGGGGTACTATTCACTCAGGTACTATTCACCCGGGGAATTATTCATGACAAAAAAAATTGATTTCTTTGCTGTCCAGATCATTTATGATACAATATTATTCTTGCATTTTATTCCACAAAGCAATATCATGTTGACAATTTGGACATTATTGAATTTTGGATAAATTAAATTATATATCTTTAAAAATTTATCCTTTGCTTTCTTTTAATTGAATTCTTATATCATTGTCATCATCCTCATGCTTATATTGTGATAAAAGTCATCTTTGGCTTACGTGCATAGATGGACTGTTGATTGGTATGATTATGACCAAGGATTATTCGGTATAATCATGACCGTAATGTTACAAATGATATGGTAAAAGTCCTCATTGGCCTGTAGTGCATTGATGGACAGTTGTTGATATGATTATTACAATTGATGATTACATGAATATCCTTGGCCCGTAGTGCAGGGATGATTCGATGATGTGGTTTATTTATTAAGCTGAGTCTCAGCGATAAAGTTGATGAAAAACTTTTTTAAATCATAGAAGATAGTAGATATCACGATCTACTTGAATCTTCTAATGGGTTGCTTGTTCCGCTGTAGTTAAACTTGATGTTTATTATATTTTATCAGTTTAACACTGTTGAAGGCTAACGATAATTTATTCTGCATTATCTTAGTCATAATATTTCTTACTGGGCTAGTTGAGCCTCACCCTTTTTTTTTCATTGTTCTCTTCAGGAAATGAGAATATAGCATGGACTAGTCGGGGAACGGAGTGACGGTCTAGATGTTTGCATTAGTAGTCCTCACTATTCAGTGAAATAGTGTGATAATAAATGTAATAAGGACTCCATTTGAGTTTGAATACTGTCTAGAAGACAATATTCGTACTAAAACTCTCAGCTTATGTTTTGTCGTATTTTACAGGATAATTGTATAATTAAGTTGTATTTGAATTTTATACCATGTATTTGGCGACTCAGAATGGATGATGTATACCTATTTTGGGGGCATCACAGTTGGTATCAAAGCCATAGAAAAGAGCCCCGAGCCTTTATCTAGTGACTTCTAAGTCTTTGGATGCACCGAAGCCAGACTATCCGTAGGGGACGCCGTGAGTATCGGTGGCAAGTTGATAGGTATCATTGTGAGGTGCTATCTAAGTCCTGGATGCGGGTCACAGTTGGTATCAAGGCTTAGGGATATTATCCCTTGCTGATATGTGAGACAAGAACTAGGAGGGGAGAGACGGGGAATTCCTTCGCTAGTATGACCTGTCTAAGTTTATTTGGTATTTATTTGGTCGATCAGAGTATAGGGATAATATGTGACATGTCATTTAACCCTTGCTTTATGGCAGTATTTGAAAATGGCATCCGAAAAATGTTGAGATAAGCAATGAAGCACATGAGACCGTTAAGTCACCAACGAACAATAACCAAGATAATGTGCAACAGGAAGACAATAATCCTCAGGTAAACAACAACACCGATCAGATGATGAACGATGGGATGATCAGAGGCTTTATACAATTCATGCAACATCAGGCGAGAGAGACTCTTGTTCAAAATATAGGTGGAAACAATGGCAACCCACGACTGGTCACCGCTAAGCAGTTCAAGGAGCTGGGACCACCAGAGTTTTTGGGAAAGCTAGAACCATTTAAGGCAGAGATGTGGTTAAAGCAGATCACCAAGATATTTGATGTCTTGGGATGCTCCATGGAGCAAAAGGTTCCCTTTTCCACCTTTATGTTGCATGAAGAGGCAGATTACTGGTGGGAATCTATAAAATGTACCCAGCCTGACGCACTCAAAATGCTTGGGAAAAGTTCCAAGAGCTGTTCAACGACAAGTACTTTCTCGAAAGTATTCGTCACATGAAGGAGGTAGAGTTTATCAAGCTGGAGCAAAACAATATGACCGTGTCGTAATACGAGACTAAATTTACGGAGTTATCCCGGTTTGCATCCCATTTGGTCGATAATGAGGAGCGAATGACGCGAATATTTCTAAGAGGTTTGAAACCCGATATACGTTAATACCTCATTTCTCACAAACTTTGTTTATATTCAGATGTTGTGAATAGGTCTCAGTTATTGGAGCGCGATAATGAGTCAGCACAACCAAAAGGTAACGAGCAACAACACGATAATAATCATACTGGTGGCAACGATCATCGGAACAATGATAACCATCGTGGGGGAGATTATCATGCCAAGAATGGTAACCACTTCGGTGGTAATCATGGCCAAGATAATAGGCATGGAAATTTCAAGAAGAAAAGGTTCAACAACGATGGAAAGATAGCAGCACCAACACCCGTTTTCAAGGAAGGAGAGCGACCACCAATTGTATGCTTCAAATGCGGAGGGGAGGGACATATCAGTCCAAGCTGCGTGATGCAGTCCAAAGCATGTTACAATTATGGAAAAGAAGGTCACCTAACCCGATTTTGTCGTGCACCAAAGTCAAGTCCAGCTGGGACGGTGGCACCAAAGGCGGATACGGACAAAACAAAGTCGGTAGTTTCAGGGAGAGCATTTTTCGTGACTTCTCAAAAAGCGAGTAACCCGAAAAAAGTTAGCACGAGTTAGTTAATTATAAATTCTTGCAAAGTCTATACCTTATTAGATACCGGTTCTACACATTATTTTATCTCTTTTGTTTGCGCTCAACGTTTAAATTTTACTTCGGAGAAATTAGACTTTGACTTATCGGTTGAAACTCCGTTAGGAGAAACCTTCATTACATGTGCTATCCAAGTCTTGGATGAGAGTCACAGTTTTGAATGATATTTCTATTGTTAATAAATTTCCTGACGTATTCCTGAAGACTTCCTAGCTTACCCCTATAGCGTGAAATCAAATTTTGTATTGACCCCAGTACAAAACCCATTTCTTAAACCCTCAAATATTTCTTCACCTAGAATGAACATAACATGCGCCAAGGACGTTGGCTCGAGCTATTGAAGATTACGATTATACCATTCAATATCATTGTGGAAGAGAAAACGTGGTAGCTAACGCGTTGAGTAGAAGATCGTATGCGTTTACGAGTGCGATGTTGTTAACACAAAAACCCATTTCGTATAACTTACAAATGATGAAGATAGAGTTAAAGACTCTAGGGACACACGTGAAGATAACGAATATACGAGTAGAATCGACTTTAATCGATAAAGTTAAAGCTGCTCAAAATACACACTTGGAGCTGATGAATATAAAGAAGAAGGTTCAAGAAGGCGTTATTCTAGAACCAAGAATCGACGAATAGAGGAAATCTCAACCCTCGATTTAATTGGCCCATTTGAAATCCTCGATCGAGTAGGAACTGTGGCCTATAGACTCGTTTTACCGCCAAGTATGTCGCGTGTTCATAACGTTTTTTACGTATCGATGTTACGTAATTATGTGGACGACCCAAACCACATTATGGAATTAGAACTAGACGAGATATCAGAAGATTTAACGTATGATGAGATACGTATTAAAATCTTGGATAAGAAGGATCATATTCGACACTCAAAGGTTATACCTCAAGAGTTGGAATATGAAATGAAGTCAAGGTACCCTCACCTCTTCGGCATACCAGGTACGTACGTAAATTTCGAGGGCGAAATTTCATAAGGAGGGGAGATTGTAAGACCCCGAATTTTATGAAATGAAAGTATTCAATTTTCTTATAATTATTATTTTATTTCGTAAATGGTTAAATTGATAAATGTTAAAGTTAAGGGTGATATGTGAAATTTTTTGCAAAGTATTTAAGTTGTTATAAAATATTCGTTTGGTCGAGGAATATTTTTTTTGTCGGGGAATATCCGTATGATGGCACAATCATTGGTGGATCCCATAACGGAAGTATTGTCGTAGTAAAAAAACGACAGAATTATCATTTTATAAAAATAACTACGCGAAAGTGTTACCGTTAAAACCGCTTGAACTACTTTCAGTAGTAAAAGTACGATGTCGTGTGTGGTTGCATAGTAGCACCACGGTATTGATTATTGATGTTTACGTAAAAAGTCACTCGCTTATACTCAATTATTGCTACAATGAAGTCTTTGCATCATATCTCTCATATTATTGATTCAATTATTGTCACAGTATCATCTGTATAATTTATTATATTATTAAATCAATAATTGAGACGACAAAGTTATTCATATTATTATTTGAAATATTGACAATGTCTAGAAGTTCTGTTAAGGAGAAGTTAGATAATCTAATTGCTACTAATAATAGGAGAAAATCCTTATCGAAAGCCCCTTTCCTCAGGAACGACACGTTGTTAAATATTGTGAGTTATAATATTAATGATGAATAAGTTCGTGTTGATTAAAGATGAAATTGATAGTTCCATTGTGTTGGTATTATTAGTGTTAGTGGAAATCGACATCTATTCCGATAATAATTGATGTCTGGAGGTTATATTGACCAATCGGGTAATTAATCGGATAAATGAGCAATTAATTTCTATTAATTCACATGCTTATAACTGTTTGTTCACATGTGTGTACTTTTGATTCACATGCATGTACTATTAGGGGAGGTGGTGCAAGATTAATAATACTTGCATGACTAAATTAAAAATGGAGGTATATGTAAGACCCCAACTTTTTGAATAAAGATTAAATTTTCTCGAAATATATTTTTGAATATTATGGTGTGGATTTGATATAATGTTATAGTTGTGGGTAATATTTACAAATTTTGCAAAGTACGCAAGTTGTTATATAATATTCGATTGGTCGGGGAATATTCATTTTAACAGGAATATTCGTGATAACTAAGCACAATCATCAGTGGACCCCCATTAACGGAATTATTGCCTTTGATTGAGAAAACGACAAAAATACTTTATGAAAATAACGGCGAAAGTTTTACCAATTAACTGTTGAAACACCCTTGTTAAAAGTACGATGAATACTGCGTGGTTGCATAGTAGCACCGGTATTGATTATTGATGCTTACGTGAGAAGTCACTCGCTTATACTCAATTATTGCTACAAATAATTCTTTGATCATATCTATCATATTATTGATTCAATTATTGTCACAAAGATCATCTCGCATAAAATGTTTTTTATTAAATCAATACTTGAGATGACAAAGTTATTCATATTATAAATTGCAATATTTACAATGTCTAGAAGTTCATCAAGGAGAGGTTTGGTCACCTAATTGCGGCCTTGATAGGGAGAAATCCTTATTGAAAGCCCTCTTTCCAAGGAACGACCGTTGATAAATATTGTGAGTTATATTATTAATAATGAATGTTGTTCTTGAGTTGAATTTGGAGACGTGGAAGTGATATTTGAGTCCTAAACGATTTAAATTAGTAAAAATAGTCTATAAACACAAAATTTTCCTGATTCACTATTTGGTCAAAAAATTCAACAGCTTGACTTTTTTGGGAAAAGTCAAACGTCGAAATTTCAAAATTTATATTTTGATAAAAATAGTTTCATTATGTTTGAATTGTTTGTGTTAGTGAAAATCGACATTTATTCCGATGATAATTGATGTCTAGGGGTTATATTGATAAATCGGGTAATTTTTTTGGATAAATGAGCAATTAATTGCTACTAATTCACATGCTTATATAACTATTTGTTCACATATGTGTACTATTGAATCACATTATTTACTATTAGGGGAGTTGGTGCAAGATTGATAATACTTGCATGACTAAATTAAAAATGGAGGTATAGATGGAGGTACTATACTGAAATTCGTATTTTTCACATGATTATACTATTGATTCACATGATTGAACTATTGATTCACATTATTTACTATTAGGGAAGTTGGTGCAAGATTGATAATACTTGCAGGACTAAATTATAAATGAAAGAAAAGTTGGAGGTATTGTACTGTAATTTTCGAGCCCTAAAACGTGCAATTATCGAAACTATATTTTCCTATAAATAGAAGCTCATTATTCCTTCATTTCTCACCAATTCACAAAAGCTTTAGAGAGATTATTATAGAGAGAAATTATAGAGAGAAAGAAGAAGAGAAATCTGCTACCTCACTATTCCAATATCCAGTTTTTTTCCAAGGTAGGGAGTATTATTTCTTTCTTATCTATGAAGAGAAATTTTGTTATTCCATTCTTTATTATTCTGTTGGAATAACTTGTATACGCGGGCTACCCTATACTTGGTGAAATTCTTCTGTTGTTCCATTCTTTATCATTATGTTGGAACATCCTCGTGCATAAGTTCTTCACGGGACTTCGGTTCCGCTTTTATTATTCTCGTTGAAATATCCTATTCATGCGTTTTACGGCGGACTGATTCCGTCTTTATTATTCATTTAGAATATCCTCGTCAGACGCTTTTACGTACGGACTGATTCCGCCTTTTTATTATTCTCGCTGGAATATCCTCGTCAGACGCTTTCTGCCGGACCTAATTCCGTTATTTATTATTCTGTTGGAATAACCTGCCTGTGCGGTCTATCGCATGCCTGATGATTTCTTTTGTTATTCCATTCCTTATTATACTCAGTTGGTTAAAGTTTTGACTTCTATACTCCATGAAATTAGTGGAATATCCTTGATATTTGCGCTTCATCCAGTATCTTTTAATGGAAATATTCTTCTGTGCATTCTTGAATTTTACTCTACAAAGCAGTATCATGTTGACAATTTGGACGTTATTAGTTCATGGATAAAATAATTCTTGAACTTGTTTTATTTAATTCTTATATCATTGTCATCATCCTCATGTTTATATTTTGTTGAAAGTCATCTGTGGCCTATAGTGCATAGATGGAGTTGGTATAATTATGACCAGGGATTATTCGGTGTAATCATGACCGTAATGTTACAAATGATGTGTTAAAAGTCCTTATTGGCCCGTAGTGCATTAATGGACAGTTGTTAGCATGATCATGACCATTATTGAATACACAAATATTCTTGGCCCGTAGTGCATGGATAATTGTGGTCGTGATACTAAAGAATATCCTTGGCCAGTAGTAGTGTGAGGGTGATTCGATGATGTGGATTATTTATTGTTTGAGTCCCAAATGATAAAAGTGATGAAAACCTTCTAAATCATAAAAGATAGTAGATTTTTTCTCTACTGACTCTTTTAATGGATTGCTTGTTCATCTGCAGCTTAAACTTGATGGTTGTTATATTGTATCGCTTTAACATCATGTTGAAGGCTAACGATAATATATTATGCATTATCTTAGTCATAATATTTTCATCTCTTTAGTTGAGCTCACCTTTTACTTTAATTGTTCTCTTGTGAAATGAGAACGTGGCGCAGGACTAGTCGGGGAACGGAGTGATGTACCAGGATGATAGCATTAGTAGTCCTCACTATTCTCGCGAAATAGTGTAATAATAATTGTAATAAGGACTCTTTTGAGTTTGTATAATCTCTAGTAGACAATATTTGTATTCAAACTCACAGTTTATGTTTTGTCGTATTGTACACGACAGTTGTATTATTAAGTTGTATTTGAATTTATGTACCATTAAGTGGCGACCAAAGATGGGTGACGTATACCTAATTTTGGGGGCGTCACAGTTGGTATCAAAGCTTAGGGATATGATCCCTAGCTAAGATATGAGACTAGAACTAGGAGGGGAGAGACGGGAAATTCCTTCACTAGTATGACCTACCTAAGTTTATTTGGTATTTGATTGGTCGGTCAGAGTATAGTGATAATATGTTGCATGTCAATTAACCCTTGTTTTGTGGCAGTGTTTGAAAATGGCATCTGAGAATGTTGAGAACATCAATGGAGCACAGGAGACCGTTGAGTCTCCACATATTAATAACCAGGACAACGTGCATCAGGAAGGCGACAATCCTGATGCAAACAACAACACTAACCAAATGATGAACGATGGAATGTTTCGAGGCTTCATGCAATTCATGCAACATCAAAGCAGAGCGGCTCCTGCTCAAAATGCAGTGTAAACACAGAAACTCTCGGCCATCACCGCTAAAGCAGTTCAAGGAGCTGGGACCACCGGAGTTTATTAGAGAGCCAAAACCACTTAAGGCGGAAGCATGGATAAAGCAAATCACCAAGATAGTTGATGTCTTGGGACGTTCCGAGGAGCAAAAGGTTCCCTTCGCCACATTTATGTTGCGTGAAGAAGTAGATTACTGGTGGGAATCTGAAAAGCGTACTCGACTGGCCGACTCAAGATGTCTTGGGAGAAGTTCCAAGAGCTGTTCAACGACAAGTACTTTCCCGAAAGTATTCGTCACATGAAGGAGGTAGAGTTTATCAAGTTGGAACAAAACAATATGACCGTGTCGCAATACGAGGCTAAATTTGCGAAGTTATCCCGGTTTGCATCCCATTTGGTCGATAATGAGGAGGGAATGACACGAATGTTTTTAAGAAGTTTAAAACCGGAGATACGTCAATATCTTATTTCTCATAAACTGTGTTTGTACTCAGATGTTGTAAATAAGGCTCAGTTATTGGAGCGCGGTAACGAGTCAACGTAACCAAGAGAAAGCAGCCGGCAACATGAAAATACCAGTGGCATCAGTCATCGAAGCGATGACAACAAACGTGGAGGGAATCAACATGCCAGAAATGGTAACTACTTCGGTGGTAATCATGGCCAAGACAGTAAAAATGGACATTTCAAGAAAAGGAGATTCAACAATGATGGAAAGACGTCAGCACCAGCAACCGTGGTTAAGGAAAGAGAACGACCACCTATCATATGCTTCAAATGTGGAGGGGAGGGACATATCAGTCCAAACTGCGCGATGCCATCCAAAGCGTGTTATAATTGTGGAAGAGAAGGTCACCTAGCCCGATTTTGTCATTCACCAAGACAAGTTCAATAGAATGGAGGCACCAAAGTCATCCCCGAAAAAAGTCAAAGCCAAAGGTGGTGCAAGGGAGAGCATTTGTTGTGACCTCCCGTAAAGCAAGGAACTGAACGAGGTCATCACGGGTAAGCTTATCATAAACTCTAGTGAAGTCTATACCTTATTTGATACCCCATTTGTACCCATTCTTTATTTTTCCTACTTGCGCTCAACGCTTAAATTTGACTCAGAGAAATTAGACTTTGACTTATCTGTTGAAACTCCATTAGGAGAAACCTTCATTACATCCAATCGCTTATAAGTCTTGTTTGATTCAAATCGATAATCGCATCGTTACTTCGTCGATCTCATCTCCTTAAAAATATTTGCATTTGACGTGATTCTAGGATTGATTGGTTAACTACTCATCATACTAAAATTGATTATTTTAAGTAAGGTTGTTAGCTTTCATATTCCTAATAAACCTATTATGCGAATTCAAGCGAACAAACCATTAAAATCAATCACGGTCATCTCAAGCCACAAAGCTATTCGTTTATTAAAAAACGGATGTCAAGCTTTCTTAGCTCATGTAACGGATTTAAACAAAAATACGTCAGATTTGAAGGATATTTCTATTTTTAATAAATTTCCTGACGTATTCCCTGAAGAACTTCCTGGCCTACCCCCAGAGCGTGAAGTTGAATTTTGTATCGACCTTGAACCCGGTACAAAACCCATTTCCAAAGCCCCATATCGAATGGCTCCTATTGAACTTCAGGAGCTAAAGACCCAATTTTAGGAATTGTTAGACATTGGTTTCATTCGTCCTAGTATGTCTCCTTGGGGTGCTCCTGTTCTATTCTTGAAGAAGAAAGATGGGAGTATGTGACTTTGTATTGATTATCGGGAGTTGAATCATGTCACCATCAAAAATAGGTACCCATTGCCACGTATTGATGACCTGTCTGATCAGTTACAAGGAGCATAATTTTTTTCAAAGATCGATCTTCGTTCTGGATATCATCAGCTAAAGGTTAAAACTGAGGATATTCCAAAGACTGCCTTCAGAACTCGGTACGGGCATTATGAATTCTTAGTAATGTCTTTTAGATTGACTAATGCTCCTGCTACCTTCATGGATATGATGAACCGAGTATTCAAGGAATATTTGGATCACTTTGTGGTCGTCTTTATTGATGACATCCTTATTTATTCCAAAAGCCGTGAAGATCATGAGCAACACTTTAGGCTGATACTCCAAAAGCTTCGTGAATATAAGCTTTATGCCAAGTTAAAGAAATGCGAGTTCTAGCTTGAGGAAGTAGCATTCCTTGTGCATGTAGTATCAAGTAATGGAATACCCGTTGACCCGGCAAAGATTGAAGCTATTCAAAGATGGTAGCAACCCAAATTAGTGACCGAAGTACGTAGCTTTCTCGGTTTAGCTGCTTATTATCGGAGATTCATGGAAGGATTTTCTCGAATCGCTACTCCATTAACTCAGCTGACTCGAAAAGATACAAAGTTCGGTTGGAGCGAGGAATGTGAGAAGAGTTTTCAAGAACTCAAAAGGAGACTCATTTTAGCACCTGTTCTGACAATACCATCTGGTTCGGAGGGATTTGTCATCTATATTGATGACATCCTTATTTACTTCAAAAGCCTTGAAGATAATGAGCAACACATGAGGCTGATACTCCAAAAGCTTCATGAAAACAAGTTATATGCCAAGATGAAGAAATGCGAGTTCTGGCTTGAGGAAGTAGCATTCCTTGGGCACGTAATATCAAATCACAGAATATCTGTTGACCCGACAAAGATTGAAGCAATTCAAAGCTGGGAGCAACCTAAGTCAGTGACCAAAGTGCGTAGCTTTCTTGGCTTAGCTGGTTATTATCGGAGGTTCGTGAAAGGCTTTTCTCGAATCGCTACTCCGTTAACTCAGCTGACTCAGAAAAATATAAAATTCGGTTGGAGCGAGGAATGTGAGAAGAGTTTTCAAGAACTCAAGAGGAGGCTCATTTCAGCACCTGTTTTGACAATACCAGCTGGTTCAGAGGGATTTGTCATATACAATGATGCTTCAGGCAAAGGTTTAGGGTGTGTTCTCATGCAACATGGGAAAGTCATAGCCTATGCCTCAAGACAACTCAAAGAATATGAGAGGAATTATCATACTCATGATCTAGAGTTGGCAGCTGTTGTTTTCGTACTTAAAATTTGGAGGCATTATTTGTATGGAGAGAAAGTGGAGATCTTTACGGATCATACAAGCCTAAAATATTTCTTCACTTAAAAGGAACTCAACATGCGACAACAACATTGGCTTGAACTGTTGAAAGATTATGATCATACCATCCTGGAAAAGTGAACGTGGTAGTTGATGCACTGAGTAGAAGATCATATGCGGGTACAAGTGCAATATTGTCAACGCAAAGGCCCATTTTGTATGACTTGCAAAGGATGAAGTTAGAGATAAAGACTCCAGGGACCCACATAATGATGGCAAACATACTAGTAGAACCGACTTTAATCGATAAAGTTAAAGCTGCTCAAGCTACAGACCTGGAGCTAATGCGTATGAAGAAGAAAGTGCAAGAAGGTGCTATGCCGGAAGCAAGAATCGATGAGGAAGGAATACTTTGAGTCAACTCCAGACTTTGTGTTCGTAACAACCCTGATTTAAAGTATAAAATCATGATGGAGGCGCACAACACACCGCTTGCAATCCATCTCAGGAGTACCAAAATGTATCGTGATCTTCACATACATTTTGGTGGAGCAATATGAAGAGAGAGATAGCAGAGTTTATCTCAAGGTGTTTAACTTGTCAATGAGTCAAGGCGGAGCATCAAGTACCAAAAGGTCCATTGCAACCACTTGAAATTCTAGAATGGAAGTGGGAACACATTACTATGGATTTCGTTACTGGTCTTCCCAAGGTTTCTCAAGGCATAGATGCAATTTGGGTCATTGTTGATAGATTGACCAAGTCTGCTCAATTCTTACCTATACGAGAAACTTATACACTTGAACGTCTTGCTCGTATGTACATAAACGAGATTGTAAGACTGCATGGTATGCCAATATCCATAATTTTTGATCGAGACCCAAGATTCACTTCAAGATTTTGGGTTAGTTTGCAAAAAGCTATGGGCATGAATTTACGATTTAGCTCGACATATCATCCTCAGACGGAAGGGCAGTCGGAGAGGACCATTCAAACTCTTGAAGATCTATTAAGACTCTGTGTCCTTGACTTCAAGGGAAGTTGGGATAAGTTCCTACCATTGGTGGAGTTTTCCTACAACAACAGTTATCAAACAAGTATTGGCATGACTCCATTTGAGGCGTTGTATGGAAGAAAGTGTCGTTCTCTAGTATGCTGGGATGAGGTGGGTGAAGCAACGTTGTTGGGACCGAAGTTGGTACATATGACTACAGAAAAGATTCAAACGATCCGACAACGTATAAAAACCTCACAAGATCGACAAAAGAGTTATGCTGATCTTCATCGAAAGGACGTGGAATTCGATATTGGAGATCATGTGTTATTACATGTTTCTCCATGGAAGGGAGTTACGAGATTTGGAAAGAGGGGAAAGCTCAACCCTCGATTCATTAGCCCATTTTTAATCCTCGATCGAGTAGGAACTGTGGCATATAGACTCGCTTTACCGCCATGTATGTCTCGTGTTCATAACGTTTTTCACATATCTATGTTACGTAAATATGTGAAAGACCCGAACCACATTATTGAATTAGAACCAGACGAGATAGAGGAAGATTTAACGTATGAAGAGTTACCTGTTAAAATTTTGGATAAAAAGGATCATATTCTACGCTCCAAGGTTATACCTCAAGTTAAAGTATTATGGAGAAACCACGATGTGGAAGAAATGACCTGGGAGTTAGAATCTGAGATGAAATCAGGATATCCTTACCTCTTCGACATACCAGGTACGCACCCTAATTTTGAGGACGAAATTTCATAAGAAGGGGAGGTTGGAAGACCCCAACTTTTTGAATAAAGATTAAATTTTCTCAAAATATATTTTTGAATATTATTGTGTGGATTTGATATAATGTTATAGTTGTGGGTAATATTAACAAATTTTGCAAAGTACGCAAGTTGTTATATAATATTCGATTGGTTGGGGAATATTCGTTTTAACAGGAATATTCGCACAACTAAGACAATCATTAGTGGACCCCACAATGTAATTATTGTCGGATTGAGAAAACGACAAAAATACTTTATGAAAATAACGACGGAAGTTTTATCATTAATCGTTGAAACACCCGTGTTAAAAAGTGACAAGAATACGCGTGGTTGCATAGCAGCACACTGTATTGATTATTGATGCTTACGTGAGAAGTCACCGGTTATACTCAATTATTGCTACGAAGAATTCTTGCGATCATATCTATCATATTATTGATTCAATTATTGTCACAGTATCATCTGCATAAAATGTTTTTTTATTAAATCAATACTTGAGACGATAAAGTTATTCATATTATAAATTGTAATATTTACAATGTCTAGAAGTTCTGTCAAGGAGAGGTTTGGTCACCTAATTGCGCGCCAATAGGGAGAAATCCTTAATGGAAAGCCCTCTCTTTCCTGGGAACCACCTGGTTGATAAATATTGTGAGTTATAATATTAATAATGAATGTTGTTCGGAGTTGAATTTGGAGACGCAGAAGTGATGTTTGAGTCCGGAACGACGAAATTAGTAAAAATAGTCTATAAACACAAAATTTTCCGGGATTCACTATTTGGTCAAAAAGTCAACAGTTGACTTTTTCGAGAAAAGTCAAACGTCGAAATTTTAAAATTTATATTTTTGATAAAAATAGTTTCATTATGTTGGAATTGTTTGTGTTAGTGAAAATCGACATTTATTCCGATGATAATTGATGTCTAGGGGTTATATTGATAAATCGGGTAATTTATCGGATAAATGAGCAATTAATTGCTACTAATTCACATGCTTATATAACTATTTGTTCACATATGTGTACTATTGAATCACATTATTTACTATTAGGGGAGTTGGTGCAAGATTGATAATACTTGCATGACTAAATTAAAAATGGAGGTATAGATGGAGGTACTATACTGAAATTCGTATTTTTCACATGATTATACTATTGATTCACATGATTGAACTATTGATTCACATTATTTACTATTAGGGAAGTTGGTGCAAGATTGATAATACTTGCAGGACTAAATTATAAATGAAAGAAAAGTTGGAGGTATTGTACTGTAATTTTTGAGCCCCAAAACGTGCAATTATCGAAACTATATTTTCCTATAAATAGAAGCTCATTATTCCTTCATTTCTCACCAATTCACAAAAGCTTTAGAGCGATTATTATAGAGAGAAATTATAGAGAGAAAGAAGAAGAGAAATCTGCTACCTCACTATTCCAATATCCAGTTTTTTTCCAAGGTAGGGAGTATTATTTCTTTCTTATCTATGAAGAGAAATTTTGTTATTCCATTCTTTATTATTACATTGGAATAACTTTTGTATCGCTGAGCTACCCTATACTTGGTGAAATTCTTACATTGTTCCATTCTTTATCATTCCGTTGGAACATCCATGCTCACATGCGTTCTCTGCGGACTGGTTCCGCTCTTTATTATTCTGAAATATCCTATCTCATGCGTTTTACGCCGGACTGATTCCGCCTCTTTATTATTCGGTTAGAATATCACATGCATGCGCGTTCTACTTGAGACTGATTCCGCTTTATTATTCATTTGGAATATCCTCGTCATGCATGCGTTTACGCTTGGACACTGATTCCGCTCTTATTATTACATTTGGAATATCCTATCAGACGCTTTTACGCCGGACTGATTCCGTTATTTATTATTCATTGGAATAACTTTTGCTTTGTCGCGATCTATCGCATGCCCGTGATTTCTTTTGTTATTCCATTCCTTATTATACTCAGTTGGTTAAAGTTTTGTCTTCTATACTCCATGAAATTAGTGGAATATCCTTGATATTTGCACTTCATCCAGTATCTTTTCATGGAAATATTCTTCTGAGCATTCTTGAATTTTACTCTACAAAGCAGTATCATGTTGACAATTTGGACGTTATTAGTTCATGGATAAAATAATTCTTGAAATTGTTTTATTGAATTCTTATATCATTGTCATCATCCTCATGTTTATATTTTTTTGAAAGTCATCTGTGGCGTAGAGTGCATAGATGGACTTGGTATGATTATGACCAGGGATTATTCGGTTGTAATCATGGTAGTAATGTTACAAATGATGTGGTAAAAGTCCTCATTGGCCCGTAGTGCATTGATGGACGATTGTTGGCATGATCATGACCATTATTGAATACACAAATATTCTTGGCCCGTAGTGCATG
Organism: Panax ginseng; assembly: GCA_020205605.1. Lineage (NCBI taxonomy): Eukaryota > Viridiplantae > Streptophyta > Magnoliopsida > Apiales > Araliaceae > Panax > Panax ginseng. The sequence goes on from CM035142.1 coordinate 55,177,153, forward strand.
GATAATTGTGGTCGTGATACTAAAGAATATCCTTGGTAGTAGTGCGGGGGGTGATTCGATGATGTGGATTATTTATTAAGTCGAGTCCCAAATGATAAAAGTGATGAAAACCTTCTAAATCATAAAAGATAGTAGATTTTTCTCTACTTGACTCTTTTAATGGATTGCTTGTTCATTGCAGATTAAACTTGATTGTTGTTATATTGTATCGCTTTAACATCATTGAAGGCTAACGATAATATATTCTCGCATTATCTTAGTCATAATATTTCCCTCTTGGGCTAATTGAACTCACCTTTTTACTTTTATTGTTCTCTTGAGAAATGAGAACGTAGCGAGGGACTAGTCGGGAAGCGGAGTGACGGACGATGATAATAGCATTAGTAGTCCTCACTATTCTGTGAAATAGTGTAATAATAATTGTAATAAGGACTCCTTTTGAGTTTGTATAATCTGTAGTAGACAATATTTGTATTCAAACTCACAGTTTATGTTTTGTCGTATTGTACACGACAGTTGTATTATTAAGTTGTATTTAAATTTATGTACCATTAAGTGGCGACCCAAGATGGGTGACGTATACCTAATTTTGGGGGCGTCACAATTGGTATCAAAGCTTAGGGATATGATCGATGGCCAAGATATGAGACTAGAACTAGGAGGGGAGAGACGGGGAATTCCTTCGATAGTATGACCTACCTAAGTTTATTTGGTATTTGATTGGTCGGTCAGAGAATAGTGATAATATGTTGCATGTCAATTAACCCTTGTTTTGTGGCAGTGTTTGCAAATGGCATCCAAGAATGTTGAGAACATCAATGGAGCACAGGAGACCGTTGAGTCTCCACAGATCAATAACCAGGACAACGTGCATCAGGAAGGCGACAATCCTCATGCAAACAACAACACTAACCAAATGATGAACGATGGAATGTTCCGAGGCTTCATGCAATTCATGCAACATCAGGCGAGAGCGGCTCCTGTTCAAAATGCAGGTGTAAACACAGGAAACTCTCGGACGGTCACCGCTAAACAGTTCAAGGAGTTGGGACCACCGGAGTTTATTGGAGAGCCAAAACCACTTAAGGCGGAAGCATGGATAAAGCAAATCACCAAGATATTTGATGTCTTGGGATGCTCCGAGGAGCAAAAGGTTCCCTTCGCCACCTTTATGTTGCATGAAGAAGCGATTCTTGGTGGGAATCAGAAAAAGCATTACTGACTGGCCTTTTTCGAAGATGTCTTGGGAGAAGTACTTTCTCGAAAGTATTACGTCATGTGAAGGAGGAGGAGTTTATCAAGTTGGAACAAAACAATATGGCCAGGTAATCGTGTCTGAGGCTAAATTTACGGAGTTATCCCGTTTGCATCCCATTTGGTCGATAATGAGGAGGCGAATGACATGAATGTTTTAAGAGGTTTAAAATCGGGATCGTCAATATCTTATTTCTCATAAACTGTGTTTGTACTCAGATGTTGTAAATAGGGCTCAGTTATTGGAGTGTGGTAACGAGTCAATGCAACCAAGAGAAAGCAGCCGGCAGCATGCAAATACCAGTGGTATCAGTCATTGAAGCGGTGACAACAAACGTGGAGGGAATCAACATGCGAAAATGGTAACCACTTGGTGGTAATCATGGCGAAGACAAAAAAATGGACATTTCAAGAAAAGGAGATTCAACAATGATGGAAAGACGTCGGCCAAAGAAACGTGGTTAAGGAAGGAGAACGACCACCTATCATATGCTTCAAATGCGGAGGGGAGGGACTTATCAGTCCAAACTGCGCGATGCCATCCAAAGCGTGTTATAATTGTGGAAGAGAAGGTCACCTAGACCAATTTTGTAGTTCACGGAAGACAAGTTCAGCTAGGATGGAGGCACCAAAGGCCGTCCCAGAAAAGTCAAAGCCAGTGGTGCAAGGGAGAGCATTTGTTGTGACCTCCCAGAAAGTAAGGAACCCGAACGAGGTCATCACGGGTAAGCTTATCATAAACTCTAGTGAAGTATATACCTTATTTGATACCGGTTCTACCCATTCTTTTATTTCTTCTACTTGCGCTCAACGTTTAAATTTGACTCCGGAGAAATTAGACTTTGACTTATCTGTTGAAACTCCATTAGGAGAAACCTTCATTACATCCACTATTTATAAGTCCTCATTGGCCTGTAGTGCATTGATGGACATTTGTTGATATGATCATAACAATTGATGATTACATGAATATTCTTGGCCCGTAGTGCAGGGATGATTCGATGATGTGGTTTATTTATTAAGCTGAGTCTCATCGATAAAGTTGATGAAAAACCTTTTTAAATTATAGAAGATAGTAGATATCATGCTCTACTTGACTCTTCTAATGGATTGCTTGTTCTACTGCAGTTAAACTTGATGTTTATTATATTTTATTAGTTTAACACTATTGAAGAGTAACGATAATTTATTCTGCATTATCTTAGTCATAATATTTCTTACTGGGCTAGTTGAGCTCACCCTTTTTTTTTCATTGTTCTCTTCAGAAAATGAGAATATAGCTGGGACTAGTCAGGGAATGGAGTGACGGTCCAGATGTTTGCATTAGCAGTCTTCACTATTCAGTGAAATAATGTGATAATAAATGTAATAAGGACTCCATTTGAGTTTGAATATTGTCTAGAAGACAATATTCGTACTAAAACTCCCAGCTTATGTTTTGTCATATTTTACAGGATAGTTGTATAATTAAGTTGTATTTGAATTTTGTACCATATATTTGGTGACTCAGAATGGGTGATGTATACCTATTTTGGGGGCGACACAGAAGGCATACCGCCCTGTGGATACTCATCATCGAAGAAGTCCGTCTAAAGCTGTGGGTTCAGAGGATAAGGGTCGATATATTCAAAAGAAGAGGGATTCTCCGGAGAAGGAAGTCTTTTCGCAACCGGAAGCAGTGGAGTTTCTGGTCATGGAACTGAAGGATCTTCGAAAACAGCTAGCTGAAGTTCAACAAATGAAGGATACTTCGGGAAAGAAGGCGTCTCCTTTTTCCTCGGATATTCTTAAGGAGAAGGCTGATCCTACCAAGAAGCTTCCTCATATGGAGAGTTATGATGGATCTGGGGATCCTTATGACCATAGCCAGGCATTTGACAGGCTGATGGACTATTACGATGTTAGTGATGTTGCCAAATGTCAGACATTTGTAACGACGCTCAGAAAAGACGCCAGGCAGTGGATGGGTACTCTGCCTTTGGATTCAGTCTCGTCTTGGACATATCTATGTAGTAAGTTTCGTGCTCATTTTGGGAGCAACAAAAGAAGAGGAAAGCCTACCGTTTCCTTGGCTCAAGTTCAACAATTTTTGAATGAGTCTCTGAGCCAGTACGTGAAGCATTTCAGGGAATCAGTCGGCCAAGTGACAGATCTCAATGATCTTTAAGCTGTGGGGCTATTTCAGAATGGATTAGATTTGGTGAAATCCAAGAAACTGGTAAAGAAGATGATGTTTCACCACCCTAAGAGTTTAGCCGAAGCTTTCGATAAAGCTTAGGGCTATATTGTGGTAGAGGAAGCTATGAATAGCTTGGAGCGTCCCTCTTCGGACAAGTTGAAGGAGACAGACAAAGATAAAGCTGAGGGCACTCAGAAGAGAAACGAAGGGAATAACAATCGCTATGAAGGAGGATCCAAGAAATACAACAACAATTGACGACAAGGAGGAGGTCATCCGCCTGTTCCGACTCAGAAGGTGAACAAGATGTACACTCAACTAAATATGGATAGGGCTGCCATTCTGGATCGAATCAAAGATCAACCCTACTTTGAGCCACCTCGAGACAATATTAAGCCTGAAGATTGTAATTCTCGCAAGTATTGTGATTACCATCAAACTTTGGGACACGATACTAATGATTATTGTAGTTTAAAGGATTTTATTGAGAGGAAAGTTCAAGGTGGCGCACTGGTTCAGTACGTAGCAGGAAGAGCACCTCCAGAAGACTAGCAAGGGGAGAGGAGACACATTCGGGTTGCTCGGCCCGATTCGACCCTACGTTTCCAAATTGCTTTGAAACGACCCGGTGAGGCATGTAGTCGATGTTATTACTGGGGGTAATTCTGGCAAGGTTATTGGAAAGAGGCGTCGAGGATACTTGGATTCGGTTATGTCAGTGGCGGGTACGCTACTAAAGACTGACAAACCTTATCTAGGTACGACAATCTCCTTTACTGATGAGGATTACCCTCCGGAGCCTATCGAACCCCATGAAGGAGCGTTGGTGATAACTGCACAGGTGGGTTCGGTGGACATGAAGAGGATGATGATCGATAATGGGTCTTCTGTTGATATTCTATACGCTAATACTTATCAGAGGATGCATCTGGATGGGCAAAAGATGGAGGTTGGGCAAGAGGCTCCTTTATATGACTTTAGCAATGATCCAGTGAAGGTAGCAGGGACTATTGAGCTACCGGTTATCTTCGGTACGACTCCACAACAGGTTAAAATAATATGTAAATTTTATTTTGGGCATGTAGATTCGACTTACAACGCCATATTGGGTATACCTACTTTGACTGCTCTGTAAGCTGTGACGTCAATTCCTCACTTCAAAATCAAGTTCCTGACATCACATGGAGTTGGTGAGGTGGCAAGGGATTTGGATTTAGCCAGGCGTTGCTATCGAAATGTCGTGATTGCTTCGGGTGTGACGAACGAGATTTTGTAATTTAATTCTTAATATTTATTGAATTAAATAAATATTTTCGATGATTCAATTATTAGATTAAATAATTAATTGATGCAATTGTGATAGATTAATTTAATTATATGTGTTATATTTATTAAATTAATGTGGAGAATTTTATTATTCGAAGTATGTAATTATGTGAGCTTATTGAATTAAAAGAAATATTTAATAAACCTAATGTTATTTTAATTAATTTAATAATTAATTAGAGATGTAATAATTTGACATTATTAATAAATAAGAATTTAATTATTTGATTATGTGAATTAATGAGAAATTATTATATTATATTTAAATTAAATTAAATAAGATATTTGAATTATTGTGTAAGGGTGTGACATTATTTAAACTATATTATAAAGGTTTAATTAAATTAATTGAGTATAAGCCTTTTTAAGGCTAGCCAAACATGACATTAGTGGAGGTTGAGGGCAGTTAACCCATGATGGGTAACTGACCTCCACAATGCGTCAGTTCACCGTTATTATTATACGTCTTCCTTTCCTTTTCATTTGTTTGCTAAGTCTAGAAAATAAGCAGAGAAAGATTGAAAGTTCACAGAGAGAAAGTGTGAGATTGAGAGAAATTGTGAGTGTGAAATCAACAAGTATTTGTGAAGGATCATCATTGATCATCTCTTCTAATCTATACTCCGGGTAATTTCTCCAAACCAATTTTTATTTTACGTTATATAAGTTTTCATGAATATGGCTTTCAAAATTTTGTAAAGTCTCTATAAATGGGAAAATGATATGATTATGGGTTTGTGTATGTGTTAAGATGTATCATGTCGTATTTGATTATATATAGTATAGAAATCATATCATCAGTTTTATAATATTATAACGTATGTTATTTACAGAGTATGGAATATGGCCATATGGCCCTTATACGTGATTTTAATATGTCAAACATAAATTGTTTTCTAAAATTTCCACTCGTATATAATTATGCATGTTAAAACGAAGGAAACGAAACTTGAATGGATGAATTTGGTGTTATAACGAATCCGTAGTGTTAAAATTTTATGTTTTGTTTCAAAACCTTCAAGAACATCAAGAACAGTGAAAATTACATGTTTTAATTGGTTAAAATCATTCTATAAAGGTTGGGTAATGATTATGTACGAATTCTAATATATGAGTATGTTTAAATTAATGAATTTAGTAACCATGTAATGATAAATTCGCCTAACTAGAAATTCAAAATCGGAGTGTCGTTATGGCATACTGAACTCAGAACCTAAAACTTCATGGCATACCATAGTCTCAATAGTAGCGCCACAAAGACCTTACTTGTCATGAGACCAAAGTATAAATCATTGCAATGCTTATTTCCTTAGTAGAATGTCCAGAAATGCAATTTTTAGTATTCAAGTATAGAAATGTGATGGTAACTTAACCTAATGAACATAAAAATATGTTAGGAGTATAATGAGATATTAAAACAGATTATTAACATGTCAGTAACATAATTGCATGTGGATTGAATTATTGAATGCATAATTAGCTTATTATTCGTGAAATGTTTATTATGTGACAAAAAGTGTGATAATTTGACTAAGTATAGTCATAATTCGAATTAGATAAAGAGAATGAACTTGTGATGACTAGTTACATTATAATTAACTATAGTTGTGAATGGAAATGATATGTAGGATTAAATTCAAGGAACATGTTTAATTAACGTGTTTCCTAACCCTACTTGTTATCATTATTCAAGTCATTCTCATTATTATTAATCAAGTTCAATTGTTATATTAAAGATTAATTATCTTTTCAAAGTATGATTCTGTTATACAATAATTGTTCTATTGTATACATATTGAGATTATTATTCAATTTAATTACCATTTATTGTTGAATCTTGTTAAACTAGTGAACCCTCATTTGATTCAACTAGTCCATAGTTGATGAACGTTCTAAATTTCAGAACCCTTATTGATTTATCCAAACCAAACTTCCTTTAGTGCGAACTCTAATGTCAAATGAGATGAACAACCACAGATAGGGATTACTTATCGTTAAGCGTTAAGATATTATGTGATACAAGATGGTACTAAGAAATTGATCCCCTAAGTCGAGTAGAAGAGTCCATAGTCTTATGATCATTAAAGGTTTCAAGTATAACCCTTGATAACCTAGGACATAGTTCAAGGTCTTATGACCCTCAGAAATCTTTTGATTCTTGTTATTCATTCTTGATTCAAAAGTTGAGCTTTTATTTCAGAAGTCTTTGATTCACTCGCATGTTATTATATATTGTTATTTTATTTTATACTTGTGGGCAATCATGCTCACTCTTGCGTAATAATAACATTGCAGTTAAGAACGAAAGGTACGATGAGCCTTCTACTAGCAAAGGCAAAGGCAAAGATAATAAGTGATGAAGACTTGTTATTGAATTTTTAGAATGTTATTGTAAAGACTTGATGTTGTTTAAGACTTATTTGTTTATGTTTCCGCACAGATGTTTAAGGTTAGTTTGACCTGGGATTGTATTTATTATTCAGATGTTGTAACCCCATAAGGGGAGGGTTTTATTTCTATCTATTGCATGGTTTGCATTTATTATGGGTAGATAGATAGATGATATTTGTACAGTGAACACCAAATCCCATGGAATCGAAGTACCCGAATTTGGGGGTTTCACAGGTTGGTATCAAAGCAGTAGGTTATGAACCTTAGGTGGGGGAACAACCTTAGGTAGTAGCCTTATAGGAAGAACATAGTGATTGAAAACTCTTATCGAGTTCTAAGAAATGAATTTCTTTAATTCATTGAAGATAATAAAAGACTTTATGTGTTTACGTGTTAAATTATGTGCTCACTAGTACGACTTAGTAACTAAAACTTGAAATTATGTTGTCAGGATGTCTGATGTTGGAGGAACTAGTCGAGCTGGGGAGGAGGAACCCCGAGTACCTACAGTATCGAAAGAGGAGGAGCCCCGAGACATTCATGTCGTTAGGGAACAGTTGGTACAGAGGGAGTCATCTCCATTGATCACCATTGTTGGTCAGGAGCATGAACCTGAGACCGATCCTGAGGAGGATCCTGAGGAGGAATTTGAGGAGGAAGAAGAGGAGTTTCCACCACACTCTATTGATGCTGAGATGTACGACGCGTTATACGACAGTAACGTAGAGTTACAAGACAATGTCTAGGATCTGACTGAGCGGGCGATTATTCAGCAGATTACTCTCAAGCAGAAGGAGAGGGAAATTGAGACTCTTCACTCACGACTAGGAAATGTAGAATGGGATTTGGTCCACGAGAAGGGTCAAACCGAGGAGATAGAGAAGTTGAAGAAGGAACTGAAGGAAAGCTCGGAAAGGCTGATTGTAGCAGAGGAGGGTTGGGTAAGAGAGTCACGTCGTGCTGATCTTACGGAAGAGGATGGTCGTGCAAAGAAGGCTAAGCTTGGGGAGACGTACTCCACACTTAATAAGGCAATGGATGAGGCCCAGGATCGAGTTTTGAGGTACCCAATCCAGTTCGAAGGGCTACCATCGTACATGCTGGATTGCAGGACGATGACTCTCACCATGGAAGAAGAATGTAACAAGGCTATTTAGCGTCTTAACCGGCACTGATAGGATTTGTTTAATTATGTGAAAGACTTAATTAGTTTATATGTAAATTCCGATGTGTTTATGAACGATGGAATATTTTAATATTTAAATCCTGTGGATTCTTTATCTCAGGATAGTTAATGTAAATAGCAGTGATGCTATCGTTTGATGTTAAAACTTTTGATTTAATTAAATATATCAAGTTGTTTGAGATAATGTGTTAAATAATTATGTTAAATTGTTGAGTAATGCCTTAACTAATTAGAGAAATAAACAAAGATCTAATAAACATATATTTTAACAGAAATATGCCACCAAGAAGAAGATAACAACGTCAACTAGCTCAAGAAGGATCTACAAATAACAACAATAACCCCAATGCTAATCCTGTTTAGCAATTGGTTAACTTACTAGCTGGAGCAATGAATAATCAACCTCAAGCTCCACCAAATACTACATTTAAGGATTTCAAGGTGGTGGGACTGCCAGAGTTTAAAGGTTCCATGAACCCAATTGAGGCTCAAACGTGGGTTCTGGAAATGGACAAGGTTTTCGATGTTGCTAGAGTTGGAGAAGATCAGAAGACCGCTTTTGCAACGTTTATGCTGAAGTCTGAAGCTAGTTACTGGTGGCAAGCAAACAAGGTCCATGGAGGTGAAGGCGTGATTACTTGGGAAAGATTCAAAGAGATGTTTTTCGAAATGTATTTCCCGACCAGCTCGCAGAACCAAATAAAGGTTCAGTTTCTGGAGTTGAAGCAAGGGAATATGTCTGTACCTGATTATGCGGCTAGATTCAACGAGTTGGCAAGGTTCGCCCCGTATCAAGTTCACACGGATAAGAGAAATGCGAGACGGTTTGAACAAGGACTGAAGCCCTGGGTATACAACAAAGTATCAATGTTTCAGCTAAACACTTTTGCTGGAGTACTGGAAAAGGCCATCCTCACTGAAGGTGGAAGCGATGCGGTGACCAAATACAATCAGGATCAGAAGAAGAAGAAGACTGAGAGTGAAGGAAATAACAAGGCTAGTGGAAGTGGCACAGGAGGTGGTAATTTTAATAAGAAGAAAAGGTGGAATGACAACTCATCATCGAAGAATCAACAAGGAGGTCAAAAGAAGAGAATTGAAGCATGCCCGACCTGCGGGAAAACTCATCTGGGGGTTTGTATGAAGGGAAAATGGGTGTGTTACAATTGTGGTCAGGAGGGCCACATAGCACCTAACTGTCCTAACCCAAAGAAGGGTGCCTTCTTCACCTGTGGTTCAAAAGATCATTTGGCAAGAGACTATCCTAAGAAGGGATCTGGAGGGGCAGGATCAGGAGGAAACAAGGGAAACAACAGTGGAAACGCCTTTTACTATCACAGGACCAACCGAAACTAACCGACCGACCGCCATGACTTTCAACATGACGGTGCAGGATGCAGTTCAGTCTCGTGATGTGGTGTTAGGTATCATTCCGATCAATACAATTAATGGTTATGTATTATTTGATTCGGGTGCTACTTGTTCCTTTATATCCGATAATTTTGCTAAGAATTTAGATTTGCCTAAAGATGAGTTGGATTACCCCATGAACATAAAAATTGCGAATAGAGAAATAATCCATGTTAAGTATGTACATAAGAACTGTAGAGTGGATATTAAGGTATTATCATGAATGTAGATCTTATCCCTATTTGACTTGGGGAATTTGACGTTATTTTGGGAATGGATTGGATATTCAATTACGGGGCTGTAATTGATTGCCAAAAGAAGCGTATTAACCTTATGACTCTGTCAAAGGTTGTGTTTTATGGTAGCAAGTCGCCTAGACAAGCGAGTTGTCTAACGATGATGCAGGCCAGGAAGTTGTTAAGACAGGGCTGTGTAGGATATTTAGCTTACATAGTCGACAGTTGTAAAGAGAATCCAAGAGTAGAGGAGATACTGGTAGTGAGAAACTTCGTCGATGTTTTTCCAAACGATTTGCCAGGACTTCCGCCAGATAGAGAAGTTGATTTCGTGATCGATTTGGCGCCAGGAACCGCTCCAATATCGAAAGCACCATACCGAATGGCACCAGTAGAGATGAAAGAATTAATGGTACAACTTTAAGAATTACTGGACAAAAAGTACATTCAACCGAGCGTATCGCCGTGGGGAGCGCCGATGTTTTTTGTGAAGAAGAAGGATGGAACGATGCTGCTCTGCATTGATTACAGAGAACTGAATAAGGTCACAATTAAGAATAGATATCCATTACCGAGGATCGATGATCTGTTTGATCAATTGAAGGGAGCGAAATACTTTTCCAAGATTGATTTGAGAAGTGGTTGCCATCAATTAAAGGTGAGGCCAGAGGATGTACCGAAGACAGCGTTCAGAACACGATATGGTCACTACGAATTTTTGGTTATGTCGTTTGGTCTAACGAATGCTCCTGCAGCATTTATGGGATTAATGAATGGTGTGTTCAAACCATTTTTGGACAAGTTTGTAGTGGTATTTATAGATGATATTTTGGTATATTCGAAAACCAAGGAAGAACATGAAGAGCATTTGAGATTAACGTTGGAAATATTGAGAAAGGAGAAGTTGTATGCCAAGTTTTCAAAATGCGAATTTTGGATCGAGCGTGTGCAATTTCTTGGGCACGTGATAGATAAAAACAGAATTTTGATAGATCCATCCAAAGTCGAAGCCGTGACTAACTGGGATCACCCGAGAATTCGTAGTCGAATCTGAAGTTTTCTTGGATTGATGAGTTATTACGTAAGGTTCATTCAAGACTTCTCGAATATCGCAACTCATTAATGAATTTAACTCGAAAAGCTATGAAATTTGTTTGACGGGAGAAGTGTGAGGAAAGCTTTAGAATTGAAGAAAAGGTTGAGTACAGAACCTGTGTTGTCTCTTCCGGATGATACAGGAAATTTTGTTGTTTATAGTGATGCGTCGCATAAAGGACTTGGATGTGTGCTGATGCAAAACGGAAAAGTCATTGCGTATGTGTGACCCCCCCAAAATAGGTATACAACACCCATTCTGAGTCGCCAAATACATGGTACAGAAACAACTACAACTTTATTAATACAATTGTCGTGCAAAATACGACAAAACTTAAACTGTGAGTTTAAATACAAATATTGTCATCTAGAAAATATCCACACTCAAATAAGTCCTCATTACAATTATTAATACACTATTTTATAGAATAGTGAGGACTACTAGAACCACTTCTAGAACCATCATTCCATACTCCGACTAGTACTCGCTACATTCTCGCCTCCGGAGAAGAAAAATGGAACTACAAGGAAAAGGGTGAGCTCAACTAGCCCAGTAAAGAACATTATGACTAAGATAATATAAAACAAATTATCGTTAGTCTTCAACATGGAAAAAATCTAATAGAATACAATAGACAATAAGTTTTAAATAAATATTCGCAGCGGAAATAATAATTCATTAGAAGAGTTAAGTAGAGAATGAAATCTACTATCTTCTATATATGAATTTAAAAGTTCATCGTCTATCTTTTATCCCTGTAACATCAATCAATATATATCTGGAATCAAATATTCATCTTTGCACTACAAGCTAAAGATATTCATCAGTTGGTCATGTTCATCTAAACACATGTTCATCTTTGCACTACGGGCCAAAGATATTCATCAGAAATCATTCATCTTTGCACTACAGGCCAAAGATATTCAGTTATATCATCATTTAGGACTGAGGATGATGAAAAATATTTTAAAGAAAACGAATCCAGTGAAATAAAAGAACAAATATTAAGTATTCGTACTTTAAACAATCCAAGTTCAAAAATACTTCATAAATAACCAGAGTGGAGTAAAATTCAAGAATGAAGACCAAAACATAGATCCAATCAATGATAGGAATCATAACAGACAATCTTGGACATAGAAAAGAAAATTTAATTTTTCTATGAATAGTGTCGTATTCATGAATAGTGCCGTATACATGAATAGTAACTCCGACACTAAAAGATAGAAATTTTACAAAAAAATCATCATGCTTCGTGAATAGTACTCGTGAATAGTAACTCGTGAATAGTAACCCCGACATGAAAAAGTTCCAAATTTGATAAAAAGTTCCAACCAATGTTTTGGCATAATGATATTGAAGAAATACTATCACTTACGAAGAAAATAACATCCCTTACCAAAAAAGGATAGTACTTCTGACTGGAATACTGGATATAGTGCTGAAAGAACTTGCACCGTATAGCAATACTCAAAGTACTAAAATACTCACAAGAATACGCTCGATAATATAGAGAGAGAAAGATAGAGAAGATTTCAGTTTCTGGTGTGATTTTCAATTCTAACATAAGCACCCTATTTATAGAATAATGCTTAGAACTCCAAAGCAAAAAATGTAATAAAATATTAATATATATATATATATATATATATATATATATATATTAAACTTTCCTACGCACACCACCAGCTCACAACATCAGCCACCCACCCACAATAAATAAGAAAAATGTTTTTCTCAATTAATTTATTTAAAACTCCAAATAATAATAATAATAATTAATCCGGAACTTCAATAATTCATAATAAATAGCCCTTTTGTCAGAAAAATTCGAACCTTATGTCTTTTTATAGGAAATTCCATTATCTACAACTTTCCAGAAGAAAGTTTTTCCAAATTCCAAACAGAAATGGACCGAAATTCACAAACGGACGATTTTACAGCCTATAATCAAATTTCAGTCAAGAAATGGGCCCACAGACATGTTTAACATGTTTTAAACAGTTTTTGCAACAAAATACTCTTCCTCCTAATATATTCATATATCCCACATTCATTGTAAAAAATATCATCATTATTATATTATAATAATATAATAAAATATTATTTTATCAGAAAAGATAAAATATCGATTTTCAACAATTGTCACTTTAAAAATTTTCTCCATCTATATTCACATAAAATGAATATTTTCCTTATCATATAAATCAATAATTAATTATTCACAAACAATATTACAGAATCACAATATTGACAACCAGGCAGTTCCCAGGAAAGAGGGGGCTTTCCAATAAGGATTTCTCCTTACTGGCGCGCAATTAGGTGACCAAACCTCTCCTTAGACAGAACTTTCTAGACATTACCAATAATGTTATCTAATAATATTATTCAGATAATATGAATTATTGCTTCGATAATGGAAAATATTGTGTAGTGACAATTATTGAAACAATATTAATATAAAATATCAACGCAGCAATTATTGAATCAATAAAATAAAATATTGAGCGATAATTCTGTAACAACAATTATTAGTAGTGCCTTTCTTACGTAAGAATCAATAATTGGTGCAATACTGGTGTATTCTTGTGCAACAACGCGTATTATTGTGTTTTAACCAACGGGTATTCCAACGAAGATAACGGTAACAACTACGCCGTTATTTATAAACAATTTATACTTGTCATTTTAAATCATCCAATCGCTTTCTAGTTATGGGGCCCACAAAAAGATCTGCATAGTAAATGCGAATATTCCCCGACAGCAAGAATATTCCACGACCAAACGAATATTCCCTGATAACAATGAATATTTTATAACCACCTTCTTATTTAAAAATATTTGCGCATTTTACCCATAACTAACCACATTAATCAATTAAACCCTTACTATTTCAAAATAATAAATAGAGGAAATTAAATTTCATTTATAAAAAGTTGGGGTCTTACAACCTTCCCTTCTTATGAAATTTCGTCCTCGAAATTGACGTACGTACCTGGTGTTTCGAAAAGGTGAGGATACCTCTTTTTCATTTCTAATTCTAACTCCCAGGTCATTTCTTCAATAGCATGGTTTCTCCATAAAACCTTAACTTGTGGTATAACCTTAGTGCGTAGGACATGCTCTTTCCTATCCAAGATCTTGACAGGTACCTCCTCGTACGTTAAATCTTCGGTTATCTCGTCTGGTTCTAACTCAATAATGTGGTTCGGGTCCTTCACATATTTACGAAGCACATATATGTGAAAAATGTTATGAACACGAGACATGCTTGGAGGTAACGCGAGTCTATAGGCCACATTTCCTACTCGTTCAAGAATCTGAAATGGACCAATAAATCGTGGATTGAGCTTTCCTCTCTTCCTGAATCTTGTAACTCCCTTCCATAGAGCCACACGTAACAATACATGATCCCCAATACTAAATTCTATGTCCTTTCGATGAAGATCCGCATAACTCTTTTGTCGATCCTGTGCCGTTTGTATACATTATCGAATCATTTGGATCTTTTTCGTAGTCATACGTACCAACTCGGGTCCCAACAATGTTGCTTCACCCACCTCATCCCAACATATTGGAGAGCGACACTTTCGTCCATACAATGCTTCGAATGGAGCCACACCTATACTTGCCTGATAACTGTTGTTGTAGGAGAATTCCACCAATGGTAAATACTTATCCCAACTCTGTAAGACCCCAACTTTTTGAATAAAGATGAATTTTCTATATTTATCATTTTTGAATATTATGGAATAAATTTAATATAATGTTATATTTATGGGTAATATTTATAAATTCTACAAAGTATGCAAGTTGTTATATTATATTCGATTGGTTGGGGAATATTCATTTTAGCGAGAGAATATTAAATGTACATGGCAGCCACGAATCATTAGTGGACCCCTAGCAATGAATTATTGTCGGATTGAGAAAACGACAAAAATATTTTTATGAAAATAACGGCGGAAGTTTTATCATTGATACTGTTGAACTACTCGGTAGTAAAAGTACAGTAATACGCGTGATTGCATAGTAGCACACGGTATTGATTATTGATGCTTACGTGAGAAGTCATTCAGTTTTATTCAATTATTGCTATAGTAATTGTTGCATAATATCTCACGTTATTTGATTCAATTATTGTCGATATTTTATATATTGTTAAAATCAATAATTGAGACGACAAAGTTATTAATATTATTATTTGCAATATTAACGATGTCTAGAAGTTACATCGAGGAGAGGTTTGGTCACCTAATTGCGGCATGATAATAGGAGAAATCCTTATTGGAAAGCCCCCTCTTTCCTGGGAACGACCTAGTCGATTAATATTGTGAGTTGTAATAAAATGATAAATGTTGTTAAAATTATTAAGGTGATTTTTATGAAGTTTTGCTTATTTTATGGATCCCTATTTACCCATTTTCAAAATAATCGGTAGAAAATTATTCATATATTTATAATGGGACCACTTGTGATTAAGAGATGTTGGGGGGAGGGGGACATGTGGGACCCACGTTGAAAGAAAGAAATTGGGTGGGGGGGAATCTTGAAAATTTGTTACGGGTGGGGGAAGATGGGAGAAAAGTCAGGAAGGAGTAATTATTATTAGTATTATATATATAAATTTTTATATAACATGTGTTATATATATATATATATATATTTATATTATTAAATTTGTTTTATATGTAATAATTGAAATCAGACGTTGGAAGATTTATTTTCTGTCTATGATTGCGTGAATTATTCGTCTGTGATTTTTCTTAAACAGTACCCCTTCAATTCTCCTATAAATAGGATGCTTAGTTAGAATTGAAAACACACCAGAAAATTAGAGAATTCTCTTCTATAATCTTGAACGTATTTCCTTAAGAGTTTTAAGAAACTTTGAGCGTAGAACATAGTATAAGTTTTCTTCAAAAAAATCCTCACCCTCTCAATCGAAATATTCTTCTTTTATGGTAAGTGATATTATTCTTTTGTATTCATGAAGAGAACTTCAGTTATTCCATTCCTTATTATTCTGTTGGAATAACCTGTATACGCGGAATACCTTATACTTGGTGACATTCTTCTATTATTCTGTCTTTATTATTCCGTTGGAACATCCTGCATACATGCTTTCTGTTTGGACTGGTTCCGCTTTATTATTCTCATCTTTATTATTACATTTGGAATATCACATGCATGTGTTTTACTTTGGACCTAGTTCCGTCTTTATTATTACATTTGAAACATCATGTCCTGT
Organism: Panax ginseng; assembly: GCA_020205605.1. NCBI lineage: Eukaryota > Viridiplantae > Streptophyta > Magnoliopsida > Apiales > Araliaceae > Panax > Panax ginseng. Next base: position 55,193,482 of record CM035142.1, read on the forward strand.
ACAAATTTTGCGACACAGTTCCGTTATTATTATTACATTGGAATAACCCGCCTACATCTGAAGTACCGCATGCATGGTGATTTCTTTTGTTATTGCATTCTTTATTATACTCAGTTGGTTAATTTTTTGACTTCTATACTCCATGAAATTAGTAGAATATCCTTGATATTTGCGCTTCATCCAGTATCTTTTCATGAAAATATTCTTCTGATTAATCTTGAATTTTACTCTACAAAGCAGTATCATGTTGACAATTTGGACATTATTAGTTCCTGGATAAATTAATTCTTGAACTTGTTTTATTGAATTCTTATATCATTGTCATCATTCTCATGTTTATATTATGTTGAAAGTCATATGTGGCCTGTAGTGCATAGATGGACTTGGTATGATTATGACCAGGGATTATTCGGTGTAATCATGACCGTAATGTTATAAATGATGTGGTAAAAGTTATTATTGGCCCGTAGTGCATTGATGGACAGTTGTTGGCATGATCATGACCATTAATGAATACACGAATGTCCTTGGCTGTAGTGCATGGATAATTTGTGGTCGTGATACTAAAGAATATCCTTGGCCGTAGTGCAGGGGTGATTCGATGATGTGGATTATTTATTAAGCTGAGTACCAGCGATAAAAGTCATGAAAAACCTTTTAAATCATAAAAGATAGTAGATTTTATTCTCTACTTGACTCTTTTAATGGATTGCTTATTCCACTGCAGTTAAACTTGATGTTGTTATATTTTATCAGTTTAACACTGTTGAAGGCTAACGATAATTTATTCTGCATTATCTTAGTCATAATATTTTTTACTGGGCTAGTTGATCTCACCCTTTCTTTCCTTTATTCTCTTGAAATGAGAACATAGCGAGGGACTAGTCGGGGAGCGGAGTGACGGTCGAAGGATAACATTAGTAGTCCTCACTATTATGTGAAATAGTGTGTTAATAATTGTAATGAGGACTCCTTTTGAGTTTGTATAATCTCTAGTAGATAATAATTGTATTCAAACTCACAGTTATGTTTTGTCGTATTGTACACGATAGTTGTTTTAGTAAGTTGTATTTGAATTTTGTACCATGTATCTGACGACCCAAGATGGGTGATGTATACCTAATTTTGGGGGCGTCACAAACTCCCTTTGAAGTCTAAGACACAGAGTCTTAATAGATCTTCAAGAGTTTGAATAGTCCTCTCTGATTGTCCGTCCGTTTGAGGATGGTATGCCGAACTAAATCGTAAATCCGTCCCCATAGCTTTTTGCAAGTTAACCCAAAATCTTGAAGTAAATCTTGGGTCACGATCCGAAACTATGGATACTGGCATGCCATGCAATCTCATAATCTCTTTTATATACATATGAGCAAGACGTTCAAGGGAATAAGTCTCCCGTATCGGCAAGAAATGAGCTGACTTGGTTAATCTACCAACAATAACCCAAATAGCATTTATGCCTTGAGAAATCGTGGGAAGATCCATAACGAAATCCATGGTAATGTGTTCCCACTTCCATTTCGGAATCTCAAGTGGTTGCAATGGACCCTTAGGCACTTGATGCTCTGCCTTTATACGTTGACAAGTTAAACACCTCGAGATAAACTTTGCAATCTCTCTCTCTTCTTCATATTGTTCCACCAAAATGTATGTCAAAGATCACGATACATTTTGGTACTTCCAGGATGGATTGCAAACGGTGTATTATGTGCCTCCATCATGATCTTGTACTTCAAATCAAAATCATTAGGAACACAAAGACTAGAGTGGACTCAAAGTATTCCTTCTTCATCGATTCTTGCTTCTGGAATAGCACCTTCTTGCACTTTCTTCTTCATACGGATCAGCTCCGGGTCTGTGGCTTGAGAAACTTTAACTTTTTCGATTAAAGTTGGTTCTATACGTATACTTGACATCATTGCATGGGTCCCCGGAGTCTTGAATTCTATCTTCATCTTTTGTAAATCACATAAAATAGGCCTTTGTTTTAACAACATCGCACTTGTTCCCACATATGATCTTCTACTCAACGCGTCAGCTACCACGTTCGCTTTTCCAGGATGATATTGAATGGTGTGGTCGTAGTCTTTCAACAACTCGAGCCAACGTCATTGCCGCATGTTGAGTTCCTTTTGGGTGAAGAAATATTTGAGGCTTTTATGGTCTGAATATATCTCCACTTTCTCCCCATATAGATAGTGCCTCCAGATCTTTAGCGGGAAAATGACTGCTGCCAACTCTAAATCATGAGTAGAATAATTCCTCTCATATTCTTTAAGTTGTCGCGAGGCATAGGCTATGACTTTCCCACGTTGCATGAGAACACACCCTAACCCTTTGCCTGAAGCATCGCTGTAGATAACAAATCCATCCGAACCAGATGGTATTTTCAAAATAGGTGCCGAAATTAGTCTACTCTTGAGATCTCGGAAACTCTTCTCGCATTCCTCGCTCCATACGAATTTTGTATCTTTACGAGTCAGCTGAGTTAACGGAGTAGCGATTCGAGAAAATCCTTCCATGAATCTTCGATAATAACCAAATAAGCCCGAAAGCTACGTCACTTGATCCACCGTCTTGATTTGTTCCCAATTTTGTATTGCTTCAATCTTCGCCGGGTCAACAGACACTCCATGTTTTGACACCATGTGCCCAAGGAATGCTACTTCCTCAAGCCAGAACTCGCATTTCTTTATCTTGGCATATAGCTTGTTATCACGAAGCCTTTGCAGTACCAGCTTCAAATGGTGCTCATGCTCTTCATGGCTTTTGGAATAGATGAGGATGTCATCAATAAAGATAACAACAAACTGATCCAAATATTCCTTGAATACTCGGTTCATCATATCCATGAAAGTAGCAGGAGCATTAGTCAATCCAAAAAACATGACTAAGAATTTATAATGCCCGTACTGAGTTCTGAAAGCAGTCTTTGGAATATCCTCAGTTTTAACCTTCAGCTAATGCTATCCAGAACGAAGATCGATCTTTGAAAAGAATTGCGCTCCTTGTAACTGGTCAAATAGGTCATCAATACGAGGTAGCGGATACCTATTCTTGATGGTGACATGGTTCAATTCTCGATAGTCAATACAAAGTCGCATACTTCCGTCTATCTTCTTTACAAATAAAACAGGAGCACCTCAAGGAGATGTACTAGGACGAATGAAATCGATGTCCAACAACTCCTGTAGTTGAACCTTTAACTCCTAAAGTTAAATAGGAGCCATTCGATTTGGGGTTTTAGAAATGGGTTTTCTACCAGGTTTAAGATCAATAAAGAATTCAACTTCACGTTCCGGGGGTAGACCAGGAAGTTTTTTAGGAAATACGTCAGGAAAGTCAATAACAACAGGAATATTATTCAAATCTGACATGTCTTTATTCAAATCCATAACATGGGCTAAGAAAGCTTGACATCCATTTTTTAAGAAACGAATGACTTTATGGCTTGATATAACAGTGATTGATTTTAATGGTTTAGTTGCTTGAATTCGAACAACAGGTTTTTTAGGAATATGAAAACTAACAACCTTACGAAAATAATCAATTTTGGCATGATGGGTAGTTAACCAATCAATCCCTAAATCACATCAAAAGCAAGTATCTTTAAAGAGATAAGGTCAACAGGTAATATGATGGTGCCAACTTGGATCAAACAAGATTTATAAACAGTGGATGTGATGAAAGTTTCTCCTAACGGAGTTTCCACAGATAGGTCAAAGTCTAATTTCTCCGGAGTCAAATTTAAATGTTGAACACAAGTAGGAGAGATAAATGAATGGGTAGAACCGGTATCTAATAAGGTATAAACTTCGCAAGAGTTTATGATTAGCTTACCCGTGATCACCTCGTTTGGGTTCCTTGCACTTTGACCAGTCACGACAAATGGTCTTCCAGAGGCAGATTGACTTTGACTTTTTGGGACGACCTTTTGAGTCACCATCCTGCTAGACTTGGTTTTGCTCAAGATCTGATCTCGAGTGATATGTCCTTTCTTTCCACAATTATAGCATACCTTGAATTTGTTGTGGATGGTTTGAATGATATGTCCCTCTTTTCCACATTTATAGCATACGACCGATGGTCATTCTCCTTCCTTAAAACCAGTTGTTGCTGGTGCTAACGTCTTCACATTGTCATTGTTGAATCTCCTCTTTTTAAATCTCTCCCCAGGCTACTTCTTCTATTTTCATGGCCACGATTACCACCGGAGTGGTTCCGCTTTTGTCTAAATGTTTTCCTCCCACCGTTGGTTTTATTTGCTCAGATATTTCTTTGCCACCGTATGACTTTTGTTTGCGGTCCCTTGGTTGAACGTACTTGCTATCTCTCTCTAATAATTGAGCCATGTTGGCAACATCTGAATATAAAGAAAATTTATGAGAGATAAGATATTGCCGAATCTCGGGTTTTAAACCTCTCAGGAACATCCTCGTCATTCGTTCCTCATTCTCTACCAAATGAGGTCCAAACCTGGATAACTCTGTGAACTTCGCCTCGTATTGGGACACCGTCATGTTATTTTGTTCTAGTCTAATAAACTCTACCTCCTTCATATGGCGAATACTTTCAGGAAAGTATTTTTTGTTGAAAAGTTTTTGAAACGTTTCCCAAGACATCTTTGAGTATGGCGTCAATTTGGTGCGTTCAAAGACTCCTACCAGTAGTCTGCCTCACCACGGAACATAAAGGTGGCGAATGGAACCTTCTGTTCCTCCGTGCATCCCAAGACATCGAATATCTTTGTAATTTGTTTAACCCACGTCTCTGCCTTGATCGGATCTGGCTTTCCAATGAATTCTGGTGGTCCCAACTCTTTGAAATGCTTGGCAGTGACAAGTCGCGCGTTGCTATCATTTTCACCCGTATTACATACACACCGGTCTCCCTCGTGCGTTTTGTATGAACTATAAAAAGCTCCTAAACATCCTGTCTTTTCATTATGCGCTTTCAATGGTGTTGTTTACGGGAGGAATATTGCCTTCTGTTACGTTCCCACAGGTGGTGATTAAAGGTGTTTCCACAGTCTCATTAACTCCAACGTTAATATTCTCAGCTGCCATTCTTAAATACTGACATAAAACAAGGGTTAATTAAATAATTTAACATATCACATATTAACTATATGCTTTGACCAATAAATAAGCTTAGGTATGACACACTAGCGAAGGATTACTTGTCTCTCCCCTCATAGTACTATTCCCCAATCTTCGCCAGAGACCATATCCCTAAGCTCTGATACCAACTGTGACGCCCCCAAATTAGGTATACAACACCCATTCTGAATGCGCGAAATACATGATACGTAAAAAACAACTACAACTTTATTAATACAATTGTCGTGCAAAATACGACAACACTTAAATCGTGAGTTTAAATACAAATATTGTCATCTGACAATATCCACACTCAAATAAGTCCTCATTACAATTATTAATACACTATTTTACGAATAGTGAGGACTACTAGAACCACTTCTAGAACCATCATTCCACACCCCAGTACTACTGCTACATTCTCGCCTCCTAGGAGAAGAAAAATGGAACTACAAGGAAAAGGGTGAGCTCAACAAGCCCAGTAAAGAACATTATGACTAAGATAATATAAAACAAATTATCGTTAGTCTTCAACATGGAAAAAATCTAATAGAATACAATAGACAATAAGTTTTAAATAAATATTCTCAGCGGAAATAATAATTCATTAGAAGAGTTAAGTAGAGAATGAAATCTACTATCTTCTATATATGAATTTAAAAGTTCATCGTCTATCTTTTATCCCTGTAACATCAATCAATATATATCTGGAATCAAATATTCATCTTTGCACTACAAGCCAAAGATATTCATCGATTAATCATGTTCATCTAAACACATGTTCAACTTTGCACTACTGAGCAAAGATATTCATCGAAATCATTCATCTTTGCTACTACGAGCCAAAGATATTCGATTATATATCATCATTTAGGACCGAGGATGATGAAAAATATTTTAAAGAAAACGAATCCAAAGAAATAAAAAAGAACAAATATTAAGGATTCGTACTTTAAACAATCCAAGTTCAAAAATACTTCATAAATAACCAGAGTGGAGTAAAATTCAAGAATGAAGACCAAAACATAGATCCAATCAATGATAGGAATCATAACAGACAATCTTGGACATAGAAAAGAAAATTTAATTTTTCTATGAATAGTGTCGTATTCATGAATAGTGTCGTATACATGAATAGTAACTCCGACACTAAAAGATAGAAATTTCACAAAAAAAATCATCATGCTTCGTGAATAGTACTTGTGAATAGTAACTCGTGAATAGTAACCCCGGCATGAAAAAGTTCCAAATTTGATAAAAAGTTCCAACCAATGTTTCGGCATAATGATATTGAAGAAATAATATCACTTACGAAGAAAATAACATCCCTTACCAAAAAAGGATAGTACTTCTGACTGGAATACTGGATATAGTGCTGAAAGAACTTGCACCGTATAGCAATACTCAAAGTACTAAAATACTCACAAGAATACGCTCGATAATATAGAGAGAGAAAGATAGAGAAGATTTCAGTTTCTGGTGTGATTTTCAATTCTAACATAAGCACCCTATTTATAGGAAAATGCTTAGAACACCAAAGAAGAAAATGTAATAAAATATTAATATATATATATATATATATATATATATATATATATATATATATATATATAAAAATTTCCTACGCACACCACCAAATTCACAACATCACCACACCCACCCACAATAATAAATAAGAAAAATGTTTTTCTCAATTAATTTATTTAAAACTCCAAATAATAATAATAATAATTAATCCTAACTTCAATAATTCATAATAAATAGCCCTTTTATCGAAAAATTCGAACCTTATGTCTTTTTATAGGAAATTCCATTATCTACAACTTTCCGTAAGAAAGTTTTTCCAAATTCAAATGAAATTGGCCAAAATCCACAAACAGACGATTTTACAACTATAATCAAATTTCAAATCAAGAAATGGGCCCACGACATGTTTAACATGTTTTAAATAATTTTGCAACAAAAATACTCTTCCTCCTCATATACTCATATATCCCACATTCATTGTAAAAATATCATCATTATTATATTATAATAATATAATAAAATATTATTTTATCGTAAAAGATAAAATATCGATTTTCAACAATTGTCACTTTAAAAATTTTCTCCATCTATATCCACATAAAATGAATATTTTCCTTATCATATAAATCAATAATTAATTATTCACAAATAATATTACGAATCATAATATTGACAACAAGGCGCGCTCTAGGAAAGAGGGGCTTTCCAATAAGGATTTCTCCTTATTGTCACGCAATTAGGTGACCAAACCTCTCCTTAGACAGAACTTTTTAGACATTACCAATAATGTTATCTAATAATATTATTCAGATAATATGAATTATTGATTCGATAATGGAAAATATTGTGTAGTGACAATTATTGAAACAACAGTAATATAAAATATCAACGTAGCAATTATTGAATCAATAAAATAAAATATTGAATAGTAATTACTATAACAATTATTGAGTAGTGCCTTCTTACATAAGAATCAATAATTGGTGCAATACTGGTGTAGCTTCAGCAACAACGCCAGACATCGTGTTTTTAACCACCGGGTATTCCAACAATATAATTGAGAATAACTACGCCAGCTTATTTATAAACAACTTATACTTTCATTTTCTTCATCCAATCGCTTTCCATTATGGGGCCCACAAAAGACTGCGCCGTCGTACGAATATTCCCCGACAACAAGAATATTCCACGACCAAACGAATATTCCCCGACAACAATGAATATTTTATAACCACCTGCTTATTTAAAAATATTTGCGCATTTTACCCATAACTAACCACATTAATCAATTCAACCCTTACTATTTCAAAATAATAAATAGAGGAAATTAAATTTCATTTATAAAAAGTTGGGGTCTTACAGTATGCATCACGACAATTGAAAATTACGAGAAGGGATATCCGACCCACGACTTGGAGTTAGCTGCAGTAGTTTTTGCTTTGAAAATTTGGAGGCACTATCTCTAGAAGTGTGAAATATATACAGACCATAAGAGTCTGAAATATATTTTATACAGAAAGACTTGAATATGCGCCAAAGAAGGTGGTTGGAGTTAATTAAGGACTACGACTGTGAGATTTTATACCATCCAGGTAAGTCAAATGTCGTTGTCGACGCCTTAAGTAGAAAGGGTCGGGAGAAGTTGGTGATGTTGGCCAGCTCGGGAGGAGCTAATTTACAAATGGAGAATGCTGGAGTTGGAAGTGAAGTATCCTATGGAAATTTATGAGAAGCTATTTCAGATGCAATCTGGTACAACCCTACTGGATAAAGTTAAGGAGGCTCAACTCCAAGACGATGAATGCAAAAAGGTGATAAGGAAGATATTTGAAGGAACCAAACCAAGATTTAAGATGGATAAGGAAGGAATACTGAGATTTGAGAGCAGAATTTGGGTACCGCCAAGCATTACCGGAGATTAAGGAAGACATTTTGAGTGAGGCTCATAGCTCACGATATTCGATTCACCCTGGTAGTACCAAGATGTATCAAGATCTTCGACAACACTTCTGGTGGTCCAATTTGAAACGTGATGTTACAGAATGTGTTGCCAAGTGTCTGACCTGTCAGAAAGTGAAAGCAGAACATCAGAGACCAAGTGGGTTACTACAATCGTTGGAGATCCCAGAATGGAAATAGGAACATATTACAATGGACTTCGTTGTTGGCCTTCCGACGACTCAGAAAGGCTACGACGCAGTATGGGTTATCATTGACCGACTGACAAAATTCGCACACTTCCTTCAAATAAAAATCAGATTCAACTTAGATCAATTGGCAAGGTTATATGTAAAAGAGATTGTTTTGAGGCACGGAGTGCTAGTGTCAATTGTTTCCGATAGGGATCCACGCTTTACATCAAACTTCTGGAAACGTGTATAGGAATGCATGGGTACGCAATTGCGGATGAGTACGGCATATCACCCTCAAACAGATGGACAGAGCGAAAGAACGATTCAGACATTAGAAGATGTGCTAAGAGCCTGTGTGATGGACTTTAAAGGAAATTGGGACGATCACCTACCGCTTGTAGAGTTCGGCTACAATAACAGTTACCACGCTAGTATTGGCATGCCGCCTTATGAAGCGTTATACGGCAGAAAGTGCAAAACTCCGCTTTACTGGGATGAAGTTGGTGAAAGGCGATTAGCTAGGGCGAATTTTGTACAATGATGCAGCGAAATAGTCAAAGTAATCCGAACACGACCGGTAGCAAACTCAAGATAAAGCGCGGAGAAATCGCCATCCACATCGTAAAAATGTTGAGTTTGAATCGGGTAGTTATGTATTCTTGAAGGTCTCTCCCTGGAAGGGAAAGATCAGGTTCGAAAAGAAAGGAAAATTAAGCCCACGATTCATTAGACCATTTGAAGTACTTAGAAGAATCGGATAAGTTGCGTATGAGGTAGCCCTACCTCCAGCACTCAAAAATATCCACAACGTCTTCCATATTTCTGTTTTACGACCCTACAAACCCGATTACAAGTATGTAATTGAATACGAACCCCTACATTTTGAAAAAGACTTATCTTACGAAGAAATTCCTGTTCAAATTGTCGACAGAAAAGAACAAGTTCTCAGAAATAAAGTAATACCTTCTGTTAAGGTAATTTGGAGGAACCACAACGCTGAAGAAGCTGCGTGGGAACTCGAAGAGAATATGATGAAGAATTACCCTCATTTATTTACTTAATTTGTGTAGGCAATTCTGGGGACATAATCTTTGTAAGGGGGGAGAATGTAATGGGTTGAAATTATTGAGTCGTAATTCTTGGGACAGAATCCTTTTAAGGGGGAAAGATGTGACGAACGAGATTTTTGTAATTTAATTCTTAATATTTATTGAATTAAATAAATATTTTTGATGATTCAATTATTAGATTAAATAATTAATTGATGCAATTGTGATAGATTAATTTAAATATATGTGTTATATTTATTAAATTAATGTGGAGAATTTTATTATTCAAGTATGTAATTGTGTGAGCTTATTGAAGTAAAAGAAATATTTAATAAGCCTAATGTTATTTTTTTTAGTCTTAACAAAAGAGCTCTAACTCATGCAAGCATACATGCGTCAACAAGCAATACAGAAAGCAAGTAAAGTATCGATCCCACAGAGAAAGTTGTTTAATTCAAATCACTATGCATTAATTAATTCACTATATTTATATGCTCAAACTAATGACTAAGATTGGTTTGTTCTCGAATTGCAAAATAACAACTAAAAATAATAATAACACTAATAAATCAAATCTAGAAATAATGGGATCCTAACTTCATTTAATACTTCATTCGATCGCCATTATCATGCATGACTTGTTCACATATCATAGGAAAGTAGCCAAGAGCACTACAAGAGTATTAGTCATTTTTCAATGCACTAAGACCTACTTACACAACATCCATAGATGATAGACTCTATGTAATCATCAATATGACCAAAATCACTATATGTCTATGTAAAATTGCAATTATATTGACTTTAAGTTCAAGCCCTTATTCTAACTTATACAGTGAAACAATATATGTCTATCCAGTTCACGAAATACATAAGCCATATAACACAGCCCTATATACGTATACTATCATGATTACAATCCATATTTGCATGTTCATTGTCAATTCCATACAAATACTGAAACGAATGGTGATCAAGCATTCATACATGCAAAACAATCATGATAGACATCCCATATGATATGTAAAACAATCCAGCATTTAAGCATGCAATCAAACTACATATTAAAATCCGTTAGAATCCCATAATGGAGTTTAGTTCATGACTGAACCAAAAGCCATTATGGGATCAAATCTAAACATGATTAATAAACAAACAATTGAAAGATGAAAGGTAGAAACAATCAAACCCAATTGCTGAATATAGATCAATATTCAAATCCTCATAAGATTCCAAAAGAAAATAATAATAATAATAATCCACTCTGGTAGAAAATCCCAAGAAGAAGTAGAAAAGTAGAGTTTTGGCCTCCTTCTACGTTGGAATCTCTCCCAGAGAGTAAACCCTAATTACGATGTAAAGAATACGTGACTAAAGTTGAATAATTGTCAAGGATACCTCGACACCAAATCGTAAAATCGCTTTTAAATCAATTACAACCCTTAAAAATTAGAAATAAAATAAAACAAATCAAGAGCCTTCAGCCTCTCACACGCCAAGGCCTCCCTCCAGCCTATTACTCACTACCGCGCGAGACTTGCAAAGAAGTCCTATTTCACCGGGCTTCTCATGCAAGCGCAAGGCTCCCTAGGCTTGTCATGCTCATCACCAAGAAAATTGCAGTAGAGGTTCCATGGTTTGGTTGGTACTCACACAAGCCAAGCTTCCTAAGCTCTTTTTCATCACATGGCCACGCGCTTTTGCGATTGATGTTCTTCGATCCTCGCCTCCCGAGCTTGGTTCTCGCAATGTTGTTGTCATTCATCTAAAATGTCCTATGTTTATCCATGCTTGTCCATCCATGCTCCACTCAATCCTAGCCATGCATATCCTATCTTTTGCCTCGTCTCACGCATCCATTAGCCTCGTGTCTCTATAACACCACCAAAATAGGCCGATTCCTCGCACTTATTCACCAAAAGGAGTTTTAAGTATACGAAATGCAAATTAACATGAAATGCAAATAAAAACCTACTAAAATGTACTTGAGATGGGCATAGTTCGCATGAATTGGTACTCCATAAGTAGGTATAAAACCCACTTATCAAATACCCCAAAACTTGAACCGTTGTTTGCCTCAAGCAATGCATACTAATGAACAATGAAAATGCAACTATATTATTATGCAACTAAATTGTGATGCAACTAATCTCACATTGTCCCAACTATCATAGAAATTCAGTCCCATTTGCCTCAGCGAATTTTTTTCTAGATTCAAGAATACAGATTCAAATTAAACTGCAGTGCATAATGTCATACACTCGTATAATTCAAAAATGCTATAGAGATGTTGTGTGTGTGTGTGTGTGTGTGTTCGCCGCTAAAACTTGATTTAGGCACGTAATACTCATGCTATATTGCTCAAAATGTAAAATTTGTAGCTTAAATCAAGACTTATGTATATATATGCAACCAAGACTATTCCAACATCTTAAAATAAACTAAGGTTCAACAATGGGCTTAATCGCTTTATTTCTACTCACGAGGGTGACTTTTGCACTTTCCCATGCAGGTTTATTTATTTTTTTTTTTTCTTTTTTTTCTTTTTTTTTTCACACGACTGCAATAATGTCTTACTCCATTAGGCACACTGCTACCCCTTAGCGAAGCTTTCAACCAACGACTCCTGCACTATGAAAGACCTTAGGGCGCTAGGTGTAGAGACAATCCCCTGCATTTTACTCAAGTAGCTGTGGCCCCAAATAAGACTAGCCACGTTATTGCTATTCTTCTTTTTTTTTTTTTTTTTTATACACACAGATACCCATGTTTTCCCCAAGTTTAAAAATCAATGTTTTATACAAATATATACTCACTTTTCACATATTTCCTTTTTAAAACTACATTTTTCTATCGAGCATTACAACACACATGCTTCTTATACCTACAAGTTTATCAGGAACACATTTGTGCAAACCAAAAGCATTTAAACAACATTATGAATTTCATTATGTCAAACATTATATCTCAAATTTCAATTATCCAAAATACTCAAAAATCATTTAACAAAATTCACTATCATCATCAAGGTATGTAAATTTCTATATGGCAAGAACTGTGAGAAAATGCAACCTAAACATGAACGTGCAACTATATATATGCAAAAATAAACTATATGATGCAACAATTTAAACTAACATGCAAAACTAAAAAAAAATTAACTAATCATGCTAAAACTTTAAAAAAAATTATACTAAACATGCTAAACTACATGCAACTACACTACTCCCCAATACCCCCAAACTTAAAATATTCAATGTCCCCATCGAATGAAGGTAAAGGGTACGAAAAACTCCCCCCTAAGTATATTGGTGGTGCCACCTCCCTGTGGTGAATCTGTGGTGGATATGGTGTCATGTCTTAATCGAGGCCATTCTAGTGTTGTTCCTTGTTGTGTAAAAGCTTCGGCCAAGGCCCTTGTGAGTCCCATCGCAAATGTGCCCAAATTATCGTACATGGCATCGACTTTTTGCCCCAACCTTCTGAGTCGGGCGATCGCTATGGGTGGCACGCACGCGCGTGGATGCGGGCCTCTCATCCGCTCTCACTATGGTTGTTGTGACGGCTCGAAAAGTGGGTCAAGATGAATCCTAGTCCGCGTGGGTGTGGTACACCCCCTGCCCAATCCTCAAATTTTTCAATCGTGGCATGAGTAATGTCCTGGCTTGGGTATTGCATTTGCTCATTGCCCCAGCCAGCATCCCTGATTAGCACAAAGCATGGCAACCACGGATGCGTGTGGAATGCTCCCAATGGTTCCTCCCCCAGATAAACGCAACATATTCTCATGAATGAGATGCCCAATGTCAATGTACTTCCCAAATGATTATGCCCCACGTAATAAGTGCCCTCTCCGCCGTTATTTCATCTCCGATGGGAGAAAGGCATGAGCTTGGCACATATGAACAAGTTCCATGCTTTTGCATAACGGTTCAGTATCGCAACCGAATATATACGGGTCGTGTCGTGCCAACTTTGTATGTCCATTTCAGTACCTTACACACATAACTCGCAAATAACCAACTCCATGTCGGCCTCCTCAATGAGCACTGCGACCCAATTAGCAAATTTCACCGGGCAAGTGCATCAAGAATTTTGAAAATTAATCGATGGCACGGGTCTCAGAATCTACCTCGATACCACGAACCGTAGATATACCGCTTATAGTGACCTTTGCATTGGCATAGAACTCACGACTATGCTCATAGGAATGGGCATTGAGTAGCCGCTCACCCACCCCCAACCTCTCTCTCTCAATCATGGCGCATAACCGCCCATCCTTCCTCTCCGCTTGAATCTCGCTCTCGATTTAACGCTCTTCGCCACAATTCGGTAGTACTCTTGTTGAGCTTCCAAGTTTAGGAACTTGGTGTGATCGACAATATCAGCCCCTTCACTGCCCGAAGAGGATGAAGAAGACGATGCAATAGATCGTGCTCGCTTAGGCCCCATTTGTTTTGATAGAGATAGAGATTGGACAAATTATATGATGGAGAATGAAGAACAGCTTGAAGAATTAATAACCCTCAATACTTGTTTCTACAATCCAAATTAGGAACCCTAGCTTTATATTGCACTTGAAGAAGTTGAGGAGATATGGACTTTGAATGAGGAGAGAATCATGGCTAATTGATTGAGAAATGTACGGCACAAACTTGTAACTGATAGATAGATAGCGACGTGAGTTATGGAGAGTGAGAGAATTTTGTGTCTGTTATTATTCCAAATGGGAGTCCAAATGGTCCACAACTTTATTTAAAATGTTCATATTTGTCTTAATCCGTCGCAACAAGGCCGCACAAGGAAGCTGTAGTTTGTATCATCATGGTACGCCAAGCGCGAGACTTGCAGAATGTATTGTTGGCAAAATTAACTTGATGCGCGCGCATGCGCGTTTTTTTTTTGTTTCATAGGTCACACATGCACGATCCCGATATCTCGCAATGCTAAAATTCAATTCCACTCCGCCTATCAGTGATGTTGTCCAATGATGGTTCCTGCATAGACATTAATGCACCTTGTTAAGGCATGACTTAGTGGCCACATAATGCTAACATCTTGCAAATATTCGCAAAGCAAGTCTTGTTACACACTTAAGAATGAACATCTAATATCCTATTAAAAATGAATTCGATATAACTACTGAAATAATCCAAAATGAATAACTAAAAACAAATCAATGGGGATAGAAATAATGGGTTGCCTCCCATCCAGCGCTAAGTTATAATTAATTAGCTTGACTATCTCTGAGTTTCATGTCACAGATAGAATTGAGGTGCCTTCTTTCTTGTCTGCCGCACCCCAAAATTTAATGACTTCATCTTTCGTCAATAGCTCTACCTTCAACTCTAAATTTTTACCCGTTGCACACCTCAACGGTCCATAATTCCTCGATTTATCAGATTTCATCCCGTAGAGGCCCCAATCCACCACGTCAACCAGAAGCACTCTTTTTCATCCGCTGGTAAATTTGATTACTTTAAAGACGTTGAAGGTGATCTCTTGATCCTCGAACACGCATAGTGAGTTCACCTTTTTGCACATCTATCGACGTCCTCGCTGTGGCAAGAATGGTCTCCCAAGAGATATTGGTATGCTTTTGTCCTCCTCGTAGTCTAGAATGATGAAGTCACCGAAAAATAAACTTGTCCACCTTAACCAACACATCTTCAACAAGTCCCCGTGGATATGTGATGGATCCCGCTACCAACTATAATGCAATATTTGTTGGCTTTGGATCCGCAATCCCAACCGTTTAAACAATGATAAGGGCATCAAATTTATGCTTGCCCCAAGATCACATAAACATTTCAAAAGTTCATCTTTCCAATTATGCATGGAATTGTGAAGTCGCCTTGGATCCTTCAAATTTTGAGGTAGTTTCACTCAAGCATCGCATCCGCATTCCTCCTCTCAAAGGCTACCATTTCAAACTCATCTAGTCTCCTCTTCCTCGACAATATACCCTTCATAAACTCATGTAGCTTGGCATTTGTTCCAATGCCTCTACGAATGGTATGTTGATCTCGCAGCTTTTGAATACCTCCAAGAATTTGGTTAAACTGCTTATCTTCCCT
This sequence comes from Panax ginseng, assembly GCA_020205605.1. Lineage (NCBI taxonomy): Eukaryota > Viridiplantae > Streptophyta > Magnoliopsida > Apiales > Araliaceae > Panax > Panax ginseng. Next base: position 55,209,366 of record CM035142.1, read on the forward strand.
TTTTTATTTAATCTCATGGATACGGAACTTGAATGTGAATTGGTGGTAATGGACTCTTAAGCTTCTCCTCCGAACCTCGCTTTCTCACTTCTTCCTCGCCGAACCTCGATTTTTCCAAATTTTCTTTCTCGAAGAGTCGGATCGATTCATCTCGCTAAGGCCATGGCAAGCTTCTCTCAAGGTAATTCTCGCATGCGCACGACTTGCATAAAGACTCGACAAATCTTTCCCAGATCTCAATGTGATCGCTGACATCGTTCCTTCCCTTCTTCTTGGATTTGTCTCAGACATTACTTGGCAATGAACCCTGGGCCTCGTAAGTAAGCATGTTCGCCATCCGCCCCATTTGAGTTTCCAGATTCTTTATAGCCACCGCTTGGCTCTCTTGATCATAACTTCGTGTTTGCCATATGTATTTCATCATCATCTCCTCCACTTCGATTTCTTTTCTTGCCGAGGTACAAATTGAGTGTGATGTTGTTGTTGTTGTTGAGAAAATCCCACCGAAAAGGGTGGTCTAGATTAAACCGCGGCATTGTTCACAGTGACTAAAATTGATTATTTGATTGAAACCGATTCTCATTGATTCCTCGATTATTCGACCAACTAAAGTTTGATGATTTCATGTTGTTGGGGTGGTATGTGTTCTGAAATCGACCTTGGTCTTTTCTCGTAGTTGTTCACATATTGCACCGATTCTCGAAAGCCGATAAGACATTGATCCGCCGAGTGTGACCTCCCGCACAAATCTCACATACGGTAAGGCAACCGCCTTTTACTTTTCCTTCTCGCCAAAGTATCTATCTTCTTTTCCATGGCTATCCATCCGTAGGCTTTATAACCGAGTAATAACATCAACCTCCAACACACCTCGCAACTTTGGTCAGGGCATCCGAGATGTAGGATTCTCAAAATCGTTGGATGCCATTGTCTCGATAAGGTTATAGGCTTCTTCATAGTTCTTTGCCCATAATGCCCCTCCCGCAATGCATCTACAATCGGCCTCGACCGCCATCCCAATCCATTATAAAACGTGTTGATCACCATCCAACTGCATACCGTGATGTGGACACTTCCTCAAAGATTTCTTTGTATCTCTCCCATGCTTCATATAAGGACTCACCTGTTGTTGCTCAAACCGAGAGATAGTTGTCCTCATCTTTGCGCTTTAGCCATTGGGAAGAACTTAGCTAAGAACTTCGTGCTAAGTCCTCCCATGTAGTTATAGATCCTACCGCAAAGAATGAAGCCAACTTTTCGCTTTATCCCTCAATGAGAATGGAAACAACCTTAGTCTAATAGCATCTTCCATCACACCGCTGTATCTCGAATGTATCACAAATTTCGATGAAACTTAACAGTGTTCATTCGGATCATCCAGAGCAAGCACCCCCAAATTGAATCAGATTCTCGCACCATTTGAATAGTGCCGCTTTTTATCTCGAATGTATTGGTCGCTATCGCCGGTCCGACGATGCTAGATCAGAGTCCATTAATATTGGGCATGGAATATTCCTTCAGAGCCCTATGCTCCTCTCTTGTTGCTTCTTCTCCTTGTGCTCTACCGCCATGTTAATCGTCAGATTTTCTAACCGTGTTTGTAAATTTCTACGAACACCCGCTTCCAACCTCTCCCGCTTATGTTATCCCGAATGTGTGTAAATCGGGGTTTGATGATCATAAGCATAAAAAAATTTATCCAAATTCCTCAAACAAAACAAAAAAAATAAATGAGATAAGACTAGAATTGTCTAAGTCATACAATATAGCTTAAAACTAATGATAATAATACTAAATTAAACGCTTTTCCCCGGCAACGGCGCCAAAAACTTGTTGCCTTTTTTAGTCTTAACAAAAGAGCTCTAACTCATGCAAGCATACATGCGTCAACAAGCAATACAGAGCAAGTAAAGTATCGATCCCACAGAGAAAGTTGTTTAATTCAAATCACTATGCATTAATTAATTCACTATATTTATATGCTCAAACTAATGACTAAGATTGGTTTGTTCTCGAGTTGCAAATAACAACTAAAAATAATAATAACACTAATAAATCAAATCTGAAATAATGGGATCCTAACTTCATTTAATACTTCATTCAATCGCCACTATCATGCATGCATTTGTTCACATATCACAGGAAAAGTAGCCAAGAGCACTAAAAGAGTATTAGCCATTTTTCAATGCACTAAGACCTACTTACACAAAGATCCACATGATGATAGACTCTATGTAATCATCAATATAACCAAAATCACTATATGTCTATGTGAAATTGCAACTATATTGACTTTAAGTTCAAGCCCTTATTCTAACTTATACTATGAAACAAAGATATGTCTATCCGTTCACGTAAATACATAAGCCATATAACACAATTTCTATATATATGATACTATCATCATGATTATAATCCATATTTGCATGTTCATTGTCAATTCCATACAAATACTAAAACGAATGGTGATCAAGCATTCATACATGCAAAACAATCATGATAGACATCCCATATGATATGTAAAACAATCCAGCATTTAAGCATGCAATCAAACTACATATTAAAATCTGTTAGAATCCCATAATGGAGTTTAGTTCATGACTGAACCAAAAGCCATTATGGGATCAAATCTAAACATGATTAATAAACAAACAATTGAAAGATGAAAGGTAGAAACAATCAAACCCAATTGCTAAATATAGATCAATATTCAAATCCTCATAATATTCCAGCAAAATAATAATAATAATAATCCACTCTGGTAGAAAATCCCAAGAAGAAGTAGAAAAGTAGAGTTTTGGCCTCCTTCTATGTTGGAATCTCTCCCAGAGAGTAAACCCTAATTACGATGTAAAGAATACGACTAAAGTTGAATAATAATCCAGTGATACCTCTGAAACCAGTCAGATGTCGTTTTTAAATCAATTACAACCCTTAAAAATTAGAAATAAAATAAAACAAGTCAGCAGCTTCAAGCCTCGCTCACGCAGCCACAAGCCCTCCAATTTTATTACTCGAAGCGCGAGACTTGCATTAAGTCCTGATGTTCACCGGGCTCTCGGCATGGCGCCGCTGGCTCCCTAGGCTTGTCATGAATCTCATCATGAGGTTCCTGACTTGCGAGGTTCCATGGTTTGGCTGGGTACTCGGCTCGCTTTGCTCCATTGCAGCTTCATGCGCTTTGTCTTCTCGATCCTCGCCTCTCGAGCTTGGTTCTCGCAATGTTGATGTCACTATCGAAATGTCCTATGTTTATCCATGCTTGTCCATCCATGCTCCACTCAATCCTAGCCATGTACATCCAATCTTTTGCCTCGTCTTAGGCATCCATTAGCCTCGTGCTCTATAACACCACCAAAATAGGCCGATTCCTGCACTTATTCACCCAAAGGAGTTTGAAGTATGCGAAATGCAAATTAACATGAAATACAACTAAAACCTACTAAAATGTACTTGAGATGGGCATAGTTCGCATGAATTGGTACTCCATAAGTAGGTATAAAACCCACTTATCAAAGTGTGAGATTGAGAAAAATTATGAGTGTGAAATCAACAAGTATTTGTGAAGGATCATCATTGATCATCTCTTCTAATCTATACTCTAGGTAATTTCTCCAAACTAATTTCTATTTTACGTTATGTAAGTTTTCATGAATATAGATTTCAAAATTTTGTAAAGTCTCTGTAAATGGGAAAATGATATGATTATGGGTTTGTGTATGTGTTAAGATGTATCATGTCGTATTTGATATAGTATAGAAACCATATCATCAGTTTTATAATATTATAACGTATGTTATTTACAGAGTATGGAATATGGCCATATGACCCTTATACGTGATTTTAATATGTCAAACATAAATTGTTTTGTAAATTTCCACTCGTATATAATTATGCATGTTAAAACGAAGGAAACGAAACTTGAATGGATGAATTTGGTGTTATAACGAATCCGTAGTGTTAAAATTTTATGTTTTGTTTCAAAACCTTCAAGAACATTAAGAACAGTGAAAATTACATGTTTTAATTCAGTGATTATGTGTTTTAATTGGTTAGAATCATTCTATAAAGGTTGGGTAATGATTATGTACGAATTCTAGTATATGGGTATGTTTAAATTAATGAATTTAGTAACCATGTAATGATAAATTTGCCTGATTCTGTGTTCTTCGCGAATTGGAAATTCGAGAATCGGAGTGTCAATGACTGTATACGCCAACCTGTAATAACTCATAATGTTAATATATCAAAGCCGTGTTAGCCAAGTCTCAAGCCACGAGCTACTGCATACACATTAATGCGAAGACTATATATAATCGTAAATGCAGCCCACTTAGCGTAATGTCCGTAAATGCAATTTTTAGTATTCAAGTATAAAAATGTGATGGTAACTTAACCTAATGAACATAAAAATATGTTAGGAGTATAATGAGATATTAAAACAGATTATTAACATGTCAGTAACATAATTTCATGTGGATTGAATTATTGAATGCATAATTAGCTTATTATTCATGAAATGTTTATTATGTGACAATAAGTGTGATAATTTGACTAAGTATAGTCATAATTCGAATTAGACAAAGAGAATGAACTTGTGATGACTAGTTACATTATAATTAACTATAGTTGTGAATGAAAATGATATGTAGGATTAAATTCTAGGAACGTGTTTAATTAACGTGTAATCTACGCACGAGGCAAGTTTCCTAACCCTACTTGTTATCATTATTCAAGTCATTCTCATTATTATTAATCAAGTTCAATTGTTATATTAAAGATTAATTATCTTTTCAAAGTATGATTCTGTTATACAATAATTGTTCTATTGTATACATATTGAGATTATTATTCAATTTAATTATCATTTATTGTTGAATCTTGTTAAACTAGTGAACCCTCGTTTGATTCAACTAGTCCATAGTTGATGAACGTTCTAATTTTAGAACCCTTATTGATTTATCCAAACCAAACTTCCTTTGGTGCGGACTCTAATGTCAAACTGAGATGAACAACCCTGTATAGGGATTACTTATGTGTTAGCGTTAAGATATTGTGCACAATATGGTACTAAGGGCTGATCCCCCTAAGTACGAGTAGAAGAGTCCATAGTCTTATGACTGTTAAAGGTTTCAAGTATAACCCTTGATAACCTAGGACATAGTTCAAGGTCTTATGACCCTCAGAAATCTTTTGATTCTTGTTATTCATTCTTGATTCAAAAGTTGAGCTTTTATTTCAGAAGTCTTTGATTCACTCGCATGTTATTATATATTATTATTTTATTTTATACTTGTGGGCAATCATGCTCACTCTTGCGTAATAATACCATTGCAGTTAAGAACAAAAGGTACGATGAGCCTTCTACTAGCAAAGGCAAAGGCAAAGGCAAAGGCAAAGCTAATAAGTGATGAAGACTTGTTATTGAATTTTTAGAATGTTATTGTAAAGACTTGATGTTGTTTAAGACTTATTTGTTTATGTTTTCGCACAGATGTTTAAGGTTAGTTTGACCTGAGATTGTATTTATTATTCAGATGTTGTAACCCCATAAGAGGAGGATTTTATTTCTATCTATTGCATGGTTTGCATTTATTATGGGTAGATAGATAGATGATATTTGTACAGTGAACACCAAATCCCGTGGAATCGAAGTACCCGGATTTGGGGGTGTCACATTGGGAGTAGGAATTAGCAAGAAGAAGCAGGCTATGGCGATAGAGATTGAGCCCTTTACCGAAAGCAGTTCAGAACCATTGGTCATGCCAGCTGGAGAGACGAAAGAGTTCGAGTTGATTCCTAGCAAAAAGGACAAAATAGTGAAGATAGGTTCGGATCTGCCGGAACCTCTCCGGACGAACCTTATAGAACTTTTATGATGTTATGCAGATATCTATGCATGGGAGCCTAAAGATATGCCCGGGGTGAGCCGAAAGATTGCGGAGCATAGGTTGGAGGTGGACCCATCAAAGAAGCCTGTTCGGAAGAAAAGGCGGATTTTTGCACTAGAGCGATAGAGGATTATTGATGAAGAAATTGCAAAGTTGTTGATTGCAGACTTCATTTTTGAGATAGATTATCCATAATGGATGGTGAGCGTGGTATTGGTTCAGAAGCAGAATGGGAAATGGCGAGTTTGCATTGATTATACCGATTTAAATAAAGCTTGCCCGAAGGACTTCTATCCCTTACATCATATTGATCAGCTCATCGATGCGACTTTGGGGTATGTCTTACTTAGCTCTATGGATGCTTTTTTTTGGTTATCACCAAATTTCCATGTGTAAAGAGGATATACCGAAGACGGCGTTCATTACGCATCATTCGGTGTATGCCTATAAGAAGATGACGTTTGACTTGATAAATGCGGGAGCCACATACCAGAGGATGATGAACTTCGTATTCAGGGAGTAACTGGGCAGGAATATGGAGGTGTATGTCGCTGACATGATCATGAAGAGCATGATAGTGCAGAAGCACTTGGACGATTTAGAAGAATGTTTTCAGACAGTCCATCATCATCATTTTAGGCTAAATCCGACCAAGTGCACCTTCGGTCTCGGTGTAAGTAAATTCTTAGGATATCTGGTCAGTCAGCGGGGTATTGAAGCCAATCCAGAGAAAATCCATGCTATTCTGAACATAAAGACTCCTCAATCAGTTAAAGATGTTCAACGTCTAACGGGGAGAATTACAGCTTTAAGGAGATTCATGTCTAAATCGACAGAAAGGTATTTACCATTCTTTGATACGTTGAAAGGGCCGAAGAACGCGAAGACGTTCCAGTGGACTTCGGAATGTGAAGACGCCTTCCAAGGGATAAAGACATATCTATCTTCAGCGCCTTTGTTGGTGAAGCCAGCTCCTGCTGAGCCATTGTATTTGTATCTAGCAGCTAGTTTATTTGCAGTAGGAGTAGTTTTGGTGCGTGAAGTTGGGGGTAATCAGCACCCGGTTTACTATGTAAGCCATGTCCTTAGGGATGCTGAAATAAGGTACCCGAATATTGAGAAATTTGCCTTTGCTTTGATGATAGCTAGTCGAAAGCTCAGACAATATTTTTAAGGTCGATTGTTGGTAGTTACACGGATCAGCCCCTAAAGAAGGTTTTGTGCAAGCCTGAGGTTTCGGGAAGACTTGCTGCGTGGACAATGGAGTTCTCTCAATTCTTCATAGAGTATCATCCTCGAACAACTATGTACATGAAAATGTTGAATTTTGGGACGTATCTCCTCTTTTAGGACGTGTTGTAGTTAAAAAGAAGTTTTTAGTTATTCAAAATTCTATGTACATGAAAATCTTGAATTTTGGGAAGAATGTATTCCCTCCGTTCCTTAATATAAGTCGTTTTAGAGAAATGTTTTTGTTCCTTAATATAAGTCGTTTGAGATTTTCAAGTAAGCATTAATTGCTTAGTTTCTAATATTACCCCAAATATTAAATGCAACTTTGATTCTCTCACTATTTTTTTGTCTAATAAATAATAATCTATTCTTTCAATACAAGGGCAATATAATGATATACAATAATTTCCTTAATACTTATGCACAACTTCAAAACGACCTATATTAAGGAACGGAGGGAGTATAATATTATGTCTGGAAACAGGGCGGGTATGATCCGAGAAACCCTTCTCATACTCGCCTCGCCAATAATTAGCTATTTTTTGAACTAGACCTGATCCGACCCCAAAAATAATACCCCATATCTGCTCTGCCCCCGTCCCGTTTACCCGATTATTTTATTATTCATCAAATTAAATATTTTATATGTTACTTTGTACAACTATTTTTAATTCAGAATCAAACAACATGCAATATTTCTACTATTGATAGCATTTTATATTAGGAAAAATGTATGTACATAGCTGTGTATTACACAGTCGGCTATGACGATAATTTTTTGAGCTATAGCGACGAGTCAATAGCTATTCTGGGTTATGGCGAAGGGTAAACCGTCGTTATAGCCCAAAAAACTCGTCGTCATAGCTCAACTGTGTATATATATATAGCTCATTATATTATTAATGTTATGAATTTATAATAAAATAACTTAAACAAGTACATAATTTTATATATATATATATATATATATATATATATATATATATATATATATACTAATACTAATTAAAAAAATTTGTATACATATAATTCGGTCGGGGGCGAGGGGTATATCCCATGCCTATCCCTAACTCTATATGGTTTTAAAAAGGGATCCCATTAGGGTCCAAATTGAGCAGGTCCCGTCGAGTTCGGGTAAAATTGTCAAACTTATATAATACTATCTTTTTATGATGAAAGGCATAAAAAATAAGTATGCATGGAATTTGTAAAAGAATAGTAACATAAAAATGAAAAGAATAATAGTAGTAATATTTTGAAAGTTTTGGGGGGGAATAGAATAAAAACAGAGTTGTATCATGAAGATATTATTGGTAGCCAATATGGCCTTACACAACTTAAATTTTATTTGCGTACAGTCTGTTAAAATTATGTCGTTTTGATAAATTTATTTAAAAAAAATAGTTTCTCTTCTCCAAATAAGAATAAAAAATAAATCTACCAAAACGACGTAGTTTTGACAAACTGTGTATAAATAAAATATACACAACTGTGTATGACCATTATTCCTGTGTGTGTGTATATATATATATATATATATATATGATTTTAAACATTTGATTGAATATTTTGGCTCTATGAATACTAGAAGAAATATTTTTCAATGAATGTATTCTTATATATTTTGATGTAATCGAAGTTCTCATATATTTTGTTGTAATCAAATTATTATACTTTAAGCTCCGGAAAGACATTTTTTGGATATAACTTGTATTTTTTATTTATTTTTTTTTGTATTTTTTTTTGTGAAAGACAATGTTTCGAAAAGGGTAGTTTTCATTTTTCGTCATGCGTCACCAAAATCTCAGGAACGGCCCTGCTTGTACTAATCAAAATTTTAAAATTTTAATGTTAAATTCAAATTTATAAAAAAATCAATAATGACGATAGGAAGTACTATTTAGTGAATTGGTGATTTTTAGTAAAAACTTTATAATGACCAATTTGCTAGAAAGTAAGAAAATATAGCTATATATAAGTAACTAATTACTAACATGTGCTGATGTGCAGCATAACGTTATTTTTGCTTCTCAATTCTGTGGCCGTGTTTGGACTGAAGAAAAAAACAAATAAGGTAGAAATTGAATGGATGCAAGAAGCCAAGAATGCAATATTTTTTTAATTGTATTTTACGTATACGTTTAATTAAATTTTAGAACGCAAGAATAAAATTAAAGAAATTAAATTGATCCAAATATGCCTCACAAAATATTACTCTCGGTTCTAAATTATAATATTATTGTTAATTTTTAAAAGTTAATTTATAATATTTCTAACTTATAATTAAAGTAGTTTATTGAAAATTATAAAAATATATACATTATAATGTATAATTTTTTTAAAATATAATATTCATCGTTTCATTCACTAAATATGGTTGTATGGAGTATGTAGTGTTGTTGATGCTTCTCCAACGATGGTGAGAATGTGAATCACATGTGCAAATTTAATCTTTTTAATCGTCTTTTTTTCTTCTTTTTTTTGTTTAGGTCTGCTTTTGACGGATTGAATTAACATGGTTAAAAAATCATGTTCGGGATCAAGAATCAAGAGGGAAGAAATTATATTTTGGGCAAGTGCAAAAGCATCACAGTTAGGGATCCAATAAAGGGTTTATCCAAATTGTGTATTTTTCTCTCATAATCTTTCTTTCTTTAGTATGGAATTTTTATTTTTCAAAAATAATTTACAACCTACACACACAAAAAATAAAAATAAAAATAAAAAAGAATACTCAAACGAGGGTAGAAAAGGTCAATTTTTTTTTTTTTTAAAATACAGAGTATTGAAACTATTTTATTTGACAAATATATCACATCTTCTTTTGTATTAATTCTTTTAATATTAATTTTTTGTTTTATACATTTAGGCATATAATCTTTTTCAATAATGAAAAAAATAAATTATTAAAAAAAATATGTCCAAGTAGGTGACTGTATTCATTACAAATTTGATTATTCGAATAAGTAAAAATAAGACTCTTCAAAGTTCAATCGACGGAGTATTAGAAGACCATGATAGGGAGTAAAAACAAAAACTTTAATGTAGTTGGAGAATTATACTCCTCTAAATATGAGCATGTGAATCACATGTTCAAATTTTAACTAAACATCTTTTTTTAAAAAATTGTCTGTTTTTTTTTGCTAGTTTGGGGGTGGCCCGTGGGGGATTTGAATTCTACAGTACTTGCATATCAAGGGCTAGATATACCTACTGAGTCAAACGCGGTCGGTAAAATTGTCAGTTTTTGACGGATTGAATTAATATGGTTAAAAAAGTAATGTTTAATTAAGCATATATGTTATAAAATTATACTAAATATTAAGAACAATGATGATTAACAGAAAAAGAGATAGTATTCTTATTTCTATTATAAAAGATTACTAAAATTAAGAACAAAGATGATTAGATAAAAGCAATGGTGGAACCAGAACATAATTCAAGGGAGGGCAAAATACATCAATAAAAAACCCTTGCTTCGGAACCCCGGATCACTAACAATAGTCTTCAATTGATTTACGTAACCCCGAATCACTAACAATATCATTCGGATTGAACTCCACACGTGAATTATTAAAATCACCACTTGCTTCGGAACTTGATATTTGATTATTAGAAGACTCAACAGTTCTCTATCGCTTAATCAAGTATTTATCCATAATCTAGTATAAATAAAAACATCAATTGCTAATCAATAATTTCATTAATTTAAACATTTCATAATAATTAAATCATTCATCAATTATTTAAGAAAACAGAAATTAAACAAATTCTAGCTAATCTAGATAATTAAAAATAAAATCAATTATTCCTAAATTAACAGAAAATCAATTAAATTAGCAGAAAATTAATTAAAATCATTATTCCTAAATCCTAAATTAACAAAAAATCAATTAAATTAACAGAAAATCAATTAAAATCAAGTATTCCTAAATTAACATAAAATCAATTTTTATTCTTTTACTTACCAAAGTCCAAACAAATCGGGCTTCAAAGAAGAGATCATACATGGCGAGGATCTGCAGGAGGCGTCCACCGACTCATCATGACACGACCACACACAGCACACAAAGCTAAAGCGTGATGGATGGCGACAACAAGCGACTGGCGAGGGTTAAGAAATAAGAAGAGATGAAGTGAGGCGGTTGTTACTTGTTTGGGTCTGCCGACTAAGGCAGTAAGGGTTGAGAACTTAAGCCAGACCTAATAAAAACAAAAAAAAAAATTTAGTGAAACGACGTCGTTTCATCATAGTTTAAAAAAAAAAAACCTGAAGAAGAACTCCGCTCAGATGCTCTGCTCGCGTCCAAGATCTCGCCGCCTCGCCTCGCTTCCTGCCTCTTGCTGCTCGGCTGCCGCTGCCTCCTCCCCCCTCTTTGCCTCACCACCACATTCTATCGGGGCGGTGCCCCCCCTCGGGTTCCGCCTAATCGGATAAAAGAGAGTATTCTCATTGTATTTTTGTATATATCTCATTCACTTTACAATGTTATTATTTATAGATATAAGAACATCAATATTAGGAGGTTACATAACTCAAAGGTCATGAGTTTCATAACTCAATGGACATTGGGAGTTTCAAAATCATTACAATTTAAAGATAGAAAGAATGAATCTAGAAATCCATATATATGTATATTATAATTTTATAACACTCCCCTTGGATGTCTATTGTATAGCTATACGCATTGAAAGTTGCCTCATTAAAAATCTTACCAGGAAAAACCCAATGGGAAAAAAACATTGGTTAAGAAAAAAAGAGTGCAGCGCGTATTAGCTTCCCCTCATGAATGTATCCTTAAGCCCTTCAGCTGTCACATTCCAATATTGCGACGCAATTATTCAAACGTTGTAGTTGGTAATGCTTTGGTGAACAAATCTGCTATATTATCTTTTGATAGAATTTGTTGAACATCAATGTCACCACACTTATCAAGGTCATGTGTGAAAAAGAATTTCGGTGAGATATGCTTTATTCTATGTCCTTTGATGTATCCTCCTTGTTGAGTCATTGATCTCAACCACACACATTCTCGACTTGCTTCATGGATTACAAGTATTTCAACATGATTAGATGAAGTGACAACTAATGTTTGCCTTGTAGATTTTCATGATATAGTAGTATCACCACACATAAATTGATAACCTGTTTGAGATCGACCTTTATGTGGATCAGATAAATATCCTACATCAGCATATCCAACTAATTTATGATTATCATTATTTGAATAAAATAAGCCCATATCCATAGTTTCTCGTAGGTAACGAAAAATATGTTTAACCCTATTCCAATGTCTCCGGGTAGGAGAAGAGCTATATCTTGCTAACAAATTCACAGAAAATGCTATATCAGGTCGTGTATTATTAGCAAGATATATTAATGCACCAATTATACTGAGGTATGATACTTCAGGACCAAGTAATTCTTCATTATCTTCACGAGGTCTAAAAGGATCCTTTTTTACATCAAGTGATCTAACAACCATTGGGGTACTCAATGGATGAGCTTTATCCATATAAAATCTTTTAAGGACCTTCTCTGTGTAAGTTGATTGATGAATGAGAATTTCATCTGTTAAATGCTCAATCTGCAGGCCGAGACAAAATTTTATTTTTCCTAAATATTTCATCTCAAATTCTTTTTTTTAAATAATTCATTGTCTTTGGTAACTCTCCACGAGTTCCAATAATATTTAAATCATCAACATACACAACAATGATAGCAAAATCGGATTCTGACTTCTTTATAAAAATACATGGGCATATAGGGTTATTATTATACCCTTCTTTCAATAAATATTCACTAAGACGATTGTACCACATGCGTCCTGATATATTATATGAAAAATTGTTGTCAACAACTATCTCACTTCGGTTCCATCTTTTCTTTGTAAAGACATAACTTATCAAGATCTCATCAATTTTATTGTTTTCAGGTACCTGAACCTCTTCTGGGGTTTTATGATTAGTTATGTCTATATCCTCATGAATATTTTTCTCCTCAATAATTCTAACTTGTTTATTTACTTCTTTTCTTTTTCGAGGATTTTTGTCTTTCGAACCGATTGGTCTACCACGCTTCTGGTGTGCCTTAAACTCATTTGCTACAATTTTTGCGAATTGTCATATTGGGACTTCAATCCAAGCTGAAGCATTTATAGCTGGTATATAAGATTTGGTTACTCCTTTTGAGTTAGTGAATGCATTCGGTAGCTGATTTGCTATATCTTGTAAATGAAGTATCTTTTGAACTTCTTGTTCACATTGTTTTGTACGAGGATCAAAATTCAATAATGACAATGCATTCCAAGTTATATCTTTATCCAGCTATTTAATTTCTCCCCCTAATGATGAGAACATAGTCTCATCAAAATGACAATTGGTAAATCGTGTCGTAAATGAATCTCATGTTAAGGGTTCAAGATATTTAATTATTGATGGGGACTCAAATCCAATATATATTCCGAGCCTCCTTTGAGGACCTATCTTTGTACGTTGTGGAGGATAAATTGGAACATATATCGCACAACCAAATATTCTTAGATGGGAAATATCTGGCTCATGACCAAAAACCAATTGTAATGGGGAGAATTTATGATATGATGTTGGCCTAATGTGAATAAGTGTTGCTGCATGTAAAATAGCGTGCCCCCAAACAGAGACAGGAAGTTTTGTTCTCATGAGAAATGGTCTTGTAATTAATTGGAGGCGTTTAATAAATGATTCAGCAAGACCATTCTGAGTATGAACATGGGCAACATGATGTTCATTATTTATCCCAAGTGACATTCAATAATCATTAAATGTTTGGGATGTGAATTCACCAGCATTGTCAAGACGAATAGTCTTGATTGTATGATCCAGAAATTGTGCTCATAATCTAATAATTTGAGCAAGTAATCTCGCAAACGCCATGTTGCGAGTTGATAATAAACACACATGTGACCATCTTGTAGATGCATCTATTAAAACCATAAAATATCTAAACGGTCCACTTGATGGGTGAATAGGCAACAAATATCTCCTTGAATACGTTCTAGAAACCTTAGGGATTCAATCCCAACTTGAGCTAGTGATGGTCTAACGACCAATTTGCCTTGAGAATAAGCAGCGCATGAGAATTCCTTAAATTAAATAATCTTCTGGTTCTTTAATGGATGGCCATGTTGTAGCAACCCCAAAATAGGTCCATTCTAGCCAACCTATTCTGAGTCGCCAAATACATGGTACAGAAAACAACTACAATTTTATTACAATAATTGTCGTGCAAAATACAACAACACATATGCTGTGAGTTTTGATACAAATATATACCAACTATGACTCTCATCCCAACCTTGGATAGCACGTCACAATGGCACCTTACATAAAGGTATAATCAAAAACTGTTTTAGAAATTAGAATCTTTGGGAAGTGCTCATGGAAAAATTCGTACATGGGAGTCCATGCGTCTAGGTTATGATAGATATCATATGTCCACAGAATTATCCTTGGTTGACCCAATAGACCCCAAAGAAAAATGAAAAGATTACTATCATATTCTTTCCAATGGTGAGTCTTCTCTTGACATATCATTATCTCCACTGTCTCTAATTGAGAGTTATACTTCAACCAAACACCAAGATTATATAGGTAGTGCTCGTAGATATACTCAAAGAAGTGGATGTGCACAACCTCGCCTTATGATGACACGAGGTTGTATGTCATTAGACATCTTGTATGATAGTGGCAAAACACCCTTCCAATGTTGGGTTTGCCTCACCCTATTTGATTCACCAAATATAACTACTAAATGATGTATAAAATACAACACACTTTTCTATATTGTTTAGGGAGAACTCCACAACTAGAGACCACCGTTATATTCCCTTGTTACCCCCACTCGACCTAGCTACACTCTTATTACCTGAAAGGAATTGTGAAGCAAAAGGGTGAGCTCAACTAGCCTAGTAAAGAATATCATGACTAAAGATAAATAAATTATCAATAGCCTTCAACAGTAATAAATCAGAGATTTAGAACATATGGTAGATGATAAAAAATTTTAACCATAGTTGCAGCGAAATGAGCAATCCATTAGAAGAGTCAAATAGACCATAAAGTCTATTATCTTCTCCATGTTAAAAATCAACCAACAATATTTTATCCCTGTAACATCAATCAACAATTCTTGTCCACAATTATATGAATAACTCATAATCATAATTGTGATTCTAAATTCCTCTTATCTAGATTTAAGATAATTTTCATCACATGACTTTACCTCGAAACATCAAAGATCATGGTTATACCAAATCACAGTTCCTGTTCATAATCATACTAATAAATTCATCTTTGCACTACGGGCTAAATATATTCATCAACAGTTCATCTTTGCACTACAGGCCAAAGATATTCAACAACAGTTCATCTTTGCACTACGGCCCAAAGATATTCAACAACAGTTCATCTTTGCACCACATGCCAAAGATATTCATTAATAGTTCATCTTTGCACTACGGGCCAAAGATATTCAACAACAGATCATCTTTGCACTATTGGCCAAAGATATTAATATCTCAAAGAAATATATAATCATTTCAGAATTTATATAAACAATAATTATAACCATGTTGATCAATTCACCCTTGCACTTAAACTAAAGATATTCAATTATAAATTCAATGGTTATGATCATATCAGTCAACAATTCATCTTTTCACTACTGGCCAAAGAGAACCCATAGTTACGATCATACCAATAATCTACCCATCTTTACACTCAAGTCAAAGAGAAATTTCTTCACCAGGATTATAAAAATGTTATATATGATAATAAAAACAATATGATCAAAACATGGATTTAATTTCAAGAGTAAGATTCATAAATCAACGATAATTTGGTCAGAAAAAGAAACCAATTTTGTCGTAAATAGTACCCGTGAATAGTAACTCGTGAATAGTAGCCCCGACATGAAAAAGGTAGAAATTCCACAAAAAAATCTATACCAATATTTTGGTATAATGGTATTTAAAGAATAACATTTCTTAAACTTATAAATAATTTATTTTAATTGTTTACACTTTACTAAATAATGCATTTAATCATCCTAAAATGCCAAACTCATAAGATTTCATCACCAATAACCAAAACCCTCATAAAAAATCTGCATATATCTCATATAGGATTCTCAAGCCATAAAATCCTATTTTCCAATTTTCTTACTTCACATAACATATTTAATTCATTTACTCATAACTAGTTCATTTTCATAAAAAATACCAAATCAGTACAAACAAATTTTCTTTTTTGGGATTTAGTAGAATATAGTTCCATATTGAACATATATTTTTCTCATAATTTTTAAAATTCATTTACTATTTTTTATATGGCCAAAACTGCCGAATATTTAGACATTTATCATAAATTATACTTTTGTCCAAAAATTCTAAAATTTACAGAGTATACTTCTGTTATATACATGTACTCCCAATAAAAAGTTCACCAATTTTGGAGTTAACCACAAGGAGTTATAAGGGTTTACTTTTAAAATAGTCTTTTCCCATAAAATTCATAACTCTTAATCTATACATCCAAAAATCCCCATTTTTGGACACAATCAAGAAAACTCATCAAATTATCATTTCAAATGTTTTCAGAATTTTTGAGGATCGAAAAATTACGAAACTGAAAAATATTATAATCCTTAAAATCCCTTACCTCAAAAGAGCAGTATTTCTGACTAGAATATCGGATGTAAAGACGAAGGAACCTTACACTAAATAGCAACTCTCAAAGTATCTAAATACTCACAAAAATACGCTCGATAATATATAGAGAGAAAACTTATGTTTCTGGTGAGATTTTCAATTCTAACCTAAGCGCCTATTTATAGAAAAATGCTAGAACGCCAAAGCAGACTAAATAATAAAATAATAATATTTTTTTTTTAACATCTACGCATCCCAACCTTGGAAAATTAGCAGCCACCATTGAACAAAATTCAGCACATGTATTCAATACCAACCAAAAGTGGGTCCCACCCATAATTTTAATAAAAATCATTTTATTTTCTAAAACTTCAATAATTCATAGAAAATAGCCCGTTTATCAGGAAAATACAAATTTTATATCCATTCCCCACGAAATCGAATTCTATACAACTTTGTAGCTTTAAGTTTTTCAAAATTCCAGACAGAAAATATCCGAAATTAACAAACGGATGATTTTTAACACCCTTTTAAAATTCATAACAAATCATACGTTCATTTTTAACTGTTCAAAATTTGTGGACATATACTCAACTTATATATGTATAACATATTCAAAAATCACAACGATCCAACGGTCGGATTAAAATTATAACTCACGCAATAGAGTTTTAAGAACACCGATTTGATATTTTAATACCTCCAGGCAGTTCCTAGGAAAGAGGGGGCTTTCCGATAAGGATTTCTCCTTATTGGCGCGCAATTAGGTGACCAAGCCTCTCATTGACAGAACTTTCTAGACATTGCCAATAATGCTATCTAATAATAATATTCAAATAATATGAATTATTGATCTGATAATGGGAAATACTGTGCAGTGATAATTATTGAACAACAATAATATAAAATATCAACGTAGCAATTATTGAATCAATCAAACAAAATATTAAACAGTAATTACTGTAACAATTATTGAGTATTGTCTTCTTACGTAAGAATCAATAATTCAAAAATACTTTGCAATACTGCAGTGTCTATCTTTTTGTGCAACGCCAGACATTTTACTTTACTTTACCCAATTTGTATTCCAACAATGTTAATTCAGAACGATTATCTTTCATTATTTATAAAAATTCAAATTTGTCATTTTCTTCATCCGATGATTTATTCTCATTATGGAGCCCATAAATGGTTGCAATCGCCGCATTTAATATTCCTCGACAGAAAGAATATTCAACGACAAAACGAATATTCCCCGACAACCATAAGTATTTTATAGCCACTTACTTATTTAAAAAAAAATTCATATATCACCCTTAACTTTGTTTTTTATCAATTTAACCATTTACTGAATAGTAATTATAAGAAAAATTGAATACTTTTATTTCATAAAATTCAGGGTCTTACAATCTCCCCTCCTTATGAAATTTCATCCCCGAAATTTACGTACCTGGTATTTCAAAGAGTTGAGAATACCTTGCTTTCATTTCAGATTCCATCTTCCCTGTCATCATGATTTCTCCATTCCTCATCTCCTGTATTTCAGATATCATTCTAGAATACAGCTTCAAAACAAGGGTTAATTGAACAAGTTAACATATCACATAATATCCCGATATATTATGATAACAACAAATAAGCTTAGGTAGGACACACTAGCGAAGGATTTACTCATCTCTCCCCTCCTAGTTCTATTCCCCGATCTCCGACAGAGACCATATCCCTAAGCTCTGATACCAACTGTGACAACCCCAAAATAGGTCCATTTCACCCAACCTATTCTAAGTCGCCAAATACATGGTACAGAAAACAACTACAACTTTATTACAACAATTGCGTGCAAAATACAACAACACATATGCTGTGAGTTTTGATACAAATATATACCAACTATGACTCTCATCCCAACCTTGGATAACACGTCACAATGGCACCTTACATAAAGGTATAGTCAAAAATTGTTTTAGAAATTAGAATCTTTGGGAAGTACTCAAGGAAACCTTCGTACATGGGAGTCCATGCGTCTAGTTTATGATAGATATCATATGTCCACAGAATTATCCTTGGTTGACCCAATAGACCCCAAAGAAAAATGAGAAGATTACTATCATATTCTTTCCAATGGTGAGTCTTCTCTTGACATATCATTATCTCCACTGTCTCTAATTGAGAGTTATACTTCAACCAAACACCAAGATTATATAGGTAGTGCTCATAGATATACTCAGCAAGTGGATGTGCACTGTTGCCTCTTTTTTAAGACTAACTAAAGAGCTCTAACTCATGCAAGTATACATGCATCAACAAGTAATACAAAGCAAGTATAGTATCGATCCCACAGAGAAAGTTGTTTAACTTAAACTACTATTCATTAATTAAATCACTATATTTATATGCTCAAACTATTGATTAAACTTGGTTTGTTCTCGAGTTGCAAATAACAACTAAAACAATAATAACGATAGAATAAATGATATTGGAACTAATGGGATTCTAACTTCATTTAGTACTTCATTCAATCGCCACTATCATGCATGACTTGCTCACATATCACAGAAAAGTAGCCAAGAGCACTAAAAGAGTATTAGCCATTTTTCAATGCACTAAGACCTACTTACACAACATCCACAGATGATAGACTCTATGTAATCATCAATATAACCAACATCACTATATGTCTATATAAAATTGCAATTATATTGATTTTAAATTCAAGCCTTATTCTCGACTTATACGGTGAAACAAAGATATGTCTATCCGGTTCACGTAAATACATAAGCCATATAACACAAATTTCTATATACGTATACTATCATGATTATAAATCCATATTTGCATGTTCATTGTCAATTCCATACAAATATCAAACGAATGGTGATCAAGCATTCATACATGCAAAAAATCATGATAGACATCCCATATGATATGAAAAACAATCCAAAGATTTAAACATGCAATCAAACTACATATTAAAATCATAGAATCCCATAATGGAGTTTAGTTCATGACTGAACCAAAAGCCATTATGGGATCAAATCTAAACATGATCAATAAACGACAATTGAAAGATGAAAGATGAAACTATCAAACCCAATTGCTGAATACGAATCAAAATTCAAATCCTCATACGATTCCAGCAAAACTAATAATAATAATCCCACTCTGGTAGAAAATCCCAAGAAGGAACAGAAAGATAGAGTTGTGGCCTCCTTCTACGTTGGAATCTCTCCCAGAGAGTAAAACCCTAATTACGATCTAAAAATACCTAAAAAACATAGTAAAATATCAAGTGATACCCCTGACACCAGTCAGGAATCATTTTAATACAATTACAACCTTTAAAATTTGGAAATAAATAAAACAAGTCAGCAGCTTCAGGCCTCGCACGCGGTCGCGCCCTCCTCCAGCTTGATATTCTCGCTACCATGAGACTTGCGAAGAGGTTTGTATGTTTTGTTTGCCTCACGCGTCATGGTGCGCGCTCCCTAGGCTTATCCTTCTCGCACCCACAAGAATCTTGCAAGAGGGCTCCAAGATCTCGGTCGAGTAATTGCGCAAGCGCAAGCTCTCAAGGCTATTCTATTGCATGCACGGCTTGCTTGCAATCGCAGATCCTTTTCCTTTTATGCTATTGTCACAGCTTTGTGCAGTCATTCTTTATCTCCTTGCTCCATTGCACCTTCATGCCATGCATATCCCATCTTTTGCCTCATCTCAAGCATCCATTCACCGTGTGCTCAATAACACCATCAAAATAGGCCAATTCCTGCACTTATTCACCAAAAGGAGTTTTAAGTATGCGAAATGCAAATTATCATGAAATGCAGCTAAAACCTACTAAAATGTACTTGATATGGGCATAGTTCGCATGAATTAGTTCTCCATAAGTAGGTATAAATCCTACTTATCAAATACCCCCAAAATTGAACCATTGATTGCCCTCAAGCAATGCATACTAATGATCAATAAAAATGCAACTACGTTACTATGCAACTAATTCTCACATTGTCCCAACCATCATAAAAATTCAGTCCAATTTGCCTCAGCAAAGTTTTTCTAGATTCGAGAATACATATTCAAATCAAACTGCAGGCATAATGTCATATACTTATATAATTCAAAAATGCTATACAGATGTTGTGTGTGTGTGTTGTGTTCGCCCAATACTTGATTTAGGTGTAGAATGCTCATGCTATCTTGCTCAAACTAGAAAAATTATAGCTTAAATCAAGACTTATGTATATATATGCGACTCGGACTATTTCAACATCTTAAAATAAACTAAGGTTCAACAATGGGTTAAACTGCTTTATTCTACTCACGAGGGTGAATTTCGCACTTTCTCGCGGTGTTTATTGCTATTTTTCTTTTATTTTCTTTTCTTTCTTTCTCTTCATGACTGTGCAATGTCTTACTCCATTAGGCACACTGCTACCCCTTAGCGAAGCTTTCACCAACGACTCCTGCACCATGAAAGACCTTAGGCGCTAGGTGTAGAGACAATCCCCAAGCATACTTACTCAAGTAGGGGCCCCAAAATAAGACTAGCCATGTTATTTCTACTTTTCTTTCTTTTTTTTTTTTTTATACACAGGTACCCATGTTTTCCCAAAGTTTAAAAATCAATGTTTTATACAGTCCAAAAGTCACTTTTCACATATTTCTCTTTTTAAGACTACGTTTTTCTATCGCGCAAGGCACAACGTACTTCTTATACCTACAAGTGCTTGTGAACACATTTGTGCAAACCGAAAGCATTTAAACAAAGATTATGAATTTCATTGTATAAAACGTTACATCTCACCATGTTATCCAAAATATTCGTAAATCATTTAAAACTTCACTCTCATCATCAAGGCTGTACAAAATTTTTTTATACTAGTAGAACTCGTGAGGTATGCAATTATAACATGCAATTATATGCTAAACTGTAATCTAAACATGCAAATAAAAATTAAAATAACCATGCAAAACTATATGAATCATGCAAAACTATATGCAAAACTAAAAATACTACCCAATACCCCCAAACTTAAAATATTCAATGTCCCAATTGAATGAAGGTAAAGGGTACGAAAAACTCCCCTAATTATTTGGTGCCACCCCTCCCTGTGGTGAATCCGGTAGTGGATATGGTGTTGCTTCCAAATCGAGGCCATTTTTGTGTTGTTCCTTGTTGCACAAATGCTTCAAATTTAAAGTCCTTGTGAGTCCCATCGCAAATGTGCCCAAATTATCATATATGGCATCGACCAAGGCTCCAACCTTTCTGAGTCAAGCGATCGCTACGGGTGGCACGCGCAGGCGTGTGACGACGGCCTCGCCTCGCCTATTTGGGGGGTTGTTGTGGTGGCTCTGGAAAAATAGGTCAAGGATGAATCCTAATCCGCAGGTGGTGCGCAGACACCCCGCCCGGGCCCTCAAATTTTTTTGATCGTAGCATGAGTAATGTCCTAGCTTGGGTATTGATCCGCTCATTACCCCAACCAGATCCTTGATTAGCACAAAGCATGGCAACCACGGATGCGTGCGGAATGCTCCCAATCGTTCCTCCCCATAGATAGCGCAAGAACATATTCTCGTGAATGAGATGACCAATGTCGATGTATTTTCCCGTGATTATGCCCCTATGTAATACGTGCCTCTCCAATCGTTATTTCGTCTTTGATGGGCGGAAGGCATGAGCTTGGCGATTAATAAACAAGTTCCACGCTTTTGCATAGCGATTTAGGGTCGCAATTGGGAATATACGCTACCGTGTTGTGCCAACTTTATATGTCCATTTCAGCATCCAAAGACACATAACTCGCAATGATCACTCCATGTTTGGCTCTCAAATGAGCACCGACATCCAATTAGCAAAGACCCATCAAGCGATGCATCAAGAATTTTGAAAATTAATCGGATGGCACGGGGTCTCATAATCTACCTCAATACCACGAACCGTAGATATCCCACTTATAGTGACCTTGGCATTGGCATAGAATTCACGGACCACGCCATAGAATGGGTATTGAGTAGTCGATCCACCCACCCCAAATTGCCTCTCTCGAATCATGGCGCATAACCGCCATCCCGCCTCCGGCTTGAATCCTCGCTCCTTAACGAACGTTTTTGCCACAATGCGGTAGTACTCTTGTTGAGCTTCTAAGTTGAAGAACTTGGTATGATCCACATATCAGCCTCTTGACTGCCTGACGAGGACGAAGAAGATGACGTAATAGACCTTGCTCGCTTCAGCCCCATTTGTGTTTGATAGAGGTTGCACAGATTATATGGTGGAGAATGAAGAAAAGCTTGAAGAATTTCTACCCCCAATACTCGTTTCTTCAATCCAACTGGGAACCCTAGCTTTTATAGTGCACTTTGGAGAGGTTGAGGAGATTTGGACTTTGAATGAGGCACGAATCATGGCTAATTGATTGAGAGATGTATGACACAATTTGTAACTGATAGATAGATAACGACGTGAGTTATGGAAAGTGAGAGAATTTTGCTTCTTCTATATCCCAAATGAGAGTCCAAATGATCCAAAACTTTATTTTTAAACTATTCAGATCTGTCTTAACCTGCAAAGTCGCGCGCATTTGCCATCGCATGATTTTTATCGAAATTTTGGTGGCCACAAGAGACTTACTGTAATGCTTTGGTGGTTTTCTTATCTTGACGCGCGGGCGCGCGAGTTTTTGCTGCATGGGTCGCGGGCGATCGCTGCGCATGTCGATATCTATCCGCACCGCTAAAATTCGGCCCACTCACTCGCATGGGTAATCCGCCCAATGATGGTTCCCGATAGATATTAATGCATCTTGTTAAGGCAATACTTAGTGGTCTCATAACACTAACATCTTACAAATATTCGCACCGCAATTCTTGTTACACTCTTAAGTATGAACATCAAGTATCCTATTAAAAAGGAATTCGATATAACTACTGAAATAACTCAAAAATGAATAACTAAAAACAAATCAATGGAGAGAATAATAATGGGTTGCCTCCCATCCAGTGCTAAGTTATAGTCAATTAGCTTGACTGTCTCTGAGCTTCATGTTACAGATGGAATTGAGGTGCCTTCCTTCGTGTCCTCTGCACCCTGAAATTTAATGACCTCATCTTTCGTCAATGGCTCTCCTTCAACTCAATTTTTACCCGCAGCACATATCAATGGTCCATAATCCCTCGATTTTTGACTTCATCCTCGTAGGCACCAATCCACCACGCCAACCAGAAGCACTCTTCTTCATCCGCTGGTAAACCGATTTCTTTTTAAATACGTTAAAGGTGATCTCTTGATCCCGACACGCATAGTGAGCTCACCTTTTTGCACATCTATCGACGCTCGCCTGTGTGGCAAGAATGGTCTCCCCAAATTATTGGTATGCTTTTGTCCTCCTCGTAGTCTAGGATAATGAAGTCAGCTGGGAAAATAAATTTGTCCACCTTAACCAACACATCTTCAACAATTCCTCGTGGATACGTGATCGATCTATCAGCTAGCTGTAATGATACGTTTGTCGGCTTTGGATCCGGCAATCCCAACTGGTTAAACACTGACAAGGGCATCAAATTTATGCTTGCCCCAAGATCACATAAACACTTGCTAAAGTTCATCTTTCCAATTGTGCATGGAATTGTGAAACCGCTCGATCTTTCAAATTGGAGGTAGTTTCACAAAACATCGCATCGCATTCCTCTGTCAAGGCTACTGCCTCAAACTCATCTAATCTCCTCTTCCTTGACAATATACCCTTCATAAATTTTGCGTAGCTTGGCATTTGTTCCAATGCCTCGACGAATGGTATGTTGATCTGCAGCTTTTTGAATACCTCCAAGAATTTGTTGAACTATTTATCTTCCCTTTTCTTATTTAATCTCTGCGATACGGAACTTGAATGTGAATTGGTGGTACTGGACTCTTAACCGTCTCCTCTCGAACCTCGCTTTTGTCTTTCTTTCCTCACCGATCCTCAATTTCTCCAAATTTTCTTGCTCAGCTGGTCGGCTCCTTCCGCCTCGCCATATGCCAAGAGGCCCTCCTCAAGCAGTATTCATGCAAGGCGCGATTTTTGCAAAGAATTTATAGATCTTTCCCAGATCTCAATGTGATCGCTTGACACTGCTCCTTCCTTCTTCTTGGATTTGTCTCCAGACATTTGAAATGAACCCCGGGGCTGTTAGTAAGCATGTTCGCCATCCGCCCCATTTGAGTTTCCAGATTCTTTATAGCCACCGCTTGGCTCTTGATCATAACTTCGTGTTTTCCATGTATTTAATCATCATCTCCTCCACTTCTATTTCTTTTCTTCCGAGGTGCAAATGGAGTGTGATGTTGTCATTGTTGTTGTTGAAAAATCTCATGAAAAGGGTGGTCTCTAGATTAAACTGCAATCATCACATACCAAATTGATTATTTGGTTGAAACTCGAGTCTCATTGATTCCTTGATTATTCGACCAACTAAAATTTGGATGATTTCATTGTTGGGGTGGTATGTGTTCAAATCGACCTTGTTCTTTTCTATAGTTGCTCACATATATGACCGATTCTCGAAATGATAAAGACATTGATCCGTCCGATTGTGACCCCACACAAATCTCACATACGTAGGCAACCGCCTTTTACTTTTCCTTCCGCCAAAGTATCTATCTTCTTTGCCATGGTCGCCATCTCGTATCGATTAACCGAGTAATAAAGATCAACCTCCAATACACTCGCAACTTTGGTTTGTGGCATTCGGATGTAGGATTCGAAAATCATTCGATGCCATTGTCTCGATAAGGTCATAGGCTTCCTCATAGTTCTTTTCCCATAATGCCCTCCCCGCAAATGAATCTACAATCGGCCCTCGATCGCCATCCCAATCCATTATAAAACGTGTTGATTACCATCCAATCTGCATACCGTGATGTGGGCACTTTCTCAAAGATTTCTTTGTATCTCTCCCATGCTTCATATAACGACTCGCCTCGTTGTTGCTCAAACCGAGAGATAGTTGTCCTCATCTTGGCAGCTTTTAGCCATCGGGAAGAACTTAGCTAAGAATTTCGTGTTAAATCCTCCCATGTAGTTATAGATCCCGCCGGGCAGAGAATGAAGCCAACTTTTCGCTTTATCCCTTAATGAGAACGGAACAACCTTTAGTCTAATAGCATCCTCCGTCACACCGCAGTATCTCGAATGTATCACAAATTTTGATGAAACTCAACAGATGTTCATTTCTGGATCATCTCAGAAGAAGACCCCAAACCGAATCGTATTCTCGCACCATTTGAATAATGCCAATTTTTATCTCGAATGTATTTGTTTGCTATCACCGTCCTCGACTATGCTAGATCAGTAGTCCATTAATATTGGGCATGAAATACTCCTTCGAGCCCTATGCTCTCTCTTTTGATCTTCTCCTCAGGCCTCTACCGCCATGTTAGCTATCGTGTTTTCCAATTGTTCTTGTAAATTTCTACGAACACCCGCTTTCCAACCTCTCCCGTTTATATTATCCTGAACATGTGTTAAATCGAGGTTGGTTGACCATGTGCTCATAAAAATTTATCCAAATTCCTGAAACAAAAATAAAAAAAATTGAAATAAGATAAGACTAGAATTGTCTAAGTCATACAATATAGCTTAAAACTAATGATAATAATACTAAATTAAACGCCTTTCCCCGGCAACGGCACCTAAACTTGTTGCCTCTTTTTTAAGACTAACAAAAGAGCTCTAACTCATGCAAGTATACATGGGTCAACAAGTAATACAAAGCAAGTATAGTATCGATCCCACATAGAAAGTTGTTTAACTTAAACTACTATTCATTAATTAAATCATTATATTTATATGCTCAAACTATTGATTAAACTTGGTTTGTTCTCGAGTTGCAAATAACAACTAAAACAATAATAACGATAGAATAAATGATATTGGAACTAATGGGATTCTAACTTCATTTAATACTTCATTCAATCGCCACTATCATGCATTTACTTGCTCACATATCACAGAAAAAGTAGCCAAGAGCACTAAAAGAGTATTAGCCATTTTTCAATGCACTAAGACCTACTTACACAAAGATCCACAGATGATAGACTCTATGTAATCATCAATATAACCAACATCACTATATGTCTATGTGAAATTGCAATTATATTGATTTTAAGTTCAAGCCCTTATTCGACTTATACTATGAAACAAAGATATGTCTATCCGTTCACAAAATACATAAGCCATATAACACAAATTTATATAATGATACTATCATGATTACAGTCCATATTTGCATGTTCATTGTCAATTCCATACAAATACTGAAACGAATGGTGATCAAGCATTCATACATGCAAAACAATCATGATAGACATCCCATATGATATGCAAAACAATCCAGCATTTAAACATGCAATCAAACTACATATTAAAATCCGTTAGAATCCCATAATGGAGTTTAGTTCATGACTGAACCAAAAGCCATTATGGGATCAAATCTAAACATGATCAATAAACGACAATTGAAAGATGAAAGATGAAACTATCAAACCCAATTGCTGAATACGAATCAAAATTCAAATCCTCATACGATTCCAGCAAAAACTAATAATAATAATCCCACTCTGGTAGAAAATCCCAAGAAGGAACAAAGATAGAGTTGTGGCCTCCTTCTACGCTGAATCTCCCCGCAGAGTAAAAACCCTAATTACGATCTAAAAATACGTGAAAACTTAGTATAATGTCAAGTGATACCCCGACACTGCTCCAGAATCGCTTTTAAATCAATTACAACCTTTAAAATTTGGAAATAAAATAAAACAAGTCAAGAGCCAGCCTCGCTACATCCCTTCTCCTCCAACTTGATATTCTCGCCATGCGCAGACTTGCAAGAAGTTTGTATGTTTGGTTTGGCCTCATGCAGCAGCCGCCTCCCCTAGGCTTGTCCTTCATCGTGGGTCAAAACTTGCAAGAGGCTCCAAGATCCGGTCGAGTAATCGCATACGGCGCCTCGATCTCAAGGCTATTCTGCACAATATGGCCGCATGCGGCTTGCAACTGCAGATCCCGACTCTGTTATGCTATCGATGTTGCTACTTGTGCAAATATGCTTTATCTCCTTGCTCCATCAGACCTTCATGCCATGCATATCCCATCTTTTGCCTCGCCTCAAAGCATCCATTCGCAGTGTGCTCAATAACACCACCAAAATAGGCCGATTCCTGCACTTATTCACCAAAAGGAGTTTTAAGTATGCGAAATGCAAATTATCATGAAATGCAGCTAAAACCTACTAAAATGTACTTGAGATGGGCATAGTTTCGCATGAATTGGTACTCCATAAGTAGGTATAAATCCTACTTATCAGATTTAGAACATATGGTAGATGATAAAATTTTTCAACCATAGTTGCAGCGGAACGAGCAATCCATTAGAAGAGTCAAATAGACTATAAAGTCTATTAATATCTTCTCCATGTTAAAAATCAACCAAAAATGTTTTATCCCTGTAATATCAATCAACAGTTCTGGTCCAAAATCATATGAATAACTCATAATCATAATTGTGATTCTAAATTCCTCTTTGCATCCAGGACGAAGATAATTTTCATCACATGACTTTACCTGAAACATCAAAGATCATGGTTATACCAAATCACAGATCCTGTACATAATCATACTAATAAATTCATCTTTGCACTACGGGCCAAAGATATTCATCAACAGTTCATCTTTGCACTACAGGCCAAAGATATTCAACAACAGTTCATCTTTGCACTACGGTCCAAAGATATTCAACAACAGTTCATCTTTGCACTACAGGCCAAAGATATTCAATAACAGTTCATCTTTGCATTACGGGCCAAAGATATTCAACAACAGATCATCTTTGCATTACTGGCCAAAGATATTAATATATCAAAGAAATATATAATCATTTCAGAATTTATATAAACAATAATTATAACCATGTTGATCAATTCACCCTTGCACATAAGCTAAAGATATTCAATTATAAATTCAATGGTCAGGATCATACCAGTCAATAATTCATCTTTGCACTACTGGCCAAAGAGAACCCATAGTTACGATCATACCAATAATCTACCCATCTTTACACTCAAGTCAAAGAGAAATTTCTTCACCAAGATTATAAAAATGTTATATATGATAATAAAAACAATATGATGAAAACATGGATTTAATTTCAAGAGTAAGATTCATAAATCAACGATAATTTGGTCAGAAAAAGAAATCAATTTTGTCGTGAATAGTACCCATAAATAGTAACTCGTGAATAGTAGCCCCGACATGAAAAAGGTAGAAATTCCACAAAAAAATCTATACCAATATTTCGGTATAATGGTATTGAAAGAATAACATTTCTTAAACTTATAAATAATTTATTTTAATTGTTTACACTTTACTAAATAATGCATTTAATCATCCTAAAATGCCAAACTCATAAGATTTCATCACCAATAACCAAAACCCTCATAAAAAATCTGCATATATCTCATATAGGATTCTCAAGCCATAAAATCCTATTTTCCAATTTTCTTACTTCACATAACATATTTAATTCATTTACTCATAACTAGTCCATTTTAATAAAAATACCAAATCAAGACAAACAAATTTTCTTTTTCGGGATTTAGCGTAATATAGTTCCATATTGAACATATATTTTTCTCATAATTTTAAAATTCATTTACTATTTTTTATATATGGCCAAAACTCCATTTAATATTTAGACATTTATCATAAATTATACTTTTGTCCAAAAAATCCGAAATTTACAGAGTATACTTCTGTTATATACATGTACCCCAATAAAAAGTTCACCAATTTTGGAGTTAACCACAAGGAGTTATAAGAGTTTACTTTTAAAATAGACTTTTCCCATAAAATTCATAACTCTTAATCTATACATCCAAAAATCACCATTTTTGGACACAATCAAGAAAACTCATCAAATTATCATTTTAAATTTTTCCAGAATTTTTGAGGATCGAAAAAATTACAAAAATGAAAAACATAATAACCCTTAAAATTCCTTACCTCAAAAGAGCAGTATTTCTGACTAGAATATCGGATGTAAAGTCGAAAGAACCTTGCACTGAATAGCAACTCTCAAAGTATCTAAATACTCACAAAAATACGCTCGATAATATATAGAGAGAAAACTTATGTTTCTGGTGTGATTTTCAATTTTAACTTAAGCGTCTATTTATAGGAAAATGCTAGAACGCCAAAGCAGACTAAATAATAAAATAATAATATTTCTTTCTTAACATCTACGCATGCCAACCTTGGAAAATTAGCAGCCACCATTGAACAAAATTCAGCACATGTATTCAACACCAACCAAAAGTGGGTCCCACCCATAATTTTAATAAAAATCATTTTATTTTCCAAAACTTCAATAATCCATAGAAAATAGCCCGTTTATCAGAAAAATACGAATTTTATGTCCATTCCACACTAAATCGAATTCTCTACAACTTTGTAGCTTTAAGTTTTTCAAAATTCCAGACAGAAAATATCCGAAATCCACAAACGGATGATTTTTAACACCCTTTTAAAATTCATAACAAATCATACGTTCATTTTTAACGGTTCAAAATTTGTGGACATATACTCAACTTATATATGTATAACATATCCAAAAATCACAATGATCCAATGGTCGGATTAAAATTATAACTCACGCAATAGAGCTTTAAGAACACCGATTTGATATTTTAATACCTCAAATCCGACAAAATATTGATAAAACACCTCAACATTAATTCCTTCATTTATAACCACATAAATAAATCCATCATGTATATCCACATCAAATAAATATTTCCTTATCATATAAATCAATAATTAATTATTCACAAATAATATTGCACAATCACAATAATGACAACCAGGCAGTTCCCAGGAAAGAGGGGGCTTTCCGATAAGGATTTCTCCTTATTGGCGCGCAATTAAGTGACTAAACCTCTCCTTGACAGAATTTTCTAGACATTGCAAATAATGTTATCTAATAATATTATTCAAATAATATGAATTATTGATCTGATAATGGGAAATACTGTGCAGTGACAATTATTGAACAACAATAATATAAAATATCAACGTAGCAATTATTGAATCAATAAAATAAAATATTAAACAAAGAATTATCAGAATAATTATTGTGTAGTGTCTTCTTACGTAAGAATCAATAATTCAAAAATACTGCGGCAATACTGCGTACCATCGCGTGCAACAACGCTGTTACTTTACTTTACCCACCGGGTATTCCAACAAAGATCAATTCAGAACGATTACGCCTGTTATTTATAAAAATTCAAATTTGTCGCTTTTCTTCATTCGACGATTTATTACGTTATGGGGCCCAATAAATGGTCGTCGTCGTCATTTAATATTCTTCTACGTAAAGAATATTCCACGACAAAACGAATATTCCCTGACAACCATAAGTATTTTATAGCCACTTACTTATTTTGAAAAAAAAAATTCATATATCACCCTTAACTTTGCTTTTTATCAATTTAACCATTTACTGAATAGTAATTATAAGAAAAATTGAATACTTTTATTTCATAAAATTTGGGGTCTTACACATGTGAATTCTCAATAATTCTTTACATCATTATTGATCCAGGATGACCCAACCGGTCATGCCAAATAATAAAATTATTTGGTTCATTGAACTTCTGGTTCATTATTGCATTGATTTCAATTGTACTAATACTTGTATAGTACAAACCTGAAGATACAACAGGTAATTTTTCCAATATTTGTTTTCCAGTAGAGACATTTGATACAATGTAAAGATATTCTATACCATTGTCATTGGATGTCTCACTATAGTACCCATTAAGTCGTATATCTTTAAAACTTAGCAGATTCCTCCTTGATTTAGTGGAAAACAATGCATTATCAATAATAAAATTTTGTTCCACTAGGAAGCATTATATTGGCTCTTCCAGAGCCTTCAATCAAGTCTGTGACACCCCCAAATTCGGGTACTTCATTTCTACAGGATTTGGTGCTCACTATCCAAAACAATTACATCTAACTACCCATAATCAAGGATAAAGACATAACTTAAATAAATTAAACAATAATCCTCCCCATTAAAGGGTTACATCAACTTAAAACAAATCCCAGGTAACCTTAATTTATTACATAAATCTGCGAAATACATCATATAATTTAATAAGTCTCAAAACATAAATTTCAGTAAGTAAAATCAGACAAGTCTTCATCATTTGGATGACTTGCCCTTGCTAGTAGACTGTGACGCCCCTAAAACAGGTATACATCACCCATCTTGGGTCGCCAGATACAAGGTACTGAATACAAATATAAACTTAAATATACAACATGAGCTGTGAGTTTTAATACAAATATTGTCTTCTAAACAGTACAAACTCAAAATAAGTCCTCAATAAATTTATTATCACACTATTTCACATAATAGCGAGGACTACTAATGCAATAATCTGGACCGTCAATCCATTCCCTGACTATTCCTATCTATATTCTCATTTCCTGAAGAGAACAGTGAAAGAAAGGGTGAGCTTAACTAGCCCAGTAAGAAATATTATGACTAAGATAATGCAGAATAAATTATCATTAGCCTTCAACAATGTTAAATTGATAGAATATAATAGACAACAAGTTTAACTGCAGCGAAACAAGCAATCCATAAGAAGAGTCAAGTAGAACATAAAATCTACTATCTTCTATGATTTAAAAAGTCTTTCATCAACTTTATCGCTGAGACTCAGCTTAATAATAAAATCGAATCATCCCTGCATCACGACCAAGGATATTCATGTAATCATCAATGGTCATGATTATACCGAATAATCTATGGTCATAATCATACCAACAACTGTCCATCAATGAACTACAGGCCAATGAGGACTTTTACCACATCATTCGTCACATTACAGTCATAATTATACCGAATAATCTCTGGTCATAATCATACCAAGTCCATCTATGCACGAAAGCCAAAGATGACTTTAATCACAATAAAAACATGAGGATGATGACAATGACATAATAATTCAATAAAACAAGTTCAAGGATAAATTTTAAAGATTTAAAATTTTAATTTATCCAGAAATCAATAACGTACAAATTGTCAACATGATACTTCTTTGTGGAGTAAAATTCAAGAATGCTTAGAATAATATTTCCATGAAAAAATACTGGATGAAGCGCAAATATCAAGGATATTCCACTAATTTCATGGAGTATAGAAGCCAAAATTTTAACCAGCTGAGTATAATAGAATATATGAAACCGCAAATAGATTTTTGCCCGCCATGCGGTAATCCACGTAGACAGATCATTTTCACAATTTAATAAGGAATGAATACGAAGGATCATTCACCATGCATGCAATAATCCACATAGGCAAAGTTATTCCAATGAATAATAAAGAATGGAATAATGTAATTCACTAGGTGTGCGTAATCCGCATGCATATGTGTTATGCCAATAGAATAATAAAGAATGGAACCAGTCATGCCGTAACCCACACGCATGTGATATTCCAAATGTAATAATAAAGAATGGAATAACGTAAGAATTCACCGTGCATGCGATAGACCGCATGCATGTGTTATTCCAATGTATAATAAAGATTGAATAACATAAGAATTCACCAGCGCATGTAATCCACACGCATACGTTATTCCAATGTAATAATAAAGAATGGAACCAGTCATGCATGTAACTCCTTACATGCATACATGATATTCCAAATGTAATAATAAAGAATGGAATAACGTAAGAATTCACCGTGCATGTAATAGATCAAGCGCGCAGCATGTTATTCCAATGTAATAATAAAGAATGGAATAACGTAAGAATTCACCGTGCATGCGATAGACCGCATGCATGTGTTATTCCAATATAATAATAAAGAATGGAATAATGTAAGAATTTCACCATGTATGCGGTATTATGACAGCGAGTTATTCCAACATAATAATAAAGAATGGAATAATGTAAGAATTTCACCATGTATGCGGTATTGCGATGTAGGCGAAAGTTATTCTAACATAATAATAAAGAATGGAATAACAAAAGCTCTCTTCATGAATACGAAAGAAATAATACCCCTTACGAGTACAACAAATAATATCCCTTACGAGTACAACAAATAATATCCGTTACGAGTACAACAAATAATATCCCTTACCTTAAAAAAACTAAATACTGGAGTAGTGAAGTAGCAGAATACTTTTCTTCTTTCTCTCTATAGTTTCTCTCTCTAGAGTTTCAGTGAATTCGTAAGAAATAATGAAGGAATAAGCTTCTATTTATAGGAGAATGGACCGAATAGTAACTAATTCATGAACGGTCCAGATTGATTTACTTTTAAACGGACGGTCCATATTGATTTACTATTAAAACTTAAAGCAACGGTCCATACTGATTTACTATTAAAACTTTAAACCAGCGATCCATATTTATTTACTATTATAACTTTCCACCAGCGGTCCATATTGATTTACTATTATATCTTCAACCAACGATCCATATTGATTTACTATTATAACTTCAACCAACGGTCTGAAAAATTATCACATCTCCTCATGGAATATTATTGTACCCAAAAATGATTTGGACCGAAAAAAAATATATTTTTTGGGTGAATAGTATCCCGTGAATAGTACTTCGGGAATAGTACCCCGTGAATAGTACCCCGACACAAAAAGTGTCCCAAATACCCGAGTGAACAATACTAGAGTGAATAGTAACTGGGTGAATAGTTACCCGTGAATAGTATTTCGGGAATAGTACTCCGACACGAAAAGTGTCCCAAATACCTGAGTGAACAATACTAGAGTGAATAGTAATTGGGTGAATAGTAACCCATGAATACCCGTGAATAGTACTCCAACACAAAAAGTGCCCCGAATACCCGATTGGTCAATATAACCTTCAGACATCAATTATTATAGAAATAAATATCGATTTCCACTGACACTAATAATCCCAACACAATGGAACTATCAATTTCATCTTTAATCAACATGAACTTATTCATCATTAATATTATAACTCACAATATTTAACAACCAGGTCATTCCCAGGAAAGAGGGGGCTTTCCGATAAGGATTTCTTCCTATTGGCGCGCAACTAGGTGACCAAACCTCTCCTTGACAAAACTTCTAGACATTGTCAATATTGCAAATAATAATATAAATAACTTTGACATCTCAATTATTGATTTAATAATATATAAATATTGACAATAATTGAATCAAATAACATGAGACACTATCCAGCAATTATTGTAGCAATAATTGAACAAAACTAAGTGACTTCTCACGTAAGCATCAATAATCAATATCGTGTGCTACTATGTAACCGCGCGTATTACTATACCTTTACTACCGAGTAGTTCAACAGTTTTAACGGTAACACTTTTGCCGTTATTTTCATAAAAATATTTTTGTCATTTTCTCAATCCGACAATAATTCCATTGTGGGGGTCCACCAATGATTATACCGTCATACGGATATTCCTCGACAAAAAGAATATTCTCCGACCAATCGAATATTATACAACAACTTGCATACTTTTCAAAATTTATAAATATTACCCACAACTATAACATTATATCAAATCCACACCATAATATTCAAAAAAAAATATTTTGAGAAATTTAAATCTTAATTCATAAAATTTGGGGTCTCACATAGACAGCTCGTCAACTTTCTCAACTTTAGCTGCAGTGTTAAATGCAAGAGTGAGCAAACAATTGCTCACTAATATAATGATGACAATACCAATAACATAAGAGTAAGCAATGAATACTGAATAATTAAGAACTCATTCTTCGAATATACCTTATTTGATACTGGTTCTACCCATTCTTTTATTTCTCTTATTGCGCTCAACGTTTAAATTTGACTCCGGAGAAATTAGACTTTGACTTATCTGTTGAAACTCTGTTAGGAGAAACCTTCATTACCTCCACTATTTATAAATCTTGTGTGATTCAAATCGACACTTTCACATTACTTGTTGATCTCATCTCTTTGAAAATAATTGCCTTTAATGTCATTTTAGGAATCGACTGGTTAACTACTCATCATGCTAAAATTGATTGTTTTCGTAAGGTTGTTATGTAAGACCCCAACTTTTATGAATAAAGATTATTTTTTCTCGAAATATATTTTTGAATATTATGGTGTGGATTTGATATAATGTTATAGTTGTGGGTATTATTTATAAATTTTGCAAAGTAAGCAAGTGGTTATATAATATTCGATTGGTCGGGGAATATTCATTTTAGCAAGGAATATTTGTACGACGACACAATCATTGGTGGACCCCACAACAGAAGTATTATCGTAGTTTAAAAATGATAGAACCACTTAAGGCAACTCTCAGATGGTCACCGCTAAGCAGTTCAAGGAGCTGGGACCACCGGAGTTTATTGGAGAGCCAAAATCACTTAAGGTAGAGACTTGGATAAAGCAGATCACCGAGATATTTGATGTCTTGGGATGCTCCGAGGAGCAAAAGGTTCCCTTTGCCACCTTCATGTTACAAGGAGAGGCAGATTATGGGTGGAAATCTGTAAAGCATACTCAACCTACCGCACTAAAGATGTCTTGGAAGAAGTTCCAAGAACTGTTCAAGGACAAGTACTTTCCCGAAAGTATTCGTCACATGAAAGAGGTAGAGTTTATCAAGCTGGAGCAAAACAATATGACCGTGTCACAATATGAAGTTAAGTTTGTCGAGTTATCCCGGTTTGCGTCCCACTTGGTTGATAATGAAGAGAGAATGATGCAGATGTTTCTAAAAGGTTTGAAACCTGAGATACATCAATACCTAATTTCTCACAAACTGTGTTTGTATTCAGATGTTGTAAATAGGGCTCAGTTATTGGAGCGCGATAACGAGTCAACCCAACCAAGAGAGAGCAGTCGGCAAAATGATAATACTAGTGGTAGCAGTCATTGAAGCGGTGACAACAAACGTGGTGGAAGTCAACATGCCAGAAATGGTAACCACTTCGGTGGTAATCATGGCCAAGATAATAGAAGTGGAAATTTTAAGAAGAGGAAATTCAATAATGATGCAAAGACGTCTGCACCAGCACCTGTTGTTAAGGAAGGAGAACGATTGTCGGTCATATGTTACAAATGCGGAGGGGAGGGACACATCAGTCCAAACTATACGCAACAGTCCAAGGCATGTTACAATTGTGGAAGAGAAGGTCACCTAGCCCGATTTTATTGTGCACCGAAGTCAAGTCCAACTGGGATGGAGGCATCAAAGGCCGTCCTAGACAAGACAAACTGATAGTTCAAGGGAGAGTGTTTGTCGTAACCTCCCAAAAAGTGAGGAATCTAAACGAGGTGATCACGGGTAAGCTAATCATAAACTCTAGCGAAGTCTATACCTTATTTGATACCGGTTCTACCCATTCTTTTATTTCTCCTACTTGCGCTCAACGTTTAAATATAACTCCGGAGAAATTAGACTTTGATTTATCTGTTGAAACTCCGTTGGGAGAAACCTTCATTACATCCACTGTTTATAAGTCTTGTTTGATTCAAATCGGTAACCGCACGTTACTTGTCGATCTTATCTCTTTAAAAATACTTGCATTTGATGTGATTTTAGGGATTGATTGGTTAACTACTCATCCTGCAAAAATTGATTGTTTTGGTAAGGTTGTTAGCTTTCATATTCCTAACCAACCTATTATGCGAATTCATGCAACCAAACCACTAAAGTCAATCACTATCATATCAAGCCATAAAGCTATTCGTTTATTGAAAAATGGATGTCAAGCTTTCTTAGCCCATGTCACGGATTTAAATAAAAATACGTCAGATTTGAATTATATTTCTATTGTTAATAAATTTCCTGACGTATTTCCTGAAGAACTTCCTGGCCTACCCCCAGAGCGTGAAATTGAATTTTGTATCGACCTTGAATCCGGTACAAAACCCATTTCCAAAGCCCAATATCGAATGGCTCCTGTTGTATCGACCTTGAATCTGGTACAAAACTCAATTGCAGGAATTTTTAGACATCGGTTTCATTCGTCCTAGTACATCTCCTTGGGGTGCTCCTGTTCTATTCGTGAAGAAGAAAGATAGAAGTATGCGCCTTTGTATTGATTATCGGGAGTCGAATCATGTCACCATCAAAAATAGGTACCCATTGCCTCGCATTGATGACCTGTTTGACCAGTTGCAAGGTGCCAAATTCTTTTCAAAGATTGATCTTCGTTCTTGATATCATCAATTGAAGATTAAAATTGATGACATTCCAAAGACTGCTTTTAGAACTCGGTACGGGCATTACAAATTCCTTGTCATGTCTTTTGGATTGACTAATGCTCCTGCTGCCTTCATGGATATGATGAACAGAGTACTTAAAGAAATATTTGGATCACTTTGTGGTTGTCTTTATTGATGACATCCTCATTTACTCCAAAGGCCGTGAAGATCATGAGCAACACTTGAGGCTGATACTCCAAAAGCTTCGTGAAAACAAATTATATGCCAAGTTGAAGAAATGCGAGTTATGGCTTGAGGAAGTAGCATTCCTTGGGCACGTGATATCAAATCAGGGAATATCTGTTGACCCGACAAAGATTTAAGCAATTCAAAGCTGGGAGCAACCTAAGTCAGTGACCGAAGTACGTAGTTTTCTCGGCTTAGCTGGTTATTATCGGAGATTCATAGAAGGGTTTTCTCGAATCACTACTCCATTAACTCAGCTGACTCTGAAAGATACAAAATTTGATTGGAGCGAGGAATGTGAGAAGAGTTTTCAAGAACTCAAGAGGAAACTCATTTCAGCACATGTTCTGACAAT
This sequence comes from Panax ginseng, assembly GCA_020205605.1. NCBI lineage: Eukaryota > Viridiplantae > Streptophyta > Magnoliopsida > Apiales > Araliaceae > Panax > Panax ginseng. The sequence continues at coordinate 55,248,033 of CM035142.1, forward strand.
ACCATCTAGCTCGGAGGGATTTGTCATCTACAGTGATGCTTCAGGCAAAGGGTTAGGATGTGTTCTCATGCAACATGGGAAAGTCATAGCTTATGCCTCACGACAACTCAAAGAATATAAGAGGAATTATCCTACTCATGATCTAGAGTTGGTAGCTGTCGTTTTTGCGCTTAAGATTTGGAGGCATTACCTGTATAGAGAGAAGGTGGAGATCTATACGGATCATAAAAGCCTCAAATATTTCTTCACTCAAAAGGAACTCAACATGCGACAACAACGATGGCTTGAGCTATTGAAAGATTATGATCATACCATTCAATACCATCTTAGAAAAGCGAAAGTAGTAACGACACATTGAGTAGAAGATCATATGCGGGTATGAGTGCGATATTGTCAACGCAAAAGCCTATTTTGTATGACTTACAAAGGCTAGATATAGAGTAAAAGACTCTAGGGACCCACGTGATGATGGAAAATATATGAGTAGATGATAAATGGGTTTTATACCTACTTATGGAATACCAATTCACGCGAACTATGCCCATCTCAAGTACATTTTATTGTGTTTTAGTTGCATTTCATGTTATTTTGCATTGCATATACTTAAAACTCTTTTTGGTGAAAAAGTGTAAGAAACGACCTAATTTGGTGGAATTAGAAGGCACTAGGCGAATGGATGCATGAATCGAGGCACAAGCTGTGATATGCGTGGCATGAAGATCAAGTGGTGCAGAAGACTAAGCGTGGATGGACAAAGGAAGGAGCAAATAAAATGATCGCTTGGTTCTTGCAGTTGAAACCAAAACTCAACATTGCTGCGAAGCCATGGCGGCAGACAAGCTTGGGACGCGCACTGCATAAGCACCCTACCGACAACATTACTCATCGCAAGTTGCGCACCCGCGCGAGGATTACACTAGGGGAGCCTTGTTACTTGCCGCGGCGTTAATCGTAGAGCCACTTGACTTTATTTTAAATTGGAAATTGGAAGCGTAACTGAAGGGAGAGTTCGATTAGGTCTTATATATTAGGCTTATTATCAGCAATAAGAGGATATTCCACCCCTTGGGGGCTAAAGCTACTATTGTTTTCTTTTCTTCTCTTTCTTTTTTTAGATTATATTAGAACCCTAGATTAGATTAGAGTTGAAGATTGAAGCAATCGAAGAGCATTGGAAATTCTGAATTGGAGCAAGAGGAGAATCTCATATTTGCATTCTTAATTCCCTAACTTCTCTTTACTTCTATCTTTATTTCTCAATGTATAATCAATTGTAGATTATGGATTTTGATTCTATGATGAGTTAAACTTTATTTTGGGATTGCAATGGATTTTATTGCTTAGTTTAATCTGATATACTTCATTGTTAACCTTATTGATTGCTATGGGATTGCCTATTAAGATTTATGCTTATTTTCTTAGTTGATTGGCCATCAATTACTGTGATCACCCATATGGACTTGAGAGATGAAGTATGGGTTTAGATCTGATCTTGATAGCTTGTGTTTGTATGTTCTACATTGTGATGGGATGCATGATTTGTGCTTAGGATAGACATATACCGAAGCACCATTCGTAGTCAATTGAGAACTTGGAATTAAACCCTAATTATTTGTAAATCACATAGAAATATAGTGGTTTAGGTAATGTGGGTGTTCATGTGTATTTTATCAATTATGGATTATATGTGATATGGGTATGGTACATTGAAAGATGGCTATACTTTACTTTAGTGTTCTCGACTAATAAACCGGTACAATTAGTTTAGTTTAGCATGAAGTGTATGGATTTGAATGAGTCAATAGATGAAATTATAATCTCAGGTCTTCATTATCTAGTCTCACTCTAGGAATAGTTAGGTTTATTTAATTTCGTAGTTTAAATACAAAATATAATATCATTCGTTTAAATAAGACTGAGATGGTTATAGGTTAATGCTTGGTGAACTTTGTTAGTTAATTCTCCATGGGAACGATACTTTACTTACTCTTTATTACTTGTTGACCACGTATACTTGTGTGTTGTGCGTAACTAGAATTTATCCAACAAGTTTTTGGCACCGTTGCCGGAGAATTAGCTTAATAAATTTTTGCCAACATTAATTTCAATCAAATTAGTCTTAATTTAAACATTTTTTTTTTTTTAATTATCTTCTTATATTTCTCTCTTTTCAGGTACCATGGGTGACTTTGTTTATCAATGGCCTTATACAAATATGATTCAACCAAGGGACACGAGCACTGAGGGACTCAATGTATTTTCTACATTGTCAGCACAAATTGCAACACTTTCAGAGAGGTTGGATATTCTTGCAGCCCAACGCACTCGAGAGATAGTAGTTATATGTGAATACTGTCTTGGCGAGCATGCGAGTTATCAGTGCAACATCAAGGTTGAACAAGTGCAGTTTAGGGGTGATTACTTCAACAACGATGTTTATCCTGATTATCAACAAGGTTGGGGGTATCACCCAGATTATGAATGGAGTTATAACTATCCCAACCAATACTGCATCCCAAGTCCAACACATCCATCAGATTTCTCATATCTAGTCACAGACACAACGGAAGGAGCACCTGGCTATGCAATAGAACTGGGGGCATCATGTACAGGAAATATGCCAGGTTGTTTCAATTCACAAACATGCAAGATGGGGAACCTACCTACGCACATTGCAGTTCTAATGGATGGAGGGTTCCTAGCTTATCGTAGAGGAATTGGATAGTGGTGTCAAGAAAAGAGTCCAGCTAACGGACTATAAACCGAGCGCTAGATGGGAGGCACCCCATCCAATCTTTCTCCCTCCTTGTTCAATTCTTATTTACATTTCCATATTTAGTAGATGTTAGATAGTGGTAAATCTTAATAACAGTTTTATTGTTTTGCCTCGCAGGTTCAATCCAATTGCTATAAACATTCAGGATCAAATAGAAGTCAAACCAAACTGAAGCTGCCAGAGTACAGGGTCGCGCGGCCGTGCCCAACTACAAGCCAAACACCGCGCGGTCGCGCCATAGCTCAGTCATAGAAAAAAATGCTAAATTTTTAGAATTTCTGACTCAAGCATTCGGACAGTTAGAAGCCCACACTAAGTCTCCAACTATAGAATATCTCAAACTTAGCCATCGCCAGATATACCATCGGATCATGAGGAGGCGAACGGAGATGACATTGCTACTTAGGGGAGTATTCTTTCACTTTTAATTACAATGAGGGAATTGTTTATTTTAAGTTTGGGGGTATTGGGTTGTAGTGAGCAGTTGTTGCATATAGTTAGTTGCATATAGTTTGATTTCATATTTAAGTTGCATAGTAGGGGTATTTTAGTATGAATTTTTTTTATTTTTAGTTTTCTTTTGTCGTGTTTACTTAGTATGTGTTTAGTTACATAACATTGCATAATCCCAGGCTCTGTTGATAACTTAAACTTAGTTATAATTTCATACATGTTGTTTAGATGTTACCGGGTAGCACGACAATGTTCCTATTTGCATGTTGGTTAATATTAGCATGCTTGTCTGCTGAGAGGAAAATGTTGTTTTTAATGATAGAATTGTGTAGGAAGTGAGTAATGACTATGAAGACACTGAAACTCACTTTTTGGGAACACATGGGTATGCTTGCTTTAAAAAAAATTGAATAATTACCGCGACTAGTCTTGTTTCGGGGCCTTTGTTACTTAAGTAAGTACGCCCGAGGGGATTGTCTCTACACCTAGCGCCCTAAGGTCTTAATAGTCTGGGAGTCGTTGGTTGAAAGCTCGCTAAGGGGTAGTATTGTTAGCCTAATGGAATGAGACATTGCACAGTCATGGGAAATATATATAAAAAAATAAAAAAATTCAATAAACGCCGCGGGAAAGTGCGAAAATTGCCCTCGTGAGTCAAAATAAAGCAGAATAAACCCATTGTTGAACCTTAATTTGTATTGATGTGTTGGAGTAGTTGATGTCTCATTAGTATATGCAGTTCTTGATTTAAACTTCAATTTCCTGTCTTAAGCAATTTAGTATGTGGTATCTTCATCTTTGTCAAGCTTATCTGTGAACACATCACACACACACAACATCTTTAGCAGGTTAGGATTATCTGATTATATGTCATTATGCCTTTAGCTTAGTTTGATGCTTTGTTCTTGGATCTTGATATTTCTCTAAGGCATAGCTTATTGGAATTTTTAACATGGCTGGAAATCGGGTGATTCATTGTCATAGTAGCGTAGCTTGCATAACATGTAGATTGCATTATGTTGCATTGCTTGAGGGCAAGCAATAGTTCAAGTTTGGGGGTATTTGATAAGTGGGGTTTATACCTACTTATGGAATACCAATTCACGCGAACTATGCCCATCTCAAATACGTTTTATTGTGTTTTAGTTGCATTTCATGTTATTTTACATTGCATATACTTAAAACTCCTTTTGGTGAAAAAGTGTAGGAAACGGCCTAATTTGGTGGAATTAGAAGGCACGAGGCGAATGGATGCATGAAGCGAGGCACAAGCTGTGATATGCGTGGCATGAAGATCAAGTGGAGAAGAAGACTAAGCGTGGATGGACAAAGGAAGGATCAAAAATGGATCATTGGCAAAGAAGATAACTAGAACTCAACATTGCGTGGTTGCCACCGCAGACAAGCTTGGTTACACCTGCTTTGGCCGCAGATGGACCTGTGGCCAACCGTGGATACTAATATCTTGCAGGTTGATCTGACAAGTCACTTTCAACTTGTGTCGCGAAGAAAAATCCGAGAGCTCTCCTTCAGATCTGCTGAGTTTGGGAGATTTTCTGCAAATTCTGTCACCATACAAGTGTTCTGCACTATCCTGGTAACGTATACATGTATTTTTTTCCAGTTTTTATCCGTTGGAAAATGACTTATCACATGAAATGCATCTAAACACATAGTAGTGATTATGTATGCTTAAATGACTTGATAAAAAATATTCAACATAGTAAATGTTAGTATTAAACCATGTTGAACATAGTGATGTGAAAAAATTTGACTTCGAGATAAATCAATTGGCACCTTTTTCTGCTATTTTATCCTATTTGAGGATAAATGAGCAAAAGGTAAAAAGGCAGAGTACTCCTGATATTGAGGTTAACCTTATGTATTGATGATTTTGATTTTTAATGCATATATTATGTATATGACTTTGGACAGGTGTGATAATGAATGGCCACCTAGTCATGCCTATGTGCATGTGGATAGTCCGATTTACAAAGGTGACTATGACAAAATTTTCCAAATGTAGGCATTTAATTAGTTATGCATTTTTAACCCTACTGTAGATATATGTTAAAGTAATGCATGCATGCATGTAGTCATAAAATGCATTTTGAAAAGCTTCAAGTCAGTAAATACCACACCCTTTCTGAGGTGATTTGGAGATTTTTTGTCTAGATATTATGGATCCGGATCAGTCGAGTAGTTTCCGTAGGACCACTTCTGGTGTACGGAGGAGGGCTTCTGAAGTGCCTCGACCTCATTCCGTTAGACAGCCTCATCTATTGGTGGAGGTAGTGATACGTCCAGTCCGAGCTGAGGTGCTGGACGTCGAGGACGAGGATGAGGATATTCCGATTGAGGACACCGCTCCTGCTGCACATGTTCCCCGTAGGGAGCTCCCTTGCATTCAGGTGGCAAACCCAGAGCTTCTAGTTGACTTGAGTAGACATCCCTCGATGTACTTGCATGCTAACGAGGTATGACATTAGATGTTGATCTTCCTTGTTTCCTATTGACGAGGAGTAAAGGATTCTGATGTTGATCTGCATTTCATACAGGTTCCCGGCTTTACACAGCCTCGAGGGAATTGGTTTAGCATACACTCCATGTATCAGGCTCTTCATCCCGATTATAGAGCGGTAGTGCATGATTGGGGATTCGGGGCATTCTTCTCCATCCTTCCCCGTTGTTGTCCCTGGGGTTACCTCAGGGCATTGTCTGAGCGATGGTTTCATCAAACTCAGTCACTCCATTTGTTGGATTGTGAGGTGATGATGACGCTGATGGATTGGCGGTTTATCACATGTATGGAGTTTGGAGGGGCACCAGTGCCTTGCATGGCGAATATTACCCCTACTACCATCAGATCCTTGTTAGGAGTTCCGGTGGACGTGCTCAAGGGCAGGACTGTCCGTGCAGGTCCTTTGAGCATAGATGCTATGAGCGGGATTTTGAGTGAGCCCATGCTTAATGATGTCAGAGTCAGGGATCGCATTCTTCGGCGATTATTCCTAATGATCATTAGAGGCTGCTTCATAGCAGAAAACTCTTCTACAGTGTCATTCGCTTGGGTCAGCGCCACACGTCATATACCTTTACCTATTTCCTCCGGGGCTTGCGTATGCACTCACAGGGTTTGACTGAGGCTTGGCTAAGATTCTACCCATTTCTGCTGGTGAGTGTTTCTCTTGTCATTTCCCATTTATAGGTTAAGAGTGTTTACTGACCGCAGATGTTTTGCCATTATGTTGGCAGTTTTGGGCCTACGAGAGGCTCCCATGCTTGCGTCCTGTGAGTGTGTTAGGTTTAGATACCTATCCACGAGGACGACGATGGCATCAATATTCCATATTGGTGGAGGTCCCTGTAGCTGAGGGTTTCACTCACTGCCGCCTGCAGCTAGAGTTGTTGACAGTTGAGATTATCACATGGATTCCCTATTCTGGGTAATATTTGGCCATCAGTTTTGAGGATGGGTACCCAACTGGCATCGAGTATGTGATTTCCACCCGGAGAGTTCCTCTCTTTACAGATGGAGGATGAGAGCTCTATTTAGGAGAGCGTGCTATTAGGAGCACCACAGGGGAGATTCTCATGCCGATCTTGCCTCCTGTCAGGCGTCATTGGCCTGTATCGCAGTTACCCATCATTGATATCCCATTGTTGGGGGTTGTCGGCTTTGTATTATCAGAGGGTCCTTGCACTCAGGATATATTCCAGCGTTGGTGGTTCCCTCGTACTATTGGAGCCCAGTCCCGCGCCGCTCAGTTCATGGGGGATATGGTTCCAGGATTCGTGATGATGACAGATTGGATAACATGTGTCCGAGATCCGACTCATGTGACACAGATTGATAGTTTGACCCGGCGACTAGACCATGCACATTTCTTTATCCGGCATTTGGGCGTAGATCCCAAGCAGAGGCGGTTCGTTTGATCCTTCCACCAAAGGCCGCCCCGACGACCCATTCGGTTTTGTCGGCCAGAGATCCTCTTCTATATAGGCCTGACATCCCTATTGATAGAGATCCAAAGGACTCGGGAGGAGTTACATCAATGGACAGATTGATGATGTAGACATTGACACCATTGTCTTCTTCTGATGTGTATTCTCGTTATATCTTTTGATAGGCCTCTGTTAGCTATTAGGTGGCTGTTGTGACGCCCCCAAATTCAGACACTAGTATCTCGAATTTGGTTCACCACGTGCTAATTCTAACATCACACTAAAATCATCAACAACGGAAATAATAGAATAATTTACATTGATATAATATAAATATTCGCGTCCCAAGGTTCCTTAACCATTACTACAACAATCCAGTAATTAAACTTAAACATAATTAATCATCCTTAATACATCATAGTTCGCATAGAAATAATAATACTACTACTCTTAAAGAACTAAGCTACTCGTAGCCTTGTCGTTTCCCTTGTCCTTTCCTTTAGGTACCGCCTTTGCTCGCCTTTTAAAGCAGAATGTTTTTAGGGAAGCAAGAATGAGCAACAAGTTTGCCCAAAGAAAGTAATATAGTAAAGAGAATGAAAAAGTTATAGCATTTGAATCTTCAAGGGTATAACAGTAAATGATAGTTCAAGGATATCAAGAAATATCAAAAGTGTTAGATAAATGTCACTTAAAGACTGAAGGATATCAATAATATTTCAAGGTTTAATTAATTTGAGGTTCAATAAGAATGAACACTGAGCAGTCATTAAAGACTAAGAACTCTTACTAGAATTAATAGTATTATACCGCAATTCCAGATAAACGAGTACAACAAGTGATTAGCCTAAGGTACCCTACGTTATGCATAACATTTAATCATACTTAGGTATGCATCGCTTGCCTCCCAAACAATATAAATTTCCCTTTTTAAGAGGGTTGTTCATCTCAAAGAGATTTTCAAGAGTCCGCATCAAGTCAATTGGTTTGGATAGCTTTCTAACATATGATAACAGTCTAACCGAATCAAAGGTTTAGATAACTTTTATAATGCACTTTAAGAACAATAAGTCTAATGCTCGCAATAATGTCAAAGTAATTGATTTTTGAATAGTAATAGTCATTTGCTCGATATAAGTATGTTAATAATTCGGATTCATACAATATACAATGTAAAGAATTTAGATAACTTGTATTCGATATGTGATTCAATGGAAGTTAAAGAACTCGCACAAAATCCAAAGTTGTGAGAGTTAGGAGACTTGCCTTTAGCGTTGATTACCACTTATAGCGTAATATCACCTCAATGAACTACGTTATCCTATTTATATATGTATATGTATTCATTAGTCATATATACTTTATATACATTTTCACATACCTTCATCACACATATCTAAATTCATGTAGGCTACACACATTCAAACTCGTAGATGCGTAACTCACATTGATTTTACCTTTAAAGTCTTTTGTACCATATGCTCATCTTTTGTATTTGCAAAATATCTCTTACTTTACATATTTTTAAGTTGTTTCACATATTAAAGAACCTTTAAGCTAGTTTTGACCTTTTATTAAAGTTACTCATATAATTCCACCTTTCAAAGTTAAAAAAGTTCATTACATAAATCAACTAGCCATAGTATTCATTATACCACATAATATTGCCAAACAACTTCTTTATACACATGCTTGCATAATTTATAACAATGTTTAACTAGATGCGTGAACATGTCGAATATCTCTAGAGGCAGTTCACAATATAAATCATAGAGTTTTCGACTCAATTGGTTTTTAAATGTTGAGATGTCATGTCTAACAATCTATACATGCAAAGTATGTTGAGTCTACATTTCATATGTATTTACAATACTAACTAAACTATAAACATATGCTCAACGAGTTAGATTCAAAAAGGCGTAAGGTTCTATAAACATGATTTCCGTCTTCTAACTTTGCATCTAAAAATGTTATGATTCAACTTCAAACCTACTAAACAACTTGTAACATACATTGAATACATGTTTAAGGAGTATGTATGTTTTTGAAATTAAGTGAAGTTAAGATTTCTTTCACCAAACAATAAAACAAATTTATTTTGTTGTTACAAAGACTTCCTCACGCACGGGCGTAAGGTGTGTCCTCTAACTAAAACACGAAAGCAGTATCCCTGTGTTACTTCTGTTTGGACTTTTATGAATTTTTCCACCCAATTCTCATCCAAGCAACAAAGTAATGATGTATAATTGCTATAAACTTGCTACATAACACTCCTAGCATGCTTCTAACATTCCCACACATACAAACAATAAATTTCAAGGATCAATTCAAGATTTTTGCCATTTTTCCAAGGTTTAACACATTTAGCAATTCTCTTCCCTACGAATTCGTTACTTGACCATTTTACTTTGTTTAACTCTCATTGATTTCGTTTTTGACCATATTAACTATATCTAGCATCAATTGATACACTCTAGGAAGTTTCAACTACAACCATTTCAACTTAAAACAAGTGTTTTCATACTTTTCTATGAACTTTGCAAAACTTGAATATATGAACATCTAGAGGAGGGTTACCTTTTCTGAAGTTGAATTTCTTCTCTAGCTTCAATTTGAAAATAATGTAAGCTTACAATGCTCACACTCCTATTAGAAATCTCAGAGAATCCAACACTTACCTTTGAGAGGGGAACTTCTATTTATAGAGGGAGTATTATCCATTTGGAGAATTTGTCCTAAGGTTTGTTTCCATGGAAGAATGAAGGAACCTTTGTGCAACAAGGAGTGGGTGGAAAGCTCCATCAACTCCATCTTCTCCCTTCACATAGCCATCATTCCTCTCTTAGTTTTCAACAAGCATAGAGCCATAGGCTTTTTGTAAAACACGACTAAGCCCTTTTTCTTGGAATGGGACTATGATTTTGGGACACACTAATACTTAGCATTTTAGTAGCACACTTAGGTTTATTCTACACTTTGTTCTCAATTGAGCATACATATACACCCACTCATACATTACACATAAAATCATATAATCCATGTACATTGATTTATTTCAAGTAATATTTTCATAGACTAGGATATAATTTAATTGTGTACCAATGCTACTTATTATTTATTTATTTAATCAAAGTTACTCTCTCTCATAGGTTTAAAATACCCATTTAATTATTCCCACACACATCAAAATGTTACATAAGACTTTTCATACAACTTGGTCAATTACCCAAGTCAAGCTTACTTTTATCACATAGTGTTATATAATAATTATTTTCATTTCAATGTCACACCTCACTTTATATTGAATGAAAAACCTTATTACATATGATTTCTCTTCACACAGTATTATTCATGATAATTAATGAATAACAAATAAATCAACCTCCTTATGAAATTATTTATTAATTAGTAATACTAATTAATTTCATCATTAGTTAAATTAGTATTTTCTCAATTCATCATATTGCCACACTAGGCATAACTCCACAAGTTTAAACTAAGCTTCTCATAACTTTTGCTTCATTGTTTAATTATCACTGGCTTAATCAATTAAATCACTTATCACAATATAAGCCGATACTATTTATATTTATATTCAAATAAATATGCAAACAAATCTTTATTCTCAATATTATAATTTATTAAAATTCGCGGGTATTATAGTTGTGCCCCATTCTCGCTATATCTTTTGATAGGCCTCTATTAGTAGTAGGGCGTCTGTGCCCCATTTCCCTATATTTGTAGCTGTACAGATATGATGTATTAGATGTTGATATACTTAGGAATGTATGCACAGTTTTTTCATTCCCTGTATCATATTGCCATCTATTATCTGCAGTGCATGTATCATGTTATGCATATGTATGTATGTCCAGAGATATTCAAAGATTTACCCTGGATGGTCTTATGACACGGCCTGCATGATGTCTTCTTCGACGCTAGTCAGATTAATCATACCCCACCATCATTGGTGGCATCTGGTATGCGATCGTGGTATGATAGCATGTCACCATCAGACAGGGTGACCGTAGATCAATTTTTGCAGCATACTATGACCCTGTTGATGTTTCAGGTTCCAACAGGATTCGTGGATGGCATGTTGGAGCATTGGGTATCAGAGAGGTAGGTTTTTCGATTTGGGACCCAGGAGTTGACTCCCACTCTGGAGGAGTATGCACGGTTGACAATGATACCACTAGACAGACCTTGCGTACATATGGCTTTGGGGGACATGAGTCAATGGTTCATGACCCTCACTGGATTGAGGAGTAGGGTGGTACAGGATGAGCTTACATCTGGCCACGTTATATCCCAGCATTTTTTGTTTGACAGATTTGGCTCTGAGGATAGTTATACATGACATTCCGGGGATTTCACCACACCGGAGGATCATTGGCATCTAGCCAGGGTTGATGTACTGCTATTGTGCGTACGGTCGTATGTCTATATGTCACGGTACATGGATGAGATAGACATTGGAGTCATCATGGCAATGAGATCTCTCAAGGAGGGTCATACCATTATACCGATGATTATTGTAGAGACTCTAAGGTCGGCCACATACTGCTGCACTTATCCGACAGGAGTATTCACGGGCAGCTCGGTTATGCTATACGTGTGGTTTATGTCACACTTGAGACCGATTGGTACCTTTAGACGACATGGGTATTGTTTCACCCATGACATAGCCATGGCATACTCCTTTCAGCCATCGGAGTGTGCGGATGCTATGTCTTGGTCTATGTTATTGGCGGATATCAGTGATCCGTTTAGCATATTGCCGTGTTCGGGGCTCAGCTCACCTTACAGCTTTATTACTCATACTTCCGGCACGGATTACCTCCCTCTAGTTGGTTTGAGGGGCATGAATACCTACCACCCGCTGGCCGTGATGTCACAGTTTGACCAGTTTCAGGACTTTCATCCTTTCGAGGGGGCGCTAGGTCAGCGTTCAGCTTCTCGTTATCTTTCCGTAGAGGACTAATCCCATGTGTATGCTTGTTGGGATCAACGTGAGATAGTTGCTTTCACTGTGAGCCATCCGGGTTGTTCGTTAGAGTATTCTGCATGGATGGAGACAGAGATTTTATCGGCTGCGGCAGTATCCATAGTACCGGATAGTGAGACAGATGATGGAGAGCCCGTGGAGGACATTGATTCCCACTTCGAGGAGGAGCTAGTTGCTGGGTTTCCAGTATTTCATTTAGATTCTCCCAAAGATTAGTATCAATTGTGATTCAAAGATTCAAAGACAAAGATTTTGAGCGAGTCTTCATCTGATGACTTTCGAGAGAGACCATGCTAGAGCCTTGATGTTGACTGCCCTTGATGGGAGAGACGCAGCTCTATTAGAGAGAGACGAGGCATTAGCTTGTAGAGATGTTGCTGTCGTTGAGCGGGATGAGGCCAGATCAGCCAGAGATGCAGTGATAGTTGAGCGGGATGGTGCCATATCTTCCCGGGATGTAGCCGTCACAGATAGTACTACAGTGAGGTCCCTTACCATTGGCATGATTGCAGAGATGATCGCTTACATTGATGAGCATATGGTCACCATGCAAATGGCTGCAGATCTGTTGGGTCGTGTGGATACTCTCGTACAGGAGACCACAGCTTTGCCTCCTTCTTCTGAGAGGGACGCCATGTTGAGCTTGTTAGCTCGCATATACCCTGACTTATAGATGAGCTTGTATTTTCCTGCACAGACTAGCTTAACCATTTTTTCATGTACAGTTTACATTGTGTATATCAAACAACATTATATATATGGCGGGGAAATATATTTTTGATCACTTCCCTTTTAGATATGCTTTGCTACTTGCTTGATATTTTGTTTGCGGCTTCAGGGCTTGCGATCTTGATGTACTCTGAATTCCTCCTGGATGGATGTACATTGAGCTGTCTCTGGACATTTCAGAATGGATCATTGATCTGTGTGTATCCCTACCATCTTTGGTGTCTTGGGACTGGTTTCTGTATGAAAATGTGGAGAGGAGTGTGCTTTCCTCTCTCTCGAGATCGACCGCACTACGATGGTCGCCAAGACTTCTATTCAGAAGGAGCCTAGTTAATTCCATCTCTTATGGATTGGTGTTGCTCTTCGAGGTACAACCACAGCTTAAATGGTCGTCGAATCTCCTATTTGGGAGGAGTTCAGGTAATTCCATCCCTTTGGTCTAAAGCCAATGAAATGTAGTGGATTGACGTTTGATCCGAGTACCAGTTAACAAGTTTTTGTGTTTTGGTAGGGGGTGAGACCGCACCATGAATGGCTGCCTTCGTACTCCTATTGAAGAGGAGATCAGGTCTGCGTAGTTCGAACCTGGTGCAAGAGGTTCAACGTTGTACATGGCAGGAATGGTGTAGGAAATTTTCTTTATTTTTGTAAGGAAGAGGGGGTAGAAATGTTTTTGTTGTTTTTGTTTTTGTAAGGAGAAGGGGTAGAAATGTTTTTTTTATTTTTGTTTTATTGCGACCGGGCCATATGAAATGGTTGCCACGCACTCTCTATCAAGAGGAGATCGTCGACGTAGTTCGCCTCGTATGCAAGTGGAAAAGCGTGATCCCATGTGCAGTCGATCATGGGAGGAGAGAAATTTTGATCCTAGGTTGAAGATAAACTGCAAGTACGAGAAGTTTGATCCCATGTATGGGTAGCCAAACTACAAACGCGAGAGGTTCAATCTGTAGTGGGATGACCTAAGTTGTATGAGCGCAATGAGGCCAATCTGCTGGCTTGAAAAGTATGTTTCCCTGAGGGGCAAAGTATGGAAGAGTTGTATGTAGTAAAGGGTTAAAGAACTGCAATGACTGGTTATCTGATGATCCAACACCAAGATGTTTACTTGATGGTCACTTCAGACATAGTACCGTTTCACGGCGTCCGAGTTGATGAGTTGTGGAAATTCATCGTCGTCCATTTCTTGCAACTCGAGAGCTCCTCCTCAATACTTACTTCCTCGACAACAAATTGGCCTTCCTAGTTAGGAGAATTTTCCTTAGATTGATCTTGGTTGTCAATGATCTTCTTCAAAACCAAGTCATGTTGTTTAAACCGCCAGAGTCGATTTTTTGTTGTAGGATCCGCGATCCTTTGTTGATATAATCCACTATGGAAGATAGCCGCGGTTCGCCTTTCGTCTATTAGAGACAATTGGTGATACATGTCTTGTACCCATTGGTCTTCCTCCAGCTTAGTGCCTATCAACACTCTGAGGGATTCCATTTCAACTTCTATGGGGAGCACTGCTTCCATCCCATAAGTTAATGCGTAGGGGGTTGCCCCAGTGGAAGTACGCATTGAGGTTCTGTAGGCTAATAGAGTAAGAGGCAATAGTTCAGGCCAATCTTTGTGGTTGGCAGACATCTTTTGCATAATTTTCTTGATGTTTTTGTTAGCCGCTTCAACAACACCATTCATCTTTGGATGATAGATGACTGAGTTAAGATGTTTGATATGGAATTTACTGTATAACTCCTCCATCATCTTATTGTTGAGGTTCTTATCATTGTCTGATACAATCACCTCGGGTTGTCCATATCGACAAATAACATTTTTTCTGATAAAAGCAATGATGACTTCTTTGGTAACCCTGGGGAAGGAGGCTGCTTCTACCCACTTGCTGAAGTAGTCGATCATGGTAAAAATAAATCTATGTCCATTGCTGGCTTTAGGCTCAATGGGCCCAATAACGTCCATTCCCCACATTGAGAAGGGCCAAGGCGAACTCATATTGTGGAGTTCCCGTGGAGGGGCGTGGATAGCATTCCCATGAATTTGGCACTGATAACATCTCCTGACGTGGTCATTGCAGTTAGCTTTGAGAGAGAGCTAGTAATGTCCTGTCCTGAGGTTCTTCTTGACAAGGAGGGGGGCACTCATGTGTGGGCCACAGACTCCACCATGGATCTCATCCATAAGCCTTTGAGCTTGGTCTTTGTCTAAACATCTGAGGAGACCTTGTCCTCATGATCTCTTTTGTAGAGGTATCTCCACTTAGTAGAATTTCATAGCAAGTCGATGGATCCGCCTTTTCTCACATTCCGGCTCGCCAACGTGTATAGATCCATCTCGTAGATATTCCTTGATATGTTGATACCAAGGATGTTGGATGGGAGGTAGCTCATCCGATACTTCTCCAACGTAGTTCCCATAGTCGGTGCCTCAGGTGGCAATTGTGACGCTGTGGCAAGTGTCCTTTGTCGATATGTGAATCAAGGAGGCCAACATTGCTAATGCGTTTCGCAAAGTCATTCCTATTACGAGGAATGTGTAGAAAGGAGATTTCTTCAACTCCAAAACCATCTCAAAAACTTGCCGATGGTAAGGCAAAGAATGTAGCTTTTTGGTTTGATAGATTCTCGTGGATTGTCTCGACCACTAACTCCGAATCTCCAAAGACAATTAACCGCCTCGATGCCCATCGAATCGGCAAAGTTTTAGCCCCATGAGACAACCTTCATACTCACCGTGTTGTTGGTGCCGATAAAACTGCAATTTGACGACGACGGGATATCGCTTCCCCCATAGAGATACTAGAACTAGCTTCTACTCCCAAGACCTTCCATATTAATAAATCCATCAAAATACATCTTCCATGTTTAGCGTGTATCGCATCGATGGTGTTGTTGAATCGCTATTACCCCTTCATCGGGAAATATGTTTCCAAGGGTTTGAAATCCCTCAAGGTGCAACGGCCATTGATCCGCAATTCCTCGACCTTCGATGGACTTTTGAGTCACATATATGATGTCAAATTGTTGTAGGATCAATCGCCATCCGGATAAATTGGCAATTTAATATGGGTTTATTGAACACGATTTTGAGAAGATCCACGCGGGATATGAGATGGGTTGTGTGACCATGGAGGTAATGTTGTAACCTCATGGACGCCCATGCTAAAGCACAACAAGTCTTCTCAATCAGAGTGTACTTGTGTTCACCGTCACAAATCTTTTGTCGAGGTAATAGATAGCTCGTTCTCGCCTCTATCGCCTTTTCTCGTCTCCAAAGATGCAAACCCATGGCATTGTCACTTATGGATATGTACATGAACAGGGGAACATCATCCTCGGTGGTACCAAAATGGGAGCTTTGACTAGTCGTTTTTTAATTATGAGGAAGGCATTTTGGCACTCATCATTCCATTTCATGGAGGAGTTCTTCCTTAATAGCTTGAAGATCGGTTCACAAAGTTGTTGCCGTGAGTCGAGAGATAAACTCGCTAATGAAGTTGATTCTTCCCAAAAATCCTCGTATTTCTTCTCTCGCCTCGAGGAATGGGCATTTCCGCGATGGCCTCGATTTTGGTAGATCCACCAATCCTTTGTGGTCGATTAGAAATCCTAGCAACTTGCTCGATTTAACGCCAAAGGCGACTTGGTCGATTCAACTTCAAGTTGTACTTTACGCAACCCGGTTGAATAGCTTCTTGAGATGGTCTAGGTGGTCATCCTCCTTCCGGACTTGACAATGATGTCATCCACGAGATTTCTATCTCTTTGTGCATTAAGTCGTGGAAGAGAGCCATCATAGTCACCGATAGGTGGCTCCGGATTGATGAGGCCGAATGACAACCGCCTATAGCAAAAGGTTCCCCAAGGCGTGATGAAAGCGCTTTCTCACGATCTTCCTCAAAGAACCATGATCCGATGGTACCCCGCAAAGCAATCAAAGAAAGGAGTACATGCAGATATTGAAAGCAAGATTGTCAATGAGAATGTGGATAAATGGCACGGAAAGCTATCTTTTAAGCAAGCTTTGTTCAAGTCCCGGTAATCCACGCAAACTCGCACCTTCCTCCGGGTTTAGGCACGGAACAATGTTGATATCCACTCAGATATGTGGACACCATGATGATGCCAACTTGAAACCGTTTCACAATTTCTTCTTTCACCTTTAAACTCCACTCGTGTTTCAATCACCGAGCTTTTGCTCTGACCGCTTAAATCCTCTTTAATGGGAAGGTGATGAAGGACAATGTCAAGGACAAACCCACCATGTCTTCATGAGACCATGCAAACACATCCTGAATCAAGTTAATAGCGTAACCATGTCATTCCTTTGGTTTGGGGTAAGGTCCCAAACCAACTGGATTAACTTAGGGCTTTCTAAGGTTCCAGAGATCAAGGAAGTGGTTTGATCAAGGTTGGGTTTAGGTTTGTCTTTGACCCATTCTTGAATTTCTAGAGGCACCTCAATGTCATCATGTATTTCCATCAAGGTCAATTCATCTCTACATCAAAGGTACAATCCTTGTGGAGAAGAGGCACCATATCGCTAAAAGTACAGTACATCTAAATTCAGGGTCCTGAAACAAAATATGCTTTCACTTAGTATATATGAAATGTTTTGATCATACACAGTGTTAGCATATAGTGACAAAATAAACTGCTAATACTGTACATAAAAGTAAGCAGTTATGATATTTACATGGCAGAAAGAGTTTTTGCCCGTTTTACCCTTGTCGACCAATGCAAGGAGTGCTACTCCAATTGGCAAGGGCAAAGTCCGGGTGGACTGCAGTGATGGAGGGGCTATCATCGTCCTCCTTCTCCCGAATGATGGCCATTATGTCTGGGCAATCATCGTCTGGGGTGTATCTATTTGTATGTTCATCATGAACGATGATGCGTATGCCTGACATCATTCGGATGACGTCTTGTTTAATTCTTCGTTCCTCCTCTTCCATTGCGGGATCTGGAACAAAGACTTTTTCTCCTTCACCGCATCGGCTTTGGGAAATAACATAGCCATGATATCGGGCCGGCACCTTTACAGAGGTCAGGCGACTCGAGTTTCAAGGCGAAGATAAACGCCAAGGTTTGAAAGTCAAGGAATCACCGATGCTTATGAGGATTCCTATGACTAGAACTCGCAGAATAGCCTAGTCCAAATTGCTCCAGCTTTTTTTGTTAATTAAATTGGGTACTTGATACCTCGGCGATCTTTACCCAAATTTCTTGTCCCTACCGATGACCCAATGACATCATTTCTCGAGTAGCCGACATTACCTCTAGAGAATCTTGGGTTCGAGAAATGGCGCTCCAATAGCATGGTATTGGGTATTGCTTACTTCCAAGGCATGAAAAAACTAACCGTTCAACATCCGTGATTAGCATTGATGAATGGCATGTCCCCGTGTTGAGGACACTCGTTTCAAAGATCGACCGTGACTAGGCTATTGTTGATAATGTATTTCAACTTGTCATTGATGAAGGGTGGAGGGACCGCCTCGCCATATGAATCCACTGGTCTTCCCAAGAGCAAAGTTGTATCCCTAATCTATCTTGAGCACATGGAAAGATACGCAGAATGTGTGGGGACCAATTTCGATTGGCAATTCAATTATCTCGACCAAATTCCTAAGGCTCCATCAAAAGCTTTGATAACCGTATGGTCATCTCCGATTCGGTTGAGATTGATATTCATCTTCACCAAGGTAGCGATGGATAGATATTTAGAGATGAGCCTCCATCTATCAAGACTCCAAATAGCATGTATCCGGAGGACAAGACCGCAATGTGCAACGGCTTTGCAATGACCGGTCCTTCTAAGCAGATGTCATCATCAATGAAGGATATCACATTGTTGTTGAAAATGTGATCAACCAAGTGTTGAAATTTTTCCAGATCCACCGATGTCTGTAAGTAGGCTTCTTCCAAAACCTTTATCAAGATTCTCCGTGATCCTTCGAAGTTAAAACCAAGTCCAAGATTGAAATTTGGTGTGGAGCTTCTCTTAAGCTTAAAACCACCTCGGCTTCATTATGACCCATAGTGCGAGGAATTTTTCAATCTTCTCCATGGGTATTTCCCCCCTTGATGATGGTAGACTTCATCACCCGTTGGGGAAGATACAATGGATTTTCCTTCGACATCGTAGAAGCTTGTATGTGAGGTGGATCCTTCACCTTTCTCCATAATTCCACGGAACTTTGCACAAGCTAACAATAGGATATCAGGCTCGCATGGTAAGTTGATTGCCTCGAGCCGCCACTTTCAAAGGATTGTTGCTTCCTCCGAGTCAATTGTTGGTATTGTGATCGGCTTTGACAATGTCATCGCCTCAGCAGATATATAATCGCTACCAATCCTTCCACTTAGTAGGACATGTATTCTCACTCCCACGTAGCACAAGATCATCGCTCGCTAGTTGCAGGACACCACCACCAATGAGATTCTCGATAAGGTGGCGAGTGCCCAACATTCTTCCGTGTTGTGACCACGAGAATGGGAGTGATATCGACATACTCCATCGTAATTGTACCGTCCCGAAACGGGATTGATTGAGGTAGAAGGAAGTGATTCTTCCTTCATTGATTAGCATCTCAAGGATTTCCTCCATAGGTTGGCCCAGATATATGAATTCCTTCTCATTGCAAAATCCCGACGGGCTTTGCATTCGCTTCTTTGTTATCACTTTGTCTTCCAAAGATTTCATTTTCTCAAAGTGACGAGGAATATTCATGAAAAGAGGAAGGATACTAGCATGCTCCTCGGTCGACTAACCGGCGTGTCACTTGATGTCGATAAGTCACCGCTCGCCAATTGCTCAATTTGCTTGCATAGAGCTTTCATCTTACGCTCCATTGCGAAACTGAACTTGGCATAATCCCACTTGTCAACACCGCCTTTGGGGGTCCGGGAGGATTCGCAGCTTGAAATTGGAACTCATTCCATTGCTCCAATTAATCATGTTGACCTTTCTTCTTCTTTGTGTTGAGGAAGAGGGTTGTCTTGAACGTGAGGTCGATCTCGGTTTGGTGACCACGATCTCACCGTTGTCTATCGTGTCTTGGATCTTGTGTTTCAAGGCCCAATAATCTCGAGTATCATGTCCAGTGCCCCACATGATAAGCACATTTCGAGCAAAGATTGAAACCCCGGCCCATTAGGGTCGGCCGTGTGGAAGAAGATGCGTGATTTTCTTCGCTGCATTGTTAAGAGTGAGAATATTCTCGAGTGAGTCCCCTAAGGGTGTGAACACTCGAGGGCGCTTTGACTTCTCCACCTTTTTGTATTGAGGGTTCAAGACCGTGGCTTGAAAGGGAGTGTAGTTTCTCCTTTGAATAGGCATGTTCGATTGCCTTTTTGACCTCAGTAGATCGTGGAAACATCTTCCTTTTCTTTTTATGGACCCTCCGGGTTATTTCCATAATTTTGATTGATGTGATCAAGAATATCTTTAAGGGCGCCTAGGTCTTGAATTTTTCCTGACTTCAATCCCATCTCACCATCTCCCATGTTTGACCATTTCGTAAAATGGTTTACCGATTCCGCTAAAACTCTTTCATAGAAAGGAGCTTCAGATATGTCATGAAAGTCATGACCATCTCGATTCTCACATGGAAGGAATAACTTGGGCAAACCAAGCGCCTCCACCTTTGAGCATACTCTCCGAAAGACTCATTAGATCTGCTTTCTTGACCTTGGTAATCTGACACCGGGCCAGAGCCATTTGAGACCGAAGTCAGATTGAGTGAGGAAGGCGTGTGCTAGCTCTTCCCAACTATGGATCTTTGAATTGTCTAACTGTATACCATGAACGGGCTTCTCCAAATGAGACTCTTCCGAACAACCGCATTCTCGAGCTTCTCGCCTCCTCATAAGATCCAAGTTCTCCAATAAACACCTTCAAATGTGTGTAAAGGATCTCCTAACCCGTCATATTTTTCAAGTCGAGTCTTAAACTTTTCTCGATAATGAACACCGTGGAAAATGCAAAGGTCAAGATATGAAACACTCCCGTGTGTCCAATTCCTTTGATAAAGACGAAGGGGTCTCTTCCATTTGAGGACTTTCTTTTTTGATGTCACCGGTGTCTTGATCTCCCGTGAGATGGGTGGCATCATGAATTTTGTTGGTCGATCCAACCGCAGCTCGTATTGTAATGACCTGGGCTCCCCTGTGTAGAGATTCAAAGATGTACGGCATCTTTGGACCTCGAGTAGACCGGGTGTAGTTCTTTTTAGTAGAATGTACCAAATTTGTAATTTGTTTGCTTAATCCGTCAAATTCTTTTACGAGAAATCGGATTAAGGTCACCGTCGATGACGACATGATTGATCGTAGAGGCTTGCAAAATTTTTTGGATTTTGACCGTAGTAGGTCCGATTGTTTCCCTCGCGAAAGACTTGCATAGTTTAGTCTTTAGGGAATGTGTATAATAACATGCTATGTGATGTGTCCATTTTAGGAATTTTATCCTCGCAAAACGGATGTCACTGCTTGTAATATAGGATAGCATGTTAAATTAAATATGTATGTACACATTTCTTCATATTTCTCATTACATGGAGATAGATATGGAAATGAAATTACAAGTAATTGACTTTTACAAGTAATTAAAAATGAAAAGCATGAAGAGACTTTCCTCCGTGTTTAGGGTTTATCGAGGTCGACCTATCTTAGGTTACTCTCATGACTTTTTGGCATGAAGGTTCCCAAATCATCGCAATTTACTCAACGGAAAATTAATCCTATTCTTTCAACCGGAGCGAATTTGGATGGTGCCTTTCCGAGCCTCATGGAATTAGTCTTCCCACGAGTCCAAAGAATCAAACACCGACAGATAGCCTCCCGTGGAGGGACCACACAACATACATTCACATACATCGCGGCCTCACCGTATGGAAATGATGACATGTATGCGAAGCACTAATATCACAAGCAGATATGGTGCGAAGCACTAAGTGCAATAAGTAAATGCATTCGTACACATTCATCATAAATGTAAATGCAACATCCACACACAAGCAGATAATAATTTTGAAAAGATTGTAATAGCGGCTTAAGTCCTCTTATCGAAATCCCCAAAGAGAGTCGCCACCGTCGACGCCGGGATTTTTAGTTGTCCTTTCCGCTACTTGTTCTTTTCGTGTTCTCATTTTAGGTGAGATTTGTTTGAAAAAACAAGTGAAAAAGGTCCAACATATGTATAATGTCGACGATTGGATTGTTAAGAGTCGCTAGTTGGTTTTTTAAATGGTTGTACCAACAAAACCGAGAAAAGGTTTGTACATTGACCCAGTGATGTGACACTGTAACCGGGTCGGTGAAATCGAGATTCATTAGGGTCTGGGGACTTGATTATGTGGAGGGAAGGTGTTAGGCACCCCCCGATATCCGTGTTACCACGGTGACCGCCTCTTTTCAAGAAACTGTTATCTAAATGTGTGTGTGTGGGTCAATGTGCTGTTATTTGGAAGTAGTGTGAGGCCTCGTTCGCACCTATATACACAGGGTTTGAATTTATGTAAAAATTCAATTTTTAGCAAGATATGGAAGTGATGTTTTGTAAAAGAGGTTTTTCAAACCCTGATGCTCAATAGTAATTGAGACCTTTTATACTTCCATTTTATTAAGTGTTCTATTGATTGATTTTATTTCGAGATGCGAAGCATCTATAAGAAAATAATGTACAAAATAATGCCGACTTCCTCGTGGTATGAGAAACCATCTCGAGGAAATTCAAACATCGCAGATAAATTTACAAGTCGCTTACAAATTTAAAAAGGTCCATCACGGAACCGAATCTAGATCCAATAGATCAATCAGTGATCACATGATTCCTAGGCTCATATGATTACCGCATTTGGTATGATAGCAATAAGTAGTATATATATAAAAAGCTATAAATATATATATACGTATATGATCACCACCCACGAAGCACCTCCACGGGGGATCAAAAAAGGTAAATAAAGTTATAAAGCTATCAACCGCCACGAAGGAAAAACTCCAAAGTGATGAAGCGTAGATAAAGTTGTATAAAGAGATCAACCGCCACGGTAAGTGAACTCCAAAAGGCAGATTTAAACATAAAGAAAGTCAGAAGCGATCAATCGCCACGTAAGTAAACTCCAGTGGGACGAAAATGTATATATATATAAAAGCGATAAACGCACCGGATGTAAAATTGTGTTCATCGAACAATGAGTTCGATAAATATATATATATAAGTATATATATATATAAAAGCGAGTAAATGCTCCTTATGTAAATTCAGGCTCATCGAAAAAGTTCGACAACAATTCATATATATATATATATATATATATATATATATATATATATATATATATATATATATAAGCAAGTAAATGCTCTATGTAAAATTCAGTGCTCATCGAACAAAGTCCTACACACAGCTAATATATATATATATATATATATATATATATATATATATATATAAGCAAGAAATGCCTCCAGATCAAAAGTTCAGGCTCATCGAACAAAGTTCACACACACTAATATATATATATATATATATATATATATATATATATATATATATATATATATATATATATATATATATATATATATTAAAGCAAGTAAAGCTCCGCATCAAGTTCAGGCTCAATCGAGGCATAACTCGATAATGTTAGTCCATATATATAAATATATATATATATATATAAACCGAAATAAAACCACTGACCAAGACCGCAAACACACGCAACACGACTCTCAACGTGAAGAAGGGTGTGTGCAAAGATGAAGAGAAAGGCTTTAAAGTGTGTGAGAAGGCTTACAAAGGGACCCGCCAAAGAAGACTTCTATATCTTTAAAGTGGATGAAACTCGGCTCCACGCAAGACAAAGAGTAGCTATATGTGAGGTCACAAGTGTTTAAAATGGGAAAGCACTCAGTATATTACAAGTACGGAGCAAATTTGATAGGGCTTCCTCACTCTTTCTCCTCTTAAAATAGCCACCCCAAGCCCTCTATTTATAGTGGGGGGCCGCAGTGTACCGAGGTCGCCCGGGTTTCTCAGTCAAGCGTCATCTCGCAAAGACGCGTACACATAGGATATGAACTGCTTTGGGTTGATCTTTGAACTTCCTAGAGTATCCTAATGGATATGAACCGCCTTCCGTGGTTCCTCTTGAAAGACATTTAACTGCCCTCCTGCAATATTAGTGACAGGTGTGCAAAAAATTTCGAGTGTCTACATGAGTAATATTATTCGTCTCGTATTCCTGATTATACCCTCATTTTGTTAAAATATTCCTTCTATACTCTGTGAAATTAGTAGAATATCCTTGAAATTTGTGCTTCATCTAGTATCGTTTCACAAGGATATTTTCTGCAATTCTTGTTAAATTTTAAGCTTTTCATGCCGGAGTATTGTCCATGAGTAGTATTCATTTTTACGGTACTATTCACAAAGTACTATTCACAGGGAATTATTCATGACAAAAATTGATTTCTTTGTTGTCCAAATCATTTTTGATACAATATTATTCTTGAATTTTACTCCACAAAGTAGTATCATGTTGACAATTTGGACATTATTGAATTCTGGATAAATTAAATTATAAATCTTTAAAAATTTATCCTTTGCTTTCTTTTAATTGAATTCTTATATCATTGTCATCATCCTCATGCTTATATTGTGATAAAAGTCATATGTGGCTTACGTGCATAGATGTACTATTGATTGGTATGATTATGACTAGGGATTATTCAGTATAATCATGATCCGTAATGTTACAAATGATGTGGTAAAAGTCCTCATTGGCCTGTAGTGCATTGATGGACAGTTGTTGGTATGATTATAACCGGGGATTATTCGATATAATCATGACCATCGATGATGATTACATGAATATCCTCGGCCCATAGTGCGTGGATGATTCGATGATGTGGTTTATTTAATGTTTGAGTCTCAAATGATAAAGTTGATGAAGAACTTTTTAAATCATAGAAGATAGTAGATATCATGCTCTACTTGACTCTTCTAATGGATTGCTTGTTTCGCTGCAGTTAAACTTGATGTTTATTGTATTTTATCAGTTTAACACTATTGAAGGCTAATGATAATTTATTCTGTATTATCTTAGTCATAATATTTCTTACTGGACTAGTTGAGCTCACCCTTTTGCTTTCATTGTTCTCTTCAGGAAATGAAAATGTAGCCGGGACTAGTCGGGGAACAGAGTGATGGTCCGAGATGGTGGCTATAGTAGTCCTCACTATTTTATGAAATAGTATGATAATAAATATAATGAGGACTTCATTTGAGTTTGAATACTGTCTATGAGACAATATTCGTGTAAAAACTCTAAGCTACGTTGTTGTCGTATTGTATAAAAGAAGTTTGTATTTGATTTATGTACCATGTATTTGGCGACTCAGAATGGGTGATGTATACCTATTTTGGGGGCGTCACATGTTAGCTTTCATAATCATAACCAACCTGTTATGCGAATTCAAGCAACCAAACCACTAAAGTCAATCACTTTCATATCAAGCCATAAGTAAAGAGCCCCGAGCCTTTCGCTGGTGACTTCCTTGTGTGGAATGCACCGAAGCCAGACTTTCCGCAGGGGACGCTGTGAATAACGGTGGCAAGTTGATAGGTATCATTGTGAGGTGCTATCCAAGTCTTGGATGAGAGTCACAGTTTTGAATGATATTCCTCTTGTAAAAAAAATTTCTGACGTATTCCCCAAAGAACTTCCTAGCCTACCCCCAGAGCGTGAAATCGAATTTTGTATCGACCTTGAACCCGGTACAAAAACCTTAAATATGTCTTCACCCAGAACGAACGTAACATGTGCCAAAGACGTTAGCTAGAGCTGTTGAAAGATTACGGTAATACCATTCAATACCATCCAGGAAAAGCGAACGTGGTAGCTGACGCGTTAAGTAGAAGATCATATGCGGTTACGAGTGCGACTTTGTTAACACAAAGACCCATTTTGTAAAAACCCAACTTTTTGAATAAAGATGAATTTTCTATAAATATTTTTTTTAATATTATGGAGTGAAATTGATATAATGTTATAATTGTGGGTAATATTTATAAATTTTGCAAAAGTACGCAAGTTGTTATATAATATTCGATTGGTCGTGGAATATTCGCTTTAACAGGGGAATATTCGTAAACTGCACAATCATTGGTGGACCCTACAACGGAATTATTGTCGATTGAGAAAACGACAAAAATACTTTATGAAAATAACTATGGAAGTTTTACCGTTAACCTGTTGAAACACTCTAGATTAAAAGTACGAGAATACGCATGGTTGCATAGTAGCAGCACACCTATTAATTATTGATGCTTATGTGATAAGTCACTCAGGTTTTGTTGGTATTATTAATGTAATAATACGTAAAATCTTTTTATATAAAATGTAATACTTTTATAAAGTTATTCTATAAATAGAATATATTATATTCTATTATGCATAGTGTTGCATAAGGTCTCGCATAGTGTTTTGCATAGTAAAATCTTTTTATATATAAAATGTAATACTTTTATAAAGTTATCTATTTTATTAGACAATAATTAGAATATATTATATTTTATTATGCATAGTGTTTGCATAGTGGTTGCATAGTAAAATCTTTTATAAAGTTATTCGTTTTATTAGTTTATAAATAGAATATATTATATTTTATTTAAAAGATTTTTCTTTAAATATGGACCGTCAGATTAAATTAAATCAATCTGGACCGTTCATGAGTTAGTTACTATCTTGATCCATTTTTCTATAAATAAAGCTCATTCCATCATTATTTTCTTACGAATTCACCAAAACTCTCTAGAGATAAACTATAGAGAAAAAAAAAGTATTCTTCGCTACTTCACTACTTATATATCCAAGACTCTTCTTCTTAAGGTAGGGAATATTATTTGTTGTACTCATAAGGGGTATTCTTTCTTTCTTATTCATGAAGAGAACTTCATTATTCCATTCTTTATTATTACTCGTTGGAATAACTCAGATATCGCTGGATACCCTATACTTGGTGAAATTCTTCATTATTTCATTCTTTATTATTCTCATTGGAATATCCTCACATGCGCTTTTACGGACCGGTTCCGCTTTTATTATTATTATTCCGCTGGAATATCCTGCATCATGCATGCGTTTTTGTGGGACTGGTTCCGCTCTTTATTGGTATTCTATTGAATAACTCGCTCATGCGGCGCTGCACCGCATGCATGGTGATTTCGTTATTATTCCGTTCTTTTTATTCTGTTGGAACATCCCGTCGTGCTTTACACACGACCGGTTCCGTTAATTATTATTCTCGCTGAATAACTTTGTCTGGCGCGGCACCGCATGCATGGTGATTTCTTTTGTTATTCCATTCTTTATTATACTCGGTTGGTTAAAGTTTTGACTTCTATACTCCATGAAATTAGTGGAATATCCTTGATAAGTGCGTTTCATCCAAAGATCTTTTCATGAAAATATTCTTCTCGAGCATTCTTGAATTTTACTCTACAAAGCAAAGATCATGTTGACAATTTGGACGTTATTGGTTCTTGGACAAATTAATTCTTGAACTTGTTTTATTGAATTCTTATATCATTGTCATCATCCTCATATTTATATTTTTTGAAAGTCATCAGTGGCCCTTGTGAAGTGCATAGATGGACTTGGTATGATTATGACCGTGGATTATTCTGTAATCATGACCGTAATGTTACAAATGATGTGGTAAAAGTCCTCATTGGCTCGTAGTGCATTGATGGATGCTTGTTGGCATGATCATGACCATTAATGAATACACAAATATTCTTGGCCCGTAGTGCATGGATAATTGTGGTCGTGATACTAAAGAATATCCTCGGTCGTAGTGCGGGGTGATTCGATGATGTGGATTATTTATTGTCGAGTCCCAAATGATAAAAGTGATGAAAAACCTTTTAAATCATAAAAGACAGTAGATTTTATTCTCTACTTGACTCTTTTAATGGATTGTTTGTTCCTCTGCAGTTAAACTTGATGTTTGTTATATTGTATCAGTTTAACACTATTTAAGGCTAATGATAATTTATTCTGCATTATCTTAGTCATAATATTTCTTACTGGACTAGTTGAGCTCACCCTTTCTTTCACTGTTCTCTTCAGGAAATGAGAATATAGCTGGAACGAATCGGGGAACGGAGTGATGGTCCTAGATGGTGCATTAGTAGTCCTCACTATTCTATGAAATAGTGTGATAATAATTGTATTGATGACTCCTTTTGAGTTTGTATACTCTTTAGTAGACAATATTTGTATTCAAACTCACAGTTTATGTTTTGTCGTATTGTACACGACAGTTGTATTATTAAGTTGTATTTGAATTTTGTACCATGTGTCTGGCGACTCAAGATGGGTGATGTATACCTAATTTTGGGGGCGTCATACATTTCGTACGATGTACAAAATATGGAGATAGAGTTAAAAACTCTAGGAACCTACGTGAAGATAGCGAATATACAATTAGAACCGACTTTAATCGATAAAGTTAAAGTTGCTCAAGCTACACACTCGGAGCTAATGAATATGAAGAAGAAGGTGCAAGAAGGCATTATTCTAGAAGCAAGAATCGACGAAGAGAGGAAATCTCAACCCTCGATTTAATTGGTCCATTTGAAATCCTCGATCGTATAGGAATTATGGCCTATAGACTCGTTTTACCGCCAAGTATGTCTCGTGTTCATAACATTTTTCGTATATATATATGTTAGTAAATGTGTGGACGACCCGAACCACATTATTAAATTAGAACTAGACGAAATAGCAGAAGATTTAACGTATGAGGTGATACTTGTTAAAATCTTAGATAAGAAGAATCATATTCTACGCTCAAAGGTTATATCTCAAGAGTTAGAATCTGACGAGGTATCTTCACCTCTTCGACATACCAAGTACGTACGCCAATTTCGAGGACGAAATTTCATAAGAAATGGAGGTTGTAAGACCCCAACTTTTATGAATAAAGATTTAATTTTCTCGAAATATTTTTTTGAATATTATGGTGTGGATTTGATATAATGTTATAGTTGTGGGTAATATTTACAAATTTTGCAAAGTAAGCAAGTTGTCATAAAATATTCGATTGGTCGGGGAATATTCGTTTTATCAGGGAATATTCGTACGACGGCACAATTATTGGTGAACCCCACAACGGAATTACTGTCAGAGTTAGAAAACAACAGAAATATTCTTTTATAAAAATAACGGCGAAATTTTTACCGTTAACTGTTGAAATATCTAGTGATAAAAGTACAGTAATACGCGTGGTTGCATAGTAGCACACGGTATTGATTATTGATGCTTACGTGAGAAGTCACTCAGTTATACTCAATTATTGCTACAGTAATTGTTGCATAGTATCTCACGTTATTGATTCAATTATTGTCACAATATTTTATATTATTAAATCAATAATTGAGACGACAAAGTTATTTATATTATTATTTGCATTATTGACTGTCTAGAAAATTTTGTCGAGAAAAAGGGTTTGGTCACCTAATTACGTGCCAATAAGGAGAAATCCTTATCGGAAAGCCCTCTCTTTCCTGGGAATGATCTGGTTGTTAATATTACGAGTTATAATAATGATGAATAAATGTTATTAAAAATGTGTTTTTGTGAAACCCTGTGATTTGTGATAAATAGAGGAGATTTTTATGAAGTAATTGTTGTAAATTTGACTTATTATATGGATCCCCACTTACTCATTTTTCAAAACTGTCGGTAGAAATTTATCTCAGTTTTGTTATATATATATATATATAAGTATTATATATATAAAGGAGTCATGGGGGAGGGAAGAATGGTCTGGAGGAGTTTATTATTATGAATATATATATATATAAAAGCCCTCTCTTTCCTGGGAATGATCTAGTTGTTAATATTACGAGTTATAATAATGATGAATAAATGTTATTAAAAATGTGTTTTTGTGAAACCTTGTGATTTGTGATAAATAGAGGAGATTTTTATGAAGTAATTGTTGTAAATTTGACTTATTATATGGATCCCCACTTACCCATTTTTCAAAACTGTCGGTAGAAATTTATCTCAGCTTTTGTTATATATATATATATATATATATATATATATATATATAAAAGGAGTCATGGGGAAAGAATGGTTTGGGGAGGGAGTTTTTTATTATGATTATATATATATATATATATATATATATATATATATATATAATAAGTTTTGTTTTTTATGTAAAATAGAATATATTATATTTTATTATGCATAATGTTTGCATAGTAAAAATCAAAAAATTTAAAAATTCACCCGTGATTTCTCCTACTGTGCGTCCAAATAGTATCATGTCATTCTTCTATAAATAGGATGTTCAGTTTAGAAATAAAAATCACACCAGAATCAGAGAATTCTTCTTCTATAATATTGAGCGTATTTCTTTAGAGTTTAAGGATGCTTTGAGTGCAGAAAATAGTGAAAGTTTTTTTTCAAGAATATCTCTGCTATACCAGTCGGAATTGCTTTCTTTTTGAGGTAAGGAGTATTATTTATTTTATATTCGCTTACAATATTATTTTTTATATTTGTAAGAAATTTTATTTCGTTCAATATTCGCAAGAAATATTATCTTCGTTTAATATTCGTAAGGAATATTATCTTCGTTCAATATTCGTAAAGAATATTATTTTCGTTCAATAGTTGTAAGTGATGTTATTTTTGTTCAATATTCGTAAGAAATAATATTTTCTTCCATACTCTGTAGTATATAAGTAATATTATTTCGTTTCAGATTCTGAATTCTACACTCATTTTGTTAAGTATTGCTTCTATACTCCTTAAAATTAGTAGAATATCCTTGAAATTTGCGCTTCATCTAGTATCGTTTCACAAGAATATTTTTCTGAACATTCTTGTTCATTTTTAAGCTTTTCATGCCGGAGTACTATTCATGGGTACTATTCATTTATACGACACTATTCATACATACGACACTAATTATTCAGACGTATTTGCATTATTTATACGTTTAGTACTATTCACTCAGTGCAGTTATTCACCGGGGTACAATTCATGATAAAAATTGATTTCTTTTCTGTCCAAATTATTTTTGATACGTGAATATTATTCTTGAATTTTACTCCACAAAGCAGTATCATGTTGACAATTTGGATATTTTTAAACTCTAGATAAATTTAAAGTCTTTAATATTTGTCCTTGATTTCGTCTGATTGATACTTATATCATTGTCATCATCCTCATGCTTATATTGTGAAGAAAGTCATTTTTGGTCCATAGTGCATAGATGGATTGTTGATTGGTATGATTATGACCATGAATTATTTGGTATAATCATGACCTGTAATGTTACAAATGATGTGGGAAAAGTCATCATTGGCCCGTAGTGCATTGATGGACAGTTGTTGGTATGATCATGACCACGCGTTCTCTTCGGACAAGGGTGTAAAGATGAATTGTTATTTGACATGATCATGACCATTGATGATAACACAAATATCCTTGGCTCGTACTGCATGGATAATTCGTGGATGTGATATTAATGAATATCCTTGGCCCGTAGTGCATGGATAATTCAGTGATGTGGATTATTTATTAAGCTGAGTCTTGGCGATAAAATTGATGATAAACTTTTAACTCATAGAAGATAGTAGATATCATGCTCTACTTAACTCTTCTAATGGATTATTTGTTCCTCTGCAGTTAAACTTGTTGTCTATTGTATTCTATTAGTTTAACATTGTTGAAGGCTAACGATAATTTATTGTGCATTATCTTAGTCATAATATTCTTTACTGGCCTAGTTGAGCTCACCCTTTTCTTTCATTATTCTCTTCAGGAAATTAGAATATATCTGGGACTAGTCAGGGAATGGAGTGATGGTCTAAGATGATTGCTATAGTTGTCCTCACTATTCTATAAGAATAGTGTGATAATAATTGTAATGAGGATTTATTTTGAGTTTGGATATTGTCTAAGAGACAATATTTGTATTAAAACTCACATCTTATGTTTTGTCATATTCTTCACGACACTTAATAATTGTATAAATTAAGTTTGTATTTGAATTATGTACCATGTATTTGGCGACTCAAAATGGGTGATGTATACCTAATTTGGGAGCGTCACAATGTCGGGCTTCTTATGGGAATGAAAGCCATCCAAGGATGTCCAGACATCATAAAGAATTCACAAGCTAGTTGCATAGCTGAAAAGTGTCCTTCGTGGGAACCAGATCTAGATTCGTAAGCTGTATCTTAGACCTCATTGCTCCTAGGCTCACATGATTGATAAAATATTTACAAAAAATAGAAAGAAAACTAGATTTAAATAAATCTTAGTCATTCTAGCTCAACGGTTCCAGTTTAGCAACTTTTGAACCAGTTCAAAGTTAGAGATGGCTAGATTTAGATAAATCTAGTCTAGAGACTGGAATGTTAAGGATTTCTATTGAATAAGCAGTTAAAACAGATATTGGAAAGAAGTAAGCAGTTAATATATATATCAAAGCAATAGAAAGCTTCAAAACTGAAAAAATCTTACAGTGGGCTGCCAAGAAGACTTCAAACCACTTTTGGAGCTTGAAAACTCGATTTCCATCGGTTAAAATTTGATATGTTGTAGAATAGATGCTTACAAGGGTATAGAAATAAAAATATCCAAGTTTGGAGCACTCTAGAAGAGGTTAAGGGCTGAAATGGATAGAGTTTTCTCTCTTTTTCTTCTTTTTTTTTCAAATGAGCTGGTGGGGGGTCTATTTATAAACCAAGATGGTCGCGAATTTTCGCAGGCCCGTGGGTCCCATTATCTCGAAGTACGTGCACTCAGGCCAACGCATTGTCCACTCGAATCTTCATAACTTTTAATCCGAGAATCCTATGGAGGCGTGCTATACCTTTTCGAAAAGCCCTTGACGAGAGCTACACAATGACATGAGATTTGAAGTTTTTCGAATATGAGAAGATGGGTCCATGACCAGATCTCCAAGTCTTCGCAGTATATCTATTGAGTTGTCTTGTGTTGTTTTCCCTCGAGATTGAAGTTATGGTTCTGCATGACTTATTTTTGCAGTGTTTTGAGCTGATTTGATGTTGAGTTTGCAAAATTACTATTTTGCCCCCCCCCCCTCTGGGGTTGTCTCAGGGTTTGATACCGTTGTAGCTATCTTTTCTCAAAGTTGTCTCCGAGATTGGACTGTTGTTGATTCTGATAGTCCTCAGTGTTATCTCTAAGGTTGGTTTGATTTCCCGGGGTTGTGTCCGAGCTTTGAACTTGAGCTCCCGGGGTTGTCTCTGGGGTTGTCTAAGGGGTTGTCTCCGGGGTTGTCTCAGGGGTTGTCTCTGAGGTTGGATTTGATATCCCGGGGTTGTTTCTGGGGCTTAATCGTGATCTCTCGGGGTTTTGATCTCTCGGGGTTGTCGTCGGGACTTGGATGTGATTTTCTGAGGTTGTCTCCGGAATTTGGATTTGAACTCCCGGGGTTGTCGACGGGGCTTTAATCTGATTTCCCGGAGTTGTCGTCGGGACTTGACTCTTGATCCCGGGGTTGTCGCCGAGGCTTGATTTGATGTTTTGACTTCCAGGATTGTCTCCAGAAAGCGAAAGACGATTCTGCCCTCCTACATGGTTAGTAATATGAATGCAAAATTTCGAGTGTCTACAAAGACATAATCTCCTATCTTCGGAAATCAAGGGAGAGTGTTATAATATTATAATTTCCTCCTAAGTCAATTGCTATAAAATTAGGCCAATAGTCTAGTCTATGATATAATTAATTTTGTTGGATTTGTGTCCCTTTTTTTTTACCTATAAAAGGCTACTCCTATCAAATAAAAACACATACCTAAAAAAAGAAGAAATTCTCTAAACTTCTATCCTACATCTCTTATTATTTCTTTAGTTCTATAACAAGATCTCAATATATCGATGGTGGTCACCACCAATGATGTTGTTGACTTTTTCAAGACCAAGGACTTAACATTCTTTTTACTCAAATTGAGGTTTGTTCAAAACTCTTTTATCACCTCTCTCTCTCTCTCTCTCTCTTCTCTCTCTCTCTATATATATATATATATATATATATATATATATATATATATATTTACCTTTCTTTTGTCTTCTATTATACTGTTAATTTATTAACAATAAAACTTTTATTGTCAATTTATTTTATTGAGTTTTTTATTTGATTAAAATTATTTTTGAAATATGGTGAATGAAGTTATTAATTAAATTATATTTTAAATTATTAATAAATGATTTCATATAATTTTATTAACTATTTTATAAAATTTGTATGTACATTGCACGAGTATCGTGCTTGTTTAAAACTATAAAACTCCATAGGAAAATTAAGTTTTAGGTGTAACCTAAACTAGTTAAATTGGATTTTAGTCTTTGTTTCAGTCAGGTACTTGGAAAACGAGAACAAAATATTGAAAATTTCTCTAGAACCAAACATCTCCTACTTTTTGCTTAAATGCTCCTATATGTTTTTTTTCCCGTCCGATTTATTCGTGAAAGAAAGTCAAAAAGTTACAGACACCGGTTGGCAATCTTATTTGTTTGATTGAATGAATTAGAATGCTTCCTAGTGGTCGACTTGCAAAGGGAAAATGTAGCGAATTGATTTGTTCATAAATAAAATAATAAATACACAAGTTTGTTTAATATAAATAATAAATGGGTTTTAATATGGAAAATTTATAGAATTATTATTTTTATTTGTAAAAATATTAATTCTCATAATATAATATATATTATTACCCAATTTCAAAATGATCAAAATTAATACGAATTTTTTTAATTTTTGCACCAACATTTGTAATTACTATAAATCAACTAAAAATATTATTCCATCCATCTCTAAAAAAAAAAACAAAATACAATATACACATAAAAAAGTAAAAAAAAAAATTCAAAGTTATTCTTAATTGTCCGATAAAACTATATAAAATGATGAATATTTTATTTTTTATACTAATGAACCTCACTAAATAACTTTCTTACCCATCAATTTATGTATTTTATCTCATCTTTTTGGACCAAAAAATTTATACCTTTTGGCGTTAGTCATATTTTTGGGAGTATTAATTATTATATTTATTATTTTCAAAACTTAAGCATTATCATATAAATTCAATTTTTAGATTTTGAAATTGAATTTAAAAAAATTTAAAATATAACACATATATAAATTCATTTCTTTAAATTACATTAAATAAAACTCCATCCAAATTTTAATGAAATGGAATATATGAAGCTCAAGGAGAGAGAATCAGATGTGGAAGAAAACACCAAATTTTTTTACAACAAAACATTCTCAGTCAACCAATACAGAATCATCAGACACCAGAATAAAGAATCACGTCGGTGGTATCCACTCCCCTCCATTCCTTGAATCCGACTTGACCCGCCTGACCCGAAACATAGCCAATGCCGTTGCCGCCTGGGACGCCACCATGTTGGTTTTCGTGGTGGTGGGCCTCAGACGGCGGGTGGTAGTTCATACGCGCCGTCTGGGGGCAATGGGAGTGAAATCTAGCCACAATTCTCACCCCTGCATCCAATAACTCCATATATTTTGCCATCTCTTAATTTCTTTCTCAAAATTTGTATAAATATTTAATTGTATGTCTTTCTCTCTCTAGATTCAGCTTTCTGGGATGAGAGAGAAAGGGAAGAAGGGAAATTTTCTTAGAACACTTCCCAAATTGAAGAGCCCATGAAAATGGAAGAAGCGGCATACGACATAATAATGTGGTGCATATATATAGCTAGGTTTTGGGCTGTTTCTACGGCCTTTCACTTGTTATTTTTGTATATGTTCCCAACATTTTATTATATTTTTATATATAGCTAGGTTTTGGGATGTTTCTACTTTCTTTCTTTTTTTTGTATAAAAAATGGGAGTGGATAAGTATTTTAAACTCCAGCAGGTAGGGTAGGGCAAATTGTGCATATAACAACTATACATGTCTAGGACTTAATAAAAAACGGATAAAAGTAATTAACTGAACTGAAATTTTTTAATCGAATTTTTTTAATTATTCAATTATTTTTTTATAATTCGATTATATTCGATTTTATTTTTCGGGTTCGGGTTCGGATTTGATTTTTTGATTTTTTATTATTCGGTTAATCGAATAATCGAAATAAAAAAAAATTAAGGATTAATTCGAAAGCCGACTTTCATCAGTAGACAGTCATCTCTCATCTAGTCATCTTCTCTCACCAAATTGATTTCTCAGATCTCTCGATCTAGATACTCCCACGATTTATCTCCTGCTCTCCCGCGATGTAGCTTGAAGCAAAATTGGGGTGATTAAGGAGAAGAAGTTTTGCAGAAATTGAATCGTGCAATACTCTGTCCCCACATTCTCTCACTGTGGCCGAAGCTTTGAAGCAAAATTTGAGGTGATTACTGATAGGGAGAAATTTTGAAGCAAAATCGGGTATTTCATTGTTAATTTAAGTTTGATTGGGGATCAAAGTTACATAGAGCTAATTTATGTTGAAATTTCAAACTCTGAATCTTTCTACCTCTTTCTATTTGTATTTATTAATATTAATTGTATAACAAGATGATATAATAATCAAAACTCACAACCTATATATATTCAAAGATTTAGTCCATGAAATTTGATACGGCTAAACAATCAAATTGAGAGATGGATTTCATGTTTTCAACATGGTTGTAAGCAAATCTAACTTGGAAGTTATCCGTGGTTGTAAGCAAATTCAATTGGTAAGTTTTCAACTATTAAATTCGGTTATTAACTGAATAACTGAATTACTAATTCGGTTATTGCATATTTCTATTTATAATTCGAATACTTAAAATAATTGAATTTTATTTTTCAATTATAATCGAAAAATTTATTTGATTCGATTAATAATCGAATGCTCACTCCTAACACATTTGAAAAAACTGACACACGCACCTAAATTAGGGTCGAAGCTCAGCGATATTCTACAAGTGCGAGTAGCGTGTCCCAAATATTGAGCCGAAAAATTCAACCCACTAATGACTAATCAATGGACCAACGAATAGTTGGCTTGGGTTGTTTCTACAGCCTTTCACTTGTTATTTTTGTATATGTGCCTAACATTTTATTATATTTTTATTTCTTGCTAAAGATATATTTTTTAATGTTCGGCGGTGCGGACATTAAAATGGTCTTATAATAAAAAAGTGTCATTTTATGTATTGTAACAAAAATTTGTTAAATTATTATAATCAATAAATATAAATAATATAGTCTGTAAATTAATATAAATAAATAAAAATTAACATATTTTAATCACAATAGAAATCTTTCCCCACTATAAATTTTAGGATACGAATGAGATAGCTAGCAGATTGTTGGCATTTTTTTTGGAATTTTTTATTTAAAAAGTGTTTTAATTTTTAATATCATTAAATAGAATGATAGAATATTCTAAAGTTCATTATTACAATTAAATTGAACCCTAAATAAATTTACAAGCAAATATTAAGATAATACTTTAAAATTTATATATTCTATAAATGAGACTCAATTAGGGAAGGGAGTGAATACTCGTAATATATCTTGAAATAAAATAGCATTAATATATATATAAAAATAAATTAGTAGGGTGGACAATTTTCTATTCTTATTGCCAAATACAAGATTCTTCAGACAGCTGTTCACAGCTATATAAACAATATGAAAGTTTTGGGGAAAAGGTAGAATAAATAAAACAATTAAGCGTACACTGAAAATAGAATATAAATCAAGGGACCTTATGCACAAGATTAGTGACTAAACCGCGTGGGGTTTGAATCTGCATGTTATATTCCCCGCGTTTTGGTGCGGTTTTAAGTCGGTGGGTGCAGTGTACATATTGCATTGTTTGGTTGTATAGTTTTTAATGTGTTTTACTTTTTGTGTTTTTATGAATTCAACGTATTTTTTTTAAAAAATATTCGGCTAAAAATAATTTATTTTAAATATAATTTATTTAATTAATTAAAGTTTAAATGTAACGCATCAAAAATAATATAGCGTCCAAACACACCAAACGTTTCAAACGCTATTGTCACAAACTCTACAAATTGTAAATTTTAAATTTGTAGATTAGCCCTTAAACTTATTTCTCATTTATATTTTACTTTTTAACTTTTTCCTTCTTTTTCTCATAATGACATGCAATTATGAGATTTATAAGAAATAACTATCATAGTTAATTAAATATGAATGTTTTTATTAAGTGAATACCAAATCTTGAGGGAATAAAGTACTTGGATTTGGGGGTGTCATAAGTTGGTATCAAAGCTTTAGGCTATGAACCTTAAGTGGGGAGAAAAGCCTTAGGAAGTAACCTTTGAAAAGATAGTGGTGATAAACTCTTATCGAGTTTTAAGAAAGAAGTAATAAAACACTTATGTGCTTATGTGATTACAACTTATGTACTCGTGAGTGTCGAGTAGTAATGATTAGTAATTAAAACTTAAAATTTTGTTGTTAGGATGACTAATGTTGGAGAATCTAGTCATGTGATAACCCGAATTTTTATAAATTATTAAAATAAGAATTTAATTATTAAAATTCGTATTATGAGATGTTTTGAGTTTGAGTATGTATATATATGTGCTATATATGTTGAAATATATGATATAGTGTGAAGAGAAATATATATTTATTTATTGGGAAAATGAGGTTTAATAGTTAAGTTAATTATTGAAAAAATTAAATGAATTTTGTAATTGATTTTAAATATGTATTGAATTAAATAAACATTTTAATTTATTTATTTATTGAGACAAATATATGGTTGATAAAGTTGTGGTGAATTAATTTAGTAACTAAATTAATTAATGATAATTAAATTGAGTGTTGATAATTTTATCTCAAGGATTTAATTTAAGAAAAATAATTAAATTAAATCAATTGCTTAATATTTAAGAAGATAATTAAATTAAATGAATTGTTTAATTTAATGGAAATAAATAAAATAAATAAAGTGATGTTTCTAATTAAATTGGATATATAATTATTTAATTATTTATTATAAGCATAATTATAATAGGAATATAATTATTATAATTATAAATTATAAGCTATTAAAATGGGTTACATGTGTGACAAGTGTAACTATATAATATAAATATTATTTAAATAATCTAGTATGAGAATTAGTGTGTAACTAAACGTAGCCTTATGGCTTTTGGTTATTTTAACTGATTTGAGCCTTTTTGTTTTTAACCTGACGTACATGGGGAAAAGGGAGTCAGTGTATATTATGCGTATTATTTTTCTAAAGGCTAAAGAACAGAGGGTTTAGAGAGGAAGAAAACACAGTGTTAGAAGAAATTGAGGGAGCTAGAGAGGAAATTGAGTGTTCTCTGTGAATTGGGAATCAAGGGAACAAGCTTTGGAAATATCATCTTTGCTAAATCAAGGATTAAAGGTATAATCTATTTCTACTTCTAACTCTTAGTTTTGTAATATCTATTCTCTGTGACTTGGAATTTTGTTGGATTAGGGTTTGGGTTGTTCATTATATGGATATATAATCTGATAATTATCATACATAAGTAATCTTTAGTGATCAAATTCATGAATTTGGTTTGTGGAAAGAAATTAAATAAATAACAGTATTTATGTTATAGAAAATGGTTTAGAAAGTACAAAATTCCATGCTTAATATGGGTTATAATTTGTTATTTGATGTTAGAATATGTTAGTATGTTAAGAAATGAAAGCGGCGTAGTTTAAATTATGTTAATTGGTTAAGAAACGAAGTTGTGGTGATCGAATTTGCTAAATGTGTTAAAACATGAAAATAAAGTATGAACATGTGTTTTGGGTCAAATTTTAGGTTGGTTAATGTTTTTATAAATTGTTAGAATTCAAGTATGTTGTAGTTCTATGAATTACGAATCCATAGAATCGAAAACAGACTAATTTGGAAGTGACGCCAAAAAGCCGTATAGCGCAGGAGCGCTCACATTTTTTTACTCTTTCACTTTCATTTTTAAATCCGGCTCACTCCCGGCCTTTGGACCCTTCGCCCTATAACTTAAGTAATGAAGATTAGTAGGAGAAAAAGGGTCAAAATTGCGAAAACAAGAGGCTTGAGTCCTGCTTTTTTGCTAATCTAATGAGATCATCGTTATTGCCTAAGTTATTTCGAACACAATCGCTGCTCTCTAGGGCCTTGAATGCTACTGTGCCCAAACTTAATTGGGCAGCCACCCAAAAGTATGCCAGGTGTGACTGCTTTGACCTGTTTTAGTAAAATATGCATAACTTTTTCATACAAACTCCGATTGAGGTGATTCAAGATGATCCGGAACGAGGACGAATAGACCTACAACTTGTATTCTTTAAGTGTTTCAATTTGAGGTCGAGAACAGGGGTCAAAACGGTCATTTGTGGGACAGAAGTATTTTCAAGGACAATCGGAGGGCGTCGGGCATGCATGTGACGACCCCAAATCCAGGTACTTGAAACCCGAACTCGGTTCTCCACGATACCATTTCTTTAAGCTGAATAATACTAAATAATAATACATTCGAACTTAATTTACGTACATCAAAGTTTACTTCCCCAGGTACGTGACCTTCAAATACATTCCTTACAATACTTGAATAGATACCAATAAAACTATAACCATTAACTCATAATACACACTTATTCGATCAACTTTCCTTTTCCTTTGTTCGTGCCTGAGCCTTCAGGTTGCTCATACATAACCGAAAAAACATTTAATTTAAGCGAGGATGAGCATTTAAGTGCCCAAAGAAGTAATAGCAATTATATATAAGTTGAAAGAATATAAGTATTCTCTTTACATAACACTTCTACAAATGAATTGAAAGTTGTGAAGTAATGCATCTTGATAAAAAATTCACATAACAACTCTCTTTCAAATTCTTTAAATTTGGCTCGGCTCTCTACCCTTGAATAGGGTTTAAGAAACATACTATGAACATTCTTTTCATTTTCGAAAAGGTTTAGCGGAATTCTATCCTCAAACCGTCTATAACTTACGAACACGGAGGGTGATCACTTCAGATTGTACCTGTGATGATCAATACTACATAACTTGAACGAAATTCATCATTTCACCTTTGTCCGCCAAGCGCATAAAAATTTTCCCATTATCGGGATGTTCATACATGCACGGTTCCAAACCCGAAGGTTTTAATCTTGCTCAACAATAATATGTAATTCAACATATATGTATATGAATAATTGACAAAGGTATATCAACATGTGAATAAATGCTATGATTATCCAAGTGGGGACACTTGTATAACCATTTATAGAAATCAATGAATGTAATATATATATCCGAGCTAGCATGTCGATAATCAAAGAGTACATAATACATGCGAGGATAGAATAATTACAAACTTCTTACTCATGTCCATTGCATAAAGGAAGTGCAAAAGGTAGGATACTTGCTGATTCGTTGATTACAAATCTCAACTTAGGTTTTATCTCTTTATCACAACCTATCAATAATCGGATCATTCGTTCGATTAGAACAATATATCTTTACATATAGTATCGTCTATTACAACAAAGACATAGTCTAATCACATAATCACAAAGGATCATACTTTTTAGTTCATATTCTATACTTGAAATATTTTTATACATTTTTCAAATATCTCATCCATGCTCTTATAGTAGTCTTTTCTTTCTTTTTATAAGGTCCGACATTTGTCCAGTATTTGTCGTGACTTTATCGGGTAAATAACGAGTCTAAGACTCTTATTCTATACCTCAACATCTCAGAAATATCGACATCTTATTTTTAATCATTTTCACAATTTCCGGAAATTGAAAAATTTTAAATAATTCAAATCATCACTAAAGGGCCTATAGTGATATAATCATTATTATAGGTGTTCTTCTTCAAATTCGTAACTTCATAATCGGTTCTCAAGTCACTAGTTTGGTAAATTATAAC
This sequence comes from Panax ginseng, assembly GCA_020205605.1. NCBI lineage: Eukaryota > Viridiplantae > Streptophyta > Magnoliopsida > Apiales > Araliaceae > Panax > Panax ginseng. Next base: position 55,289,913 of record CM035142.1, read on the forward strand.
TTTCAAATATCTAATCATAATTAAATGATTTAAACATTAAACAATTCCATTATTATTAATAGTTTAATTAATACTAAACTATTAATGAAACCATTGCTAAAATATAAAAGTTATTTATAATAACTCAAACTATTTTTAAAACATTTATATTACCCAAATAATTACCATTAATATTTAAATATTAATGTACTATTTATCCAAATATTAAAAGTCATTAATTATAACTTAAAATATTTTAAATCCTTAATATCCTCTTTAAATGGTTTTTAAATAAGTAAAACTATTTTAAAACTATTTATTTAATATTAATCATTAAATAAACTAAATATCATTAATATTATCTTAATATCATTAATATTTAATTATTAATGAAATTATCATTTAAATATTAAAAGTTATATTTTATAACTTAAAATATTTTAAATACCTTATTTTCATTTAAAATGATTTTTATAATATTAAAATCATTTTTAAACTAAATTATTTAATATAATCATTAAATAACTTTAATATCATTAATAATTATTAATTAATGAAATTCATCACAAAATATTAAAAGTCATCACAAATAACTCATTTACATAATCAATTCCAAGGCAAAATAAACATAGTAAACTAACTACTAGTTTATTAACAACACTAACTAAACTTCAAAATTCAAACTTTAACTAAAAATTAAAAATAATAACATTACAAAAATTAAATAAGAAACATACCCTAAATACAATTCCACAGACCTATCACGCACTTCCACGCCAAAATTTAACTAAGGAGATCTTTATAAAAGTTCTCCCAACAACAAAGCCTTTCTCAAAAATTGGAGGCCTTATTGTTGGTGAATGAAACAAAGGCCAAGCCCTTCTATTTATAGGTTTAGAAAATGGTGAAGTTCTCAATTTAGTCGATGTGGGACTTGGTTTATACTAATTTTTTAATAGCTCACTTTGCGATTTTCTAACGCATTGCTCATAACTCCGATTAATCTGATTTTTGGATATGTTATACATGGTATGTAAGACTATTTTTAAAAAATACGAATTACCCAATTCGGGTTCATTAGGTAGCCCAAACAGTGCGTCAAAAGTGGACGTTCATAACAGTTTTCAATCTCGTTTCAACTTTACCCTCTTCCGCTAAAACAGTCATAACTCTTTCATTTTAAAACATTTTTGAGCGATTCTTGAGCCCACGCGAAGCTAACTTCTGGGGCTACAACTTTTATTCTTTGACCATTTCCAAATTCCGAACACATCAGCCCAGAAATTCCGTTCAAATGGACTGCACCGCACTTGTTGGGAAGTTTTGACACTACTACTTTGAAATGTCATAACTCTCTCCTCCGATATCGGATTTAGTCCGTTTTTAGTCTATGGAAAGCTTATTCGGTGTAATATAATATACCAAAAGCCCAGAAGTTTTTGGAAACATTAACTGATCGAAATGAAGGTCCCGAATAGCACATCCAGCTGCTGACTTTCGGTTTTGAGAAATTTGACACATTTCCTTCCAATCACCGTAATTCCCTCATCCGAGGCCTCGGAATGAGGTCATTCCAAAGCCTATGGCTTCCTAACTCAGTGCACTACAGACATATCAAAAGTCCAGACCTTTTAAAGCACAAAAAGTGGACGAGAATGCCCCCATTACAATCGGTCCAAAATAGTTTATCATGATCGATCAACCATGTTTGACCATCTATAACTTCTAATCTATACATGATATGGACTTGATTCTTTTTGCAGATTAAAGACCACATATCGGGCTACACATAACAACTTTTAAGAACAAAACTCATGATCGAGCAAAGAGTTATGGCCTCCGACATTTGGTGAAAAAAAATAACAAAATTCGGTTTTCCAACTTGCTTAAATCTTCAATTTAATGCGCGTTGATGTTATGGGTCTTTGATTTATCAACCCATATCATCAATTAACATTCTATTACACAACTTTAAACAATCAATTGCATCAAATAACATCGAATCAAAGGATTTCTAGGTTTAGTGTTCTTATACCCTTTTGCCAAAAATTATTGATTCTTGCTTCGATTTGTTATGGGTGATGGTTGGGCTTTGTTTAAGAGTGTATGGGCAATCTTGTACAAGGCAATTAAATGTAATATTTAATCACTAGATTTAATTCTTATAATTTACCAATTAACTTCTATCCTTTGGTAAATTAAAACACTTATATAATAACATCGAAATTAAACCCGGTAATTAAAATTAGGGTTTCTCAACGTCATCAATTAGGGTTTCTAATTGACCATTAGTGGTTCTTTAATTATCTCATGTATGTTACAAACACACGTAAATACTGTTTCTAATTTCAACCTAATAGGGGTTATAATAATTAGGGTTTGTCCTAATTATCGACATACAACATAATTAGGGTTTCTTCTAATTACCGATATTCTTATTCACAAGAACTTCATATACACAAATCTACTCGTAAAACCCCCATAACCGAGTTTAATAATTAGGGTTTCACAAAGACGCGGTAATATGCTATGACCTAATTAACCGTCATTGCTTCAATATTATCTGTCAAGCACATACACAAAGACACATACTTATGGTAGTCTTTGTAAAATCATAATATCAATAATATTATATTGCTATTCTTATCTCTTAATCACAATCCCAATTTTAGGGTTTGGATTCCATATCGACTTATTCTTCGGTTCAATAGACAAGTTAAAATAATTAACTTAAATATTTTGACAATTCATATAATAAAATATTTATTATATAATTCTAATTGTCACTTCATATATTATTTCCAATCACGTTTTCATGGAAGATAATTAATAAAAACATTTACGAACTACGAAATTTATTACCATATAATTTGTGGTAATTAATAATTCCAAAATTATTTCTAATTTTTCAAGTAATAAATGTATTCGCATTTATCGTTCACTTTACTTGACACTTAGTCTCATCATTAAATAAAAAAAAAATTTATACGCAAAATTTCTTATTTATTTTATATAGAAAATCTCGAGTTATTACAATGCACGTATGCAAGTGTAGTGATCTTGACGATAAAAGATGTTGTTATAAGTTATAGAACATGAATATTATGAAGTATAATGATGTTTAACATTAATAAATGATATATTAGATAAGTTGAATACGCATACTAAGCACACACAAGAGAGACAAATTGGGCATGTGACGAATAAACGTCAAATACCGTGATAAAGTGATAATGAACGTAAAAAGTGTTTTAAATCAAATGAAATGAATATAATAAGATATTGAATAGTGTTAATATAAAACCAATAAGTAGTCCTAGCAAGACTTAAACACTTGAATGAACTTCGAATATGAAATACAGTGAGATATAAGTTGAAAGTTAACACAATAAAATTGAACATTGTGTATATATAATAGGAAGGGTTATGAGATGTAGAGTAAAGTTTACATTACAACTACTATGCGTTGCTATGTGACTAATAGTTGATGTTAATGATTATATAATTGTGTAGGGCACGTGAAGTGCAGATAACTGTAAGCTGTTAAACTGTTATTGGTAAACAACAATCAAGGCAAGTCTTTCAGTTCCTATTTGCTATGTGAACTTGATGATGAACTGTTTTAATTCTTTATTGTAAATAGTATGATGTGTTATAAATATGTTAAAAACATGGAACGTTAAAGTCAACATCTGACTACGTTGATCAAGTAATGAATGCTGATTGAGTAAGGAACTCAATCTTTATATTTGATATTTGAACAGCAGCATGTATGTTATGTTAGTTCAATATTTAAGAGATATATGTTGAGCATGTTATTATGTGTTACATGATGCATGAAAATAATTAGATTTTGCTGGGCTATCGAGCTCAACCTTGCAAATAACCATTTTTGCAGGTTATAGATTGAAGATGTCACTATGTGCTACGTGAATGAAGTGGTTCAGAAATATTATACGAAGATGTATATTTTAGTTAAAGTTGTTATTTCCTTAAAACATGATTAAGACTCATGAGATGTATTAAATTTTTTTATGATGTATAGTTTTATATTGAGTTGTAAAGCTAGAGTTAGAGTTATCTGATATGTAAAGGTTATCAGATTTGAAATGTAAAATTTTATGTGATAACAGTGATAAATCAAATCATAAATTAAGATTGATTCAAAGACATGTAGTTGATAAAGGTTTTGATTCAGGAAAATAAAAGTTTAAATTATTCCGCATTTTATAAAGTTTAACATCGAATAATGATGTAAAATCAGAAGGTAGATGTGTTATTAACGATCGAAGTCGAGAATTAAATTGTATGAATTTTGGGGTCGTTACAATTGGTACAAAGCTGTAGGTTATAAACCTTAGGTAATAGTATCTTAGGCTATAACCTTAGAGAAGGAAGGTGAAGATAATGAAAGAATAAGCTCAGATAGAGTTTGAACAATAAGAAGTAATTTAAGAAATTTATAAAGGAGGGATTAAAACATGTGTGAGAGGATTCAAAGAAGAATCTCACAGAGTTATAAGGAGTGTGAATGTGGGGTTACCCAACTCCAATAATAAGGATGTAAGGTGATAATAAATAGACAATGTCTATAAGAAGAGAATAATAAAGAAGTTAAGAATAGAAGGCTATATCTAAGTATGGTACAATTGTACTCTTTAATAGTTGATGTATGGTATTTGGGCTAAACGATTCCTTCATAGAGCGGAGGTATATACGAACTAGCAACTCAGAACCTAGTTTGTTGGTTGTTTGTGGGAAACCACTCAGCGTACCATATTGAAACTATTAGAGACTCGATGTGTACAAAGTGTAGAAAGTGGATACGTATGATGAAAATGTGAAACTCAAATGAAATGTTGAGCAATGTAAATGAAGCTAGAAATTCTTAAAGTAAGAATTGTTATATAAACAAGAAAATTCAAGGAAGAATCTTGAAGAGATATAAAGATAAGAAATGACAACAGCTAAGATAACAAATAAAGTCGTAAATGATGAAAAAGGAAAGAAAGAGGATCGTAAAACAAAATGATCACGCGTTAAGAAAAGAATTTTAAGGGAGATGATTATAAAATAAGATCACGACGTGATATGTTTAAGTTATAAAAGAAAGATGGTCTGTAATGTTTGAATGATTATAGCTTGATGCTATGAAGATAATGTACTTTGAAATAGTACAAGATAACTCATGGGGAGTTATAGATAATGTGATACGAGGAATTTGTATCGAGCAAAGAGCAAGTTAAGAGTAAGATAGAGTTAGGTGGGATTTCAATTGAGGACTCATGTGATGGCTGAGTTGTACAAATCCTTGTATGGGCGAGGGTTTTGTGCTTGCACTCAGTTTATCACATTGATAATTATTGGAATATTGGTGTCGCGCTATCGATGTATATGTGGCGAAAAGGTGATTCTTTTCTCATGTGTATGTTTGATAGTTAGAAACTATTAAGATTAGTTAGATATTATTAGGATTAGGTACGGTTCTTAAAACTAATGCATATGGTAAGTTTGTGACTCACAATAATATGGTATGCTTTGAACCCCTCAGCGAATGGACCCCTATGGTCTGACTAGGATAAGTTCTTAAACTCATATTATTGTGGCAAGTCCTGAACTTCCAATGTGCGATAAGTTTGATGAACTGGGGTATAATTAGGTTATGAATAAAGAATTGAGGATTATAGGAATAGATAGAATTATTAAGCAATGGATCAGTATAAAAAGTGGAGACGTAAGTTTTTCCGAATCTTCTAGCTATGCTAGACTTCAAAATTTTTGACATCAAGCTAAATTTGCACTATGTGCCTTTTTAAAATGAATTTTTACTCTCAACGCATGGTGACAAATGTGTATGTGTGGACTTCGGGACACTGACACATAACCTGTTGAGATATGATATCACTAAAACCGATTTTCAAAGATTTTTGAACTGTTTAAAGAATAGTCTATGCTAATTATTTCGGCTAGACAAAAATGATTTGAAAATATCAAAATGTATTTTATATCATTAATGCATCATGGAACCTGGTGCAAAGATGATAAAAACGATGGAGTTATCAATGAAAAATTTCTTAGTGTTAGATGTGATCTAAGGATCATCAGCCCACTATGGTATGATGTAGTATGACAAAGTCACAAAATGACGGAATCCTCAAACGCACTATAAATATAGTGCGGTATCATGACATCATAAGAAGATTTTTGAGATTTCTTTAAGATATGAGAATTTATATATATATATATATATATGTATATGTATATTTCGATTGATGTCCGAATTATTGTAGAAGTCTATGCTATTTGATTCAGCTAGACGAATATTGAAAGCTGTTTATGAAATTCAAGCGTTTCTTGAGAAGTTATGCCAAACCAAATTGTTTTGGTGCGGATTCAGATGTTTAAAAGCTGAGGTGAACAACCCTATAAAAAGGGGACATGTTATCGGAGACAATGGTTCCGAAAGTAACGTATATAGTCATTACGATGTAATATGTTGTGCACGACGTAGGGGTCCGATAGGTTGATCACCTAGAGTACTTGTAGAGAGTGTTTTAGTCTGTGTGATTGCTAAACATTCTGTTAATGACGGTTTACAGTGGTGATGCACTGTTAAACCTGGGGAAGAGTTCAAGGTCCGTATAGTCTTATGGCTGTTAAAGGTTCAAGTTGAGATACTTGATAACCTAGGGACATAGTTCAAGGTCTTATGACCCCTCAACATGATTTGAAATCTTTTAAATTCCTGTTATTCATCTCGCTTCCCAATTATTGAGTAATTGTGAAAGATTCTTATTATTCTGAAAGGTGAAAGTGGAAAGGATGAGAAAATTAAGCAAAACATAATAATTTCAAGAAAGAAATGAAATTCCAGAAGAAGAGAAAATGTGAAACTCTTAGAAAATGAAAAGGTGATGAATATGATGATCTTAGAAAGATCCTTCGAGAAAGAATTTGGTTGCAGAACCTAATGAATAAATAGATATTAACATAAAATCTATTTTGATAAATGGAAGGAACGAATATTAGTAAGTCAAAATTTCGAGGACGAAATTCTTAGAAGAAAGGGTGAATGTAATATCCCGAGTGTTTATGATAACGATCCTTAGAAAAGGAAATGAAATGGTTAATGAATATATAATAATCAAAATATAATTGAGTTCAAGTGAAAGCTTATGAAATAAAACTTACAAGAATTTATTATGAAGAATGGTGGCAATGGTAATAAATAAAACCTATATTAAGATAATGTGTTGAAGTTATTCAACGATAAATTTTGAAAAGAGATTTGGTAAAAAACCGTAAAAGGAGGTTTCGCTGATTCCGAGGACTAATCCTTATAAGGGGGGGGAAAGATGTGATAACTTGAATTTTTATAAATTATTAAAATAAGAATTTAATAATTAAAATTCTTATTATGAGATGTTTTGAGTTTGAGTATGTATATATATATATATATATATGTTGAAATATATGATCTAGTGTGAAGAGAAATATATATTTATTTATTGGAAAAGTGAGGTTTAATAGTTAAGTTAACTATTGAAGAAATTAAATAAATTTTATAATTGATTTTAAATATTTATTGAATTAAATAAATATTTTAATTTATTTATTTATTGAGACAAATATATGGTTGATAAAGTTGTGGTGAATTAATTTAGTAACTAAATTAATTAATGATAATTAAATTGAGTGTTGATAATTTTATCTCAAGGATTTAATTTAAGAAAAATAATTAAATTAAATCAATTGCTTAATATTTAAGAAGATAATTAAATTAAATGAATTGTTTAATTTAATGGAAATAAATAAAATAAATAAAGTGATGTTTCTAATTAAATTGGATATATAATTATTTAATTATTTATTATAAGCATAATTATAATAGGAATATAATTATTATAATTATAAATTATAAGCTATTAAAATGGGTTACATGTGTGATAAGTGTAACTATATAATATAAATATTATTTAAATATTCTAGTATGTGAATTAGTGTGTAACCAAACGTAGCCTTATGGCTTTTGGTTATTTTAACTGATGTGAGCCTTTTTGTTTTTAACCTAACGTACGTGGGGAAAAGGGAGTCGGTGTATATTATGCGTATTATTTTCCTAAAGGCTAAAGAACAGAGGGTTTAGAGAGGAAGAAAACACAGTGTTAGAAAGAAATTGAAGGAGCTAGAGAGGAAATTGAGAGTTCTCTGTGAATTGGGAATCAAGGGAACAAGCTTTGGAAATATCATCTTTGCTAAATCAAGGATTAAAGGTATAATCTATTCCTAATTCAAACTCTTAGTTTTGTAATATCCATTCTCTCTGACTTGGAATTTTGTTGGATTAGGGTTTGGGTTGTTCATTATATGGATATATAATCTGATAATTATCATACATAAGTAATCTTTAGAGATCAAATTCATGAATTTGGTTTGTGGAAAGAAATTAAATAAATAACAGTGTTTATGTTATAGAAAATGGTTTAGAAAGTACAAAATTTCATGCTGAATATGGGTTATAATCTGTTATTTGATGTTAGAATATGTTAGTATTTAAGAAACGAAAGCGGCGTAGTTTAAATCGTGTTAATTGGTTAAGAAACGAAGCCGTGGCGATCGAATTTGCTAAATGTGTTAAAACATGAAAATAGAGTATGAACATGTGTTTTGGGACATATTTTAGGTTGGTTAATGTTTTTATAAATTGTTAGAATTCAAGTATGTTGTAGTTCTATGAATTACGAATCCATAGAATCGAAAACAGACTAATTTGGATGTGTATAACTTAAGTAATGAAGATTAGTAGGAGAAAAATGGTCAAAAATCGCGAAGAAAAGGTAGCTTCGTGTCCTGTTTACTAATCTGCCAGATGCGCGTTAGCCCTAAGTCATTTCGGCAAAAGCTTCTCTAGAAGGGTAGAGTATGGCGCCCAAAGGCTTAATTGGTAGCAGCTCACCAAAGTATGCCATGTGTGACTGCTTTGACTTGTTTTAGTAAAATATGCATAACTTTTTCATACGAACTCCGATTGAGGTGATTCAAGATGATCCGGAACGAGGACGAATAGACCTACAACTTGTACTCTTTAAGTGTTTCAATTTGAGGTCTAGAACAGGGGTCAAAACGGTCATTTATGGGACAGAAGTATTTTCAAGGACAATCGGAGGGCGTCGGGCATGCACGTATGCAAGTGTAGTGATCTTGACGATAAAAGATGTTGTTCTAAGTTATAGAACATGAATATTATGAAGTATAATGATGTTTAACATTAATAAATGATATATTAGATAAGTTGAATACGCATACTAAGCACACACAAGAGAGACAAATTGGGCGTGTGACGAATAAACGTCGAAACGTCGTGATAAGTGATAATGAACGTAAAAAGTGTTTTAAATCAAATGAAATGAATATAATAAGATATTGAATAGTGTTAATATAAAACCAATAAGTAGTCCTAGCAAGACTTAAGCACTTGAATGAACTTCGAATATGAAATACAGTGAGATATAAGTTGAAAGTTAACAAAATAAAATTGAACATTGTGTATATATAATAGGAAGGGTTATGAGATGTTGAGTAAAGTTTACATTACAACTACTATGAGTTGCTATGTGACTAATAGTTGATGTGAATGATTATATAATTGTGTAGGGCACGTGAAGTGCATATAACTGTAAGCTGTTAAACTGTTATTGGTAAACAACGATCAAGGCAAGTCTTTCAGTTCCTATTTGCTATGTGAACTTGATGATGAACTATTTTAATTCTTTATTGTAAATAGTATGATGTGTTATATATATGTTGAAAACATGGAACGTTAAAGTCAACATCTGACTACGTTGACCGAGTAATGAATGCTGATTGAGTAAGGAACTCAATCTTTATATTTGATATTTGAACAACAGCATGTATGTTATGTTAGTTCAATATTTAAGAGATATATGTTGAGCATGTTATTATGTGTTACGTGATGCATGAAAACTATTAGATTTTGCTGGGCTGTCGAGCTTAAACTTGCAAATAACCATTTTTGCAGGTTATAGATTGAAGATGTCACTATATGCTACTTGAATGAAGTGGTTCAAAAATATTATACGAAGATGTATATTTTAGTTAAAGTTTCTATTTCCTTAAAACATGATTAAGACTCATGAGATGTATTAAATATTTTTATGATGTATAGTTTTATATTGAGTTGTAAAGCTAGAGTTAGAGTTATCTGATATGTAAAGGTTATCAGATTGAAATGAAAAATTTTATGTGATAACAGTGATAAATCGAATCATAAAATAAGATTGATTCAAAGACATGTAGTTGATAAAGGTTTTGATTCAGGGAAATAAAAGTTTAAATTATTCCGCATTTTATAAAGTTTAACATCGAATAATGATGTAAAATCAGAAGGTAGATGTGTTATTAACGACCGAAGTCGAGAATTAAATTGTATGAATTTTGGGGTCGTTACAAGTCAGGCTATGGAGGAGGGACCTCAGATGTCTAGAGAGGAGGAGTCTCGTGACATTCAGGTGGTTTGGGAACAACTATTTCCACGGGAGTCAGCCCCGTTGGTCATAGTGGTTGAAGATGAGGATGATGATGTAGAAACGGATGAGGAAGATCCCGTTGAGTTGCCACAGACAAATGAGGATGACTAGGACGAGGAGGAAGAGATTCCACTGACCTCGATCGCTGCTCGTATGTACGATGAAGTTTACGACCGCAACGTGGAACTTCATGATACCGTCGAGGAGTTAGAAGAAATAGTAGCTGAACACCAGACCTCGATGGCACAGAAGGACGATGAGATCCAGGATCGAGATGAACATCTAACTAATGTCGAAGAGAAGCTGGTCCACACTGAAGGAGAGAATGAACAACTGACCGAGGAGATTGCAGAGCTGAAGAACAAGTTGAAGGAAGAATCTACTAAGAGGGCAAGAGCCGAAGACGAGTACGAGGAAGCTTTCAACGAGCCGAAATAGCAGAGAGAGACGCACAAGCAAAGAGGATGAAGATGGAGGAGATGAATAATGTATTCAACACCGTGATTAATCGAGCTCAAGATCGGGTCATGGGTTATTAGATTCAGTTCAAGACGCTGCCATCTTACATATTAGATCGTAGAACAATGTTCCGAATTATGGAGGAAGAGCGTCATAAGGCTATGCAGTATCTTAGTAGGACATTATAGGGAATGTACCTAATATGAGATTAATAAAATGATAAATAATATATAAATTCCTAGTGATATGTAATCGATGGGATATGATGAAGATGTTATCCTGAAACTTCAGTAGTTCAGGAAAGTAATGTAAATAGCAGTGATGCTATTTTTCTTATGTTTTCAAAAGATTATGAATGAATAAAAGTTATTATTTTATTTTATTCAGTGTTATGTGTTATGTGATGATTTCATTATGGAATGCAAGCTAAGTAGGAAATTCTTAAAAGAATTGAGTAACAATCTAATGAGTGTATTTTAACAAAAAATGCCTCCAAGACGTCAACCTAGACAGAGAACCACTAAGGGAACTAACAATAACGACATTGCTGACGCTAACCCCATTCAACAGCTAGTGACGTTACTGACGGGTGCATTACAGAATCAACCGCATAATTAAGCTACAACGTTTAAGGACTTCAAGGCGGTTGGACCACCATAATTTTGTGGGTCCATGAATCCAGTTGAGGCACAGACCTGGATCATGGAGGTAGAGAAGGTATTCGATGTTGCGAGAGTAGGGGAGGATCAGAAAACTGCTTTTGCAATATTCATGTTGAAAGCAGAGGCTAGTTATTGGTGGTAAGCCAATAAAACTCGAGAAGGACAAGGGGTTATGACTTGGGATAGGTGTAAGGAGATATTCTTCGAGACCTATTTCCCAGAGAGTTCGAAGAGTCAGTTGGAAGTGCAATTTTTAGAATTGAAGCAGGGAATAATGACGGTATCGTAGTATACCGCAAAATTCAACGAGTTGGCAAGGTTTGCGCCATATCAAGTTAGCACGGATGAGTGCAAGGCTAAGAGATTTGAGCAGGGACTGAAACCCTAGTTGTATAGTGGGGTCTCCCTGTTTCAGCTGAAGACATTTACAACAATAATGGAGAAGGAAATTCTCGCTGAAGGTGGAGGCGAGGCTGTAACAAAGTTTAATCAAGAACAGAAAAAGAAGAAGAATGAAGTGGAGGTTAAGACTGGTGGTGGTGGTAGTGGAAATGGTAACAATAACCTGAAGAGAAAGTGGAATTGGAAATCAGCTGGGTAACCAGCAGAATAAGAAGTTCGAAGCATGTGCTACATGCGGGAAGTTTCATAAGGGTGTATGCTTAATGGGGAAACGAGTATGCTTTAACTGTGGCCAGGAGGGTCACATCGCCCCAAATTGCAATCATCCTAAGAAGAACGTTTGCTTCATGTGCGGGTCCAAGGATCACTTTGCTCGTGAGTATCCTAAGAAGAAAGCTGGGGAGACAATAGGAAGCAAGGGAGGTAGCAGTGGAGGTACATGGGCCATTGCTGAGCCAACGACATCAAACAAACCCACAGCCAGAACCTTCAACATGACTGTGCAAGATGTTGTGCAATCAAAGGATGTTGTGTCAGGTATTATCCCAATCAATGATATTGATGCTTATATATTATTTGATTCGGGTGATACTTTCTCATTTATATCTGATGAATTTGCTAGGAGGTTAGGATTGCCTAGTGAAAAATTGAATTTCCCTTTGAACATAGAAATTGCGAATAAGGAAGTAATTCCTGTTAGGTTCGTATACAAGAATTGTAGGGTGAATATTAAGAGGAATATCATGATGGTAGATTTAATTACGATTAGACTTGGAGAGTTTTATGTTATTTTGGGAATGGATTGGTTGTTCAATTATGGAGCGATAATTGATTGCCAAAAGAAATCTGTAAACCTTATGACTCCGTCAAAGGTAGTTTTCTATGGTAGCAAATCACCTAGACAAATGAGATGTCTGACGATTATGCAGGCCAAAAAGTTGTTGAGTCAAGGCTGTGTGGGTTATTTAGCTTACATAGTCGATACTCGTAAGAAGGGTGTGAAATCGGAAGAGATACCTAAGGTTGTGGAATTAAGTAGATGTGTTTCAGGAGGATTTGCCAGTACTTCCACCTGACATAGAGATTGAGTTCGTGATCGACTTAGCGCCAGGACCAACCCCGATATCAAAGGCCCCGTACAGAATGGCTCTGGTAGAGATAAAGGAACTGATGGTACAAGTGCAGGAGCTGTTAGACAAGAAATACATTCAGCCGAGCGTATCACCGTGGGGAGCACCGGTGTTATTCGTGAAGAAGAAGGATGGGTCAATGCGCCTTTGCATTGATTATAGGGAATTAAACAAAGTCACTATTAAGAATAAATATCCGTTGCCAAGAATAGATGACTTGTTTGATCAATTGAAGGGTGCTAAATACTTCTCGAAAATAGATTTGAGAAGTGGATATCACCAATTGAAGGTAAGAAAGGAGGATATACCTAGAACGACAGTCAGAACTATGTATGGACATTATGAGTTTCTGGTGATGTCTTTTGGTTTGACCAATGCCCCTGCTGCAATCATGGATTTGATGAACAGGGTGTTTAAACCATTCTTACTATTATATCTTCTACCAACGATCCATATTGATTTACTATTATAACTTCAACCAGCGGTCCATACTGATTTACTATTATAACTTCAACCAACGGTCCGAAAAAATAGCACATCTCTCCATGGAATAATAAACCAAACTTACAAAAAACGCATCATGACAAATCCCTTTGTTTATATCAAAAATTGAATAAATATTTATCACAAATCATTTATCTTAAATCAACACATTTTTAATCTTTCAACAATTATTCATCATTTAATATTATAACTCACAATATTGACAACCAGATCGTTCCCAGGAAAGAGGGGGCTTTTCGATAAGGATTTCTCCTTATTGGAACGCAATTAAATAACCTAACTCTTTTCCTCGATAAAACTTTCTAGACATTGTCAATAATGCAAATAATAATATGAATAATTGTGTCGTCTCAATTATTGATTTAATAATATAAAATATTGTGCAGATGATACTGACAATAATTGAATCAATAATATGAGATACTATCAAACAACTCATCGTGGCAATTATTGAATGTGACTGAGTGACTTCTTACGTAAGCATCAAATAATCGAGATACATGCAATATTGTGTGCTATCAGGCAACTACGCCAGACATCTGTACTTTTATCAAAGGGTATTTCAATAGTTTAACGGTAAAAGTTTTGCTATTTATTTTTATAAAAAAATTATCTATGTTGCTTTATATCCGATACCATTCTGCTGTGGAGTCCACCCCACGACGCCCCCAAAATAGGTCCATTCCATCCAACCCATTCTCGAGTCGCCAAATACATGGTACGTAAAAAACAACTACAACTTTATTACAACAATTGTCGTGGCAAAATACAATAACACATATCTTGTGAGTTTGGATACAAATATATACCAAATGTGACACATATCCCAACCGTGGACAAACACCTCACAAAGACACCTTACATAAAGGTATAGTCAAAAACTGTTTTAGAAACTAAAATCTTTGGGAAGTGCTCAAGGAAACCTTCGTACATGGGAGGCCATGCTTCTAGGTTATGATAGATATCATATGGCGATAGAATTATCCTTGGTTGACCCAATATACCCCAAAGAAAAATGAGAAGATTACTATCATATTCTTCTCAATGGTGAGTCTTCTCTTGATTTATCATTATCTCCACTATCTCAAATTGAGAATTATACTTCAAACAAACACCAAGATTATATAGGTAGTGCTCGTGATATATACTCGAAGAAGTGGATGAGCACATCTCTGCCTCTTATGATGATACGTGGTTGTATGTCATTAGACATCTTGTATGATAGTGACAAAACACCCTTCCAACGCTTGGGTTAAGCCTCACCCTATTAGATTCACCAAATATAACTACTAAACGATGACCACCGCTCTATTCCCCTGTTACCCCCGCTTCGACCCAAATTACACTCTTATTACACCAAAGGAATTGTAAAGCAAAAGGGTGAGCACAACTAGCTCAAGAAAGAATATCATGACTAAAGATAATTAAATTATCAATAGCCTCCATCAATAATAAATCGTAGATTTAGAACATATGGTAGATGATAAAATTTCAACCATAGTTGCAGTTGAACGAAAGCAATCCATTAGAAGAGTCAAATAGACTATAAAGTCTATTATCTTCTCCATGTTAAAAATCCACCAACAATGTTTTATCCCGTAACATCAATCAACAATTACGGTCCACAATCATATGAATAACTCATAATCATATTTGTAGTTCTAAATTCTTCTTCTCATCCGGACGAAGATAATTTTCATCACCTATCTTTACACGAAACATCAAAGATCATGGTTACACCAAATCACATTTCTTGTTCATAATCATACTAATAATTTCATCTTTGCACTACTACCAAAGATATTCATTTGTATCACCAAATGTTGGTCATGTTCATCTCAACACATGTTCATCTTTGCACTCATCGCCAAAGATATTCAACAACATGTCATCTTTGCACTACTACCAAAGATATTCATCAATAATCATCTCTTTGCACTACACAGCCAAAGATATTCATCAATAATTCATCTTTGCACTACAGTGCCAAAGATATTCCTCAACAGTTCATATTTGCACTACAGGCCAAATATATTATTATCTCAAAGAAATATATAATCATTTCAGAATTTATATAAACAATAATTATAACAATGTTGATCATTTCACCTTTGCACTTAAGCTAAAGATATTCAATTATATATTCAATGGTCATGATCATACCAAATCAACAATTCAACTTTGCACTTTTCATCGCCAAAAGAGAACCCATAGTCATGATCATACCAAAATCTACCCATTTTTACACTCAAGTCAAAGAGAAATATCATCATTAGGGTTATAAAATGTTATATATGATAGTAAAATCAATGTAATCAAAACATCTAGATTTAATCTCAAGAGTAATATTCATAAATCAACTATAATTTGGTTAGAAAAAGAAACCAATTTTGTCGTGAATAGTACCCATGAATAGTAACTCGTGAATAGTAACTCATGAATAGTAACTCGTGAATAGTAACCCCGATATGAAAAAGATAGAAATTTCACAATAAAATCCATACCAATATTTCAGATAATAATGATATTGAAAGAATAATATTTCTTAAGCTTATAAACAATTTATTTTAATTGTTTACACTTTACTAAATAATGCATTTAATCATTCTAAAATGCCAAACTCATAAGATTTCATCACCAATAACCAAAACCCTCATCAAAAATCTGCATATACCTCATATAGGATTCTCAAGCCATAAAATCTTATTTTCCAATTTTCTTACTTCACACGACATATTTAATTCATTTACTCATAACTAGTCCATTTTCATGAAAAATACCAAATCAGTTCCAAAATATTTCTTTTCTGAGATTTAGCAGAATGTAGTCTCATATTGAACATATATTTTTCTCAATTTTTAAAATTCATTTACTATTTTTCATATATGGCCAAAACCGCCGAATATTAAAATATTTATCATAAATTGTACTTTTATCCAAAAATTCTGAAATTTATAGAATATACCCATGTTATATATATGTACTCCCAATAAAAATTTCATCAATTTTGGAGTTAACCACAAGGAGTTATAAGCGGTTACTTTTAAAATAGTCTTTTCATAAAATTCATAACTCTTAATCTATACATCCAAAAATCGCCATTTTTGGACACAATCAACAAAACTCATCAAATTATCATTTCAAATTTTTCCAGAATTTTTGAAGGTCTGCAAAGTTACGAAACATGAAAAATATAACAACCCTTAAAATCCTTACCTCAAAAGAGAAGTATTTACATCGAATAATGTTTGAATCGAACTTGCAATCAGTATAGCAACACTCTAGATACAAGAATACACTTGATAATATAGAGAGAAATAGAGAAAACTTGGGTTTCGTGTGTGTTTTTCAATTCTAACTTAAACTTCTATTTATAGGAAAATGCTAGAACGCTTAAAAGAGACTAAAATAATAAAATATTATTATTTCCTTTAATTTCCTATGCCACCTACCAATTGAGAAAGCCACCAAAGAGCCATCTTTGGTCAAAACATCACCCACCCATGTGCCAACAACCACAAAAACGTTTTTCTTAAATAAAATAATTAAAACTTTCAAAAATCAATTATTTGAACTCCAGAACTTCAATAATTCACAATAAATAGCCCTTTTATCAGAAAATTCGAATCTTGCAACCTTTTATAGGAATTTCAACTCTCTACAACTTTGCAGAAGAAAAATTTTCCAAATTCCAAATGAAATTGACCAAATCAACAAACGAAGCGATTTTACGATACTATAATCAATTTTTGGTCAAGAATTGTGTCCACCGACACCCAAAACATATGTTAAATATTTAATGCCACAAAAATACTCTTCCTCCTCATATACTCATATATCCCACATTCATTGTAAAAATATTACCGTTAATATATTATTAAAATAATATATTTAAATGAATTATTTTATCAGAAAAAGATAAAATATTAATTTTCAATAGTTGTCACATTAAAAATTTTCTCCATCTATATCCACAATAAATATTTTCTTTATCATAATAATCAATAATTAATTATTCACAAATAATATTACGTAATCACAAAGATCGACAACTAGGTAGCCTCTAGGATGAGGGGCTTTCCAATAAGGATTTCTCCTTCTTTGGCCGCCGCATTAGGTGACCAAACCTCTCCTTAGGCGTAACTTTCTAGACATTGCCAATAATGTTATCTCGATAATATTATTCAAATAATTTGAATTATTGATTTGATAATAGAAAATATCTGTGCGATGACAATTATTGAAACAATAATAATATATAATATCAACGCAACAATTATTGAATCAATAAAATAAAATATTGAATAAAGAATTACCGTAACAATTATTATTGAGTAGTTCCTTCTTACGTAAGAATCAATAATTCAAAATATCATGTGTAATACAGTGTCTTTCTTGTGCAACAACGCCAGATTACTTTATTTTACCAACCGTATTCCAACAAAGTTAATTGTGAATGATTACGCCAATTATTTATAAAAACTTAATTTTGTCGCTTTCTTCATCCGAAGCGCTTATTCTCATTATGGGGCCCACAAATGGTCACATTGGTCGCATTTAATATTCCCCAGATGTAAAGAATATTCCACGACCAAACGAATATTCCCTGACAATTGAATATTTAATAACCACTTGCGTATTTTGAAAAATTTCATATATCATCATTAACTTTAACTTTTATCAATTTAACAATTTACTGAATTGTAATTATAAGAAAAATTGAATACTTTTATTTCATAAAATTCGGGGTCTTACACCACCAATGATTGTACCGTCGTACGGATATTCCCCGACAAAAATAATATTTTCTGACCAAACGAATATTTTATGACCACTTGCTTACTTTAAAAACTTTTAGCATATCACCCTTAACTATAGCATTATATCAAATCAACACCTTACTATTCAAAATAATATTTAGAGAAAATTAAATCTTTATTCATAAAAGTTGGGGTCTTACAACCTCTCCTCCTTATGAAATTTTATCCTCGAAATTAATGTACGTACCTGGTATATCAAAGAGGTGAGGATACCTTATTTTTATTTTAGATTCTAACCCCCAAGTCATTTCCTCAATATCATGGTATCTCCATAAAACTTTGACTTGAGGTATACCCTTTGAACGTACAATATGCTCCTTCTTATCCAAGATCTTGACAGGTACCTCCTCATATGTTAAATCTTCCGCTATCTCATCTGGTTCTAATTCAATAATGTGGTTCGGGTCTTCCACATACTTACGTAACATAGATATGTAAAAAACGTTATGAACACGAGAAATACTTGACAGTAAGGCAAGTCTATAGGTTACAGTTCCTACTCGGTCAAGGATTTCAAATGGACCAATTAATTGACGGTTAAGATTTCCTCTCTTCATCAACTCTTATTTCTGGAATAACACCTTCTTGCACCTTCTTCTTCATACGCATCAGCTCCGGATCTGTAACTTGAGCAGCTTTAACTTTATTGATTAAAGTCGGTTCTACTCGTATATTTAGCATCTTCACGTGGATCCTTGGAGTCTTTAACTCTATTTCCATCCTTTGTAAGTCATACAAAATGGGCCTTTGTGTTGACAATATCGCACTCGTACCCACATACGATCTTCTAGTCAACGCGTCAGCTACTACATTTACTTTTCCAGGATGGTATTGTCAGAACAGGTGCTGAAATAAATTTCCTCTCGAGTTCTTGAAAGCTCTTCTCACATTCCTCGCTCCATCCAAATTTTGTATCTTTACGAGTCAGCTTAGTTAATGGAGTGACAATTCGAGAAAATCTTTTCACGAATCTCTGATAATAACCAGCTAAGCCTAGAAAGCTACGTATTTCGATTACTGACTTAGGTTGCTCTTAACTATGACTCATATCCCAACCTTGGGATTGCACCTCATAATGGCACCTATCAGTTTACCACCACAAAAATATGGCGCTCCCTACAGAGAGTTTGGCTTCAATGCTTTCCACAAAGGAAGTCACCAGATAGAGGCTCGGGTACCAACTCTTGTAGTTGGGTTTTTGACTCCTGAAGTTCAAAAGGAGTCATTTGATATGAGGTTTTGGAAATGGGTTTTGTATCGAGTTCAAGGTTAATACAAAATTTAATTTCACGCTCTAGGGTAGGCCAGAAAGTTCTTCAGGAATACGTCAAGAAATTTATTAACAACAGAAATATCATTCAAATCTGACGTATTTTTATTTAAATCCATGACATGGGCTAAGAAAGCTTGACATTCGTTTTTCAATAAACGAATGACTTTATGGCTTGATATGACAATGATTGGCTTTAGTGATTTGGTTGCTTGAATTCGTATAACAGGTTGGTTAGGAATATGAAAGCTAACAACCTTACGAAAATAATTAATTTTAGCATGATGAGTAGTTAACCAATCAATCCCTAAAATCACATCAAATGCAAGTATTTTCAAAGAGATGAGATCAACAGGTAATGTGAGGCTGTCGATTTGAATCAAACAATATTTATAAATAGTGGATGTAACGAAGGTTTCTCCCAACGGAGTTTCAACCAATAAGTCAAAGTCTAATTTCTCCGAAGTCAAGTTCAAAAGTTGAGCACATGCAGGTGAAATAAAAGAATGGGTAGAACCGGTATCTAATAAGGTATAGACTTCACAAAAGTTTATGATTAACTTACCCGTGATAACGTCGTTCGGGTTCCTCACTTTTTGGGAAGTCACGACAAATGCTCTCCCTTGAACCACCGACTTTTACTTATTGGGGACAACCTTTGGTGTCATCATTACCGCTGGGCTTGACTTCGCTATAGGGCATATTCCACCCTCAAGTGCTTCGTCGTACTACTGATCCATGATTTGAATCATTAATCTTCGATCAATATCGAATTAGGGTTTACCTCTCTCTACAAGGTAATTCAAAATTCGATGTTGGGTTCTCCCAATTGCTGTCCAAAAAGAGAAATACATATCATCTATTTTAGCCTTCTTGAATCGGACGTCTCTTTCTACAATATCAACGCGTCGTACAGCTTTTACCTATGCATCCTCTATTCTTACTCGCTCAGTTGTTTCTTCTTTCAGCTGATACTTGACATTTGCATTCTCAGATTCCAGCTCTATTATCATATACTCTGCCAAAGAGAGCTTCTGTTCAAGCTTTGCATATCAGGTAGCAAAATCTTGAATTGTTGCATCCCTTTGTTCCACGATCACCTGCCATTCTTCACCCCGCTCTTCTAACTCATGAATACGATCTTGTAGTTCTATATTTCGATCATAAAATTCTCCTAATAAATCCTCTTCAGGCTCCTCTTCTTCCTCACTCTCAGCTGCTACCTCTGCGAGTAGCTCGGGTGAAACTATTAATTCTTCACTCACCATATGAATATCTCTTATTTCTTTTTAACCTAACATCCTACAATCAAGTTCAATAACTTAATTAGTACTCCACAATAAACATCTTTGTTATAACGAGATATTATACTCCACTATTTATTCTTTAAATAAACCTCATCAATTCATTACTTAAAACTCTATATGAGTTCATCTCTTGATTTTAGATGTCATTCCTAAATACTGCCACAAAATAAGGGTTAATTAAAGAAATAGACATGCCACATATTATCCCTATATTCTGACCGACCAATTAAATAACAAATAAGCTTAGGTAGGACACACTTGAGAAGGATTTACTCGTCTTTCCCCTCTTAGTTCTAACCTCATATCTCTACCAGAGATCATATTCCTAAGCTCTGATACCAACTGTGACGCCCCCAGAATAGGTCCACACGACCCATTCTGGGTCTCCAGATACAAGGTACAAAATCAAAATACAAACTTCATTTATATAACTGTTAATTGTCGTGTAAAATACGACAAAACATACACTATATGTTTTAATACAAATATTGTCTCGTAGACAATATACAAACTCAAATAAAATTCGTATTACAATTATTATCACACTATTTTACAAAATAGTGAGGATTACTAAAATAACCATCTTGGACCACTATTCCATTCCTTAACTAGTCCCAGCTACATTCTCGCCTCCTGAGAAGAATAATGGAATAAAAAGGAAAAGGGTGAGCTCAACTAGCCCAGTAAAGAATATTATTACTAAGATAATGTAGAACAAATTATCCTTAGTCCTCAACAAGAAAAAATCTGATAGAATGCAATAGACAACAAGTTTTAGATCAACAACTACAACGGAAACAACAATCCATTAGAAGAGTCAAGTAGAGAATGATGT
Organism: Panax ginseng; assembly: GCA_020205605.1. NCBI lineage: Eukaryota > Viridiplantae > Streptophyta > Magnoliopsida > Apiales > Araliaceae > Panax > Panax ginseng. The sequence continues at coordinate 55,311,828 of CM035142.1, forward strand.
CTATTGTCTTCTATAATTTAAAAGTCCATCATAAATATTTTATCCCTGTAACACCAATCAATAATTATTTCCAATCAATGAATTATCTATGCACTACGGGCCAAGGATAATCGTTTCCATCACTAGTGGTTATGATCACATCAAACACCTGTCCATCTATGCACTACGGGCCAAAAAGGACTTTCACCACAAACCTTTATCTGTAACATCAAAGGTCATGAATATACCAATACACAATTCCTGGTCATAATCATACAAATCAACAGTCCATCTTTGCACTACGGGTCAAAGATAACTTTTAGCACAATATAAGCACGAGGATGATGACAATGATATAAAGAATCAATCAAGTGAGATCAAGGATAACTATTAGAGATTTATAATTCAATTTATCCAGAGTTCAAGAATATCCAAATTGTCAACATGATCACCAATTGTGGAGTAAAATTCAAGAATGATATTCATGTATCAAAAATAATTTTGGACAGAAATAAAATCAATTTTATCGTGAATAGTACCCTGAATGAATAGTACTCAAATAAAAAGTACCCCCAATGAATAGTACCCCAAATGAATAGTATCCCGAATATTTTAGATTAATTTAGCATTAAATTTATATAAGTTTCTATTTAGGCATGCCACAAAGAAAAAATATCTGACATGTAGATTTCTCTTTCTCACGTGGCCCCTGGGTTAATTTTTTCGTCTAAAGTCAAACTATTTAACAGAATTTGTAACGGTTTGTAAAAAAATTATAGTTCAGTGAGTCGAATGAAAAAAAATTCAGTTCAATGATTCATTTGTAAACCGAGGTCGAGTAGAGTGGGGAAAAGTGTATTTAACCCTATTATTATTTCAGCATATAAAGTTACTTGGGCATAGTAGTGCTTGGCAAGACCAATTAATTTTGTGACGCTCCCAAAATAAGTCTACATAATTTATTCTGAGTCACCAAATACATGGTACAGAATTCAAATACAAACTTTCATATTTATAACTATTAACTTTCGTGCAAAATACGACAACACATATACTGTAAGTTTTAATACAAATATTGTCCATAGACTATCCACACTCAAACAAAATATTAATTATAATTATTGTCACACTATTTCACAACGTGGTGAAGACTTCTGTAGTAACTATCTTGAACCATTACTCCACTCCCCGACTAGTCCCAGTTACACTTTCATTTCCTAAGAAGAACAATGGAATAAAAAGGAAAAATGTGATCTCAACTAGTCCAATAAAGAATGTCAGGAATAAGCATGTGAATGATATTCCTATTTAAATATGATTTGATTATGATATATATATGAATGAATATGCAAGTATGTTTGCATTAAGAAAAGTTATAAAGTCCTTTGATAGATAATAGAAACATATGTACAAGAACTTAGAATAAATTGATCAAATGTGTGAAGTTGATTCTACATAAGCAAAACAGCTTTGTAAAGTCCTTAAAAAGAAATGATGTAAAATGACTATAAATATAGAAATATCAAGTATGTTAGGTTGATCTTATGATGTAATAGATAGGCTTGTCTGATCGTCGAGCACTACACCAGAAATCGTAGTCTGCTAGGAGAGTCAAAGATAACTCGAGAACTATCGAGGCAGAATCGTAGTCTGCAAGATAGTAGATCTCGGAGGTCGTAGACTGCCAGGAGAGACGATGAAGGATTGTAGTGTGTCGAGGAGAACTTCTTCAGAGCCATAATATGCTGAAGAAGTCATGTTCAGAATCGTAGAGACACTGACACTTTCTTCGAGTAAACCGAGCATCTGCCGGGTTAAGTAAAAATCGTAGACTACACTTTGAAAGTCGTAGAAGTCTCTCGATATCGGGTTGTCAAGAATCGTAGATCGCACTCGTAGTCGTAGAGTCTACTAATCGTATCAGAAGCAGAGATCGTAGTCGAGCAAGATCAGATGAAGACAACAAGCACAACGACAGAAATCGTAAAGTGTCAAGATCTGATCTCGAAGTCATAGTGTCTACACAGCCGAAGCTGAATCGTAAAGTATAGAACTAAGATTTCAACAGATGTGCTCACAACGCCAAGGCAGAATTGTAGAGCAAATACAATTCTAAACAAATGAGTACTCCCAGAATATCTAAAGTAATGAAGCCTCTGGTTGATAGTGCAAAGATACATCCCACCTGAAGGAAACCAGAGAGCACTCAACGAATGGCATGTAAGCTAACAAAAGATCTAAGCATCAACCCAATCAGGATCCAAATTTAGTTGTGATGCCATTCGAGATGAAGTCTTCCACAAGATGATAATAAGAAGACTCTAATAGCTAACTGAGGAAAGTCAGCAGGTGCAGTAGCTGTCAAGTGGTAATTAGATGACAACGATCTTGGAAGTAACCGGGATCATAGTGTTTGCCAAATAAAGAAAGAATTGATGGAGTGTACACATAAATACTGGTCAGCTTCTGAAGAACAAGGCTAAAGTGATTAAGCATTGGGTCAGTCCATTGATGATAAGTGAACGGGAGATCACAAGGAGAAAGCGAGCTGGACACGCCACAAATCTGAAGTGTCTTGTTATTCAGAAGAGGTCAGAACAAGGAGTCAAGCCATTAGTATCTAAGAACAGTCGAGACAAACAGATGTGTTGAATCACTGCACAGTAAGAAGGAAGAGGTGTTCTACATTGAAGATCTAATAAACACTCTTCAAGATCATAGTGTTGACTCTACTAGTCAATGAGCAACATTCAACAAGACACTACGATCAGGTCCAAGAAGATGTGCATCAGAATCGTAGAGTTCAGTTAACTGAAGATTGAAGCATTGACAACGGTTCAATCTGAAGATTGATATTCGGACAAGAGCTTATTGATAGCATCGATGCAAAAGTACAACCTCTGATCGAGAAATCAGAAGGAGGAAATAAAGTAGTCGACCTGCCCGAGACATCAACAGAACTTCTCTGACGGGGTTAGGGGTGCTCATCGGTAAAAAACCGAACCTGTACCGATCCGAAATTATTGAAAAAATAAGAACCAAAACCTAAGATCAATTATTTGCTTTTGCATCCGATTTGGTACAAAATCTCCAGATCGGTTTTTTCGGTTATACCGAATGGTAATATATATAATTATTAATAATAATTAAATAAATATTTTTATATATTAATAATTTTTTTAAAAACTAAGAAATCAATAACTATTAATAATAATTAATATATAAAATATAACTACAAAACATTATTAATATATATAAAAAATTAATAAAACTATTATTTTATAGAAATTATTAATATATAAAAAAAATTATTTAATATATAAAATTACAAAACATTAACTATTAATTATTAAATTATTAAATTTTGGTATTTTGGTTTTTACCGAATTCAAAAAAGTCATTACCGCTTATCTAAGATCAAAAGTGTTAAAATCTTAGAAAACCGACATCGAAAAAAATTCCAGATCACGCAAGATCTAGGTAAAAAACCAAAAAAATCAAAAATTTTGAGCACCCCTAGATGGGATAGGTGTAACAGTAGACTGTAGTGTCAAAAAGTCATGTCATGTCACATCTGCAGTCTGCACCAAACAACTCGAGATCTGTGAAGCAATTCAAAGAGCTTTCAACGGCTAATTTCTAATGGGAAGATTGGAAAGGTGTATAAATCAGCTAGAGCTTCAAAGATCAAAGGTTACTGGAATTGCTGAGTTTGGAGAAGTGGTGGACTGATCTAACCAAAGTAAAATAGTGAGTGACCAATGAAGGTCCGAAGGCTCACTCTACGATCCACCAATAACACTTAGAGACATACAAAGAAAGAAGTGGAAGTGAGAGTTCTACAATATAGAGGTGAGAGTTCTACTACAAAAAGAGTTTTCTGAACTGCCGAGAGAAAGAAGAGCATCAATGTCATCTTGATGTCCATCATGGGAAGACTCTAAGTACCGGAGAAGAAGCATACACCATCTTTAGCAAGTCCATCATGAGAAGACATCAAGTATCAAGAAAGAAGATCACCAACGCCATCATGGTGTCAAACATGAGAAAGTTTCTAAGTATCTAGCAGAAGAGCTTACAGTCATCTTAGAAACTCATCATGTGCAGTCATCAAGTATCAAGAAGAATGATCTTCAAGGCAGTTCATCAAGGGATCATCAGAAGTGGTTGAGTAATCAAGAAGTCGAGCATCCCGCAACACTCAACCGCACTTCAAGGATGATCACCCAAGTCGCTAAGTATGTGAGAAGATGTTCAGAGCTTAAAGACATCTTAGCAGCTCATCACCAACTCCAACAAATAAACAAATAACTCAACAACAAGAAGCCAGGGCTTGAGGGGTCCTTGTCCGGAGGGACTAAATGAAGTTCCAAGCCTGCTGGGCTTGAAGAGTTCCTAGGGAACTAGAGAAGTTCCAAGGCTACTGGCCTTGAAGGAATCTTAGTGATTCAGGGTGCTGCCCTTCCTTAGTAGAAATCATGCTAGTTGAAAACAGAAGAGTGGATTAGGAGCTTGAGTTTCTGAACCACTTAAAACCCCTTGTGTCGTTTACTTTATGTCATTTACATTATGTACATTAACTGCTATAACTGCTATGTATGTTTTAACTGTTTACAATTGAACTAACTCTAAGAACAATGTATGTATGATTATGAATATATCAATGAAGGGGATCTTTTTACTTATTCCGTTGTGCTTGAAAATATTCTTATGTTTGTCATATGCTAAATTATTAGCTATACAAAATAAACCAGAAAATTATTTGAAATTAAAAGGATCTATTCAACCCCCACCTCTAGATCTGTTATGCCTACTGGAAACTAATAATTGGTATCTGAGCAGGTTCTCATGCTATATTCAAAAGCTAATCGCTTTGAGTCTGATCCTAGGCACAAACATTGTTCTAAACTTAGTTTAGTAGCAAGTCACTTGTTATATGTAGATGAGCTCACACGTTGGAAATATTGTGTACATGTAAATGTGTATATACACCTGAAGCTGCTCAGATTGGTCCATGTTCTCGATTATTGTATCAACGAGACCAATCTTTGCCTGCAGTCAATCTTGTAGTCTGAAGACCAGACGAGAAAGCTCAAAGAGACATCAACAACAAAGAGTCAAGCATCCACCAGCCTAAAAGATAAAAAGGTCATACACGCTAAGAAATGCTTATCCAGAGAAGAAAGAAGATCTTCTCAAACATGTGTCTGGCCAACCAGCAGTTGGGTGCAAACTTTGTGAACTCAAGGATGTTAAAGAATAAAAAATGGTGAGATTCTCTTAGCTTGCATCTTCAAGACCACGACTGATTGATTAAAGGTCAACTAGAGCAACAAGCTGTCAGGATCAAATGTGAAGCTATGCACATCAATGCCTAAACTTAGTATATCCAAGATAAATGATTGTTAAGAAACTGATAGTAAAAAGGTACGGTTCCTAACTAATATAAATACATACATCATGTTGCACCTCCTTATGCATTATAACAGTATCCTGTCAAGAAATCATAATCATAATCATAATCTCCTTAATAATATATTTTATTATTAATTAATAATTTGTATACATTAACTTTATGTATTATTTATAAATTTTGCAAAGTAAGCAAGTGGTTATATAATATTCGATTGGTCTGGGAATATTACTTTTTATAGGGAATATTCGCATGCGATGACACAATCATCGATGGACCCTACAACCAAGTATTGTCGTCGTAGTTAGAAAATGACATAATTATCTTTTATAAAAATAATGGTGAAAGTGTTACCGTTAAAACTGCTTGAACTACTCTTGGTAGTAAAAGTACAATGAATACGTGTGGTTGCATAAGCAAGACACTGCAGTATTGATTATTGATGCTTACGTGAGAAGTCACTTAGTTATACTCAATTATTGCTATAGTAATTGCTGTATCATATCTCTCATATTATTGATTCAATTATTGTCACAAAGATTATCATCGCATAATATTTTATATATTATTAAATCAATAATTGAGACGATAAAGTTATTCATATTATTATTTGCAATATTGACAATGTCTAGAAGTTACATCAAGGAGAGGTTTGGTCACCTAATCGCGCTCCAATAAGGAGAAATCCTTATCTGAAAGCCCTTCTTTCCCGAGGACGACACAGGTTGTTAAATATTCTGAGTTATAATATTAATGATGAATAAGTTTGTGTTGATTAAAGATGAAATTGATAGTTCCATTGTGTGAGAATTATTAGTGTTAGTGGAAATCGACATTTATTTCGATAATAATTAATGTCTGGAGGTTATATTGAATAATCGAGTAATTCACCGGATAAATGAGCAATTAATTGCTATTAATTCATATGCTTATAACTATGTGTTCAAATGTGTGTACTATTGATTCACATAATTTACTATTAGGGGAGTTGGTGCAAGATTGATAATACTTGCATGACTAAATTAAAAATGGAGGTATAGATGAAGGTACTACAATGTAATTAGTTTTTTCACATGATTATACTATTAAGTCACATGAATGAACTATTAGTTCACATTATTTACTATTAGGGGAGGTGGTGCAAGTTTGATAATACTTGCAGGACTAAATTAAAAATGAAAAAAATAGGAAGGTATTATACTGTAATATTTCGAGCCCCAAAATGTGCAATTATCAAAACTATATTTTTCTATAAATAGAAGCTCATTCTTCTTTCATTCTCACCAATTCACTAAGTCTCACAAGAGCAATTATTATAGAGAGAAATTATAGAGAGAAGAAGAAGAAGAAGTCTGCTTTCCTCACTATTCCAAAGATCCAGCTTTCTTCTAAGGTAAGGAGTATTATTTCTTTCGTATTCATGAAGAGAGTTATTTTCTTTCAATACTGTAAGGGTTGTTATTCCATTCTTTATTATTCTCGCTTGGAATAACTCCGTCTGCATGGCTTGGTCTATCGCATGCACGTGAATTCTTCATTATTCCATTCTTTATTATTCATTGGGATAACTCGTCTGCATGCGGTCTATCATCGTATGTCTAGTGAATTCTTCTGTTATTCCATTCTTTATTATTCTGTTGGGATAACCTGTCTGTGCGGTCTATCGTATGTCTAGTGAATTCTTCTGTTATTCCATTCTTTATTATTCTGTTGGAATAACCTGTCTGGGTGGTCTATCGCATGCATGGTGAATTCTTTTGTTATTCCATTCTTTATTATTCTGTTGGAATAACTTGTCTACGCGGGCTACCGCATGCATGGTGAATTCTTCTGTTATTCCATTCTTTATTATTTTGTCGGAATAACCTATCTATGTGGACTACGGCATGCATGGTGAATGATCCTTCGTATTCATTCCTTATTAAATTGTGGAAATGATCTGTCTACGTGGATTACCGAATGATGTGGTGAAAGTCCTCATTGGCCTATAGTTCATTGATGGACAATTGTTGGTATGATTATGACCAGGGATTATTCGGTATAATCTTGACCATTGATGATTACATGAATATCCTTGGCTGTGATGCAGGGATGATTCAATTTTATTTATTAAGCTGAGTCTCAGCGATAAAGTTGATGAAAAACTTTTTAAATCATGGAAGATAGCAGATTTTATGCTCTACTTGACTCTTCTAATGGATTGTTTATTCCGCTACAGTTGTTGATCTAAAAATTGTTGTCTATTATATTCTATCAGTTACTATACTATTGAAGGCTAATGATAATTTATTCTGCATTATCTTAGTCATAATATTTCTTCCTGGGCTAGTTGAGCTCACCCTTAGTTTAACTGTTCTCTTTAGGAAAAGAGAATATAGCTGGGACGAATCAGGGAACAGATTGACGATCCATATGGTTGTTTTAGTAGTCCTCACTATTCTATAAAATAGTGTGACAATAAATATAATGAGGACTCCATTGAGTGTAGATATTGTCTAGATGACAATATTCTTATTAAAAACTCTTAGATTATGTTTTGTCGTATTTTACACGACTATTGTATAATTAAGTTGTATTTGAATTTTGTACCATGTATTTGACGACTCAAGATGGGTGATGTATACCTATTTTGGGGGCGTCACAGTTGATATCAAAGCCTAAGGATATGATCCCTGGCTAAGATGTGAGATAAGAACTAGGAGGGGAAAGACGGGGAATTCTTTCGCTAGTATGACCTACCTAAGTTTATCTGGTATTTAATTGGTCGGTCAGAGTATATGGATAATATGTGATATGTTAATTAACCCTTGTTTTGTGGTAGTATTTGAAAATGGCATCTGAAAATGTTGAGATAAGCAATGAAGCACATGAGACCGTTGAGTCACCAACGATCAATACCCAGGATAATGTGCAATAGGAAGACAATAATCCTCAGGTAAACAATAACACTGGTGAAATGGTGAATGATGGGATGTTTAGAGGCTTTATGCAATTCATGCAACATCAGGCGAGAGCGGCTCCTATTCAAAATGCAGGTAGAAACACTGGCAACTCTCGAACGGTCACCGCTAAACAGTTCAAGGAGCTAGGACCATCGGAGTTTATTGGAGAGCTAAAACCACTTAAGGCGGAGACGTGGATAAAGCAGATAACCAAGATATTTGATGTCTTGGGATGCTCCGAGGAGAAAAAGGTTCCCTTTGCCACCTTTATGTTGCGAGGAGAGGCAGATTATTGGTGGGAATCGGTAAAGCGTACTCAACCTGCCGCACTGAAAATGTCTTGGGAGAAATTCCAACAACTGTTCAACGACAAGTACTTTCTCGAAAGTATTCGTCACATGAAGGAGGTAGAGTTCATCAAACTTGAGCAGAACAATATGATCGTGTCACAGTACGAAGCTAAGTTTGTTGAGTTGTCCGGGTTTGCATCTCACTTGGTTGATAATAAGGAGAGAATGACACAGATGTTTCTAAAAGGTTTGAAACTCGAGATACGTCAATACTTAATTTCTCATAAACTGTGTTTATATTTAGATGTTGTAAATAGGGCTCAGTTATTGGAGCGCGATAACGAGTTAACCCAACCAAGAGAGAGCAGGGGATAAAATGATAATACCAGTGGTAGTAGTCATCGAAGCGGTGACAACAAATGTGGAGGGAATCAACATGCCAGAAATGGTAACCACTTCGGTGGTAATCATGGCCAAGATAATAAGAATGGACATTTCAAGAAGAGGAGATTCAACAATAATGAAAAGACGTCATCACCAGCACCTGTTGTTAAGGAAGGGGAACGACATCCAATCGTATGTTACAAATGTGGAGGGGAGGGACATATCAGTCCGAACTGTACGCAACAATCCAAAGCGTGTTATAATTACGGAATAAAAGGTCACCTTGCCCGATTTTGTCGTGCACCGAAGTCAAGTCCAGCGAGGATGGAGGCATCAAAGGCCGTCCCAAACAAGACAAAACCGGTAGTTCAAGGGAGAGCGTTTGTCATAACCTCCTAAAAAGCGAGGAATCCGAACGAGGTGATCACGAGTAAGCTAATCATAAACTCTAGTGAAGTATATATCTTATTTGATACCGGTTCTACCCATTCTTTTATTTCACCTACTTGCGCTCAACGTTTAAATTTGACTCCGGAGAAATTAGACTTTGATTTATTTGTTGAAAACTCTGTTAGGAGAAACCTTCATCACATCCACTGTTTATAAGTCTTGTTTGATTCAAATCGATAACCGCACGTTACCTGTCGATCTTATCTCCTTAAAAATACTTGCATTTGACGTGATTCTAGGGATTGATTGGTTAACTACTCATCATGCTAAAATTGATTATTTTCGTAAGGTTGTTAGCTTTCATATTCCTAATCAACCTATTATGTGAATTCAAGCGACCAAAACATTAAAATCAATCACAGTCATCTCAAGCCATAAAGCTATTCGTTTATTGAAAAATGGATGTCAAGCTTTCTTAGCTCATGTCACAGATTTAAACAAAAAAGACGTCAGATTTGAATGATATTTCTATTGTTAATAAATTTCCTAACGTATTCCCTGAAGAACTTCCTGGCCTAACCCTGGAGTGTGAAATCGAGTTTGGTATCGACCTTGAACCCGGTACAAAACCCATTTCCAAAGCCCCATATCGAATGGCTCCTATTGAACTTCAGGAGTTAAAAACCCAACTACAGAAATTGTTAGACATCAGTTTCATTCGTCCTAGTACATCTCCTTGGGGTGCTTCTATTCTATTCGTGAAGAAGAAATATGGAAGTATGCGACTTTGTATTGATTATCGGGAGTTGAATCATTTCACCATCAAAAATAGGTACCCGTTGCCTCGCATTGATGACCTATTTGACCAGTTTCAAGGAGCCAAATTCTTTTCAAAGATTGATCTTCGTTCCAAATATCATCAGTTAAAGATTAAAACTGATGACATTTCAAAGATCGCTTTAACTCTGATGCGGGCATTATGAATTCCTAGTCGTGTCTTTTGGATTGACTAATGCTCATGCTGCCTTCATGGATATGATGAACCGAGTATTCAAGGAATATTTGGATCACTTTGTGGTCGTCTTTATTGATGACATCCTCATATATTCCAAAAGCCGTGAAGATCATGAGCAACACTTGAGGCTGATACTCCAAAAGCTTCGTGAAAACAAGCTTTATGCCAAGTTGAAGAAATGCGAGTTCTAGCTTGAGGAAATAGCATTCCTTGGGCACGTAGTATTAAATCATGGAATATCTGTTGACCCAGCAAAGATTGAAGCTATTCAAAGCTGGGAGCAACCTAAATCAGTTGCCAAAGTACGTAGCTTTCTCGGCTTAGCTGGTTATTATCGGAGATTTGTGAAAGGATTTTCTCGAATCGCTACTCCATTAACTCAGCTGACTCGAAAAGATACAAAGGGTGCGAGGAATGTGAGAAGAGTTTTCAAGAACTCAAGAGAAGACTCATTTCAAAGACCGCGCTCGACAATACCATCCGCTCGGAGGATTTGTCATCTACAGTGATGCTTCAAGCAAAGGGTTAGGATGTGTTCTCATGCAACATGGGAAAGTCATAGCCTATGCCTCACGACAACTCAAAGAATATGAGAGGAATTATCCTACTCATGATCCAGAGTTGGCAGCAATCATTTTTGAGCTTAAGATTTGGAGGAATTACCTGTATGGAGAGAAGGTGGAGATCTATACGGATCATAAAAGCCTCAAATATTTCTTCACTCAAAAGGAACTCAAGATGCGGCAACAAAGATAACTTGAGTTGTTGAAAGATTATGATCATACCATCCAATACCATCCTAGAAAAGCGAACGTAGTAGCTGACGCATTAAGTAGAAGATCATATGCGGGTACGAGTGCAATATTTTCAACGCAAAGACCCATTTTGTATGACTTATGAAGGATGGAGATAGAGTTAAAGACTCTAGGGACGCATGTGATGATGACAAATATATGATTAGAACCGACTTTAATCGATAAAGTTAAAGCTGCTCAAGCTACAGACCTGGAGCTGATGCGTATGAGGAAGAAAGTGCAAGAAGGTGCTATTCCGGAAGAAAGAATTGATGAAGAAGGAATACTTCGAGTCAACTCCAGACTTTGTGTTCCTAGCGATTCTAATTGAAGTATAAAATCATGATGGAGGCGCACAACACACCGTTTGCAATCCATCCTGGGAGTACCAAAATGTATCGTGATCTTCGACATACATTTTGGTGGAGCAATATGAAGAGAGAGATAACGGGGTTTATCTCAAGGTGTCTAGCTTGTCAACGAGTCAAGGCGGAGCATCAAGTGCCAAAAGGTCCATTGCAACCACTTAAAATTCCAGAATGGATGTGGGAGCACATTACCATGGATTTCATTACTGGTCTTCCCAAGGTTTCTCAAGGCATAGATGCGATTTGGGTCATTATTGATAGATTGACCAAGTCTGCTCATTTCTTACCGATACGAGAAACTTATACATTTGAACGTCTTTCTCGTATGTACATAAACGAGATTGTAAGATTGCATGGTATGCCAGTATCCATAGTTTCTGATCGAGACCCAAGATTCAATTCAAGATTTTGGGTTAGTTTGCAAAAAGCTATGGGCACGGATTTACGATTTAGTTCGACATATCATCGTCAAACGAACGGGCAGTCGGAAAGGACTATTCAAACTCTTGAAGATTTATTAAGACTATGTGTCCTTGACTTCAAGGGAAGTTGGGACAAGTTCTTACCATTGGTGGAGTTTTCCTATAATAATATCAAGAAAGTATTGGCATGGCTCCATTTGAGGCGTTGTATGGAAGAAAGTGTCGTTCTCTAGTATTGTAATGCCCCCAAATTCAGGTACTTGAAACCCGAACTCTGTGCTTTACGATACCATTTCTATGAGCGGAATAATACTAATAATAATAACAATAATATTAATATCAAACTTAATTTACATATGCATCAGAGTCTACTCCCAGGTACGCGACCTTTAAATATTCATTTACATGAAACTTAATAGTTATCATTGTCTTAATAAAGTCATACTATTACATAGAATACCAAAAATCTTATTCTATTTGCTTTCCTTTTCCTTTGTTTCTGCATGACCCTTCAGGTTGATCACGATTGGCTGAAAACATTTAAATTAAGCAAGGATGAGCATTTGAGTGCCCAGCAAGTAATAGCAATTATAAATATATTTAGCTAAAAGAATTAAATGTTTTTTTTAAACATCACTTCTACAACGATTCAATAGTTGTGAAGTAAACTAAACCGATAATAATAACATAACAACTCTATATCACATTTTTGAAACTACGTATTGACTATAAATAGGTATTAATCGACAGACTATGAACATTATTTTTAGTTTTCGCTAAGGTTTAGCAGAATTTCATCTGTAAACCGTCATAACTTACGGGCGTTAGGTTGTACTTCCTATGGGCCCTGTATTGATCAATATTACATACAAGAACGATATTATCGTTCACTCTGTCCGCCTTGGGCGCATAAAAGTTTTCCCTTGATCGGGATGTTCATACTTAGTCTAGAATTCGAACCAAAACAATTTGATTGGATACAAAAAAGTTTTCTCATATTCAACGATATTTCTAAATATGTATCTAGCTGGTAAAATAGCTTAGACGGATTATATATATATATATATATATATATATATATATATATATATATATCAACATGTGTTTAACTACAATGATTTATCCAAGTGAGGACACTTGTATAACCATATTTCGAAATTAACGAACAGAGTATATATATGAGTTATATTATATAATATCATGTTGATAAACAATGATCGGATATAATATATACGACAATAGGGTTAATAATCTAGTACAATAATAATATAATTCTGAATCTTCTTACTCATGTCCATTGCATAAAGGAAATGCAAAGGTAGGATACTTGCCTGGTCTACTGCTTACAATACGCAACTTAGTTTTATCTTTTATACCGAAACCTATCATTAATAAGATCATTTGATCGATTAAAATAACATACTATAACACATAACACTACTTATTGTAGTCAGCACATAACATAATCACATTGTCACACACATATTCCACAGTCATTGAATCATAAATAAACATTAATACAGTCAAAATATCGAAGTCTAGATCAATTTCTGAAACATGTCGATGTACCGACAGCTTTATCGGGTAATTATCGAGTCAAAGACTCTATCATGTAGTTCAACATCTGTAAGTATCAGTCATATTATTTTTAAATGACTTATAATAATTTTAAAATATTTATTATAATTTATCATGAATTTCCAAACACCTAATCATTATTAAATGATTTAAATATTAAATAATTCAATTATCATTAATATTTAATTAATATTAAACTATAAATGAGACCATTGTCAAAATATTAAAGTTATTTATAATAACTCAAAATATTTTTAAAGTATTAATATTGCCCTTAAATGATTTTTTTAAAAAAGAATTAAAATCATTTTTAAATAATTATCATTAATATTAAAGTATTAATATATTATTTATCAAAATATTAAAAGTCATTAATTATAACTTGAAATATTTTTAATTCATTTATATCCTGTTTAAATGATTTTTAAAGTAATAAAACCATTTTAAAACTATTTATTTAATATAATTATTAAATAAATTTAATATCATTAATATTAAATTAAAAATCATTAATATTAAATTATTAATAAAATTATCCTTTAAATATTAAAAGTTATATTTTATAACTTAAAATATCTTTAAACACTTTATTTTCATTTTAAATGATTTTTATAATATTAAAATTATTTTTAAACTAATTTATGTAATATAATTATTAAATAATTCTAATATCATTAATATTAATTAATTAATAAAATTTACCTTTAAATATTGAAAGTTATATTTTATAACTTAAAATACTTTTAAATACATTATTATTATTTAAATTGATTTTTAATATAATAAAATCATTTTTAATTTATTTATTTAATTCATTTATTAAATAACTTAATTATCATTAATATTAATTTATTAATGAATTTCATCACAAAATATTAAAAGTCATTACAAATAACTTAAAATATTTTCTTATACCATAATATAATTTTAAATAATTTTTCATGTATTAAAATTATTTTTAAATAATTTATTTAATATTATAATTAAATAAATTAAATACCTTTAATATTCCAAAATATTAAATATTTATGAAATATATTCAAAATAATTAAAAACTAATTTTCTTGGACTTTAAAATAATTTTTAATAATTTATTATGTATTTTTAATAATTTAAAACTATTTTTTCTATTTATTTAATTAAAATAATTAATTTTCAAAATATTTGTCCTTAAGTATTCTATAGCGACAAAACCTGTCGCTATAGGTGTTCTTGAGTCGTTTCTCGCCAAACCCCGTAAATGCAAGTCAGTGGCCAAGCTACCCGGTTTGATCATCAATAGTTTTTAAACTGTGATAATTCTGGGAATACTTTTGGTCGGATCTTGTAGTAATCGTGCAAGACTACAAGTTTCAACCACAAACATGAACAGAAAACATGAAAGAAAAGAGATCCGAGCCTCCAAAAATCATGTCAGGCGAGTTCTTAAATTTCTGGAATTTTCAGAATTGAAGGTACCTACTTTGAGCCTTCAAATAAATGCTTTCCAAGTTTACTTTGTATTATTTAATGGTTCTATCTTGTAGTCCGGATGTCAGGGAATGTTTATATATTAACCGATCATCATAACAATAAACATATAAGAGATCATGTCCCCTATTAAGATACCTTCCGAATCTGTTTCTTGAACATTTCGGGTTTTCCAAAATGTTCTTGAAAGGGGCCATCAACCTATGTTTGACCATCTCTAAATTCAATTACATTAAGTACCGGGTAATATAAAGGAAGGTATATGTAGTACTCATGTCACCACAAGTATATAACAACAACATGATCATAACACTTAATGTAAGCAAGATCAAGTTACCGCAAAATCGTTGTCAGCGCTCGGAAAATTCAGGTTACCCAGATTTGAAAAGTCATGGTCGGTCAACGACCTTTGACCATGAATAACTTACAACTTAAACCAGACCTGACCCTGATTCGAGTTCCAGATCCAAGACCTCATAGCAGAATACAATATTAAACACTTAAACAACAAAAACACATAATATACAAAGATCTATGAGCACTGACATTTGACTGTCAGACTCAAAAACAAAAAATTTCCAGATTCTTAAAATCTTCAAATCTGAGCTTATAGATGTTATGGATCTAACATCTATCAACCCAGATCATCAATACACACTACATATAACATGTTTTAACACAAAAATATAACATTTTAACAGATCACATGATTTTCAAACTAGGGTTTTTATACCTCTTTACACCTTGATCCTTGATTCTGATCTTGTGATTTGTTAATGATAAATGTGGGGCTGTGTTTTGGGACTGGTACACTTCAATATTTTGTAGGTTTTGATAGAGAGAGAATTGGTTGAGAGCTTGGGAATGAAATGAGCTAAATGGTGCACTTTCTCTCTCCAAATCTATTTATATCATTTAGATTCAATGAATTGGCTGCTGAAATGGCTGATGGCTGGAATTATTGAGCATGTGGAGTTGTTAGATTAGCTCACCAACTAATGTGTTGTCCAAAATACATGTTATCTATCAATTATGCAAGAGGGGCAACATGGTCATTTGGTTTAGGATTTTAATGGCATAAATGTAATCCTTGCAAACTCTTAGAGTTTGACCCTTAGGGTTTAACCCTAAGGTTATCAAAAATTTGAAATTCTAGGATTTTTATTTAGGGTTTAAAAATTTTAGTTTCTAAAAAAATGAAGATTAGGGTTTCCTAATTAGATTAGGTTATTTAATTACATTAGAGTCTAATTCCTTACTAATTATGGTTAACCTTGCTAATTTAGCAATTATGGTAAATAATTAGTAATTAACGTTACTATTTAGCAATTAGAGTAATTAATTACTAATTAGGATTTTTAATTTCACCATTAGGGTTTCGAGTCAATAATGTGGGTTTTTAATTACATAACACTTTACTAATTAGATTTAAGATCCACTAATTAGCATTAAACGTCCCAATTTAGCGTTTAGAGTTTACTATAAGCAAATTAGGGTTCGTAATTTAGAAAATAATAATAAGGGTTTATAATTAAAAAATAATAATAATAATTAGGGTTTTCTAAAGATTAATTAGGGTTTCTAGATTTTAAACAGGGTTACCTAATTAATCATATAATACGCAATATAAAGCATATAACACAATTATATAATGGCCTTTGAATTTCCCATTTGAATTACAAAATAGGGTTAAACAAATTAATGCTAGGGTTTTGACATTATATATCATAATTGACCAACCATTATCAATACGTACATACAGTACATATTTATAGCACTGGAAAATCAAAATATAATTAATATTATATTATTTTCTCATTCCTAGATAAAAATCCAAAATTATGGTTTAGATTCCATATCTGATTTATTCTTCATATATAACATTATTAATTAAGTTAAAATAATTAACTTAATTAATCTAGCATAAACTCATATAATAAAATAGATTAATTATTATAATAATTCTAATAACCTTTTCATATATTATTTAAATAATATATAATTATATTTTCATGGAAATTAATTAATAAAAACATTTTTACTATAAAATTAATTATTATAAGAATATAATTTATAATAATCAATAATTCTAAAATAAAATGATTTAAAATTATTCATGTAATAAATATATTTTTATTTATCACATAAATACATACTCTTTATCTTGTACAAATCCTCATCTTTAAAATAATAAATAAAATAAAAAAAAATTTATACGCAAAATTTCTAATTTAATTATATAGAAAATATCGGGTTATTACAAGTATGCTGGGATGAAGTGGGTGAAGCAACATTGTTGGGACCAGAGTTGTTACGTATGACTACGGAAAAGATTCAAACGATCCGACAACGTATAAAAACCTCACAAGATCGACAAATGAGTTATGCTGATCTTCATCGAAAGGACGTGGAATTCAATATTGGAGATCATGTGTTGTTACGTGTTGCTCCATGGAAAGGAGTTACGAGATTTGGAAAGAGAGGAAAGCTCAATCCTCGATTCATTGGCCCATTTTAATCCTCGATCGAGTATGAATCGCGCCTATAGACTCGCCTTTACCACCAAGTATGTCTCGTGTTCATAACGTTTTTCACATATCTATGTTACGTAAATATGTGAAAGACCCGAACCACATTATTGAATTAGAATCAGACGAGATAGAGGAAGATTTAACGTATGAAGAGTTACCTGTTAAAATCTTGGATAAGAAGGATCATATTCAACTCTCCAAGGTTATACATCAAGTCAAAGTTTTGTGGAGAAACCATGATGTTGAGGAAATGACCTGGGAGTTAGAATCTGAAATGAAGCCAAGGTATCCTCACCTCTTCGACATACCAAGTACGCACCCTAATTTCGAGGACAAAATTTCATAACAAGGGGAGGTTGTAAGACCCCAACTTTTATGAATAAAGATTAATTTTTTCTCGAAATATATTTTTGAATATTATGGTGTGGATTTGATATAATGTTATAGTTGTGGGTATTATTTACAAATTTTGCAAAGTAAGCAAGTGGTTATATAATATTCGATTGGTCGGAGAATATTCATTTTAACAGGGAATATTCGTACGACGGCACAATTATTGGTGGACCCCACAACGGAAATATTGCCGTAGTTAGAAAACAACATAATTATCTTTTTATAAAAATAACAAATGAAAGTGTTACTTAAGTTAAAAGCTGCTGAACTAACCTAGGTAGTAAAAATGCGATGTCAATACGTGTGGTTGCATAGTAACACATGGTATTGATTATTGATGCTTACGTGAGAAGTCACTTAGTTATACTCAATTATTGCTATAGTAATTGCTGTATCATATCTCTCATATTATTGATTCAATTATTGTCACAGTATCATCTGCATAATATTTTATATATTATTAAATCAATAATTGAGACGATAAAGTTATTCATATTATTATTTGCAATATTGACAATGTCTAGAAGTTACATCGAGGAGGTTTGGTCACTAATTGCGCTACCAATAAGGAGAAATCCTTATCGGCAAACCCTTCTTTCACAGGAACGACACAGTTGTTAAATATTTTGAGTTATAATATTAATGATGAATAAGTTCGTGTTGATTAAAGATGAAATTGATAGTTCCATTGTGTGAGAATTATTAGTGTTAGTGGAAATCGACATTTATTTCGATAATAATTAATGTCCGGAGGTTATATTGAACAATCGGGTAATTCACCGGATAAATGAGCAATTAATTGCTATTAATTCACATGCTTATAACTATGTGTTCAAATATGTGTACTATTGATTCACATGATTTACTATTAGGTGAGTTGGTGCAAGATTGATAATACTTGCATGACTAAATTAAAAATGGAGGTATAGATGAAGGTACTATACTGTAATTAGTTTTTTCACATGATTATACTATTAAGTCACATGAATGAACTATTAGTTCACATTATTTACTATTAGGGGAGGTGGTGCAAGTTTGATAATACTTGCAGGACTAAATTAAAAATGAAGAAAAAGAGGAAGGTATTATACTGTAATATTTCGAGCCCCAAAATGTGCAATTATCAAAACTATATTTTTCTATAAATAGAAGCTCATTCTTCTTTCATTCTCACCAATTCACTAAGTCTCACAAGAGCAATTATTATAGAGAGAAATTATAGAGAAAGAAGAAGAAGAAGTCTCACTACCTCACTATTCCAATTATCCGGTTTCTTCTAAGGTAAGGAGTATTATTTCTTTCGTATTCATGAAGAGAGTTATTTTCTTTCAATACTCGTAAGGGTTGTTATTCCATTCTTTATTATTCTCATTGGAATAACTTTTACATCATCTTGATCTATCGCATGCACGGTGAATTCTTCATTATTCCATTCTTTATTATTACATTGGGATAACTTTTATGCATGCGGTCTATCGTATGTCTGGTGAATTCTTCTGTTATTCCATTCTTTATTATTCTTTTGGAATAACCTGTCTGTGTGGTCTATCGCATGCATGGTGAATTCTTTTGTTATTCCATTCTTTATTATTACATTGGAATAACTTTGCTCACGCTGGTTTCTGCATGCATGGTGAATTCTTCTGCTATTCCATTCTTTATTATTTTGTTGGAATAACCTATCTATGTGGACTACCGCATGCATGGTGAATGATCCTTCGTATTCATTCCTTATTAAATTGTGGAAATGATCATGCGTGGATTCTGTATGGCGGGCAAAA
The DNA here is from genome assembly GCA_020205605.1 of Panax ginseng. Taxonomy (NCBI): domain Eukaryota; kingdom Viridiplantae; phylum Streptophyta; class Magnoliopsida; order Apiales; family Araliaceae; genus Panax; species Panax ginseng. The sequence goes on from CM035142.1 coordinate 55,331,578, forward strand.
ATCCATTTGCAGTTTCATATATTCTATTATACTCAGTTGGTTAAAGTTTTGGCTTCTATACTACATGAAATTAGTAGAATATCCTGGATATTGGCGCTTCATCTAGTATCTTTTCATGGAAATATTCTTCTGAGCATTCTTGAATTTTACTCCACAAAGTAGTATCATGTTGACAATTTGGACGTTATTTATTTCTGGATAAATTAAATTATAAATCTTTAAAATTTATCTTGAACTTGTTCTATTGAATTATTATGTCATTGTCATCATCCTCATGCTTATATTGTGATGAAAGTCATCTCTAAACTACGTTCATAGATGGACTTGGTATGATTATGACTAGGGATTATTCGGTATAATCATGGCCGTAATGTGACGAATGATGTGGTAAAAGTCCTCATTGGCACAGTAGTTCATTGATGGGCGGTTGTTGGTATGATTATGACCGTGGATTATTCGGTATAATCATGACCATTGATGACTACATGAATATCATTGGTAGTGATGCGAGGATGATTCGATTTTATTTATTAAGTCGAGTCTCAAATGATAAGTTGATGAAAACTTTTAAATCATAGAATATAGTAGATTTTATGCCCTACTTGACTCTTCTTATGGATTGCTTATTCACCGCGATTTGTTGATCTAAAACTTGTTGTCTATTATATTCTATCGGTTGTTATATTTGTTGAAGGCTAAGGATAATTTATTCTGCATTATCTTAGTCATAATATTTCTTACTGGGCTAGTTGAGCTCACACTTTCTTTCACTGTTCTCTTTAGGAAAAGAGAATATAGTTGGGACGAGTCAGGGAACAGATTGACGGTCCAGATGGTTGTTTTAGTAGTCCTCACTATTCTATAAAATAGTGTGACAATAAATGTAATGAGGACTCCATTGAGTGTGGATATTGTCTAGATGACAATATTCCTATTAAAAACTCTTAGATTATGTTTTGTCGTATTTTACACGACTGTTGTATAATTAAGTTGTATTTAAATTTTATACCATGTATTTGGCGACTCAAGATGAATGATGTATACCTATTTTGGGGGCGTCACATATGGAGTAATCTTTGCTGATGGGTTAGTATGTATATACAAACCTATGTTCTAAGTGTTTGATAACACATAGAGTATGATCAGTTCTACAAGAGTATCTTGAAGATTCATAGAAACTGATCACCTCAATGAATCAACCAAATACAAATAAATCGTAGAGTTAATTCTCACTCTGTGAACATTTAAACCCTGTGAACATAACCTAGCAAATGATGAAACCATCAAAGAAAAAGAGTGTTTTATTAAAATAGCAAATCTTACACACACTCACCATTATGCATCTCAAATTGTATTATCTAAATTAGTTACATGCATGAATATGACTTTGGTGATCAATATGATGATTATCCAAATATATGAGGAACATGGGTTTAGAAAACTAACCTAGCAGGACCCATTTAACTATGGGTACCAAAATAGAAACTATCTAACCTACAGGTACTTGGTCTATCTGACCACACTAAGAAATGATAAAGCAGAAGACTTCAGTCAAAGAAATATTCAACCAGCAGAAGGCTTAAGACTGTTCAGAAATGATTTTGATAAAATTCCTATATATCAATGCCTGCTCTTGAAGACCTGCTGAGCTAATCTAAATGAAGCTCACTTGGTTGTTGATCTGTATATGGAAGCATGTTATTCAACCAAAGATGAAAAAGTGTCTTAGATGCTCAATCATTCAAAGCATGTCATGAGAGAAGAATCCTCAAGGAAGCTCACCTCAGAGGATCATCGAGCATCAAACATGAGGAACTCACTATGGGAGCAGAACTCTACAAGTACAAACTGTAAAAGAAGACTACGTTCGTAGTGTTGTCAAATGATCGTAGAATGGCCAATCCTGGAGATATCCATGTCTACGATGTAAACAGATTTGACTGTTAGTGGTGATTCCAGTCAGAAGGAGAGATGTAAGGATTCCTCCTAAAATACATGAAGAAAAGGAAATCACACCTCACTAAAAGGACAACATCAACCATGGGGGAGCAGTGATCTGTTAAGGAACAACAACACTGAGATATTCTATGAAGCAATGTACCATCTACAAAGTCTCAAAACTTTGTGGCTAATGAACCAAATAAAAATCCATAGTCAGAAGGAACGTCTCAAAACGTACTACTGATAACCCATCAACCACCAAACTCAAAATCGTCGAGTACCTACGATCGAACATCTGATCATAGTGTAAGAGTAAGAGGACACCAAGATTACAGCAAGTGTAAATGTCTAAAGTTGGAAGAAGAACTCCCCAGCAAAAAAGGTCAAATGAGATATCAGTGCAACTCACTTCTAAAAGTATTTCATCTGGAAAGACTTCGTGCAAACGCACATCAGAACTTAAGTGCCCAAACAGGCTGGGGGTATATCAGTGGTCAAGCTATGCAATTTCAAGATGAGAATTAATGTCAAAACCATCCACTATAGCATCTCTCAAAAAATGATCGTTGAGTCAACAAAGTAAATCGTAGAGTTCATAACCGCCACAAAGCTACTCTACGATCCAAAGAGGTCAACGGTCAATACACGTCAATTAAACGTCTACTCTCATAAAAGAGATATCTAACTGAAAAGTTTATGGGAAGTTATGTAACGATCGAGAAATTTGTAATTTAATTTAAATATTTATTGAATTAAATAAATATTTTAAATAATTTATTTATTGAGGAAAATAAATAATTGATGAATTATGGTGAATTAATTTAATAACTAAATTGATTAATGTTAATTAAATTGAATAATGATAATTTTATCTGAAGAATTTAATTTAAGGAAATAATTAAATTAAATCGATTACTTAATATTTAAGAAAATAATTAAATTAAATGAATTATTTAATATTAAATAAATAAATTAAATAAAGTGATGTTTCTAATTTATTAACTAAAATTAGATATATAATTATTTATTTATTATAAGTATAATTATAATAAGATTATAATTATAATAATTATAAATTATAAGCTATTTAATGGGTTGCATGTGTGACAAGTGAAACTATATAATAAAAATATTATAATAATAATCTACTATAGAAATTATGTGTAACCAAACAAAGCCTTGTGGCTTTTGGTTAATGTAACTGCCAAGGACGCTTGGCTTAATAAACTGATAATCACGATTATCAGTGTTTAAGCGCTGGGGGTTATTTCACGTATTATTTCCTAAGGCTTGGTAGATAACAGAGGAAGAGAGAATTGCAGAGTATTGAGAGTGAGAAATTGAGAGAGTAATCTCTGTGAGTTTGCCAAGAGAAAGAAGAGATTCACCATCTTGTGCTCGCCTATAATCAAGAATATTAAGGTATAATTCACTCCTTAAATTCCAAGTTTTAGTTTTATCTTAGTTCTCTGTAAATTAACTTTTTGGATTTGTTGTTCAAACGTTGTGTATATGGTGTGGATTATGTTGTAGAATCTGTTGTCATCATGTATGAGTGTTGTATTAGTTATCAAATTAGTGTAAGTTGGTTGTAGTAGAAGATTTCAAATCACAGTGTTATTACATGAAAATTTGGCTTTGGTAAGTACAAAATTTTATGCCTTATAGGTGATATATTCTACAAATTGATGTTAGATTATGTTAGTAAGTTAAGAAATGAAAGCGGTGTAGTTTGAATCGTGTCAATTGGTTAAGAAACGAATTCGTGATGATCGAATTCGCTAAAGATGTCAAAAATTGAGTTTTTGTATGAAAACATGAAATTTAAAGAATTAAATTAGTTTAATTTGATGTTTAATTGTTCTAAGTTGATGAATATGTGAGGAAACATGTTTGTGTTAGTTTTATATCAATTGAATGTGCTAATTTCACTGATTTGATGGTGAAATTCGTGTTTGTTGGGCTAAAGTCACCATCGCTCATAGCCGTCTACTGCCTCTGTCACGTACACCAAAGACAATTCTTACTGATACTAAGGTAAAAAGCTACGCAATTGCTGCCATTCCCCAAGCTTGCAATTGCACTTGCTATATACTCGTCTCGAGGCGTTGAAGTATGCTCATTTGCAGGTCATTAGTAAGGGACTTAGGTTGATCAAGCATGCATGTTAATGATGTTAAGACATAATATAAGCTATAACATCAGATTGTAATGTGTGGTAATGCGAAGTGTTAAGATTTTTAAATAATTGTTTAATAAATTATAAAATGAAACCAAATGTGATGTTTTCCAAAGTTAGAGATGAATGATTAAGTTATGTTGGATCGTAATGAGATTTCAGATTCGTTAAGTATGTTAAGCTACATGGTTAGGTGTTAGGTTAGGGTTATGACCTAAATGATGGTTTAAACCCTAAAGCTAATGTTTATACAACTAATGGTTGTTGCGATTTCAATGATACACGTAGGGTAATTGGAGATTATTTTACACTTGTGTAGCTTACATACAAGGCAAGTTTCCAAACCTTAACTCTTTACATTGAGCAAGCTTTCTAACTTCATTCTTTTCATATTGAATACAAGTTCCCATTCCTAAATTATTATTGTGTCCTAAAATTCTTGTAAGGTTGAGCAAGCCTAATCTATCTTGCGTATGTTTGTACAAGCTCTTGTAACTTAATTCGTTACATCAAGCAAGTTTCACTTTCTTGATTATTATTCAACACATATATTGTTCTAATACATTGATTCAAGTGAGATTGTTCTAATTCTTTGAATATAGTACTTTGCGTGTGTATCATGTTATCCAATTATATATTGTTGATATTCTATCTTTGACTTTGATAGCCTTGTTCAGTTATACATTCTTGTGTTAAACCTTCAAGTAGTAAGAAAACCTTTATTGATGGAATTTGAATAGTGTTCTAAAATCCTAGAAACACTGATAAGCTAGTTCTAAACTAAACTTTCTTTAGTGAGGAAATTCTAAATTCAAACTGAGACGAACAACCCTAACATAGGGGATTTTGTACGTGTAACGTTTAGATGTTTGTGCACAATACATGGTACAAAGGGCTGATCCCCCTAAGTACGTTAAGAAGAGTCTGTATAGTCTAAATGACTGTTAAGTTTGAGGTAATAATACCTAAATACCGAAGACATAGTTCGTGGTCTTAAGACCCTCAGATATTAAATTCGATTTTGTTTTCTATTTTTGGATTCGTAGAACAAGTTCCTTATTGTTCAACATTCGTTGTTCATTCTCATACGGTTATTATTACTACTCTTTATATCAGTGAGCAATGGTTTGCTCACTCTTGCAATTAACAATGCAGCTAAAGTCGAAAGAGGCGATGAGCCATCTACTAGTAAGGGAAAGGGCAAGATGTCCAAGTGTTGAAGGATTATTTAAAGTTTATTTAAATGTATTATGTTATAAGACTTGTTTTATTTTATAATATATTCTGCAAACTGATGTAATAATTTAAGGTTAGATTACCTGGGATTGTTTATGAGACGATGTAAACCTTTAATGGGAAAGATTATTGTTTAAGTTATTTAATGTTTTATCTTTTATTATGGGTAGTTAGATGTAATTATTTTGATAGTGAGCACCAAATTCGGTGGAAATGAAGTACCTTGGTTTAGGGGTGTATCAAAGTTGGTATCAAAGCTTTAGGTTATGAACCTTAGGTGGGGGAAACCTTAGGAAGTAACCTTTAAGAAGTCAGAAAACATAGTGGTGTTTAACTCTTATCGGGGTTTAAGGAAATGGATTAAGGCATCCATTGAAACTAAACAATAAAAGACATTATGTGCTATGTGTTAATAACTTATGTGATCGTGAGTATCGATAATGTTAAGTAAAACTTAAAATATTTTGTTGTTAGGATGTCTAACGAAGGAGGATCTAGTCCAGCTAGGGAGGTGATATCTCAGATACCTAGAGATGATGAACCTCGGGATATTCACGTTGTGCGGGAACAGTTGATTCAGGAGGATGAGCCTGTGACCGATCCCGAGGAGGATAATTTTGAGGAGATAGAGGATGATGATGAGGAGGATCCTGTGGAGTTTCCACCAAACTTCGTAAAGGCTGAGATGTATGATGCTTTGTACGACTGTAACATAGAGCTACAAGATAATGTAGATGAACTAAAGGTGATGGTTGATATGCATCACGCTGCGATGGAGCAGAAGGATGTAGAGATTCAGGAACTTGACTCAAAACTTGGAAACACAGAGTGGGACTTATTTTATACTAAGGGTCAGCATGAAGATCTGTTAGCAGTGAATGATAAGATGAAGACTGACATGGAGAAATTAAAAGATGACTTCAAAGAGGAATCAGCTAAGCGTGCAAGAACAGAGGACACTTGGATGAAGGTGACTCAACGTGCAGACCGTGCTGAGGCTAAAGTCCAAGTGAAGAAGGCCAAAATGAAAGAAATGGATCATGCCTTTAATTCTGTGATTGATAGGGCCTAGGATCGAGTCTTTTATTGCCCGCGTCAATTTGAAGACTCATCGTGGTTCGTGATGGATCGTAGGACGGCATATCGCATCATAGAAGAGTAGCACAGAGAAGCCTCTCGACGTCTTAATATGCATAGATAGAAAATAAGAGTTATGATAATATGTGGTTATTATGTGAATAAATATAAAGTTTTAAATCCCTTATTTTGAGATAAATAAAGGGGTAGTATGAGTATGTAATCCTGAAACTTGTTTAGTTCAGGAAAATGGATGTTAATAACAGATATGCTATCTTTTATATGTTTTAAAGTATTATGAATGAATAAAATATCAAAGTTATTTGAAATGTTATGTGCTATAACTTTAATCTCAGAATGTTTAAGATAAAACTTCATATACTCAAGAAGTTGAGTAATGAACTAATAAGCGTATATTTTAACAGAAAATGCCTCCTAGAAGAAGACAACCATGTCAATAATGCCTCCTGAGGGGTCTACTAACAATAACAACGAGGCCAACTGTGACGCCCCCAAAATTAGGTATACATCACCCATCTTGAGTCGCCAGATACATGGTACATAATTCAAATATAACTTAATAATATAAGCGCATATATACAATACGACAAAACATAAACTGTGAGTTTGAATACAAATATTGTCTACTAGAGAGTATACAAACTCAAAAGGAGTCCTCATTACAATTATTATTACACTATTTCACAGAATACTGAGGACTACTAATACACCATCTAGGACCATCACTCTGTTCCCCGACTAGTCCCATCTACGTTCTCATTTCACAAGTGAACAAAGAAAGAAAAAGGTGAGCTCAACTAGCCCGATGAGAAATATTATGACTAAGATAATGCATAATAATTTATCGTTAGCCTTCAACAGTGTTAAACTGATAAAATATAATAACTATCAAGTATAACTGCAGCGGAACAAGCAATCCATTAGAAGAGTCAAGTAGGGAATAAAATCTACTATCTTCTATGATTTAAAATGTTTTTCATCACTTTTATCGCTGGGACTCAGCTTAATAAATAATCCACATCTTCGTCGATTCTTGCTTCTAGAATAACGCCCTCTTGAACCTTCTTCTTCACATTCATCAGCTCTGCGTATGTAGCTTGAGCAGCTTTAACTTTCTCGATTAAAGTCAATTCTAATCGTATATTCGTTATATTCATGTGGGTTCGTATATTCGCACTTGTAACCGCATACGATCTTCTACTCAACGCGTCAGCTACCACGTTCACTTTTCCACGATGGTATGGTATGATCATAATCTTTAACAGCTCGAGCCAACGTCTTTGGCGCATGTTACATTCGCTTTAGTTGAATAAATGTTTAAGGGTTTTTAGAAATGGGTTTTGTACTGGGGTCAATACAAAATTCGATTTCACGCTCTAGGGGTAGGCTAAGAAGTCTTCAAGAATACGTCAGGAAATTTATTAACAATAGAAATACCATTCAAAACTGTGACTCTCATCCAAGACTTGGATAACACGTCACATTGATACCTATCAACTTGCCATCGTCATTCACGACGTTGCCTACAGAAAGTCTAGCTTCGGTGCATTCCACACAATAAAGTCAACAAAGAAAGGATCAGGGATCTTTATTTATGGCTTGATATGACAATGATTGACTTTAGTGGTTTGGTTACTTTGAATTCGCATAACAGGTTGGTTAGGAGTATGAAAGCTAACAACCTTACGAAAAGCATGATGAGTAGTTAACCAATCGTTTCCAAAAATCACATAAAAGGCAAGTCTTTTCAAAGAGATAAGATCGACAGGTAACGTGAAAGTGTTGATTTGAACAAGATTTATAAATAGTGGAGGTAACAAAGGTTTCTCCCAACTGAGTTTAAACAGATATATCAAAGTCTAACTTCTCTGGAGTTTACTTCAAACATTGAACACAACTAGGTGCAATAAAAGAGTGAGTAGAACCGGTATCTAACACGGTATAGACTTCTCAAGAGTTTATGACTAACATACCCATGATAATTTTATTCAGGTTCCTCGTCACGAAAAAAAAATGCTCTCTTAAACTACCGGCTTTGGCTTGTCTAGGACATCCTTTGGTGCCTCCATCCTAGCTGAACTTGTCTTCGGTGAACGACAAAATTGAGCTAAGTGACCTTCTCTTCCAAAATTATAGCATGCTTTAGACGTCATCGCGCAGTTTGGACTGATGTGTCCATCCCCTCCGCATTTGAAGCATATGATAGGTGGTCGTTCTCCTTCCTTAACAACAGTCTTTGGTCTTTGACGTCTTTCCATCATTGTTGAATCTCCTCTTCTTGAAATGTCCATTCTTATTGTTTTGACCATGATTACCACCGGCGTGGTTACCATTTTGGTATGTTGATTCCTCCATGCTTATTGTCACCGCTTTGATGATCATTATCACCGGGGATATTATTTTTTTGCTTTGCTCTCTTTTTAGTCGCGTTGACTCGTTATCGCGCTCCACTAACTGAGCCCTATTTACAACATCTGAATACAAACACAGTTTATGAGAAATAAGATATTGACGTATCTCCGGCTTCAAACCTCTTAAAAACATCCGCGTCATTCTCTCTTCATTATCAACCAAGTAGGACGCAAATTGGGACAACTCGACAAACTTGGCTTCGTACTGCGACACAGTCATGTTATTTTGCTCTAACTTGATAAATTCCACCTCCTTCATCTGATGAATGCTTTCGCGAAAGTACTTGTCATTGAACAGCTCTTGGAACTTCTCCCAAGACATCTTGAGAAAAGGCCAGTGGAGTCGTTGTACGATTCCCACCGGTGATCTCGCCTCTTCACGCAACATAAAGGTGGCAAAGGGAACCTTTTGCTCCTCAGAGCATCCCAAGACATCAAATATCTTGGTGATCTTCTTTAACCACGTCTCCGCCTTAAGTGGTTCTGACTTTCCCAAAAACTCCGGTGGTCCCAGCTCCTTGAATTACTTAGCGGTGACCAACCGTGGGTTGCCATTGCTTCTTCCTGCATTATGAACAGGAGCCGCCTATGCCTGATGTTGCATAAATTCTAAAAAGCTCTTAAACGTACCATCGTTCGTCAATTGATCAGTGTTGTTGTTTACAGGAGGATTATCGCCATCCTGTTGCACATTGTCCTGATTATTGATCTGTGGAGAATCAACGGTCGCCTGTGCTCCATTGCTATTCTCAACATTCTCGGATGTCATTTTTAGATACTTTCACAAAACAAAGGTTAATTGATATGTAACATATTATCCCTATATTCTGACCGACCAATTAAATACCAAATAAACTTAGGTAGGTCATACTAGCGAAGGAATTCCCCGTCTCTCCCCTCCTAGTTCTATTCTCACATCCTAGCCAGGGATCATATCCCTAAGCTTTGATACCAACTGTGACGCCCCCAAAATTAGTTATACATCACCCATCTTGAGTCGCCAGATACATGGTACAGAATTCAAATACAACTTAATAATACAACTGTAAGACCCCAACTTTTATAAATAAAGATGAATTTTCTATAAATATCATTTTTGAATATTATGGAGTAAATTTGATATAATGTTATAGTTGTGGGTAATATTTATTAATTTTACAAAGTACGCAAGTTGTTATATAATATTCGATTGATCGGGGAATATTCGTTTTAACAGGGAATATTCGTACAATGGCACAATCATTGGTGGATCCCACAACGGAATTATTATCGGATTGAGAAAATGACAAAAATATTTTTATGAATATAACGACGGAAGTTTTACCGTTATCTTGTTGAACTACTTTCGGTAGTAAAGAAAGTGCGATGTCTGGAATAATTAAAAGAGTAGCACACGATATTGATTATTGATACTTACGTAAGAAGTCACTCAGTTTTGTTCAATTATTGCTACAGTAATTGCTGCGTAGTATCTCACGTTATTTGATTCAATTATTGTCGATATTTATATATTACTAAATCAATAATTGAGATGACAGAGTTATTAATATTATTATTTGCAATATTAACGATGTCTAGAAGTTACGCCAAGAGAGAGGTTTGGTCACCTAATTGCGGCTACCAATAGGGGAGAAATCCTTATTGAAAACCCCTCTTTCACAGGAGCGACACAGTCGATTAATATTGTGAATTATAATAATGATGATAAATGTTGTTAAAAATATTGAGGTAATTTTATGAGGTATTTTATTACTTATTATTTAGATTCTCACTCACTCATTTTTCAAAATTATCGGAAGGAAGTTATAAAGTGTGTGTGTGTATATATATATATATATATATATATATATATTTTGACGTGTGTGTAGGAGTGTGTGTGTGTGTGGTAGTGGGTTTTGGTGGAAAAGAGGAATGTTTGATAGTTAATGTTGGTTGTTTTATTATAAATTGATTTTGAGTGGTGGAGAATTTGATAGGTGTTGTAATATTATATATATATATATATATATATATATATATATATATATATATATGATATATTTAGCATGTGAAGATTGACTTAAGGAGAAGGAAGAATTGATTTGTTAGAGGATTGGTATGGTATGATTATAATATATATATATATATATATATATATATATATATATATATATATATATATATATATATATATATATATATGTTAGTGGGATTATATGTATATAGCTTGCATGCGAATTAATTCATCCGTGACCTGCCAAATTGTTCTGGCCGTGAACTTTGTTTAATGTTATATATATATAATATATAATATATTATATTTTATTTAAAAAATTTTGTTTTAGATATGGACCGTCCGATTAAAAGTAAATTAATCTGGACCGTTCATGAGTTAGTTATTATGCAGTCCATTTTTCTATAAATAGAAGCTCATTCCTTCATTATTTCTTACGAATACACTGAAACTCTAAAAAGAGAAAGTATAGAGAGAAATAAGAAAAGTATTCTGCTACTTCCCTACTCTTATATTCAGTTTCTTTTACGCTAAGGGGTGTTATTTCTTTTGTATTCATGAAGAGAACTTCTGATATTCTTTATTATTATTATTCTGTTGGAATATCTTGTCTGTGCATTTTACGCCGGACCTGGTTCCATTCTTTATTATTATTCTGTTGGAATATCCTGTCTGTGCGTTTACGCCGAACCTGGTTCCATTCTTTATTATTATTCTGTTGGAATATCTTGTTCGTGCGTTCTGGCGACATGATTCCGCTCTTTATTATTCTCGTTGGAACATCCTCATTTGCAAGCGAATTTCTTTGACCTAGTTCCGTTACTTATTAATTTGTTGGAATAACCTGTCCATGCGAAGTACCGCATGCATGGTGATTTCTTTTGTTATTCCATTCGTTATTATACTCAGTTGGTTAAAGTTTTGACTTCTATACTCCATGAAATTAGTGAATATCCTTGATATTTGCATTTCATCCAGTATCTTTTAATGGAAATATTCTTCTAAGCATTCTTGAATTTTACTCTACAAAGCAGTATCGTGTTGACAATTTGGACATTATTGGTTCATGGATAAATTAATTCTTGAACTTGTTTTATTAAATTCTTATATCATTGTCATCATCATTATGTTTATATTATGTTAAAAGTCATATGTGGCCCGTAGTGCATAGATGGACTTGGTATGATTATAACAAGGGATTATTCGGTGTAATCATGACCGTAATGTTACAAATGATGTGGAAAAAGTCCTCATTGGCCCGTAGTGCATTGATGGATAGTTGTTGTCATGATCATGACCATTAATGAATACACAAATATTCTTGGCTCGTAGTGCATGAATAATTGTGGTCGTGATACTAAAGAATATCCTTGGCAGTGAGTCAAGTGTAGGTGATTCGATGATGTGGATTATTTATTAAGTGAGTCCCAATGATAAAAAAGTGATGAAAAACCTTTTAAATCATAAAAGATAGTGGATTTTATTCTCTACTTGACTCTTTTAATGGATTGCTTGTTCCGCTGCAGTTAAACTTGATGTTGTTATATTTTATCGCTTTAACACTTTGTTGAAGGCTAACGATAATTTATTTTGCATTATCTTAGTCATAATATTTCTTCTTGGGCTAGTTGAGCTCACCTTTCTTTCATTTGTTTTTCTTCTTGAAATGAGAACATAGCGAGGGACTAGTCGGGAACGGAGTGACGCTCCGCAGGATAGCATTAGTAGTCCTCACTATTCGTGAAATAGTGTGTTAATAATTGTAATGAGGACTCCTTTTGAGTTTGTATAATCTCTAGTAGACAATAATTTTATTCAAACTCACGATTATGTTTTGTCGTATTATATACCTACAGCAGTTGTATTAGTAAATTGTATTTGAATTACATACCATGTATCCATGCGACCCAAGATGGGTGATGTATACCTAATTTTGGGGGCGCCACAATTAGTATTAAAGCTTAGGATATGATCCTCGCTAAGATGTGAGAATAGAACTAGGAGGGAGAGACGGGGAATTCCTTCGCTAGTATGACCTACCTAAGTTTTTTGGTATTTAATTGGTTGGTCGAATATAGGGATAATATGTTACATATCAATTAACCTTTTGTTTTGTGGCGATGTCTGAAAATGACATCCGAGAATGTTGAGAATAGTAATGGAGCACAAAGTGATCGTTGATTCACCACATATCAATAATCGTGGATAATGTGCATCGAAGGCGACAATCCTCATGCAAACAACAACACCGACCAAATGATGAATGATGGATTATTCGAGGCTTTATGCAATTCATGCAACAAAGAAAGCGAGAGCGGCTCTCCATCCCCACAATGTAGGTGGGAATATCGAAACTCTCGACGAGTCACCGCTAAATGCAGTTCAGGAGCCGGGACCACCGGAGTTTATTAGAGAGCCAAACCACTAAAGGCGGAAGCATGGATAAAGCAGATCACCAAGATATTTGATGTCTTGGGATGCTCTGATGAGCAAAAGGTTCCCTTTTCCGCCTTTATGTTGCGAGGAGAGGCAGATTACTAGTGTGAATCGGTAAAGCGTACTCAACCTGCCGCAGTGAAGATGTCTTGGGAGAAGTTCCAAGAACTTTTCAACGACAAGTACTTTCTCGAAAGTATTCGTCACATAAAAGAGGTGGAGTTTATCAAGCTGGAGCAAAATACTATGACCGTGTCGCAGTATGAGGCTAAATTTGCAGAGTTGTCCCGGTTTGTATCCCATTTGGTGGATAATGAGGAGCGAATGACGCGGATGTTTTTAAGAGGTTTGAAGCCGGAGATACGTCAACATCTTATTTCTTATAAACCGTGTTTGTATTCAGATGTTGTAAATAGGGCTCAATTAGTGGAGCGCGATAACAAGTCAACGCAACCAAAAGAGAGCAGCTGGCAAAATGATAATACCAGTGAGAGCAGTCATCGAAGCGGTGACAACAAGCATGGAGGGAATCAGCAGGCCAGAAATGCTAACCACTTTGGTGGTAATCAGGGCCAAAATAATAAGAATGGACATTTTAAGAAGAGGAGATTCAACAATGATGGAAAGACGTCAAAGACCAAAGACCCGCTGTTAAGGAGGAAGGAGAAAGACCACCTATCATATGCTTCAAATGCGGAGGGAGGGACATATCACCAAATTATGCGATGTCAGTCAAAGCATGTTATAATTATGGAAGAGAAGGTCACTTAGCCCGATTTTGTCGTTTACCGAAGACAATTTCAGCTAGGATGGAGGCACCAAAGGCCGTTCCAGAAAAGTCAAAGCCGGTAGTGCAAGGGAGAGCGTTTGTTGTGACCTCCTAGAAAGAAAGGAACCCGAATGAGGTCATCACGGGTAAGCTTATCATAAACTCTAGCGAAGTCTATACTTTATTTGATACCGGTTCTACCCATTCTTTTATTTGTCCTACTTGCGCTCAACGATTATTTGAACATAGCAGGGACTAGTCGGGGAACGGAGTGACGGTCCAGAGGATAGCATTAGTAGTCCTCACTATTCTGTGAAATAGTGTGTTAATAAATGTAATGAGTACTTATTTTGAGTGTGGATATTGTCTAGATGACAATATTTGTATTAAAACTCACAGTATATATTTTGTCGTATTTTACACGACAACTGTATTATTAAGTTGTATTTGAATTTTGTACCATGTATTTGGCGACTCAAGATGGGTGATGTATATCTATTTTGGGGGCGTTAGAGTTGGTATCAAAGCTTAGAGATATGATCCCTGGCTAAGATGTGAGACTAGAACTAGGAGGGGAGAGACGGGGAATTCCTTCGCTAGTATGACCTACCTAAGTTTATTTGGTATTTAATTGGTCGGTCAGAGTATAGTGATAATATGTTACATGTCAATTAACCCTTGTTTTGTGGCAGTATCTGAAAATGACATCCGAGAATGTTGAGAATATCAATGGAGCACAGGAGACCGTTGAATCACCACAAATCAACACCCAGGATAATGTGCATCAGGAAGGCAATAATCCTCAGGTGAACAACAACACCGACCAAATGACGAACGACGGAATGTTTAGGAGCTTTTCGCAATTAAATAACATCGAGCCAAGAGGGACTCTGTCAAAAATGCAGGTGGAAACACCGGAAACTCTCGGGGCCAATCAACGCTAAATAGTTCAAGGAGCTGGGACCACCGAGTTTATTGGAGAACCAAAACCACTTAAGGCGAGACGTGGATAAAGCAGATCACCAAGATATTTGATGTCTTGGGATGCTCCAAGGAACAAAAGGTTCCCTTTGCCACCTTTATGCTGCGAGGAGAGGCAGATTATTGGTGGGAATCGGTAAAGCATACTCAACCTGCCGCACTGAAGATGTCTTGGGATAAGTTCCAAGAACTATTCAACGACAAGTACTTTCCCGAAAGTATTCATCACATGAAAGAGGTATAGTTCATCAAGTTGGAGCAGAACAATATGACCGTGTCGCAGTACGAAGCTAAATTTGCCGAGTTGTCCCAGTTTGCGTCTCACTTAGTTGACAATGAGGAGAGAATGACGCGGAAGTTTCTAAGAGGTTTGAAACCCGAGATACGTCAATATCTAATTCCTCATAAACTGTGTTTGTATTCAGATGTTGTAAATAGGGCTCAGTTATTGGAGCGCGATAACGAGTCAACACAACCAAGAGAAAGCAGCCGGTAAAATGATAATACCAGTGGTAGAAGTCATCGAAGTGGTGACAACAAACGTGGAGGGAATTAATATGCCAGAAATGGTAACCACTTAAGTGGTAATCAGGGCCAAAACAATAAGAATGGACATTTCAAGAAGAGGAGATTCAACAATGATGGAAATACGTCAGCACCAGCACCCGTTGTTAAGGAAGGAGAACGACCACCTATCATATGCTTCAAATGCAGAGGGGAGGGACATATCAGTCCAAACTGCGCGATGCCATCCAAAGCGTGTTATAATTGTGGAAGAGAAGGTCACCTAGACTGATTTTATCGTGTACCGAAGACAAGTCTAGTTGGAACGATGACACAAAATACCGTCCCAGATAAGTCAAAACCAGTAGTTCAAGGGAGAGCTTTTGTTGTGACCTCCCATAAAGCAAGAAACCCGAACGAGGTCATCACGGGTAAGCTTATCATAAACTCTAGCAAAGTCTATACCTTATTTGATACCGGTTCTACCCATTCTTTTATTTCTCCTACTTGCGCTCAAAGATTAAATTTGACTCCGGAGATATTAGACTTTGACTTATCTATGGAAACTCCGTTGGGAGAAACTTTCATTACATCCAATGTTTATAAGTCTTATTTGGTTCAAAGTGGTACCCTCACATTACCTATCGATCTTATTTCATTGAAAATACTTGCATTTGATGTGATTCTAGGGATTGATTGGTTAACTACTCATCATGCAAAAATTGATTATTTTCGTAAGGTTGTTAGCTTTCATATTCCTAATCAACCGATTATGCGAATTCCAGCGACCACACCATTAAAATCAATCACGGTTATCTCAAGCCATAAAGCTATTCGTTTATTGAAAAATAGATGTCAAGCTTTCTTAGCTCATGTCACCGATCTAAACAAAAATATGTCGATTTTTTGAATGATATTTCTATTGTTAATAAATTCCTGACGTATTCCACGAAGAACTTCCGGCATACCCCGTAACGTAAAATTGAATTTTGTATCGACCTTGAACCCAGACAAAACCCATTTCCAAAGCCCCATATCGAATGGCTCTATTGAACTTCGTGGAGTTAAAGACCAAACTACAGGAATTGTTAGACATTGGCTTTATTCGTCCTAGTACTTCTCCTTGGGGTGCTCCTGTTCTATTCATAAAGAAGAAAGATGGGAGTATGTGACTTTGTATTGATTATCGAGAGTTGAATCATGTCACCATCAAAAATAGGTACCCATTGCCACGTATTGATGACCTGTTTGACCAGTTGCAAGGAGCCAAATTCTTTTCAAAGATTGATCTTCGTTCCGGATATCACCAATTGAAGATTAGAACCGATGACATTCCAAAGACGGCTTTCAGAACTCAGTATGGGCATTATGAATTCCTAGTCATGTCCTTTGGATTGACTAATGCTCCTGCTGCCTTCATGGATATGATGAACCGAGTATTCAAGGAATATTTGGATCACTTTGTGGTCGTCTTTTTTGATGACATCCTTACTTATTCCAAAAGCCGTGAAGATCATAAACAACACTTGAGGCTGTCACTCCAAAAGCTTCGTGAATATAAGCTTTATGCCAAGTTGAAGAAATGCGAGTTCTGGCTTGAGGAAGTAGCATTCCTTGGGCACGTGGTATCAAGACATGGAATATCTGTTGACCCAGCAAAGATTGAAGCTATTCAAAGCTGGGAGCAACCTAAATTAGTGACCGAAGTACGTAGCTTTCTCGGTTTAGCTGGTTATTATCGGAGATTCGTGGAAGGATTTTCTCAAATCGCTACTCCATTGACTCAGCTGACTCGGAAAGATACAAAGTTCGGTTGGAGTGAAGAATGTGGGAAGAGTTTTCAAGAACTCAAGAGGAGACTCATTTCAGCACCTGTTCTGACAATACTATCTGGCTCAGAGGGATTTGTCATCTATAGTGATGCTTCGGGCAAAGGGTTAGGATGTGTTCTCATGTAACATGGAAAAGTCATAGCCTATGCCTCAAGACAACTCAAAGAGTATGAGAGGAATTATCCTACTCATGATCTAGAGTTGGCAGCTGTTGTCTTTGCACTAAAGATTTGGAGGCATTACTTGTATGGGGAGAAAGTGGAGATCTTTACGGATCATAAAAGCCTCAAAAATTTCTTCACTCAAAAGGAACTCAACATGCGACAACGACGTTGGCTTGAACTGTTGAAAGATTATGATCATACCATCCAATACCATCCTGGAAAAGCGAACGTGGTAGTGACACATTCGAGTAGAAGATCATATGCAAGCAATCTGAGTGCGATATTGTCAACACAAAGGCCCATTTTGTGTGACTTGCAAAGGATGAAGATAGAGTTAAAGACTCTCAGGACCCATGTGATGATGGCGAATATATGAGTAGAACCGACTTTTAATTGATAAAGTTAAAGCTGCTCAAGCTGCTGCACTTGGAGCTAATGCGTATAAGGAAGAAAGTGCAAGAAGGTGCTATGCCGGAAGCAAGAATCGATCAAGAAGGAATACTTTGAGTCAACTCCAGACTTTGTGTTCCTAACGACCCTAATTTAAAGTATAAAATCATGATGGAGGCACACAACACACCGCTTATGATCCATCTCGGGAGTACCAAATGTATCATGATATTCGGCCATACATTTTGGTGGAGCAATATGAAGAGAGAGATAAGCATTGCTTATCTCAAGGTGTCTAACTTGTCAACGAGTTAAAGCGGAGCATCAAGTACCAAAAGGTCCATTGCAACCACTTGAAATTCTAGAATGGAAGTGGGAGCACATTACCATGGATTTTGTTACCGGTCTTCCTAAGGTTTCTCAAGGTATAGATGCGATTTGGGTCATTGTTGATAGATTGACCAAGTCTGCTCATTTCTTACCGATACAAGAAACTTATACACTTGAACGCCTTGCTCGTATGTACATAAACGAGATTGTAAGACTGCATGGTATGCCAGTATCCATAGTTTCTGATCGAGACCCAAGATTTAATTTACGATTTTGGGTTAGTTTGCAAAAAGCTATGGGCACAAATTTACGATTTAGCTCGGCATATCATCCTCAGACGGACGGGCAGTCGGAGAGGACTATTAAAACTCTTGAAGGTTTCTTAAGACTCTGTTTCCTTGACTTCAAGGGAAGTTGGGATAAGTTCTTACCATTGGTGGAGTTTTCCTACAACAACAGTTATCAAGCAAGTTTTGGCATGGCTCCATTTGAGGCGTTGTATGGAAGAAAGTGTCATTCTCTAGTATGCTGGGATGAGGTGGGAGAAGCAACGTTGTTGGGACCGGAGTTGGTACGTATGACTACAGAAAAGATTCAAACGATACGACAACGTATAAAAACCTCATAAGATCGACAAAAGAGTTATGCTGATCTTCATCGAAAGGACGTGGAATTCGATATAGGAGCTCATGTGTTGTTACGTGTTGCTCCATGGAAAGGAGTTACGAGATTTGGAAAGAGAGGAAAACTCAATCCTTGATTCATCGGCCCATTTTTAATCCTCGATCGAGTAGGAACTGTGGCCTATAGACTCACTTTACCATCAAGTATGTCTCGTGTTCATAACTTTTTTCATATATCCATGTTACGTAAATATGTGAAAGACCCGAACCACATTATTGAGTTAGAACCGGACGAAATAGCGGAAGATTTGATGTATGAAGAGGTTCCTGTTCAAATCTTGGATAAGAAGGAACATATTCTACGCTCCAAGGTTATACCTCAAGTCAAAGTTTTGTGGAGAAACCACGATGTTGAGGAAATGACCGGGAGTTAGAATCAAATGAAATCAAGGTATCCTTACCTCTTCGACATACCAGGTACGTACCCTAATTTCGAGGGCGAAATTTCATAAGAAGGGGAGGTTGTAAGACCCCAACTTTTATAAATAAAGATGAATTTTCTATAAATATCATTTTTGAATATTATGGAGTAAATTTGATATAATATTATAGTTGTGGGTAATATTTATAAATTTTACAAAGTACGCAAGTTGTTATATAATATTCGATTGGTCGGGGAATATTCGTTTTAACAGGAATATTCGCATAACCAAGACAATCATCATTGGACCCCACAACGGAATTATTGTCGGATTGAGAAAATGACAAAAATATTTTTATGAATATAACGGCGGAAGTTTTACCGTTAATACTGTTGAACTACTCGGTTGTAAAAGTATAGTAATACGCGTAATTGCATAGTAGCACACAGTATTGATTATTGATGCTTACGTAAGAAGTCACTCAGTTTTGTTCAATTATTGCTACAGTAATTGCTGCGTAGTATCTCACGTTATTTGATTCAATTATTGTCGACATTTTATATATTACTAAATCAATAATTGAGATGACAGAGTTATTAATATTATTATTTACAATATTAACGATGTCTAGAAGTTCTGTCAAGGAGAGGTTTGGTCACCTAATTGCGCGCCAATAGGGAGAAATCCTTATTGTAAAGCCCCCTCTTTCCTGGAAACGATCTGGTCGATTAATATTATGAATTATAATAATGTTGATAAATGTTGTTAAAAATATTGAGGTAATTTTTTGAGGTATTTTATTACTTATTATTTAGATTGTCACTCACTCATTTTTCAAAATTATCGGAAGGAAGTTATAAAGTATATATATATATATATTTGACGTGTATGTAGGAGTGTGTGTGTGGTAGTGGGTTTTGGTGGAAAAGTGGAATGTTTGATAGTTAATGTTGGTTGTTTTATTATAATTTGATTTTGAGTGGTGGAGAATTTGATAGGTGTTGTAATATTATATATATATATATATATAATATTTAGCATGTGAAGATTGACTTAAGGAGAAGGAAGAATTGATTTGTTGGGAGGGATTGGTATGGTATGATTATAATATATATATATATATATATATATATATATATATATATATATATATATAATGCTAGTGGGATTATATGTATATAGCTTGCATGCGAATTAATTCATCCGTGACCTGCCAAATTGTTCTGGCCATGAACTTCGTCTAATGTTATATATATATATATATAATATATATAATATAATATATTTTATTTAAAAGATTTTGCTTTAGATATGGACCGTCCGATTAAAAGTAAATCAATCTGGACTGTTCATGAGTTAGTTACTATGCAGTCCATTTTTCTATAAATAGAAGCTCATTCCTTCATTATTTCTTACGCATTCACTGAAACTCTAAAAAGAGAAAGTATAGAGAGAAATAAGAAAAGTATTCTGCTTCTTCCCTACTCTTATATTCAGTTTCTTTTACGGTAAGGGGTGTTATTTCTTTTGTATTCATGAAGAGAACTTCTAATATTCTTTATTATTATTACATTGGAATATCCCATGCATGCGTTTTCACGCGGACACGTTCCATTCTTTATTATCATTACATTTGGAATATCACATCTATGCATTTCTGTGGGACTGGTTCCATTCTTTATTATTATTACATTTGGAATATCACATGCAATGCGTTCTGGACGACTGGTTCCGTCTTTATTATTTTGTTGGAACATCCTTTGCGGTCTTGCAATTTACTTTGACTGTTCCGTTACTTATTAATCTGTTGGAATAACTTGTCCATGCGAAGTACCGCATGAATGGTGATTTCTTTTGTTATTCCATTCGTTATTATACTCAGTTGGTTAAAGTTTTGACTTCTATACTCCATGAAATTAGTGAAATATCTTTGATATCTGTGCTTCATCCAGTATCTTTTCATGGAAATATTCTTCTAAGCATTCTTGAATTTTACTCTACAAAGCAGTATCGTGTTGACAATTTGGACGTTATTGGTTCATGGATAAATTAATTCTTGAACTTGTTTTATTAAATTCTTATATCATTGTCATCATCCTCATGTTTATATTATGTTGGAAGTCATCTGTGGCCCGTAGTGCATAGATGGACTTGGTATGATTATAACCAGGCATTATTCGGTGTAATCATGACCGTAATGTTACAAATGATGTGGAAAAAGTCCTCATTGGCCCATAGTGCATTGATGGATAGTTGTTGGCATGATCATGACCATTAATGAATACAAAAATATTATTGGCCCGTAGTGCATGGATAATTATGGTCGTGATACTAAAGAATATCCTTGGTCGTAGTGCAGGGTTGATTCAATGATGTGGATTATTTATTAAGTTGAGTCCCAGCGATAAAAGTGATGAAAAACCTTTTAGATCATAAAAGATGGTAGATTTTATTCTCTACTTGACTCTTTTAATGGATTGCTTGTTCTGTTGCAGTTAAACTTGATGTTGTTATATTTTATCAGTTTAACACTGTTGAAGGTTAACGATAATTTATTCTGCATTATCTTAGTCATAATATTTATCGTTAACCTTCAACAGTGTTAAACTGATAACATAGCAGGGACTAGTCGGGGAACGGAGTGACGGTCCAGAGGATAGCATTAGTAGTCCTCACTATTCTGTGAAATAGTGTGTTAATAATTGTAATGAGGACTCCTTTTGAGTTTTTATAATCTCTAGTAGACAATAATTGTATTCAAACTCACATTATGTTTTGTCGTATTATACACGACAGTTATATTAGTAAATTGTATTTGAATTCTGTACCATGTATCTGGCGACCCAAGATGGGTGATGTATACCTAATTTTGGGGGCGTCACAACAACTGTCGTGTACAATACGACAAAACATAAACTGTGAGTTTGAATACAAATATTGTCTACTAGAGAGTATAAAAACTCAAAAGGGTGAGGACTACTAATGCAAACATCTAGGACCATCACTCTGTTCCCCGACTAGTCCCAGCTACGTTCTCATTTCCTGAAGAGAATAGTAAAAGAAAGGGTGAGCTCAACTAGCCCAGTAAGAAATATTATGACTAAGATAATTTAGAATAATTTATCGTTAGCCTTCAACAGTGATAAACTGATAAAATATAATAACTATCAAGTTTAACTGCAGCGGAACAAGAAATCCATTAGAAGAGTCAAGTAGGGAATAAAATCTACTATCTTCTATGATTTAAAAGGTTTTTCATCAATTTTATCGCTGGGACTCAACTTAATAAATAATCCACATCATCGAATCACCCTTGCACTACGGCAAAGGATATTCTTTAGTATCACGACCACGAATTATCTATGCACTACGGCTAAAGATAATCATGTTTTCATCAACGGTCCTGATCATGCCATAAAACAATTCATCTTTGCACTACGGCCAAAGAGAATCCATAGCCATAATCATACCAAAAACTGTCCATCAATGCACTACGGGCCAATGAGGACTTTTTCCACATCATTTGTAACATTACGGTTATGATTATACCGAATAATCCATGGTCATAATCATACCAAGTGCATCTATGCACTACAGGCCACATATGACTTTCAACATAATATAAGCATGAGGATGATGACAATGATATAAGAATTCAATAAAACAATTTCAAGAATTAATTTATCCAGGAACTAATAATGTCCACATTGTCAACATGATACTTCTTTGTAGAGTAAAATTCAAGAATGCTCAGAAGAATATTTCCATGAAAAGATACTGGATGAAGCACAAATATCAAGGATATTCCACTAATTTCATGGAGTATAGAAGTCAAAGCTTTAACCAACTGAGTATAACAAAGAATGGAATAACAAAAGAAATCACCATGCATGCGATAGACCGCATGCATGTTATTCCAATGTAAATAATAAATAAACTAATTCAGTCCCATGAAAAACGCACAGAGCATGTGATATTTCAACAAAATAATAAAGAATGGAACCAGTCCCACAGAACGACGATGCATGTGATATATATTCGATAGAATAATAAATAATGGAACCAGTCCAACAGAATGAATGCACAGATAGGATATTCCAATGTAATAATAAATAATGAAATCACGTAAGAAGTGATAGCGTGGCGGTGCAAAATTCTCGAAATCTTAAATTTCCACATGATTTGGTGTTCACTATTCAAACATTATAATTCTATCTGACCCATAATAAAAGAAACATTAATAGATAGAAATAAATCCTCTCCTTAAGGAGTTACATCATAACAATACATAAATCCCGAGTCATACTAACCTTAAATCTTAATCTGCGAAACATAAACAATTAATCATCTTACACATCATTAACATAAGTCTAAAATGTAAATACATCATCACATAAAATAACAAGTCTTGACAAAGACTTGTTAATCTTGCCTTTGCTTTTGCTAGTAGAAGGCTCATCAGATCTTTCGTTCTTAACTGCAATGTTATTATTACACAAGAGTGAGTACGATTGCCCACAAATATAATAATGAAATAACAATATAATAACATGCGAATGAATAAAAGACTTCTGGAATAAAAACTCAACTTTTGAATCAAGAATGAATAACAAGAATCAAAAGATTTCTGAGGGTCATAAGACCTTGAACCATGTCCTAGGTTATCAAGGGTTATACTTGAAACCTTTAACAGTCATAAGATTATGGACTCTTCTACTTGTACTTAGGGGGATCAGCCCTTAGTACCATACTGTGCACAATATCTTAACGCTAATGCATAAGTAATCCCTATACAAGGTTGTTCATCTCAGTTTGACATTAAAGTCCGCACCAAAGGAAGTTTGGTTTGGATAAATCAATAAGAGTTCTGAAATTTAGAACGTTCATCAACTATGGACTAGTCGAATCAAATAAGGGTTCACTAGTCTAATAAGGTTCAACAATAAATGATATTTAAATTGAATAACAATCTCAAGAGGTATACAATAGAACAAGTATTGTATTGAAAAGATAGATAATCTTTAATATAACAAACTGAACTGGATTTATAAATTTGAATAATGATAACAAGTAGGGTTATAAAACTTGCCTCGTGCGTAGCCTAAACGATTACTACTTCCGTTCACCACAAATCCTACACACATACCATATGTATTCACGACATTCATTAGTTACATTTTCACTTAATTATTTAATATAAACTCCACTTTATTTAACAAATCATTACCCTTCTAATTTAATTACTTAATTTAATTAGAATATTTTCATTCTCTTACTATTATTACACTCGAATAAATTATTTCATAATAATTTCCATCGAATATTTATTTTATTCCATAAATATTTCAACTAAAATATTTATTTTATTTGATAAATATTTTAATAATAATTTCCATCGAATATTTATTTTATTCCATAAATATCTCAATTAAAATATTTAATTTATTTTATAAATATTTTAATAATAATTTTCATCAAATATTTATTTTATTCCATAAATATCTCAATTAAAATATTTAATTTATTTTATAAATATTTTAATAATAATTTTCATCGAATATTTATTTTATTTCATAAATATCTCAATTAAAATATTTAATTTATTTTATAAATATTTTAATAATAATTTTCATCGAATATTTATTTATTTATTTTTTTTTTTTTTTATTTTTTTTTTACTTTGGCAAGGGTATAATTTAGTTTAGTAGCATGCCACGGGGGCAGGTTTACCTGAACTCGATTCATGCATTCATGAACATAATAAGGCCAAATTAGGTCAAAAAATCTCTCACAAGTAAAAGTATACGTTCTGTGAAGAACACAGAATATGACCATAACTTCCAATTAGTTTATTTTTACACGAAATTAGATATGCCCAAACACTGTAATACATATATAATCACTACTTAACCCTTCTAGCATAATTTTAACATGTTAAAACACATAATTTGCAGAATCAACACATGTAATTTACCGTTCTTGGTGTTTTTGAAAATTTTGAATACAGAACATGAAAATCAACACTACGGATTCGTTATATCACCAAATCCGTTCATTTGAAGTTTGGTCTCTTCGTTTTAATATGTATAATTATATAAAGGTATAAAATTTATGACACAATATATGTTTGACATATTAAATTTATGAGTAAGGGCCATATAGCCATATTTCTATACTCTATAATTTTACAAAGAATAATATACTCGACATATATTTTATGAAACTGATATTATGGTTCATACAACATAGTAAAAACATACTACGTTAATCATATTAACACATAGATGTTTAAATTTATAATACAACTTATGATTATCGTGTTAAATTTGGTATGTAAGGCCATATGGCCATATTTCATACTCTGTAATTTTGAAGCAACAATATACGGTATATTTTATGAAACTGATGATATAGAAATCTACAATATATAGTAAAAACATGCTATGCTAACATATTATCACATATATATCCACATAATCAATACAATTTCCAATTACAGAGATTTTAACTGAACTTGAAAGCCATTTTGATGAAAACTTTTAAATGATGTGAATAAAACAAACTTGGTTGAAGAGATTACCCAAAGTGTAGAAGAGTTAAGATGAAACCCTTATCAATTAATTCTTCAATCACACAACTCACAAATTCCCTCAACAATTTCTCAATCTCTCTCTGATTTGCTTTGCGGACTTAGAAAATAAAAGACTTAATCAAAATAAAAGAAGACGTATTAATTTTATAAAAAACTGAAGCGAGTGGTGGTGGTGGTCGATTAACCCATCATGGGTTAACTGCTACTAACTTCCCTTAGGGCCTCGTTTGGCTGGCAATAATAGACTCCAAAACCATTTAATTTAATGATTCTCTTATACTATAGTTTAAAACATGTCACACCCAAATTACACAATAAAATCAAATATCTTATTTACTTTAATTTAAATAAACTATGATAATTTCTCATTAATTCCCATAGTCATAAAATTAAATTTCTCATTTATTAAATAGGTCAAATTATTTAATATCTAATTAATTATTAAATTAATTAAAATAACATTATGCTTATTAAATATTTCATTTAATTCAATAAGCTCACATAAATACATAATCTGAGTAATAAAATTCTCCACATTAATTTAATAACTATAACACATATAATTAAATTAATTTACCATAATTGCATCAATTAATTATTAAATCTAATAATTAAATCATCAAAAATATTTATTTAATTCAATAAATATAACAATTAAATTACAAAATCTCGTTTGTCACATCTTTCCCCCCTTAAAAGGATTCTGTCCCCAGAATCACGACTCAATAAATTCGACCCGTTACAAAGATTCTGTCCCAGAATCGCTTACACATAATTTAAGTAAATAAATGAGGGTAATTCTTCATCATATTCTCTTCGAGTTCCCACGTAGCTTCTTCAGCGTTGTGGTTCCTCCAAATTACCTTAACAGAAGGTATTACTTTATTTCTTTGAACTTGTTCTTTTCTGTCGACAATTTGAATAGGAATTTCTTTGTAAGATAAGTCTTTTTTCAAAATGTAGGGGTTCGTATTCAATTACATGCTTGTAATCGGGTTTGTAGGGTCGTAAAACCGAAACATGGAAAACGTTATGGACATTCTCGAGTGCTGGAGGTAAGGCTACCTCATACACAACTTCTCCGATTCTTCGCAGTACTTCGAAGGGTCCAATGAATCTTGGGCTTAATTTCCCTTTCTTTCTGAACCTGATCTTTCCCTTCCAGGGAGAGACTTTCAAAAACACATAACTACCCGATTCAAACTCAACATTTTTACGGTGTGGATCGACGTATTTCTTCTGCCTATCTTGAGCTGCTACTAGTCTTGTTCGGATCACTTTAACTATCTCTGCTGTCTGATGTACTAGTTCGGGACCTAATAATTGTCTCTCACCAACTTCATCCCAGTATAGCGGAGTTCTACATATTCTGCCGTATAACGCTTCGTAAGGCGGCATGCCAATACTAGCGTGGAAACTGTTGTTATAGTCGAACTCTACAAGCGGTAGATGATCATCCCAATTTCCTTTAAAGTACATTATACAAGCTCTTAACATATCTTCTAATGTCTGAATCGTTCTTTCACTCTGCCCATCTGTATGAGGGTGATAGGCTGTACTCATTCGCAATTGCGTACCCATGCATTTCTGTAGACGTTTTCAGAAGTTCGATGTAAAGAGCGGATCCCTATCGGAAACAATTGACACCGGCACTCCGTGCCTCAAAAAAAATCTCTTTTACATATAACCTTGCCAAATGGTCTAAGTTGAATATGATTTTGATCGGAAGGAAGTGTGCGGATTTCGTCAATCGATCAACGATAACCCATACTGCGTCATAGCCTTTCTGAGTTATCGGAAGGCCAACCACGAAGTCCATCGTAATATGTTCCCATTTCCATTATGGGATCTCCAACGGTTGTAGCAACCCACTCGGCCTCTGATGTTCTATTTTCACTTTCTGACAGGTGAGACATTTGGCAACACACTCTGCAACATCTCGTTTCAAATTTGGCCACCAGAAATGCTGTCTAAGATCTTGGTACATCTTGGTACTACTAGGGTGAATCGAATATCGTGAGCTATGAGCCTCGCTTCAAAATGTCTTCCTTAATCTCTGTATCTTGGCGGTACCCAAATTCTACTCTCAAATCTCGATATTCCTTCCTTGTCCATCTTAAATCTCGGTTTGGTTCCTTTGGATATCTTCTTTTTCACCTTTTTACATTCTTCATCCTGAAGTTGAGCCTCCTTAACTTTATCTAGTAGGGTTATACCAGATTGCATCTGGAATAGCTTCTCATCAATTTCCATAGGATACTTCACTTCCAACTCCAGTTTCTCCATTTCTAAAATTAGCTCCTCCTGAGCGATCAACATCATCAATTTCTCCCGACCCTTTCTACTTAAGGCGTCGGCAACCACATTTGCCTTACCCGGATGGTATAAAATCTCACAATCATAGTCCTTAATTAACTCCAACCACCTTTTTTAGCTCATATTCAAGTCCTTTTGTGTAAAAATATATTTCAGACTCTTGTGGTCTGTATATATTTCACACTTCTCCCCATAGAGATAATGCCTCCAAATTTTCAAAGCAAAACCATCTTGCAGCTAACTCCAAGTCGTGGGTCGGATATCCTTCTCATAATCCTTCAATTGTCGTGACGCATACGCAATGACTCTGCATTTTGCATAAGCACACAACCAAGTCCTTTATGAGACGCATCACTATAAACAACAAAATTTCCTGTATCATCCGGAAGAGACAACACAGGTGTTGTACTCAACCTCTTCTTCAATTCTTGAAAGCTTTCCTCACACTTCTCCGTCCAAACAAATTTCACAACTTTTTCGAGTCAAATTCGTTAACGGAGTTGCGATCTTGAAAAGTCTTGAATGAATCTTCTATAATATCCTCGCCAATCCAAGAAAACTTTGTACTTAAACGGCGTTCTCGGTGATCCCGCTTTATCACGACTTCGACTTTGGATGGATCTACCAAATTCCGTCTTTATCAATCACATGTCCAAGAAATTGTACCCGCTCGATCCAAAATTTGTATTTTGAAAACTTGGCATACAACTTCTCCCTTCTTAAAGCTTCCAACATTAACTTCAAATGCTCTTCATGTTCTTCCTTGGTTTTTGAATATACCAAAATGTCATCTATAAATACCACTATGAATTTGTCCAAAAACGGCTTGAACACTCCATTCATTAGGCCCATAAATGCTGCAGAGCATTCGTTAGACCAAATGACATTACCAAAAATTCAGTAGTGACCATATCGTGTTCTGAACGTTGTCTTTGGTACATCCTCTGGCCTCACCTTTAATTGATGATAACCACTCCTCAAGTCTATCTTGGAAAAGTATCTTGCTCCCTTCAATTGATCAAACAGGTCGTCGATCCTCGGTAATGGATATCTATTCTTAATCGTGACCTTATTCAGTTCTCTGTAGTCAATGCAGAGTCGCATCGTCCCGTCCTTCTTCTTCACAAATAACACTGGCACTCCCCATGGTGATACGCTCGGTTGAATGTACTTCTTGTCCAGTAATTCTTGTAGTTGTACCATCAATTCTTTCATTTCTACCGGTGCCATTCGATACGGTGCCTTCGATATTGGAGCCATTCCTGGTGCCAAATCGATCACAAATTCAACCTCTCTATCTGGCGAAAGTCCTGGCAAATCATCTGGAAATACGTCTGTGAAGTCCCTCACTACTGGTATCTCCTCTACTTTTGGATTCTCTTTACGACTGTTAACTATGTAAGCTAGATATACTACACAGCCTTGTCTTAACAACTTCATTGCCTGCATCATCGTTAGACAACTCGCTTGTCTAGGTGACTTGCTACCATAAAACACCACCTTTGACGGAGTCATGAGGTTAATATGCTTCTTCTGGCAATCAATTATGGCTCCGTGATTGAATAATCAATCCATACCCAAAATAACGTCAAATTCTCCAAGTCGAATAGGGATAAGATCTACGTTCATGATATTACCCTTAATATTCACTCTACAGTTCTTATGTACGTACTTAACATGGATTATTTCTCTATTCACAATTTCTATGTGCATGGGGTGTTCTAACTCATCCTTAGGCAATTCTAAGTTCTTAGTAAAGTCATCGGATATAAATGAACAAGTAGCACCCGAATCAAATAATACATAAGCATTAACTTTATTGATCAGGATGATACCTGACACCACATCACGAGACTGCACAACAACCTTCACTGTCATTTTAAATGTCCTGGTGGTCGGTCGGTTGGTTGCGGTTGGTCTCGTAATAGTTAAATCACTTCCACCATTGCTTTCCCTGTTCCTCCCCGATCCTCGCCCTCCGGATCCCTTCTTGGATAGTCCCTTGCCATATGATCCTTTGAGCCGCAAAGTGAAGCGAGGCTCCTTCTTTGGGTTAGGACAGTTAGGTGCTATGTGGCCCTCCTGACCACAATTGTAGCACACCCGCTTTCCCTTCATACAAACCCCCAGGTGAGCTTTCCCACAGGTCGGGCACACTTTGATCCTCTTCTTCTGACCTCCTTGCTGATTTCCAGTTGACGAGTTGTCAGTCCACCTCCTTTTCTGATTGATACTTCCTCCCGTGTTGCTGCCACTGGCTTTGTTATTTCCCTCATTTTCACTCTTCTTCTTCTTCTTCTTCTTCTTCTGATCCTGATTGTACTTGGTCACCGCATCGCTCCCACCTTCAGCGAGGATGACCTTTTCCAGTACTCCAGCAAAAGTGTTTAGCTGAAACATTGATACTTTATTATATACCTAGGGCTTCAGTCCTTATTCAAACCTTCTTGCTTTTCTCTCATCCATGTGTACTTGATACGGGCCGAACCTAGCCAACTCATTGAATTTTGCCGCATAATCTGGTATAAACATATTTCCTTGTTTCAACTCCAAAAACTGGACCTCCATTTGGTTCTGCAAGCTGGTTGGAAAATACATCTCGAAAAACATCTCCTTGAACCTCCCCCAGGTAATCACACCTTCACCTCCCCTGACCTTATTTGCTTGCCACCAATAACTGGCTTCAGATTTCAGCATAAACGTCGCGTAGGCGGTTTTCTAGTCCTCTCTGACTCTGGCGACGTCAAAAACTTTTTCCATTTCCATAACCCACGTTTGAGCCTCGATCGAGTTCATGGAGCCTTTAAACTCTGGCGGTCCCACCGCCTTGAAATCCTTAAACGTCGTGTTCAGTGGAGCTTGAGGTGGATTATTCATCGCTCCAGCTAGTAAGTTCACCAACTGTTGAACGGGGTCAGCATTGGCGTTGTTGTTGTTGTTGTTATTCGTTGACCCTTCCTGGGCTGGTCGATGATTTGGTCGTCTTCTCGGCGGCATGTTTCTGATAAGAATATACGCTTATTAGGTCTTTATTCAATTCTTTAAATATTTAAGGCTTAACTAAAACATTTAAACATAATCACTTAACACATTATCTCAATAAACCCTGATATATTTATTCAAATCAAAAGTTTTAACATTAAATGATAGCATCATTGCTATTTACATCAACTATCCCGAGATAAAGAATCTACAGGATTTAAAACATTAAAATATTCCTTTGTTTATAAACACATCAGAATTTACATCTAACATGAGATAAGTTTTTCACATAATTAAACAAATCATATCATTGCTTGTTAAGGGGCTGAATAGCCTTTCTACGTTCCTCTTCCATGATGCGGGACATCGTCCGACGATCTAGCATATACGATGGTAGTCCTTCGAACTGGATTGGGTATCCCATAACTCGATCCTGGGCCTCATCCATTGCATTTTGAAGTGTAGAGTACGTCTCCCCAAGCTTAGCCTTCTTCGCACGACAATCCTCTTCTGAAAGATCAACACGACGTGATTATCTTACCCACCCCTCCTCTGTTATGGTCAGTCTTTCTGAGCTCTCTTTCAGTTCCTTCTTCAACTTTTCTATTTCTTCAGACTTCTCCTCGGTTTGACCCTTCTCGTGAACCAAATCCCACTCCACGTTCCCTAGACGTGTGTGAAGAGTCACAACCTCCCTATCCTTATGCTCGATGGTAATCTGCTGAATAATTGCCTCGCTCGGTCGAGATCCTCGAATAATGTCACGTAACTCTCTATGTTACTATCCATATAAATCGTCAGACATCTCAACATCAATGGAGTTCGGTGGGAACTCCTCTTCTTCTCTTCCTCTTCGAGATCCTCCTCGGATCGGTCTCGTGCTCATGCTCCCGACCAACAACAAGATCAATGGAGATGGCTCACTCACTAACCGCTGCCCCCGATGACATGAATGTCTCGGGGCTCCTCCTCTAGAGGTACTCAGGGGTTCCTCCTCCCTAGCTCGACTAGCTCCTCCAACATCCGACATCCTGACAACACAGTTTCAAGTTTTAGTTACTAAGTCGTACTAGTGAACACATAATTTAACACATAAGCACATAAAGTCTTTTAGTATCTTCAATGAATTAAGAAATTCATTTCTTAGAACTTGATAAGAGTTTTCCATCACTATATTCTTCCTATAAGGCTACTACCTAAGGTTGTTTCCCCACCTAAGGTTCATAATCTACAACTTTGATACCAACCTGTGACACCCCCAAATCCGGGTACTTCAATTTCCACATGATTTGGTGTTCACTATTCAAACATTATAATTCTATCTACCCATAATAAAAGAAACATTAATAGATAGAAATAAATCCTCTCCTTAAGGAGTTACATCATAACAATACATAAATCTCAGGTCATACTAACCTTAAATCTTAACTGCGGAAACATAAACAATTAATCGTCTTACACATCATTAACATAAGTCTAAAACAGAAATACATCATAACATAAAATAACAAGTCTTCAGCACTTGTTAATCTTGCCCTTGCCTTTGCTAGTAGAAGGATCGTCAGATCTTTCGTTCTTAACTGCAATGTTATTATTACGTAAGAGTGAGCACGATTGCCCGCAAGTATAATAATGAAATAACAATATAATAACATGCGAATGAATCAAAGACTTCTGGAATAAAAACTCAACTTTTGAATCAAGAATGAATAACAAGAATCAAAAGATTTTTGAGGGTCATAAGACCTTGAACCATGTCCTAGGTTATCAAGGGTTATACTTGAAACATTTAACAGTCATAAAGACTATGGACTCTTCTACTCATACTTAGGGGGATCAGCCCTTAGTACCATACTGTGCACAATATCTTAACGCTAACGCATAAGTAATCCCTATACAGGGTTGTTCATCTCAGTTTGACATTAAAGTCCGCACCAAAGGAAGTTTGGTTTGGATAAATCAATAAGAGTTCTGAAATTTAGAATGTTCATCAACTATGGACTAGTCGAATCAATTAAGGGTTTACTAGTCTAATAAGGTTCAACAATAAATGATATTTAAATTGAATAACAATCTCAAGAGGTATACAATAGAACAAGTATTATTGTAAGACCCCAACTTATTATAAATAAAATTAAATTTCCTCTATTTATTATTTTGAAATAGTAAGGGTTGATTTGATTAATGTGGTTAGTTGTGGGTAAAATGCGCAAATATTTTAAATAAGCAAGTGGTTATAAAATATTCATTTTTTATCGGAGAATATTCGTTTGGTCGTGGAATATTCTTACTTGGTCGTGAATATTCGCATGACGACAGTAGCGACCTTGTGTGGGCCCCATAACTAAAAAGCGATTGGATGAAGAAAAACGACAAGTATAAGTTGTTTATAAATAATTGCAGCAGCTTGTTACCGAATTATCTTGTTGGAATACCCGTGGTTAAAACACGATGTCTGCTGCGTTGTTGCGCATAAGTACACACCAGTATTGCACCAATTATTGATTCTTACGTGAAGAAGGCACTACTCAATAATTGTTACGATGATAAGTTATTATTCAAAGATTTTATTTTATTGATTCAATAATTGTTGCGTTGATATTTTATAATTGTTGTTTCAATAATTGTCACTACACAAAGATTTTCCATTATCGAAGCAATAATTCATATTATCCTAATAATATTATTAGAAAACATTATTGGCAATGTCTAAAAAGTTCCATTTAAGGAGAGGTTTGGTCACCTAATCATGCGCGCCAAGAAGGAGAAATTATTATTGAAAGCCCTCTTTCCGGGAACTACTGCGGTTGCCAAAGATCGTGATTCTGTAATATTATTTGTGAGTAATTAATTATTGATTTATATGATGAGGAAAATATTGATTTTATGTGGATATAGATGGAGAAAATTTTAAAGTGACAATTGTTAAAAATTGATATTTTATCTTTTCTGATAAAATAATATTTTATTATATTATATAATAATGGTGATATTTTTACAATGAATGTGGGATATATGAGGAGGAAGAGTATTTTTTTTGCATTAAATGATTAACACATGTTTTGTGTGTCGGTGGACCCTATTTCTTGACTGAAATTTGATTATAGCTTGTAAAATCGTCCGTTTGTAGATTTCAGTCAATTTCTGTTTGGAATTTTGAAAAACTTAAACTTACAAAGTTGTAGAGAATGAAATTTCCTATGGAAAAGACATGTGGTTCGAATTTTTCTGATAAAAGGGCTATTTATTATGAATTATTGAAGTTTCAAAATTCCGGAATAATTAATTTTTGGAAGTTTTAATTGTTTTAATTAACAAAAATATTTTTGGTGAGTTGGCACATGTGTGGCTGATGTTTTGGATCAGTGGAGGTGTGCGTAGGAAATTATAATATATATATTAATATTATATTAAATTTTCTGCTTTGGTGTTCTAAGCAATTTCCTATAAATAGGGTGCTTAGGTTAGAATTGAAAATCACACAAGAAACTGAAGTTTTCTCTCTCTTTATCTCTCGATATATTGAGCGTATTTTTGTGAGTATTTTAGTACTTTGAGTATTGTTATACGGTGCAAGTTCTTTCAGCACTATATCTAGTTAGAAGTACTATCCTTTTGAGGTAAGGGATGTTATTTTCTTCGTAGGTGATATTATTTCTTCAATATCATTATGTCAAAATATTGGTTGGAACTTTTTATCAAATTTAGAACTTTTTCATGTCGGGGTTACTATTCATGAGTTACTATTCACGATTTCCTATTCATGAGTTACTATTCACGAGTACTATTCACGAAGCATGATGATTTTTTTGTGAAATTTCTATCTTTTAGTGTTGGAGTTACTATTAACGTATACGACACTATTCACGTATACGGTACTATTCACGAATATGGCACTATTCATAGAAAAATTAAATTTTTGTTTTTCGTCCAAAATATCTATTATTGATACTAGCTTTGATTGTATCCATGTTTTGATCATTCTTGAATTTTACTCCACTCTGGTTATTTATGAAGTATTTTTGAACTTGGATTGTTTAAAGTACGAATCCTTAATATTTGTTCTTTTGTTTCACTAGATTTGATGAGTGAGTTTTATACCCATGAATTGGATACATTCGGGCTTAATTTATTGTTGTTCTTAAGTCTTTTAGGATGTTTTTATGTGTTTGTGTCTATTCAAGCATGTTTTATATTGTTTTGTAGGATTTGGGACAAAAGTTACATGGATCGATGTTT
This sequence comes from Panax ginseng, assembly GCA_020205605.1. Lineage (NCBI taxonomy): Eukaryota > Viridiplantae > Streptophyta > Magnoliopsida > Apiales > Araliaceae > Panax > Panax ginseng. The sequence goes on from CM035142.1 coordinate 55,367,016, forward strand.
GGGGTGGCTAGATTCGCGTTTTCGGCTTGCCATTTACACAGCAGTCACTTCAGAGCCAATTTGACTATATCTCCTGACATTATTTCGGAAAACTCAAAGAATGAAAGTTGTAGATATACTTCTCCTCTTTCCGGAACATCTTGAATCATCAAAATTGGAGTTCGGACGAAGAAGTTATGGCCATTTTCCCAAAGGACGTTGGAGCAGAAAATGTCAGATTTTGGGCCAGCGCCGGGGCGCCCATTTTTGGCCTATGCCCAGCGCCGGGGCGCTAGGGGCGACTCAAGACCGCTGCCCAGCAAGATTGGGGCAATCGGGGAAGGGTTTGGTGCGGCCTGGACGTGTTTTGGGCGAATTTTAACACCTTTTTGACTCCAAATAGGATTGGGTTTGTTCCTAAGCTAAAAATTGGACTTGTAACCTATAAATACATGATGTAAGGCATAAAATAAAGGGAGATTACATAGCTTAGCCTAGATTAAACACTCCTTTAGATTAGAAAATAACCCTAGTTCTTATTAGTTTTGGAGATTGAAGCAAGTTGGAGACCATTGAAGATCAAAAGCAAGAGCAAGAGGGGAGCATCAGATTTGCTGACAACAGATTCTATTCTCTTCTCTCATCTTACTTTTATCTTTTGATGTCTATTCAGTTGTGGATTCTTGGTTTTAATTCATTAATTATGAACTAACTATTTTTGAGATTTCAATTGAACTTTTTATGGCTATGAACTAGTTATTCATTATATTCTAATTATTTATGTTAAAGTGAGTTGTTTATCTTGTCTCTTGTGCTTATTGCTTAATTATTTGATCAAGAATTACTTTGTTACTCTAGAAGGAATTGGAAGAGAATTCTAGGGTTAGAATCGGGCATGATATCATGTGACTTAGTTATTTGCATGGTGAAAAATTAGGTTTGTGAATTGAATGGAAATATCTCGTTACACGCATGTAACACATAAGGAATTGGGATTATAACGAGTTTAATTCAATTGTTTTGCATAGGAATATAGCAAAATTAATCTGGATTAAATAGAAGGCAATTGATCACTTGGAAAAGGGCTTTTGGCATTTGAGAATTCCTCATTAACAATTCAATAGGCATAATAATTTGGATAATTGGATAATTGATTTATAATTCATAATTGGGGATATTAAAGTCTTAATCTTTATTTATTTGAATTCATTCGTTAAAATCTTAGTTTTAATTAGTTAATTTAGTTTTCTTAATTAGAAAAACACGATTTGAGATTGTTTAAATAAAATTTGTTTGGTTAAGAATTAGTACTTGGTGATTTTTATTAAATAATTCCTCGTGGGAACGATACTCTACTTTCACTTTATTACTTGTTGACCGTGTATACTTGCACGTATTCATTGATTGCGAAATCGATAAACAAGATTCGTTTTCTTTAAAATATTTTTCATCATCCTCAATCCTAAATGATGATATAACTGAATATCTTTGGCCTGTAATGCAAAGATGAATGATTTCTGATGAATATCTTTGGCCCAGTAGTGCAAAAGATGAACAAGTGTTTAGATAAACATGACCAATCGATGAATATCTTTGGCTGTTGAGTGCAAAGATGAATATTTGATTCCAGATATATATTGATTGATGTTACAGGGATAAAATATTGACGATGAACTTTTAAATTCATATATAGAAGATAGTAGATTTTATTTTCTACTTAACTCTTCTAATGAATTATTATTTCATTATGAATATTGATTTAAAACTTGTTGTCTATTATATTCTATTAGATTTTTCCCTGTTGAAGACTAACGATAATTTGTTCTATATTATCTTGGTCATAATATTTTTTACTGGGCTTGTTGAGCTCACCCTTTTCTTTTTTGTTCCATTTTTCTTCTCAGGATGCGAGAATGTAGCGAGTACTAGTCGGGGTATGGAATGAAGGTTTTAGAAAGTCGTTTTAGTAGTCCTCATCATTTTTGTAAAATAATGTATCAATAATTGTACTGAGGACTTATTTGAGTGTGGATATTGTCTAGATGACAATATTTGTATTTAAACTCACAGTTTTTATGTTGTATTAATAAAGTTGTAGTTATTTCGCATTCATGTATTTTGACGACTCGTAATGGGTGTTGTATACCTATTTTGGGGCGCCATGGTTAATATCGAGCTTAGGGATATGATCTCTGGCGGTGATCGGGAATAGAACTAGGAGGGAGAGACGAGTAAATCCTTCGCTAGTGTGTCCTACCTAAGCTTATTTATTGGTCGGTCATAATATAGGGGTATTATGTGATTTGTTAAATTGTTTAATTAAACCTTGTTTTATGGCAATATTTAATAATGGCAGCTGAGAATATTAACGGTAGAGTTAATGAGACCGCGGAGACGCCTGTACTCACCAACGAGGAGAACGTTCAACAGGCTAGAAATGTTCCTCCCGTAAACAACACCACCGATCGTACAATGAACGCATTTAGATGTTTAGGAGCTTTTGCGATTCATGAAAAACCGCACGAGGGAGACTCGTGTACGTAGAATCACGGTTGGAAATGATAGTAACGCTGACTTTGTCACAAAATGCAAGCAGATTTCAAAGAGTCAGGACCACCGAATTTATTGGAAAGCCGGATCCGATCAAGCGAGATGCGTTAAACAAATTACCAAGATATTCGATGTTTTGGGATGCACGGAGGAACAAAAGGTTCCATTCGCCACCTTTATGTTCCGTGGCGAGGCAGACTACTAGTGGGAGTCTGTGAAACGTACCTAGTCTACCGTACTCAGCATGTCTTGGGAAACATTTCAGAAACTTTTCAACGAAAAATACTTTCCTGAAAGTATTCGCCATATGAAGGAGGTAGAGTTTATTAGACTAGAACAAAACAACATAACGGTATCCCAATACGAGGCGAAGTTTGTAGAGTTATCCAGGTTTGCACCTCATTTAGTAGAGAATGAGGAACGAATGACGAGGATGTTTCTGAAAGGTTTAAAACCCGAGATTCGGCAATATCTTATCTCTCATAAATTTTCTTTATATTCAGATGTTGTCAACAGGGCTCAATTATTAGAGCGAGATAGCGAGTACGTTCAACCAAGGTACCGCAACCAGGGTCATACCGGTGGCAGCAGTCATCAGAGCAATGAAAACCAACGGGGAGGAAAACATTCGTGGCCATGAAAATAGAAGAAGCGAGTCGGGGGGATATTTTAAAAATAGGAGATTCAACATTGACAATGTGAAGACGTCAGCACCAATAGCAACTGGTTCCAAGGGAGGAGAACGACCACATGTCATATGCTATAAGTGCGGAAAAGAAGGACATATCAGCCCAAACTGCCCACAACAGTTTAAGGTATGTTATAATTGTGGAAAGGAAGGACATATCGCTCGAGATTGCACTGTAGCGAAACCAAGTCCAGCGGGGATGGTGACTCAAAAGGCTGTCCCAGAAAAGTCAAAGTCAACGGTTCCTGGAAGAGCGTTTGTTGTGATTGGTCAATATGCAAGGAACCCAAACGAGGTGATCACGGGTAAGCTAATCATAAATTCATGCGAAGTTTATATCTTACTAGATAACGGTGCTACCCATTCCTTTATTTCTCCTGCTTGTGCTCAACGTTTAAACTTGACTCCGGAGAAATTAGACTTTGACCTATCTGTGGAAACTCCGTTAGGAGAAACTTTCATCACATCCACTGTTTATAAATTTTGTTTGATCCAAGTTGGCACCATCACATTACCTATTGACCTTATCTCTTTAAAGATACTTGCATTTGACGTGATTTTAGGGATTGATTGGTTAACTACTCATCATGCCAAAATTGATTATTTTCGTAAGGTTGTTAGTTTTTATATTCCTAACCAACCTGTTGTGCGAATTCAAGCAACTAAGCCATTAAAATCAATCACTATTATATCAAGTCATAAAGCTATTCGTTTATTAAAAAACGGATGTCAAGCTTTCTTAGCCCATGTTATGGATTTGAATAAAGACACGCCGATTTGAATAATATTCCGTTGTTATTGACTTTCCCGACGTATTTCACAAGAACTTCCCTTGCCTACCCCGAACGTGAAGTTGAATTCTTTATTGACCTTGAACTCGTACAAAGCCCATTTCTAAAACCCCATATCGAATGGCTCCTATTGAACTTCGAGAGTTAAAGGTCCAACTACAAGAGTTGTTGGACATCGGTTTCATTCGTCCTAGTACATCTCCTTGGGGTGCTCTTGTTTTATTTGTAAAGAAGAAAGACGGGAGTATGCAACTTTGTATCGATTACAGGGAATTAAACCATGTCACTATCAAGAATAGGTATCCGCTACCTCCCATTGATGACCTATTTGACCAGTTGCAAGGAGCACAATTCTTTTTAAAAATTGATCTTCGCTTCGGATATCATCTCTTTCAAGGTTAAAAGCGAGGATATTCAAGACCTTTTCGAACTCCGAGACGGGCATTATGAATTCCTAGTCATGTCCTTTGGATTGACTAATGCTCCTGCAGCTTTCATGGATATGATGAACCGAGTATTCAAGGATTATTTGGATCAGTTCGTTGTTGTCTTTATTGATGACATCCTCATACATTCCAAAAGCCGTGAAGATCATGAGCACCATTGAAGCTGGTACTGTAAAGGCTTCGTGATAACAAGCTATATGCCAAGCTGAAGAAATGCGAGTTCTGGCTTGAGGAAGTAGCATTCCTTGGGCATGTGGTGTCAAAACATGGAGTATCTGTTGACCCGACGAAGATTGAAGCAATACAAAGTTGGGAGCAACCGAAATCGGTGACCGAAGTACATAGCTTTTTGGGCTTAGTTGGTTATTATTGGAGATTTGTGGAAGGATTTTCTAGAATCGCTACTCTGTTAACTCAGCTGACTCGTAAAGATACAAAATTCATATGGAGCGAGGGATACGAGAAGAGTTTCTAAGATCTCAAGAGGAGACTCGCTTTAAGACTGTTTCGACAATACCATCCGCATGATGGATTTGTTATCTGAAATGATGCTTCGTGAAAAGGGTTAGGATGTGCTCTCATGCAACGTGGGAAAGTCATAGCCTATGCCTCGTGACAACTTAAAGAATATGAGAGGAATTATCCTACTCATGATCTAGAGTTAGCGGCCCGATCGTTGCCGCTTAAAGATCTGGAGGCACTATCTATATGGGGAAAAAGTGGAGATATATTCAGACCATAAAAGCCTTAAATATTTCTTCACCCAAAAAGAACTTAACATGCGGCAATGACGTTGGCTCGAGCTATTGAAAGATTATGACCACACTATTCAATACCATCTTGGAAAAGCGAACGTGGTAGCTGACGCATTGAGTAGAAGATCATACGCGGGAACAAATGTGATGTTGTTAAAACAAAGGCCCATTTTGTGTGATTTACAAAAGATGAAGATAGAATTCAAGACTCCGGGGACCCATGTAATGATGTCAAGTATACGTATAGAACCAACTTTAATTGAGAAAGTTAAAGTTGCTCAAGCCATAGACCCGGAGCTGATGATTATGAAGAAGAAAGTACAAGAAGGTGCTATTTCAGAAGCAAGAATCGATGAAGAAGGAATACTTCGAGTCCACTCCAGACTTTGTGTTCCTAATGATTCTGATTTGAAGTACAAGATCATGATGGAGGCACACAATACACCATTTGCAATCCATCCTGGAAGTACCAAAATGTATCGTGATCTTCGATATACATTTTGGTGGAACAATATGAAGAGAGAGATTGCAAAGTTTATCTCGATGTGTTTAACTTGTCAACGTGTAAAGGCGGAGCATCAAGTTCCAAAGGGTCCATTACAACCACTTGAGGTTCCGAAATGGAAGTGGGAACACATTACCATGGATTTCGTTACGGGTCTTTCCACGGTATCTCAAGGCATAAATGTTATTTGGGTTATTGTTGATAGATTAACCAAGTCTGCTCATTTCTTGCCGATACGGGAGACTTATTCCCTTGAACATCTTGCTAGTATGTACGTGAATGAGATTGTGAGGTTGCATGGCATGCCAGTATCCATAGTTTCGGATCGTGACCCAAGATTCACTTCAAGATTTTGGGTTAGCTTGCAAAAAGCTATGGGCACGGATTTACGATTTAGTTCGGCATACCATCCTCAAACGGACGGACTATCAGAGAGGACTATTCAAACTCTTGAAGATCTATTAAGACTTTGTGTCCTAGATTTCAAAGGGAGTTGGGATAAGTACCTACCATTGGTGGAATTCTCCTACAACAACAGTTATCAGGCAAGTATAGGTGTGGCTCCATTTGAAGCATTGTATGGACGAAAGTGTCGCTCTCTAGTATGTTGGGATGAGGTAGGAGAAGCAACGTTGTTGGACCAGAGTTGGTTCGAATGACTATAGAGAAGATCCAAACGATTCGATAACGTATACAAACGGCACAGGATCGACAAAAGAGTAATGCAGATCTTCATCGAAAGGACGTGGAATTTAGTATTAGGGATCATGTATTGTTGCGTGTGGCTCCATGGAAGGGAGTTACAAGATTTGGGAAGAGAGGAAAGCTCAATCCACGATTTATTGGTCCATTTCAAATTCTTGACCGAGTAGGAAATGTGGCCTATAGACTCGCGTTACCTCCAAGTATGTCTCGTGTTCATAATGTTTTTCATATATCTGTGCTTCGTAAATATGTGAAAGACCCAACCACGTTATTGAGTTAGAACCCTGATGAGATAGCCAAGACTTAACGTATGAAGAGGTACCGTCAAGATTTTGGATAGAAGGAGCATGTCCCACGACGAAGGTCATACCACAAGTTAAAGTTTTGTGGAGAAACCATGCTATTGAGGAAATGACACGGGAGTTGGAAACGGAAATGAAAGCGAGGTATCCTCATCTTTTCAAACACTGTGCGCGCACGTCAATTTCGAGGATGAAATTTCATAAGGAGGGGTTGTAAGACCCCAACTTATTATAAATAAAATTAAATTTTCTCTATTTATTATTTTGAAATAGTAAGGGTTGATTTGATTAATGTGGTTAGTTGTGGGTAAAATGCGCAAATATTTTAAATAAACAAGTGGTTATAAAATATTCATTTTTTATCTGGAGAATATTCGTTTGGTCGTGGAATATTCTTACCGTCAGAATATTCGTGCATTTACGCCAAGAACCTTGTGTGGGCTCCATAACTAAAGCGATTGGATGAAGAAAACGACAAGTATAAGTTGTTTATAAATAATGGCGCAGCTATTACCAATTATCTTTGTTGGAATACCCTATGGTTAAAACACGAGAATACGCGTTGTTGCATAAAGATGGCACATGTAACATTCCGTTTTTTAAGTGTAAGTTATAAATATTTATTGGATGTGTTTATTATTGAATAAATAATTGTTCAATTTGATTGAGTTGATTTAGTTAATTATTTATTTGTTAAATAATTAATGTGTTATGTGGATTGACTTATATGATTAAGTGAATTATTTAATAAATTGTTATTAAATAAAGTATGACAAATAGCTATGTTATAAAAAGTTATTAAAATAAATTAAAGTCATTTTAATTTAGTTTTGCCAAACAAGGTGTAAGTATATTAATCCTTTATTTTATAAATGGTTTGCCAAACAAAGCCCTATGGCTTTTGGATTTTTGAAATTTAAATTGTTTATAAGATAAACTAAATAAATAATATATATATATATATATAGATATATATATATATATATATATATATATATATTTATAAGTGGTACGTTATATATTTTATAACCGATGTTAGTATTGATTAGGCTTATTATGGCCATGTCAGTTTTATGTTACACGTATTGGTTATCGGTTGAGTTACGTTGTTAGTAGTCTAAATTATTACTGAGAAAAGAAAGAAAGGCTAGAGAGAGTTTTGAGAAAAAGAAAGAAGTTCAGAGTTTTGAGAGAGTTTGAGAGAAAAGCCTGATTTTAAAAGTAAGCTCATTAACAAAGATTTGTAAGCAAAAAAAAAAAGGTGGGTTTCTCTAACCTTAATATATATGTACATATATATATATATATATATATATATATATATATATATATATATATATATATATATTTTATGGTTTTATGATGCCTTTTGTCTTTGTTCTTCAACTTTATTGTGTAAAAAGATTTTTACAAAACTCTCTCAGAAAACTATGTTGGTATAAATTGGTTAGAGAAGCATGTGTACGTATAGTTGTAATTGTTATCACTAGCATGTCTATATATATATATGACTGTATGTTAATTACAGGCTAAAGGAAGAAATTGGTTTTACAGTGGGTATATAGATGTACGTATATAATTTGTAGAGATATCAAAAATAGTATATATTAATTGTGAAAATTGTGAAATTGAACTATACATGTTAATTTATGTATATGTTGGTATGATTGTATTTCAAAAGAATCAAATTTGGTTGATAACAGTGGAATTTCAGTTCACTGTATTTTATTTGTCAATAATGGAGTTTTGAGTTTTAACCAAATATTATTTTAGTGATTTAAGTCTTTTAAATTTGTTGTTCAATTGTTGGTAATTGGTATAGATATGATTATTAACGTGTATGTGTAATTTATATAAGTTATACATGTGAGTTAGGGCGAATTGTTGTTACAAATTTAAGACAGTAGCTTTGGCTCTGTTCTTCTGTTTTGGTTCTGTGAGTTTCGGCACCCTAGCGTCAAGTTTCGCGCCTTAGCGCCAAAAATTGCATGACCAGACCAGATTCAGCGTCATTGTAAGTCAAGTCGGTACAAAAAGCCGGACTTCGCATCGCAATGAGTCCTCAGATATTTCTCATGGCAAGGCGCCACCTCAAAGATCAACAATACAACCCATATTATAAATCGTAGCCATGCATACCACTTAGCGAATCGTTCTCAAAATGACTTCATTCCGCATAAAAAGTCTAAAATTTTGATAATAATACTATAAGACCAAATAAATTCTGTTATTATAGTATTGTAATGTGTTGAACGAACATGGTGTTAATACCTAACGAATTTATTATCGTTTAGGAATATGATTTGATTACATGGATAGACATTGAAACCATACGTGATGTAGTGTTGATTATGACTAATCATGTCATGTTAACACATGTATATAGGATATTGTGATTTGGATTATAACGGTTTAATCTACGCGCCAGACAAGTTCTCTAACTCCATACTCTCGTTGAGTTAGTTGTGTTTATACAAGTTTTCTAATCCTAAAGCTTCGTTATGCAAATTTCATATGCTATACCTTATTGAGTAAATTATTTCCATTAAGCAACTTAATTGTATCTAGTTATTCATGATGATACAAGCTTCCCATCTCCACACTTTCGTTGAGATAGTTATTATGATTATGCAAGTTTTTCCTAACTCTAAATTTGTTATATTAGCATGCAAGTATCGTTATTCTGTTGAATCAATTTATTGTTCAAGTTATGATTTGTTGTGTATTCTTGATAATAAATTTTAAGATATAACCTTAGCTTAATATTGTTCAAAGCAAGGTATGATAGATTATTCAATTGTTATGCTATTAGAATTATTCCTAAAGCATGAACTCGGAACGAAATGTTTATTCAGTCAGGATTATTCAATAACATAGTGTTATTATCTTTTATTCAACTAACCCTTAGTTGATGTCCGTTGAATTCCAAATTTCCTTGAAGTGTATCCAGACCAAACTATCTTTGGGGCGGACTTGTACTCAAAATATCGAGATGAACAACCCTATTTATAGGGGTTACGCTTAGTTTTGTACTTTCATACCAAATGTTTGTATACAATACATGTACGAAGGGTTGATCCCCTAAGAACCTTAAAGTCATTATGGTCGTATTTAATAGTAAAAGTTTAAGTTGAAAGATTACTTATAATCAGGACAAGGTTCGTGGTCATTGAACCTCTCAAAGAATGTTTAAAATGTTAATAGAACCTATTGTTCAGTTCTATTGAGCCCCTGAATGGGCAAGGAATGTTTAAGATGTTAATAGAACCTATTGTTCAGTTCTATTGAGCCCCTGAATGAGCAAGGAATGTTAAGATGTTAATAGGACTTATTATTTAGTTCTATTGAGCCCCTGAATGGGAAAGGAATGTTTAAGATGTTAATAGAACCTATTGTTCAGTTCTATGGAGCCCCTGAATGGGCAGAGAATGTAAAAGTTATTCATTGTTATTTCAAGTGAGCCTTGTTTGCTCACTCTTGCCTGTAAAATCCTTACAACTAAAGATGGAAAGGGTGACGTACCTAGCACCAGTAAAGGAAAGGGAATGATGAACAAGTAATGAAGACTTGTAATAGTTTTGGTAGTTTTATTATCAGACTTTGGTTTAAAGATTGTAATGAAATTTATTTAAATTTTTCGCATGAATGATTGTTTGTAAAGGTTAGATAACCTGGGAGATATTATTTTATGTAATTCTGTATGGGTGTTTATTATTCAATTTTATTTATGATTGGGTAGTTATAAATGAAAGTTTTGATTACGTGAACACTAAATCTTGAGGTCTTCAAGTACAAGAGATTTGGGGTGTCACAAAGACACCAGTATTGCACCAATTAGTGACAATTGTTAAAAATTGATATTTTATCTTTTCTGATAAAATAATATTTTATTATATTATATAATAATGGTGATATTTTTACAATGAATGTGGGATATATGAGTATATGAGGAGGAAGAGTATTTTTGTTGCATTAAATGATTAACACATGTTTTGTGTGTTTGGTGGACCCCATTTCTTGATCGAAATTTGATTATAGCTTTGTAAAATCGCCTGGTTTGTGGATTTCGGTCAATTTCTTTTTGGAATTTGGAAAAACTTAAACTTAAAAAGTTGTAGAGAATGAAATTTCCTATGGAAAAGACATGTTGTTTAAATTTTTCTGATAAAAGGGCTATTTATTATGAATTATTGAAGTTCCGAAATTCCGGAATAATTGATTTTTGGAAGTTTTAATTGTTTTAATTAACAAAAATGTTTTTGGTGAGTTGGAACAAGTGTGGCTGATGTTTTGGATCAGTGGAGGTGTGCGTAGGAAATTATAATATATATATTAATAATATATTAAATTTTCTGCTTTGGTGTTCTAAGCAATTTCCTATAAATATGGTGCTTAGGTTAGAATTGAAAATCACACCAGAAACTGAAGTTTTCCCTCTCTTTCTCTCTCGATATATTGAGCGTATTTTTGTGAGTATTTTAGTACTTTGAGTATTGCTATACGGTGCAAGTTCTTTCAGCACTATATCTAGTCAGAAGTACTACCCTTTTGAGGTAAGGGATGTTATTTTCTTCGTAAGTGATATTATTTCTTCAATATCATTATGCCAAAATATTGGTTGGAACTTTTTATCAAATTTGGAACTTTTTCATGTCGGGGTTACTATTCACGATTACTATTCACGAAGCATGATGATTTTTTTTGTGAAATTTCTATCTTTTAGTGTTGGAGTTACTATTCACGTATACGACACTATTCAAGTATCTGACAGACTATTCACGAATCATTTACACTATTCACGTAAAAAATTAAATTTTCATTTTTCGTCCAAAATATATATTATGGATACTAGCTTTGATTATATCCATGTTTTGATTATTCTTGAATTTTACTCCACTCTGGTTATTTATGAAGTATTTTTGAACTTGGATTGTTTAAAGTACGAATCCTTAATATTTGTTCTTTTGTTTCAATCGGATTCGCTTTTCTTTAAAATATTTTTATCATCTTCAATCCTAAATGATGATATAATCCGAATATCTTTGGCTTCGTAGTGCAAAAGATGAATGATTTCGATGAATGTCTTTGGCCCGTAATGCAAAGATGAACAGTGTTTAGATGAACATGACCAATGTGATGAATATCTTTGGCACATTAGTAGTAAAAGATGAATATTTGATTCTAGATATATATTGATTGATGTTACAGGGATAAAATATTGACGATGAACTTTTAAATTCATATATAGAAGATAGTAGATTTTATTTTCTACTTAACTCTTCTAATGAATTATTATTTCCGCTGCGAATATTGATTTAAAACTTGTTGTCTATTGTATTCTATTAGATTTTTTCCTGTTGAAGACTAACGATAATTTGTTCTATATTATCTTGGTCATAATATTCTTTACTGGGCTTGTTGAGTTCACCCTTTTCCTTTTTGGTCCATTTTTCTTCTCAGGAGGCGAGAATGTAGCGAGTACTAGTCGGGGTATGGAATGAAGGTTTTAGAAAGTCGTTTTAGTAGTCCTCACCATTTTTGTAAAATAATGTATTAATAATTGTACTGAGGACTTATTTGAGTGTGGATATTGTCTAGATGACAATATTTGTATTTAAACTCATAATTTTTATGTTGTATTAATAAAGTTGTAGTTGTTTCTGTATCATGTATTTTGACGACTCAGAATGGGTGTTGTATACCTATTTTGGGGGCGTCACAATTGTATTGAAAAGATAGACAATCTTTAATATAACAAACTGAACTGGATTTATAAACTTGAATAATGATAACAAGTAGGGTTAGAAACCACGCTTTCATGCGTAAATGGCTAAACAATTACTACTTAGTTCACCACAAATCCTACACACATACCATATGTATTCACGACATTCATTAGTTACATTTTCACTTAATTATTTAATATAAACTCTACTTTATTTAACAAATTATTACCCTTCTAATTTAATTACTTAATTAAATTAGAATATTTTCATTCTCTTACTATTATTACACTCGAATTAATTATTTCATAATAATTTCCATCGAATATTTATTTTATTCCATAAATATTTCAACTAAAATATTTATTTTATTTGATAAATATTTTAATAATAATTTCCATCGAATATTTATTTTATTTCATAAATATCTCAATTAAAATATTTACTTTATTTTATAAATATTTTATTAATAATTTTTATGGAATATTTATTTTATTCCATAAATATCTCAATTAAAATATTTAATTTATTTTATAAATATTTTAATAATAATTTTCATCAAATATTTATTTTATTCCATAAATATCTCAATTAAAATATTTAATTTATTTATAAATATTTTAATAATAATTTTCATCGAATATTTATTTATTTATTTATTTTATTTTTATTTTTATTTTTGCCCTCCGGGGTGGGGTAATTTAGTTTGGTAACGTACGCTGCTAAAGCAAGGGGTTACCTTACTTCGATTCAGTTCAGTTCATGAACATAACAAGGCCAAATTAGGCCAAAAAATCTCTCACAAGTAAAATTATACGCTACATGAAGAACACATAATATGGGGTTAAATGCTTCCTAAGTCACTGTACTATACGTCAACTTATAACTGGGTCACTGAACTTTTTTTTCTTACAGTCAACTCGTTAAACTACATTTTACTACCAAAACGTTTGTATTTCCGTTAACAATACAAATGCTCAGGGCTGCAAGGAAGATGCAAGTGGCAATGTAAGTTTTTTACAAATGCATCAATGAAGGAAGCTGATATATCAGTTAAATGTTGTTTTTGACATGTTGCTTTATATAGGCTACTAACATTGAAAAGGAAAAAGAGATGGTGGTTGGCACTGCTAAGGGGAAGGAGAAGGTTGTTGGCACTGCTAAGGGAAAGGAGAAGGTGGTTGACTCAGCAAAAGAAAAGGACAAAATGTTATTTGTATGTACAATTTCTTTCATTCAAAAAGTTGTATTAATTTTCACCTAGGGTTACTAATAATGAGTTGTATTGTAGATGCCAACTCCTAGACTTATAAGGAAGAAGAAGTCTTCACAAACAACAGTTCAAGGCTGCACTCCACCTGCTACACCACCAACCCAGATAAATACAAGGAAAAGGCAAGCAAGTCAACAAAATTCACAGAATTCAACTAGTAGGCCATTCAAGGCACCAAGGAAGAAGGGTGGAACCCCTACTAAATAGTTGCATTTAAGTTATTTTATAGCCCACTAGTAGTTCATCAATGGTACTTTAGTAAGTATTTGGTATAGCTCTGTTTTGGTATAGGTATCTTAACTTTTGTAATCTTTTGGTATAGCTTACATTTTTGGTGTACCTTATTCACCGGAATATGGAGAATATTTTTGGGGCTTAAATGTGTATACTTTTGATATTATTAGGGGCTACATAATGTGGCAAGAAATACAGGGATTGTGTGAATTGTATTGATACTAGTTGAAGTTATAACAAGAATGATCCACTTTTTGGGCCTACTAATTTAAGTTTCAGACATTTTTTTATTCTTAACTCACAACTACTACTAAAGACACAAAACAACCATTAGTCAATTAAAATCAAATTGCTCTATTGCCACCATTAACTCAAAAATAACAACAATAACACAACAAGAGTAAAATGCTCTGCTGCTTCATTTCCTTTAAGACATAAACACAACAACCATACATGAATTACAATCATCCACTCATATGCCACTCTTAACTCACAACACAAATAACAAAACAAAAAGAGTTTCCCCAATGTTGTTTTACACTACTATTACTAAAACATACAGAAAAATTAACCATGAACAAATTAAAATGATCCACATTTTCTTGAGTTTTCCGGCTGACTGAACATTTTCCATAATCATCTCTTTTACCACTTTTAACTCACTTCCATCTTCAATCAAGCTACGCCTTTATACTTCTTCATTAGCAGTTACAAGCTCATCCCTCAATTTTTTGATAACTTCCCTTGATCTTTCAGTGAATGGAGGATCACACCACTTGAAAAATCCACAATACCTATTTTTATCCTTGTCAACAAAATAATAAAACAAAAATTTGTGTGGGAAAAATAGCTCAAACAAATGAATCTGGTGAGGGAAAATTAGCTACAACCAAGAGGGAAAATATCTTGCTCATTGACTTACCTTGTATCTGCTACAACCAACGAATATTCTACCTGGATCTAGGGTTCCTTCTTTCCAAGCTTCCCAAATGGGTGCAACGATTCCACAACGACAAACGATTGGAGAAGAAAACGTGGACTCGCGTTCAGAATTTAAAGATTTACTCACCGATTTCCTTTTATAAGAAGTGTCCACTCCACTTGAGGTAGTCGTCTCAATAAACGCATCAACGGATTGTTAGTAGCAATTGAGTTTTTGTTCGACTGATTGCAACGACGACTATGAACCCTTAATTTTGCCCCCTTATGAGTTTTCTTCGTTATTTATCAGAAATCATTTGTTGGGATGGATCGGATCTTAGTTTTCCATGGGTGGGCAATAGCTTAGGTGTTAAAATTAATTACAGGTAGGCTCCAGCTAGGATTAGATGGGACCCTTCATTTTACACGTCAGTTTCCCGTCCAATTAATTAACGTCTGTTACACAAATTTAAATTTTTGTTAGTAAAATGTAGTTTAGTGAGTTGACTGTAAGAAAAAAAAGTTCAGTGACCCAGTTGTAAGTTGACGTATAGTACAGTGACTTAGGAAGCATTTAACCCCAGAATATGGCCATAACTTCCAATTAGTTTATTTTTACATGAAATTAGACATGCCCAAACACTGTAATACATATATGATCTCCACTTAACCCTTCTAGCATGATTTTAACATGTTAAAACACATAATTTGCAGAATCAACACATGTAATTTACTGTTCTTGGTGTTTTTGAAAGTTTTGAATACATAACATGAAAATTAACACTCTGATTCAAGTATAACACCAATCCGCTTCATTTGAAGTTTGGTCTCTTCGTTTTAATATGCATAATTATATACAGTATAAAATTTATGACACAATATATGTTTGACTTATTAAATTTATAGTAAGGGCCATATGGCCATATTTCTATACTCTGTAATTTTACGCAAGAAGAATAATATCGACATATATTTTATGAAACTGATGTTATGGTTCATACAACATAGTAAAAACATACTACGTTAATCATATTAACACATATATGTGTAAATTTATAATACAACTTATGATTATCGTGTTAAATTTGGTATGTAAGGCCATATGGCCATATTTCATACTCTGTAATTTTGAAGCAACAATATACGACATATTTTATGAAACTGATGATATAGAAATCTACAATATATAGTAAAAACATGCTATGCTAACATATTATCACACATATATACATATATATCCACATAATCAATACAATTTCTAATTACAGAGATTTTAACCGAACTTGAAAGCCATTTAATTTCATGAAAACTTTTAAATGATGTGAATAAAACAAACTGAGTTGAAGAGATTACCCAAAGCGTAGATGAGTAGAGATGAAACCCTTATCAATTAATTCTTCAATCACACAACTCACAAATTCCCTCAACAATTTCTCAATCTCTCTCTGTGATTTGCTTTGCTAGACTTAGAAAATAAAAGACTTAATCAAAATAAAAGAAGACGTATTAATTTTATAAAAGAACTGAGCGCAGAGTGGTGGTCAGTTAACCCATCATGGGTTAACTGCTACTAACTTCCCTTAGGGCCTCGTTTGGCCAACAATAATAGACTCCAAAACCATTTAATTTAATGATTCTCTTATACTATAGTTTAAAACATGTCACACCCAAATTACACAATAAAATCAAATATCTTATTTACTTTAATTTAAATAAACTATGATAATTTCTCATTAATTCCCATAGTCATAAAATTAAATTTCTCATTTATTAAATAGGTCAAATTATTTAATATCTAATTAATTTTTAAATTAATTAAAATAACATTATGCTTATTAAATATTTTATTTAATTCAATAAGCTCACATAAATACATAATCTGAGTAATAAAATTCTCCACATTAATTTAATAAATATAACACATATAATTAAATTAATTTACCATAATTGCATCAATTAATTATTAAATCTAATAATTAAATCATCGAAAATATTTATTTAATTCAATAAATATTACAATTAAATTACAAAATCTCGTTTGTCACAGTTTGCCACTTATCAAGTCAATACGGATGAGCATAAGGCGAGAAGGTTCGAACAAGGATTGAAACCCTGGCTATATAGCAAGGTTTCATTGTTCAAGTTAAATACATTTACGGCTATACTGGAAAAGGCAATTATCGCGGAAGGTGGAAACGATGCCTTGACCAAGTACAACCAAGAACAGAAGAAAAGGAAGAATGATAATGAGAATAAGGCTGATGGAAGTAACAATCAAAAAAGGAAGTGGAGTGCGAATTCGGTTGCGGGAGGACAGCAAGGAAGTTAGCAGAAGAAAAAGTTTGAAGCTTGCGCTACTTGTGGAAAGAACCATGATGGGGTATGTTTGAAGGGAATGCAGGTGTGTTTCAACTGTGGTCAGAAGGGACACATTGCACCAAATTGTTTTAGCCCGAAGAAAGGAGCATGTTTTACCTGCGGTTCGAAGGATCACATGGCTCGTGATTGTCCTAAAAATCCAACAGGGAGTGCAAGTGGAGGAAATGGAAACAACAACGGTGGTGGTGCATTGACTATCACTGGAACACCTCAGTCAAACTGACCTACTGCGAGAACTTTCAATATGACCGTGCAGGATGCTGTTCAGTCTAAGGATGTGGTGTCAGGTATCATTCCGATTAATGATATTAATGCTTATGTACAGTTTGATTCGGGTGCTACTTGTTCATTTATATCCGATGAATTTGCTCAAAACTTAGATTTACCTCAGGAAGAATTAGATTATCCTTTGAACATAGAGATTGCAAATAGGGAAGTGATTCCTGTTAGGTTCATATATAAGAATTGTAGAGTGGTTATAAAGGGTCAAGAGATAAGGGTTGACTTGATACTAATTTGATTGGGTGAGTTTGATGTTATCCTGGGAATGGATTGGTTATTCAATCACGGAGCAGTAATTGATTGCCAAAGAAAGTGTGTTAACCTTATGACTCCGTCAAAGGTTGTGTTCTATGGCAGCAAGTCACCTCGATAAGCAAGTTGTTTGACGGTGATGCAAGACAAGAAGTTGTTAAGACAAGGATGTGTAGGATATTTAGCCTACATAGTTGATACACAGAAGAAGAATGCAAAGTTAGAAGAGATTCCAATCATAAGAGATTTTGCAGACGTATTTCCAGACGATTTGCCGGGTCTTCCACTAGATCGATAAATCGAGGTCGTTATTAATGTGGTACTAGGAACGGGTCCGATATCTAAGGCACCATACAGAATGGCCCCGATAGAGATAAAGGAGTTGATGGTGCAATTGCAAGAATTGCTCGATAAGGAGTATATCCAGCCGAGCGTATTGCCATGGGGAGCACCAGTGTTATTTGTTAAGAAGAAAGATGGATCGATGCGGCTCTGCATTGATTACAGAGAATTGAATAAGGTCACGATTAAAAATAATTATCTGTTACCAAGAATCGACGACCTGTTTGATCAACTGAAGGGTGCGAGGTATTTTTCAAAGATAGATTTGAGGAGTGGTTATCATCAACTGAAGGTGAGGCCAGAAGACGTACCAAAGATGGCATTCAGAACTCGGTATGGTCATTACGAGTTTCTGGTTATGTCATTTGGTTTAACCAATGCATCTGCAAGCGTTCATGGATTTGATGAATAGGGTGTTTAAACCATTCTTAGATAAATTTGTGGTGGTGTTTATTGATGATATCCTGGTGTATTCTAAGACCAAGGAAGAACATGTTGAACACTTAAGAGTGACGTTGGAGACATTAAGAAAAGAGAAGTTGTACGCAAAATTTTCAAAATGTGAGTTTTGGTTGGAATGTGTACAGTTTCTCGGGCATGTTATTGATAAAGACAGAATTTCGTTTGATCCATCAAAAGTTGAAGCTGTAGTAAACTGGGATCAGTCGAAGACACCGTCAGAGATAAGGAGTTTCTTAGGGTTGGCAGGTTACTATAGGTGTTTTATTCAAGACTTTCTAAGATAACGACCCCATTGATGAATTTAACCAGGAAGGCAGTTAAGTTTGTTTGGACGAAGAAGTGTGAGGAAAGTTTTCACGAATTGAAGAAAAGGTTGAGTACGACACCTGTGTTGTCATTGCCTAATGATACATGGAATTTTGTTGTGTATAATGACGCATCGCATAAAGGACTAGGCTGTGTGCTTATGCAGAACATCAGAGTTATCGCATATGTATCACGTCAATTAAAAGATTACGAAAAGGGTACCCGACTCATGACTTAGAGTTGGTTGCGGTGGTGTTTGCCCTGAAGATTTGGAGATATTATCTTTATGGAGAAAGGTGTGAAATATATACTGACCATAAAAGTTTGAAGTATATCTTTACACAAAAAGATTTGAATATGAGGCAGAGAAGATGGTTGGAGCTGATCAAAGACTATGATTGTGAGATTTTCTATCATCCCGAAAAGGCGAATGTTGCTGCTGATGCTTTAAGTAGAAAGGGACGAGAAAAGTTAATGATGTTGACAGCTTAGGAGAAGTTAGTGTCAGAAATGCCTAAGATGGAATTCAAAATTAGATATCTGACAAAATCCGACTAGAAGTTATTCAAGATAGGAAATGATTCAACGTTGGTAGATAAAATGAAGAATGAAATGAAGAATGCACAACTTCAGGATGAAGACTGGGAAAAGATAAAACATAAAGTATCTGAAGGGGAGGAAAGCAAATTCAAAATCGATTCAGAAGGGTTACTTCATTTCGAAGGGAGAATTTGGGTTCCGCCAGTACCAAAAGTTAAAGAGCAAATTCTGAGTAAAGCTCACAACTCAAGATATTCGACTCACCCTGGAAGTACGAAAATGTACCAGGATCTTAGACATCATTTTTGATGGTCGAATATGAAGAAGGATGTGGCTGAGTATGTGGCGAAATGCTTAACGTGTCAGAAAGTTAAAGTTGAACACCAAAGGCCAAGGGGGTTATTGCAACCGTTGGAGATACCAAAATGGAAATGGGAGCATATCACAATGGATTTTGTGGTAAATCTTCCAACGACTCAGCAAGGTTATGACATCATTTGGGTGATTGTTGATCGATTGACGAAGTCGGCACACTTCTTACCAATCAAGATTAGATTTAACTTGGATCGATTAGCAAAACTATACGTTAAGGAAATTGTTTCACGACACAGTGTACCTATGTCCATTGTATCAGACAGAGATCCACATTTCACATCAAATTTCTGGAAACGATTACAAGAACGTTTGGGAACGCAACTAAGAATGAGCACAGCGTATCATCCTCAAACAGACGGACAGAGTGAGAGAACCATCCAGACACTAGAGGACATGCTCAGAGCATGTATTATGGATTTCAAGGGAAATTAGGACGATCATTTATCGTTGGCTGAATTTGTGACACCCCAAATCCGCACTTCATTTGATTCCACGGATTTGGTGTTCATCAGACAAATATCATCTATCTATCTACCCATAATAAATGCAAACCATGCAATAGATAGAAATAAAATCCTCCCCTTATGGTGTTACAACATCTGAATAATTAATACAATCCCAGGTCAAACTAACCTTAAACATCTGTGCGGAAACATAAACAAATAAGTCTTAAACAACATCAAGTCATTACAATAACATTCTTAAAATTAAATAACAAGTCTTCATCACTTATTAGCTTTGACTTTGCCTTTGCTAGTAGAAGGCTCATCGTACCTTTTGTTCTTGACTGCAATGTTATTATTATGCAAGAGTGAGCATGATTGCCCACAAGTATAAAAATGAAATAATAATATATAATAACATGCGAGTGAATCAAAGACTTCTGAAATAAAAGCTCAACTTTTGAATCAAGAATAAATAACAAGAGTTCAAAAGATTTCTGAGGGTCATAAGACCTTGAACTATGTCCTAGGTTATCAAGGGTTATACTTGAAACCTTTAACACTCATAATTGTAGCAGTTAGGTGCTATGTGGCCGTCCTGACCACAATTGTAGCACACCCACTTTCCCTTCATACAAACCCCAAGATGAGCTTTCCCACAGGTCGGGCATGCTTCGATCCTCTTCTTTTGACCTCCTTGTTGATTCCCCGATGATGAGTTGTCATTCCAACTTTTCTTCTGATTAAAATTACCACCTCCTGTGCCACTTCCACTAGCCTTTTTATTTCCTTCACTTTCAGTCTTCTTCTTCTTCTGATCCTAATTGTAATTGGTCACCGCATCGCTTCCACCTTCAGTAATGATGGCCTTTTCCAGTACTCCAGCAAAAGTGTTTAGCTGAAACATTGATACTTTACTATAAACCTAGGGTTTCAGTCCTTGTTCAATCCGTCTTGCTTTTCTCTCATCCGTGTGTACTTGATATGGGGCGAACCTAGCTAACTCGTTGAATCTAGCCGCATAATCTGGTACCGACATATTTCCCTGCTTTAACTCTAGAAACTGGACTTCCATCTGGTTCTGCGAGCTAGTTGGGAAATACATCTCAAAAAACATCTCTTTGAATCTCTCCCAAGTAATCACGCCTTCACCTCCACGGACCTTGTTTGCTTGCCACCAATAACTGGCTTCAGACTTCAGCATAAACGTTGCGAAAGCGGTCTTTTGGTCTTCTCTAACTCTAGCAACATCGAAAACCTTCTCCATTTCCATAACCCACATTTTAGCCTCAATCGGGTTCATGGAACCTTTAAACTCTGGCGGTTCCACTGCCTTGAAATTTTTAAACGTAGTATTTGGTGGAGCTTGAGGTTGATTATTAATTGCTCCAGCTAGCAAGTTAACCAATTGCTGAACAGGATTAGCATTGGCGTTATTGTTGTTATTTATAGATCCTTCTTGAGCTGGTTGACGTTGTTGTCTTCTTCTTGGCGTCATATTTCTATTAAAATATATGCTTATTAAATCTCTATTAAATTCTCTAAATAGTTAAGACTTAACTCAACAATTTAATATAATTATTTAACACATTATCTCAAACAACTAAATATATTTAATTAAATCAAAAGGTTTAACATCAAACGATAGCATCACTGCTATTTACATCATCCACCCCGAGATAAAGAATATACAGGATTTAAAATATTAAAAATATTCCTTTGTTCATAACCACATCGGAATTTATATCTAAATACTAGATAAGTTTATCACATAATTAAACAAATTCTATCACTGTCTGTCAAGGCGCTGAATAGCCTTTCTATGCTCCTCTTCCATGATGCGAGACATCGTTCTACGATCCAGCATGTACGATGGTAGTCCTTCGAATTAGATTGGATACCTCAACACTCGATCCTGAGCCTCATCCATTGCACTATTGAGTGTAGAGTACGTCTCCCCAAGCTTAGCCTTCTTTGCACGGCCATCCTC
Organism: Panax ginseng; assembly: GCA_020205605.1. Lineage (NCBI taxonomy): Eukaryota > Viridiplantae > Streptophyta > Magnoliopsida > Apiales > Araliaceae > Panax > Panax ginseng. The sequence goes on from CM035142.1 coordinate 55,389,259, forward strand.
TTCCGCAAGGTCAGCACGACGTGAATCTCTTACCCAGCCCTCCTCTGCTATGATCAGCCTTTTCGAGCTTTCTTTTAGTTCCTTCTTCAACTTCTCTATCGCCTCGGTCTTATCCTCGGTTTGACCCTTCTCGTGGACCAAATCCCATTCTACATTTCCTAGTCGTGAGTGAAGAGTCTCAATCTCCCTCTCCTTCTGCTCGAGAGTAATCTGCTGAATAATCGCCCGCTCAGTCAAATCATGGACATCGTCTCGTAACTTCACGTTACGGTCGTATAACGCGTTGTACATCTCATCATCAATGGAGTGTGGTGGGAACTCCTCTTCTTCCTCTTCATCTTCCTCCTCAGGATCAATCTCAGGTTCATGCTCCTGACTAACAACAATGATGAATGGAGATGACTCTCTTTATACCAACTGTTCCCTAATGACATGAATGTCTCGGGCCTCCCGCTCTGTAGGTACTGTAGGTACTCGGGGTTCCTACTCCCCAGCTTGACTATTTCCTCCAACGTCCGACATTCTGATAACATAATTTCAAGTTTTAGTTACTAAGTTGTATTAGTGAGCACATAATTTAACACGTAAACACATAGTCTTTTATTATCTTCAATAAATTAAAGAAATTACTTTCTTAGAACTCGATAAGAGTTTTCCCTCGCTATGTTCTTTCTATAAGGTTACTACCTAAGGTTGTTCCCCCACCTAAGGTTCATAACCTCACAAACTTTGATACCAACTCAGCGACACCCCCAAATCCGGGTACTTGATTCCACTTGGATTTGGTGTTCACTGTACAAATATCATCTATCTATCTACCCATAATAAATTCAAACCATGCAATATATAGAAATAAAATCCTCCCATTATGGGGTTACAACATCTGAATAATAAATACAATCTCAAGTCAAACTAACCTTAAACATCTGTGCGGAAACATAAACAAATAAGTCTTAAACAACATCAAGTCATTACAATAACATTCTTAAAATTAAATAACAAGTCTTCATCACTTATTAGCTTTGCCTTTGCCTTAGCTAGTAGAAGGCTCATCGTACCTTTTGTTCTTGACTGCAATGTTATTATTACGCAAGAGTGAGCATGATTGCCCACAAGTATAAAAATGAAATAACAATATATAATAACATGTGAGTGAATCAAAGACTTCTGAAATAAAAGCTCAACTTTTGAATCAAGAATAAATAACAAGAGTTCAAAAGATTTACGAGGGTCATAAGTCCTTGAACTATGTCCTAGGTTATCAAGGGTTATACTTGAAACCTTTAATGATCGTAAGACTATGGACTCTTCTACTGCGTACTTAAGGGGATCACTTTCTTAGTACCATCTCATGCACAATATCTTAACGCTTAACGCATAAGTAATCCCTATCTGAGGTTGTTCATCTCATTTGACATTAGAGTCCGCACCAAAGGAAGTTTGGTTTGGATAAATCAATAAGGGTTCTGAAATTTAGAACGTTCATCAACTATGTACTAGTTGAATCAAACAAGGGTTCACTAGTCTAACAAGGTTCAACAATAAATGGTAATTAAATTGAATAATAATCTCAATATGTATACAATAGAACAATTATTGTATAACAGAATCATACTTTGAAAAGATAATTAATCTTTAATATAACAATTGAACTTGATTAATAATAATGAGAATGACTTGAATAATGATAACAAGTAGGGTTAGAAAACTTGTCTCTTGCGTAGATTACACGTTAATTAAACATGTTCCTTGAATTTAATCCTACATATCATTTCCATTCACAACTATAGTTAATTATAATATAATTAATCATCATAAGTTCATTCTTTTGTCTAAACTTTGGTTATGACTATACTTAGTCACATTATCACACTTATTGTCACATAATAAACACTTCACGAATACTAAACTAATTATGCATTCAATAATTCAATCCACATGCAATTATGTTATTGACATGTTAAGAATCTGTTTTAACATCTCACTATACTTCTAACATATTTTTATGTTAATTAAATTAGGTTAACAATACATTCATGGACTTGAACATTTAAATTTTTTTGTTTACGAACTGTTTGCAGAGTGGCAATTGCTATGCTTACATCGTTGTTATCTTGATTATCGGTAGCGACAATCAACCGCACTGGTCGATAATAATGACTTAGCGTAACACGTATTATAAAGCGTGACTCTTAGGCTGCTTGCGAGGTGCTTTCTGACGCCACAGCATACCATACAGAAATTGCAGTTCGCGAAAAATTGCAGAACATGCCAATTTCTACCAATTTTCTTATTTCTTACATGAAATTTGACATACCCAAACATTATAATACACATATAATCACTACTTAACCCTTCTAGCATGATTTTAACCAATTAAAACACATAATCACAGAATTAAAACATGTAATTTTTCACTGTTCTTGATGTTCTTGAAAATATTGAACATAAAACATAATCTTAACACTACGGATTCGTTATAACACCAAATCTATCCATTCAAGTTTCGTTTCCTTCGTTTTAACATGCATAATCATATATGAGCGTAAATTTTACAAAATAATTTATGTTTAACATATTAAAATCACGTATAAGGGCCATATGACCATATTCCATACTTTGTAAATTTTGAGGCCATAACATACGTTGTAATTATGAAACTGATGATATGGTTTGTATAATATATATATATAATCAAATACGATATGATACATCTTAACCCATACACAACCCATAATCATACCCCTTTCCTATTCACATTGTTTTTAACAAAAGGTGAAGCCATTTTTATGAAAACCTAATGACGTAAGAAAATGAGAATTGGGTTGGAGAGAATTACCCAGAGCGTAGAGTGAGTAGAGATAACAATACCTTTTTCAGATACTACTTCAATCACAGAGTTTTCTCCCACAATTCTTCTAAATTCTCTCTGATAATTTATCTCTGTATTTTCTTTGCTAGACTTAGAAAAGTGAAGAAAAGAATACGTATAATAAAGGAAGCAACTGACGCATTGAGGTCAGTTACTCAATCATGGGTAACTGCTATCAACTCCCCTTAGGGTCATGTTTGGTAAGCAATAATAGGTTTCAAAACCATTTAATTTAATTAAACTTTTATACTATAGTTTAAATCATGTCACGCCCAAATCAATTATCTTGTTTAATTTAATTTAAATAAAATATAATAATTTCTCATTAATTCACATAGTCAAATAATTAAATTCTCATTTATTAATAATGTCAAATTATTAAATCTCTAATTAATTATTAATTTAATTAAAATAACATTAGGCTTATTAAATATTTCTTTTAATTCAATAAGCTCACATAATTAAATACTTGAATAATAAAAACTCTCCACATTAATTTAATAAATATAACACATATAATTAAATTAATCTATCACAATTGCATCAATTAATTATTTAATATAATAATTAAATCATCGAAAATATTTATTTAATTCAATAAATATTAAAATTACAAAAATCTCGTTAAATCACATCTTCCCCCTTAAAAGGATTACGTCCCCGAATCACGACTCAATAAATTTGATCCGTTACATTCTCCCCCCTTACAAAGATTTTGTCCCCATAATCACTTACACATAATTTGTAAGAACCCGAATTTTATGAAATAAAAGTATTCAATTTTTCTATTTAGTAAATAGTTAAATTGATAAAAGTTTAAAGTTAAGGGTGATATATATAAAATTTTCAAAACACGCAAGTGGTTATAAAATATTCATTGTTGTCGGGGAATATTCATTTGGTCGTGGAATATTCTTTCTGTAAGGGAATATTCGTATGCGACAACCTGACCATTTATGGGCCCCATAATGAATAAATGCCGAAAAGAAGAAAACGATAAATTTGAATTTTTATAAATAATGGCGTAATCGCTACTGAATTAACATTTGTTGGAATACCCTAGGTGGGTAAAGTAAAATGTCTGGCGGTGTTGCATAAAGAAGACACCTACGGTATTTCACAAAGATTTTGAATTATTGATTCTTATGTAACAAGGCACTACTCAAGAATTGTTACGATGAGTTCTTATTCAATATTTTATTTTATTGATTCAATAATTCTTTGCGTTGATAGTTTATATAATTGTTGTTTCAATAATTGTCACTGCACAGTATTTTCCATTATTAGATCAATAATTCATATTATTTGAATAATATTATTAGATAGCATTATTGGCAATTTCTAGAAAGTTCTGTCAAGGAGAGGTTTGGTCTCCTAATTGCGCGGCCAAGAGGAGAAATCCTTATCTAAAGCCCCTCTTTCTGAACCTATGCGTTTGTCATAAATCGATTACGTAATATTATTTATGAATAATTAATTATTGATTTATATGGTAAGGAAATATTTATTTGATGTGGATATAAATGTTGGATTTATTTATGTGGTTATAAATGAAGGAATTAATGTTGAGGTGTTTTATCAGTATTTTGTCGGATTAAAGGTATTAAAAGATCAAATCGGTGTTCTTAAAGCTCTATTGCGTGAGTTATAATTTTGATCTGACCGTTGGATCGTTGTGATTTTTGGATATGTTATACATATATAAGTTGAGTATATGTCCACAAATTTTGAACCGTTAAAAATGAACGTATAATTTGTTATGAATTTTAAGAGGTGACTGATTCGGAAATTAGGTTTATAAATGATTTTGGTGGAAAATTCTAGAATTGAGTGGGCCCAACTTGTGGTTGGTGAAGAAATGTGATGAATTTTATTTCAAATATGGTGGGTGGCAATAGTAGCAGGTAAAGTCATCGTAGTGCAGTCAAGTCTGCTTGCAGTCTTAACATTTTCCTATAAATAGAGGGCTAAGTTAGAATTGAAAATCACACCTGAATTCATTAGTTTTCTCTCTAGATTATCGAGTGTATTTTGTGAGTATTTAGATACTTGGTGAGTTGCTATTCATCGGTGCAAGTTTTCTTGAAATCATCATATCCGATATCCAACCGTAAGTCTTTTCTTTTGAGGTAAGGGATAATAAGGATTTTAAGGGTTGTTATGTTTTTTCGGTTTACGTAATTTTTCTGACCTACAAAATTTCTGGAAAAATTTAAAATGATAATTTGATGAGTTTTATTGATTGTGTCCAAAAATGGCGATTTTTGGATGTATAGATTATGAGTTATGAATTTTATGAGAAAAGACTATTTTAAAAGTAAACCCTTACAAATCCTTGTGGTTAACTCCAAAATTGGTGAAATTTTTATTGGGAGTACATGTATATGATAGAAGTATACTCTGTAAATTTCGAAATTTTTGGATAAAAGTACAATTTATGATAAATGTCTAAAAATTCGGCGGTTTTGGCCATATGAAAAATAGTAAATGAATTTTAAAAATTCTGAGAAAAATATATGTTCAATATGGGACTATATTCTATTAAATCTCAGAAAAGAAATTTTTTTTGTACTGATTTGGTATTTTTCATGAAAATGGACTAGTTATGAGTAAATGAATTAAATATGTTATGTGAAGTAAGAAAATTGGAAAATAGGATTTTATGGCTTGAGAATCCTATATGAGGTATATGCAGATTTTTGATGAGGGTTTTGGTTATTGGTGATGAAATCTTATGAGTTTGGAATTTTAGGATGATTAAATGCATTATTTAGTAAAGTGTAAATAAATGGTTTATAAGTTTAAGAAATGTTATTTCAATATCATTATACTGAAATATTGGTATGGATTTTATTGTGGAATTTCTACCTTTTTGTATCGGGTTTACTATTCATGAGTTACTATTTATGAGTTACTATTCATGAGTTACTATTCACGAAGTTACTATTCATGGGTTACTATTCACGAGTTACTATTCATGACAAAATTGGTTTCTTTTTCTAACCAAATTATAGTTGAGTTATGAATATTACTCTTGAGATTAAATCTATATGTTGATTATATTATTTTTATTATCATATATAACATTTTTATAACCCTAATGATGATATTAATTTCTCTTTGACTTGAGTGTAAAGATGGGTAGATTATTGGTATGATCATAACTATGGGTTCTCTTTGGCCAATAGTGCCAAGTTGAATTGTTGATTGGTATGATCATGACCATTGAATTTATAATTGAATATCTTTAGCTTAAGTGCAAAAGATGAAATGATCAACATGGTTATAATTATTGTTTATATAAATTCTGAAATGATTATATATTTCTTTGAGATATTAATATATTTGGCCTGTAGTGCAAATATGAACTGTTGATGAATATATTTGGCTTGTAGTGCAAATATGAACTGTTGAGGAATATCTTTGGCCTATAGTGAAAAGATGAATTGTTGATGAATATCTTTGGCCCGTAGTGCAAAGATGATCTGTTGTTGAATATCTTTGGCACATAGTGCAAAGATGGTGCATTGATGAATATCTTTGGTACAGTAGTCTGAAGATGAAATTGTTAGTATAATTATAAATGGAATCGTGATTTGGTATAACCATGATCTTTGATGTTTCAGGTAAAGACATGTGATGAAAATTATCTTCGTCCTGGATGCGAAGAGGAATTTAGAATCACAATTATGATTATGAGTTATTCATATAATTGTGGAAAGGAACTATTGATTGATGTTACAGGGATAAAACATTATTGGTGGATTTTTAACATGGAGAAGATAATAGACTTTATGGTCTATTTGACTCTTCTAATGGATTGCTCGTTCCACTGCAACTATGGTTGAAAAGTTTTATCATCTACCATATGTTCTAAATCTCTGATTAATTACTGATGAAGGCTATTGATAATTTAATTATCTTTAGTCATGATATTCTTTACTGGGCTAGTTGTGTTAACCCTTTTGTTTCACAATTCCATTTCAGGTAATAAGAGTGTAGCTGGGTCGAGCGAGGGTAACGGGGAAATAGAACGGTGGTCTCTAGCTGTGGAGGTTCTCCCTAAGTAGTATAGAAAGGTGTTGTATACATCATTTAGTAGTTATATTTGGTGAATCAAATAGGGTGAGGCAAACCCAACGTTGGAAGGGTGTTTTGCCACTATCATACAAGATGTCTAATGACATACAACCTCGTGTCATCATAAGACAGGGTTGTGCTCATCCACTTGCTGAGTATATCTACGAGCACTACCTTTATAATCTTGGTGTTTGGTTGAAGTATAACTCTCAATTAGAGGCAATTGGAGATAATGATATGTCGAGAGAAGACTCACCATTGGAAAGAATATGATAGTAATCTTCTCGTTTTTCTTTGGGGTCTATTAGATCAACCAAGGATAATTCACGCAGCCATATGATATCTATCATAACCTAGGCGCATGACCTCCCATGTACGAAGGTTTCCTTGAGCACTTCCCAAAGATTTTAATTTCTAAAACAGTTTTTGACTATACCTTTATGTAAGATGTCATGGTGACGTTCTACCCAAGTTGGTGTCAAGAGTCACAGTTGATATATATATTTGTATCAAAACTCACAACACATGAGTTGTTGTATTTTGCACGATAATTGTTGTAATAAAGTTGTAGTTGTTTTCTATACCATGTATTTGGCGACTCAGAATAGGTTGGGTGTTGTATACCTATTTTGGGGTTGTCACATAATTTAAGTAAATAAATGAGGGTAATTCTTCATCATATTCTCTTCGAGTTCCCACGTAGCTTTTTCAGCGTTGTGGTTCCTCCAAATTACCTTAACAAAAGGTATTACTTTATTTCTGAGAACTTGTTCTTTTCTATCGACAATTTGAACAGGAATTTCTTCATAAGATAAGTCTTTTTCAAAATGTAGGGGTTCATATTCAATTACGTGTTTGTAATCGGCTTTGTAAGGTCGTAAAATAGAAGCATGGAAGACGTTGTGGACATTCTTGAGTGCTGGAGGTAGGGCTACCTCATACGCAACTTCTCCGATTCTTCGCAGTACTTCGAAGGGTTCAATGAATCTTGGGCTTAATTTCCCTTTCTTTCCGAACCTGATATTTCCCTTCCAGGGAGAGACTTTCAAAAACACATAACTACCTGGTTCAAACTCAATATTTTTACGGTGTGGATCGGCGTATTTCTTCTGTCTATCTTGAGCTGCTACCAGTCGTGGTCGGATTACTTTGACTATTTCTGCTGTCTACTGTACCAACTCTGGGCCTAGCAATTGTCTTTCGCCAACTTCATCCCAAAGAAAGAGGAGTTCTCAGACTTAAGTATATATAACGCTTCATAAGGCTGCATGCCAATACTAGCGTGGTAACTGGTATTGTAGCCGAACTCTACAAGCGGTAGGTGATCGTCCCAATTTCCTTTAAAGTCCATCACACAGGCTCTTAGCATATCTTCTAATGTCTGAATCGTTCTTTCGCTCTGTCCATCTATTTGAGGGTGATATGTCGTGCTCATCCGCAATTGCGTACCTATGCATTTCTGTAGACATTTTCAGAAGTTCGATGTAAAGAGCGGATCCCTATCGGAAACAATTGACACCGGCACTATGTGCCTCGAAACAATCTCTTTTATATATAACCTTGCCAATTGATCTAAGTTGAATCTAATTTTTATCGGAAGGAAGTGTGCGGATTTCGTCAGTCGGTCAACGATAACCCATACTGCGTCATAGCCTTTCTGATTTATCGGAAGGCCAACCACGTAGTCCATTGTAATATGTTCCCATTTCCATTCTGGGATCTCTAACGGTTGTAGTAACCCACTTGGTCTCTGATGTTCTGCTTTCACTTTCTGACAGGTCATACACTTGGCAACACATTCTGCAACATCACGTTTCAAACTTGGCCACCAGAAGTGTTGTCGAAGATCTTGGTACATCTTGGTACTACCAGAGTGAATCAAATATCGTGAGCTATGAGCCTCGCTCAAAATGTCTTCCTTAATCTCTGTGACTGGAGGTACCCAAACTCTATTTTCAAATCTCAGTATTCCTTCCTTATCCATTTTGAATCTCGGTTGTGTCCGAGCTCCGACTCATCTGACCCAGATTGATAGCTTGACCCGGCAGTTGGATCAGGCACACATATTTATTCGGCATTTGGGCAGAGATCCAGCAGAGGCGGAGTCATTTGTTCCTTCTAGCTCAGGTGCTGGCCCCTCAGATGACCCATTTGGTTTTGTCGGCACAGATCCTCCTCTTTATAGGCCTGACATCCCTGTTGATAGAGATCTAGTGACTCAGGAGGAGTTACATCAGGTGGACAGGATTGAGGACGTGGACATCGAGACCCTGGTCTTCTTCTGATGTATATTCTCGTTATATCTTTTGATAGGCCTCTGTTAGATATTAGGTGGATGTTCCCCATTCTTTCTATATCTTTTAATAGGCCTCTGTTAGTAGTAGGGTGTTTGTGCCCCATTTTCATGTACTTGTAGCTGTATAGAGCTGATTTATTAGGTGATGATATATTTAGGAATGTATGCACCGTTTTTCATTCCCTATATCATATTGCCATCCATTATCTGTTATGCATGTATCATGTTATGCATATGTATGTATGTCCAGAGATATTCGGCATTGACCCCTAGATGGTCTTATGACACGGCTCGTACAGATGTCTTCTTTGACAGTTAGCCGTATAGATCATACCCCACCGTTAGTGGTGGCATTGGGTATGTGATCGTGGTACGATAACATGTCACCACCAGATAGGGTGATCAGAGAGCGGTTCTTTGCGGCGATACCATGACCCTTTTTGGTATTTCGGTACTGCGGGATTCATGGATTCGGATGATAGAGCACCTGCTACACGATAGCGGTGTATTCCGCTTTGGCACCCATGAGTTGACTCCTACTGTGGAGGAGTATGCCCGTTTAATGATGCTGCCCCTAGACAGACCTTGCGTGCACATGGCTTTGGGAGACATGAGTAGACGATTCATGACTCTCACGAGATTGAGGCGTGAGTGGTGCGGGATGAGTGACATCCGGCCATGTATGATCTCTCAGCGTTTTCTGTATGACAGATTTGGTGTGGAGGATAGCTACTCACGACATTCTGGGGATTTCACCGTGTTGGAGGATCATTGGCGTTTGGCCAGAGTTGATGTATTGATGCTATGTGTACTATCATACGTGTATATGTCGCGGTATATGGATGAGATAGATATAGGCGTTATCATGGCCGTAAGAGCTCTCAGGGAGGGTCGTACCATTGTACCTATGATCGTGGCAGAGACCCTGCGATTAACATCCCATCGCAATGATTTCACCGTCAAAGCGTGTTTATTGGAAGTTCTATCATCTTTGTATGTGTGGTTTATGTCACACTTGCGGCCGGTTGGTACCCTTAGACGGCACGAGTATTGCTTCTCCCATGAGGTGGCTATGTCATATTCCTTTCAGCCATCGGAGTGTACAGATGCTCAGTCCTAGTCTGCATTTTTGGCAGATATCAGAGATCCATTTAGCATATTACTGTGCTCGGGGCTTTGCTCACCATACAGCTTCATTACTCATGCTCCGGGGATGGATTTCCTCCCTTTGGCTGGCTTGAGGGGCGTGACTACTTATCACCCATTGGCCGTGATGTCGCAGATTAGACCGGTTCGAGATTTTCATCCTTTCGAGGGGGCGGCGGTCGGTGTTCAACTTCTCGATACCTCTCGGTAGTGGATCGATCTCGTATATCGCTTCTTTGGGGATCGGCGTGAGCTAGCCGCTTTTCTGCCCGGTCATCCCTATTATTCCGCAGAGTACTCGCATGGATGGAGACGCGGAGGTTTATATCTACCGCAATGATGATTTTCTGATCTGGGAGATTGAGTTAGACGATGTAGAGCCTACGGAGGACATTGATACCTATATCAAGGAGGGTACCGCTGCTGGGTTACCAGCATTTCTTCCGGATTCTCCTACTACCAAAGATTTTTTGTGATTCAAAGACTTCGGCCACAAGATTTCTTAGAGCAGAGTCTTCATCTGATGACCTTTGAGAGAGATCAGATTCGATCTATGATGTCGACTACTCTTGATGTGAAGGACGCCGCCCTATTAGAGAGAGACGAGGCATTGGCTCATAGAGATGCCGTCGTCGATGAGCGTGATGAGGCCAGGTCAGCCATGGATGCAGCGATAGTTGAGCGGGATATCGCCATATCTGCTCGGGATGTAGCCATCATAGATAGTACTGCACTGAGGTCCCTTACCACTGGTATGATCACAGAGATGAGCGCTTATATCGATGAGCATATGGTCATCATGCAGATGGCTACAGATCTGTTGGGTCGTGTGGATATTCTTATCCAGGAGACTATAGATTTACCTCCTTTATCTGAGAGGGATGCCATGTTGGTCTTGCTAGCTCGCATGTACCCTGATTCGTAGATGAGCTTGTATTTACCTGCACAGACTAGCTTAGCCATTTTGTCATGTACAGTTTACATTGTATATATATCAAACAGCATTATATATGACAGGGAAATATATTTTTGGATCACTTCCCTTTTAGACATGCCTTGCTATTTGCTTGATACCTGCTGCTTCAGGGCTTGTGATCGTGATGGATTCTGAATTCTTCCTTGGTGGATGGACATTGAACTGTCTCTGGATAGTTCAGAATGGATCATCGATCTATGTATCCCTACCATCTTTGGTGTCTTGGGACTTGTCTCTGCATGGAGATGTGGAGAGGAGTGTGGCTTTCCTCTCTGAGATTGACCGCACAACAGATGGTCGCCAGTACTTCTATTTAGGAGAAGCCTAGTTAATTCCACCTCTTATGGTTTAGTGTTGCTCTTTAAGGTATGACCGCAGCTTAGATGGTCGCCGAATCTCCTATTTGGGAGGAGTTCAGGTAATTCCATCCCTTTGGTCTAAAGCCGAATGAAATGTAGTGGATTGAAAGAGAATCCCAATACCCGTTGATAATGGTTTGTGTTTTGGTAGGGGGTGAGACCGTACCATGAATGGCTGCCTACGTACTCCTATCGAAGAGGAGATCAGGTCTGCGTAGTTTGAACCTGGTGTAAGAGGTTCAACGCTGTATATGGCTGACATGGTGTAGGAATGTTTTTTGGTTGTTTTTGTTTTATGTAAGGGCAGAAATGTTTTTGTTGTTTTTGTTTTATTGCGACCGGGCCATATGAAATGGTTGCCTACGTACTCCTATTGAAGAGGAGATCGTCGACGTGGTTAAGCCCTCGTATGCAGAAGAAAAGTGTAATCCCATGTGCGGTTCGGAAAAGGGAGGAGGAAAAAGTTTAATCCTAGGTTGAGGATAAACTGTAGGTACGAGAAGTTTGATCTCAGGTAAGGGTAGCCAAACTGCAAACGCAAGAGGTTCAATCCGTTGTGGGATGACCTAAGTTGTATGAGTACAAAGGAGAAAGCCAGGCTGCTGGCTTGAAGAGTACATTTCCTTGAGGGGCAAAGTGTAGAAAAGTTGTATGTGGTAAAGGGTTAAAGAACCGGAATGACTGTGACCTAATGATGATGCACCAGGGTGTTTGCTGGTTACTTCAGACATAATACCGTTTCACGGCGTCCGAGTTGATAAGTTGTGGGAATTCATCGTCGTCCATTTCTTGCAATCTGAGAGCGTCTCCTGTCAATACTTCTTTGACAATAAATGGGCCTTCCCAGTTAGGAGCGAATTTTCCTTTAGCCTGATCTTGGTTGTCAAGGATCTTTTTCAAAACCAAGTCATGTTGTTTAAACTACCGTAGCCGGAATTTTTTGTTGTAGGATCTGGCGATCCTTTGCTGATATAACTGACCATGGAAGATAGCCAACGTTCGCCTTTCGTCTATTAGAGACAATTGGTGATACATGTCTTGTACCCATTGGTCTTCATATAGCTGAGCGTCGATCAATACTCTGAGAGATTCCATCTCAACTTCTATGGGGAGCACTGCCTCCATCCCATAGGTTAAAGCGTAGGGGGTTGCCCCAGTTGAAGTACGCATGGAGGTTCTGCAGGCTAACAGAGTAAGAGGCGATAGGTCTGGCCAATCTTTGTGGTTGGCGGACATCTTTTGCATAATCTTCTTGATATTTTTGTTAGCCGCTTCAACAACACCATTCATCTTTGGACGATAGATGACAGAGTTAAGATGTTTGATGTGGAATTTACTACATAATTCCTCCATCATTTTGTTGTTGAGGTTTTTGGCATTGTCTGACACAATCACCTCTGGTTGTCCATATCAAAAAATGACATTGTTTCTGATGAAAGCAATGATTACTTCTTTAGTAACCCTGGGGAAGGAGGCTGCTTCTACCCACTTGGTGAAATAGTCGATTATGGTGAAGATAAATCAGTGACCATTACTGGCTTTAGGCTCAATGGGCCCGATAATGTCCATTCCCCACATTTAGAAGGGCCAAGGCGAACTCATATTGTGGAGCTCCCGTGGCGGGGCGTGTATAGCATTCCCATGAATCTGGCACTGATAGCATCTTTTGACGTGGTCGTTGCAATTAGCTTTGAGAGATAGCCAATAATGACCCGTCCTGAGGACTCTCTTGATAAGGAGGGGGCCACTCATGTGGGGGCCACAGACTCCACCATGGATTTCATCCATAAGCCTTTGGCCTTGATCTTTGTCTAGACACCTGAGGATACCTAGTCCTGCATCTCTTTTGTAGAGCGCATCTCCACTCAAGTAGAACTTCATAGCAAGTCGATGGATCCGCCTTTTCTCATTCAGGCTCGCCTCAGCGGGTGTAGATCTATCTCACAGATATTCCTTGATATGCTAATACCAAGGAGGAACATGTATAAAGGAGATTTCTTCGAACTCCAAAGCCATCTTCAAAACCTGCCGATGGTAAGGCAGAAAATGTAGTTCCTTGGTTTGATAGATTCCGGTGGATTGTCTGATTATCAACTCCGAATCTCCAAGGACAGTTAACCGCCTGATGCCCATTGAACGGGCAAGTTTTAGCCCCATGAGACAGCCATCATACTCAGCCATATTGTTGGTGCTGACAAATTGTAATTTGACTAAGAATGGGATACCGCTCCCGTGCATCGAGATATTAGAACTGCTCCAGCTCCAGAACCTTCCATATTAATAGCTCCATCAAAATACATCTTCCATGATTGGCGCGTATCGTACTAATGGTGTTGCTGTACTGTCATTACTCCTTCATCGGGGAAATATGTCTCCAAGGGTTTGAAATCCCCTGAAGGTGCAGCGGCCAGTTGATCCACGATTCCTTAACCTTTGATGGACTTTTGAGTCACATATACGATGTCAAATTGTTGTAGGATCAACTGCCATCTAGACAGCCAGCAATCTAACATGGGTTTGTTGAACACGTACTTGAGAGGATCCACGCGGGATATGAGATGGGTTGTGTGACCATGGAGGTAATGTTGTAACCTCATAGAAGCCCATGCTAAAGCACAACACGTCTTTTCAATCAGAGTGTACTTGTGTTCACTGCTGCTGAACCTTTTGCTAAGGTAATAGATAGCTCGTTCTTGGCCTCTATCGTCTTTTCGCTCGCTTCAAAGATACGTACCTGTGGCATTGTCACTTCTGAGACGTACATGAATAGGGGAACATCATCCTCAGGTGGTACCAAGACGGAGCTTTGACTAGCTATTTCTTGATTGTAAGGAAGGCATTACGCACTCATCATTCCATTTCATGGAGGAGTTCTTCCTTAATAGCTTGAAGATTGGCTCACAGGTTGCTGTGAGTTGGGAGATAAATCTGCTGATGAAGTTGATTCTTCCCAAAAATTCCTGTATTTCCTTCTCTGTCTGAGGAATGGGAATTTCGGTGATGTCTTGGATTTTAGCGGGATCCACTCAATCCCCTTTGTGGTGACTAGAAATCCTAGCAACTTGCCTGATTTGACGCCAAAGGCGCACTTAGCTGGATTCAACTTCAAGTTGTACTTACACAACCTGTTGAACAACTTTCTGAGATGGTCTAGATGGTCATCCTCCTTCCGGGACTTGACAATGATGTCATCCACGTAGATCTCAATCTCTTTATGCATTAAGTCATGGAAAAGAGCCATCATAGCTCGTTGATAGGTAGCTCCGGCATTTATGAGGCCGAATGACAACCATCTATAGCAAAAAGTTCCCCAAGGAGTGATGAAAGAAGTCTTCTCACGATCTTCCTTGGCAACCATGATCTGATGGTACCCAGCAAAGAAATCAGCAAAGGAGTACATGTCGTACTGCGCAGTATTGTCAATGAGAATGTGGATAAATAGCACGGGAAAGAAATCTTTTAAGCAAGCTTTATTCAAGTCCCGGTAATCCACGCAAACTCGCACCTTCCCTCCAAGTTTAGGTACAGGCACGATGTTGGATATCCACTCAGGATATGTAGACACCATGATGATGCCAACTTGAAATTGTTTCACAATTTCTTCTTTCACCTTTAAACTCCACTCAGTTTTTAATCGCCTGAGTTTCTGCTTGACTGGCTTAAATCCCTCTTTAATGGGAAGGCGATGAAGGACAATGTCAGTGGATAAACCCACCATGTCTTCATGAGACCATGGAAACACATCCTGGAATTGGGTTAATAGCGTAACCATGTCATTCCGTTGGTTTGGGGTAAGGTCTGAACCAATCTGGATTAACTTAGGGCTTTCTAAGGTTCCGAGATTGAAAGAAGTGGTTTGATCAAGGTTGGGTTTGGGTTTGTCTTTGACCCATTCTTGAATTTCTAGAGGCACCTCAATGTCATCCTGGAGATCCATCAAGGCTGAATTCATCTCTACATCAAAGGTACAATCCTTGTGTAGGAGAGGCATCGTATCCGCAAGTACATGTACATCTAAATTCAGAGTCCTGAAACAAAATATGCTTTCACTTAGTATATATGAAATGTGTTGATCATACACAGTGTTAGCATATACTTGCAAAATAAACTACTAATACCGTCATGAAAAAAGTAAGCGGTTATTATATCTACAGGCGAAAAGAGTTTACGCGCTTTACCCTCGTCGACCAAAGCAAGGAATGTTGTCCCAATTGGCAAGGGAAAAGTCCGGGTGGACCGCAGTGATGGTGGGATTGTCATCATCCTCCTTGTCCCGAATGATGGCCATTACGTCAGGGCAATCATCGTCTGGGGTGTATCTATTAGTATGTTCATCATGGACGATGATGCGTATACCGGACATCATCCGTATGACGTCTTTCTTGATTCTTCGTTCCTCTTCTTCCACTGCGGGATTTGGAACAAAGATTTTTTTCTCCTTCACCGGTATCGACTTGGGGAATAACATAGCCATTACATTGGCTGGCACCTTTACTGGAGGTTGTGCGGACTCAGAGTTTGAAGGCGAAGCTAAACGCCACATGGTTGAAGCTGAAGGAATCTGCTGATGCTTATGAGGATTCCTGTTACTAGAGCTGGCAGAATAGCCTAGTCCAGCTGTTCCAACTTGTTTGGTTAATTGAATGGGGTACTTGATACCCTGGCCATCTTTACCCAACCCTTGTCCCAGTTTATAACCCAACGACATCACTTCTTGAGTAGCCGACATTACCTCGGCAGAAATTTTGGGTTCGGGCAATGGTGCTCCAATAGCATGGTATTGGGTGTTTCTTATTTCCAAATCATGAAAACTAATTGGTTCCACATCCTCATTGGCATTGATGAATGGTATGTTCCTATGCTGAGAAATCTCCGGTTCAGTGTTGACTGTGACCAGGCTATTGTTGATGATGTATTTCAACTGTTGGTGAAGAGTGGAGGGGACTGCCCCAGCCATATGAATCCATGGTCGTCCCAGGAGCAGGTTGTATCCCGAATCTATCTTGAGCACATGGAAAGATACGCAGAATGTGTGGGGACCAATTTCGATTGGCAGCTCAATTACTCAGACCGAATTACGGCGGGCTCCATCAAAAGCTTTGATGATAGTATGGCTACTTCGAATTCTGTTGAGATTGATATTCATCTTCACCAAGGTATCATATGGGCAGATATTCAAAGAGGAACCTCCATCTATTAAGACTCCTGCTACCATGTATCCGGAGGATAAAACCGCAATGTGTAACGGTTTGCAATGACCGGTCCCTTCGGATGGTATTTCATCATCAGTGAAGGATATCACATTATTATTGAAAATGTGATCAACCATATATTAAAACTTTTCCGTATCCACTAATGTCGGGAGATAGGCTTCTTCTAGAACCTTTAGCAAGACCTTCCGGTGATTCTCAGAGGTTAGGACCAAGTCCAAAATTGATATTTGTTGTGGAGCTTCTTTCAAGCTTAAAACCACCGTAGCTTCATTATGACCCACAGCGCTGAGGAATTTCTCAACCTTCTCCATGGGTATTTTTCCCTTTGATTTGGTGGTGGGGTTCATCACCCGATGGGGAAGATACAGTGGATTTTCCTTCGACACTGCAGCAGTGGTATGTGAGGTGGATCCTTCACCTTCTCCATAATTCCAAGGAACCTTGCGCAAGCTAACAATAGGATATTGTGCTCTGCATGGCAAGTTGATTGGCTCGGGAGCGGCCACTTTCAAAGGATTGTTTCCTCCTTTGAGCTGAATTATTGGTGTTGTGAGTAAAGTATTAATCCCTTCAGCTTCAGTGGATATAACTGCTACCACACTTTTCCACTTAGTAGGGCTGCATTCTCACTTGCACGTAACACGGTGTCGTTATTCATGTCGCCTTGATACCACCGTCGATTAGATTTTGAATAAGGTGGCGAGTGCCCAACATTCTTTTGTGTTGTGTGACCATGAGGCTGGGAGTGGTATTGACATACTCCATCGAGTTGTCACCGTCCCCAAACGGGGTTGATTGGAGGTAGAAGGAACCGATCCTTCCTTCATTGATTAACATGTGAAGGATTTCCTCCATGGGTTGGCCCAAATAGGTGAATTCCCGTTTGTTGGCGAAATCCCGACGGGCTTTGGCATTTGCTCTCTTCGTCACTTTGTCTTCCAACATTTCATTTTCTGAAAGTGACGAGGGAATATTCATGACAATAGGTAGGAGACTGGCATGCTCCTGGCTGATTAACTACCGAGTCACTTGATGCTGATAAGTCACCAGTTCCGCCAATTGCTCAATTTGTTTGCCGAGAGCTTTGATCTTTGGTTCCATTGTGAACTGGAACTTAGCATAATCCCATCTATCATCACCGTCTTTTTTGGTCTGGGAGGAATCACAGCTTAAGTTGGAACTCTGTCCACTGCTCCAATTAATCATGTTGACCTCTTCTTCTTTGTGTTGAGGAAGAGGGTTATCTTGTACATGAGGTTGATCGGGTTTGGTGACTACGATCTCCCCGTTGTCTATTAGGTCCTGGATCTTGTGTTTCAAGGCCCAACAATCCTGAGTATCATGTCCAAGTGCCCCAGCATGATAAGCACATTTCCTAGCAGCATTGAAACCTCATCCATTAGGGTTGGCTGGTGGAAGAAGATGCGTAATTTTCTTCTGTGTTGTTAGAAGATTAAGAATGTTCTCGAGGGTATCCCCTAAGGGTGTAAACACTCGATGGCGTTTGACTTCTCCACCTTTTGGTACTGGAGGGTTTACAAACTGTGTTGGAAAGGGAGTGTAGTTTCTCCTTTGAATGGGCATATTTTGATTGCCTTTTTGCCCCTTTAGTATCAGGGAAACACCTTCCTCTTTCTTTTTATGGACCCACCGGGGGTTGTTCCCATAATTTCCAGATTGGATGCGATCAACAACAGCTTTGAGTGCGGCTAGGTCTTGAATCTTTCCTGATTTCAACCCCATTTCAGCCATCTTCCCATGTTTAACCATTTCAGAAAATGGTTTACCGATGCCGGCGAAAACTCTCTCATAGAAGGGAGTTTCTTGTATGTCTATGAATGTCATGACCATTTCTGATTCTGTCATGGCAGGACTAACTTGGGCAGCCAGGCGTCTCCACCTCTGGGCATACTCTCTAAAAGACTCATTAGACTGTTTTTTGATCTTGGTAATTTGATTCCGATCGGAAGCCATCTGAGTTTGAAAACTATATTGAGTGAGGAAGGCATGTGCTAGCTCTTCCCAGCTGTGGATTTTGGAGTTGTCTAATCTTGTGTACCACGAATGGGCTTCTCCAGTTAGACTCTTTTGGAACAATTGCATTCTGAGTTTTTCATCCTCTGCATAGGATCCCAGTTCTCCAATAAAGACTTTTAAATGTGTATAAGGATCCCCTAACCCGTCATATTTTTCAAAGTCAGGAGTTTTAAATTTTTTTGGATAGTGAACACCAGGAAAAATACATAGATCAGCATATGAAACACTCCGTGTGTTCCAATTCATTTGATAGGCGAAGGGTCTCTTCCATTTGGAGGACTTTCTTTTGATGTCACCATTTTTCGGATCACCCGATTGGGATGGGCAGCATCATGAGTTTTGTTGGTCGTATCCAACTGTGGTTCTGGTATAGTAATGACCGGGTTTCCCCCTTGTGTGGAGGGCTCAGTATGTACGGGTATTTTCTGACCCTGTGTAGACTGGTGTAATTCTTTTAATAGAACAACCAAATCTATAATCTATTTACTTAATCCGTCGAATTCTTTGCGAGAAATTGGATTAAGTTCAGTCTGGTCGGATGACGACATGATTGACTGTAGGCCTGTTGCCTTTTTGGACTTTGACCGGGTAGTAGGTCCGATTGATTCCCTGCGAAAGACTAGCATAGTTTAGTCCTTAGGGAAGGTGTATAATAACATGCTATGTGATGTGTCCATTTTAGGAATTTTATCCTGCAAAACGGGTGTCAGCTGTTTGTAGCATGTATGTGGACACATTGCTTCATATTTCTCATTACATGGAGACAGATAGGGAATGAAATTACAAGTAATTGTGTTTACAAGTAATTGTGTTTACAAGTAATTGAAATGAGAGCATGAAGAGACTTTCCTACATTTTGGGTTTATCAGAGGCTGACCTATCTTAGGTTACTCTCGCGGCTTTTTGGCATGAAGGTTCCCAAATCATCTCAATCTACTAGACGGGAATTTAATCCGGTCTTTCAACTGTAGCGAATTTGGGTGGTGCCTTTCCTGAGCCTCGGAGAATTAGTCTTCTCACGAGTCCAGTAATCAAACACCGACAGGATAGCCTCCTGGTGGAGGGACCACACAACATACATTCACATACATCGCGTCTCACCGTATGAAATGATGATATATGCGAAAGCACTAATATCATAAGCGAGTTTATAGTCTGAAGCACTAACATCACACGCAGATATGATGCGAAGCACTAAGTTCAAACAAGACATGCATTCGTACACATTCATCCAATGTAAATGCAACATCCACACACAAGCAGATAACAGTTTTGAAAAGATTGAAATAGCGGCTTAAGTCCTCTTACTGGAGTCCCCAGCAGAGTCGCCACCTGTCAACGTCGGGATTTTTGGGTGTCCCTTTCCGTTACTTGTTCTTTGATGTTCTGATTTTAGGTGAGATTTGTTTGAAAAAACAAGTGAAAAAGGTCTGACATGTATAATGTCGACGATGGGATCGCTAAGAGTCGCCATTGGTTTTTAAATGGTTGTACCAACACAACCGAGAAAAGGTTTGCACATTGACCCAGTGATGATGACATCGATATACTGGTCACAAAACCGAGATTCATTTAGGGTCCGGGGGACTTGGTTATGCTGGGGAAGGTGTTAGGAACCCCAGACATCCGTGTTACCACGGTGACCGCCTCTTTTCAAAAACTATTATCTGAGTGTGTGTGTGTGTGGGGAAGTCATGTCTTTGTTATATGAAAGTTATGCGAGGCCTCGTTCGAACCTATATACACAACGTTTGAATTTATGTAAAAATTCAATTTTTAGCAAGATATGGCAGTGATGTTTTATAAAAGAGGTTTTTCAAACCCTGATGCTCAATAGGAATTGAGACCTTTTACACTCCCATTTTTATTAAATGATCGGCTGGATTGATTTTATTTGACGGATGCGAGGCATCCGTATGAAAAATAATATACAAAAATAATGCCGACTTCCTCGTGGGTATGGAAACCATCTGAGGAAATTCAGACATCGCAGAATAATTTACAAGCGGCTTACAGCTGGAAAAATGTCCATCACGGGAACCGAATCTAGATCCAATGGGATGAATCTGTGATCACATGATTCCTAGGCGCACAAAATGTTACAATTTGTATAAAAGTAGTAAGCAGGTATATATATAAAAGCGGTAAATATATATATACAGACATGATCTCCAACCACGAAGCACCTCAATGGGGATCGAAAAGCGTAAATAAAAAGCTGTTAAAAAGCTATCAACCGCCGGAGGAAACTCCGGCGGTGATGTAACGTAAATAAAGTCAGTAAGCGATCAAGCGCCACGAAGAGAACTCCGAGCGGATTTATATATATATATATATATATATATATATATAAGCGATAAATGCATCGATGTAAAATCAGGGCTCGTCGAGCGAGTTCGACCACGATTCATATATATATAAGTATATGTATATATATAGCGAGTAAACGTACTGCATCAAAATCTAGGCTCATCGAATAAAGTCCCACCTACATTGATATATATATATATATATATATATATATATATATATATATATATATATATATATATATATATATATATATATATATATAGCGAATAAACGCATACAGCATCAAATCTAGGCTCATCGAACAAAGTTCTACACACACATATATATATATATATATATATATATATATATATATATATATATAGCAAGCAAATAAACGCCTCGGTCAAGTCTAGGCTCAATCGAGGCATAACTCGATAATGTTAGTCAATATATAAATATATATATATATATATATATATATATATATATATATATATATATATATACATTTTAGAATGAAAACCACTGATAGAAGTCCGGCAAAAGCAAGCAACACGACTTTCAACGTGTAGAAAGGTGTGTGCAAAGATGAAGAGAAAGACTCTAAAGTGTGTGAGAAGGCTTACAGTTGACTGCTAAAAAAGGCTTCTATATCTTTAGAGTGGGTAAACACTGGGCTTTTGTGGGTACAAAAGAGGCTATATGTGAGCTCACAGTTGTTTAAAAGTGGGAAAATACACTGTATAGCGAGTGCAGAGCAAATTGTGTAGGGTTTCCCCATCATTTTTCTCTTAAAAATTAGCACCCCAACCCATCTATTTATAGGGAATATGAGCCGCAGGTGTACCAGAGGCGGGTCGGGTCGGCCCAGTTTTGTTGGGTCGGGTCGTCTCGAAGTACGTGCACTCAGGCACTGTAATGTCTACTCGTATTTTGAGAAGTGCAATCCGGGCATCCGTTTTGAGGTATTCAGGACCTATTTCGGACCGCTGTTGTCGAGAGTTGTACGATGGCATGGGATTAGAGTTTGTACGAAGTCATTGAAGATGGGACGATGCCCTCCGGTCTTCAAACTTCAACTTTCATCCGTTATCCCGCACAATAGTCACTCGAGATTGGTTAGTCTTGTGGGACATTGTTGTGTAGAGACGAGACGTGGCATCGTTTTAGACGAGATGACGATGTTGCCCCTCACTGGTGTTATCGCCGGATTGGGCCGATAAAGCAGGTGTTGCTCAGACTTCGCTGAGATTGGACTGCTGCATTTGTTGAAGGTCCTCATTGTCATCTTTGAGGTGTGCCTGTCTTCCCGATGTTATTGCCGGTTGTACACAAGGTATCTCTCGTTGTGAGTGCCGAGATTGAAGCTAATGGCATTTGAAACAAGCATTTCCGAGGTTATCTCCGAAACTGCATTCCTTGGGGTTATCACCAAGGTTGGTGGCTATTCCCATGATTGGGACTGAGACTGGATACCTCGGGGTTATTTTCGAGATTAATAGGTCTTCTCCGGTGTGTGTTCTAGTATTGTATCTGCAGGTCTCGGGGTTAGATCCAAGGTTGAAATCGTTACTCCCATATTGCGATCCGGGGTTGATGCTACACTTTCGGTAGTATCCGGTATGTATTTGGATTGTCTTTCAGGGTTCTCTCTTAAAAGACAAATCGCCCTCCCCGCAATGTTAATGTGATGAGTACGTAAAAATTCGAGTGTCTACAAATATCTTTGGCCCTTAGTGCAAAGATGACATGTTGTTGAATATCTTTGGCCAGTAGTGCAAAGATGAACTGTTGATGAATATCTTTGGCCCGTAGTGCAAAGATGAATTTATTAGTATGATTATGAATAGGACTGTGATTTGGTATAACCATGATCTTTGATGTTTCGAGTAAAGACATGTGATGAAAATTATCTTCGTCTCCGGATGCGAAGAGAAATTTAGAATCACAATTATGATTATGAGTTATTCATATGATTGTGGACCTGGAACTATTGATTGATGTTACGGGGGATAAAACATTGTTGGTGGATTTTTAACATAGAAGATAATAGACTTTATGGTCTATTTGACTCTTCTAATGGATTGCTCGTTCAACTATGAACTATGGTTGAAATTTTTATCATCTACCATATGTTCTAAATCTCTGATTTATTATTGATGAAGGCTATTGATAATTTAATTATCTTTAGTCATGATATTCTTTACTGAGCTAGTTGTGCTCACCCTTTTGCTTCACAATTCCTTTCAGGTAATAAGAGTGTAGCTGGGTCGAGCGGGGGTAATAGGGGAATAGAACGGTGGTCATCATTTAGTAGTTACATTTGGTGAATCAACTAGGGTGAGGCGAACCCAACGTTGGAAGGGTGTTTTGTCACTATCATACAAGATGTCTAATGACATACAACCTCGTGTCATCATAAGACACAGTTGTGCACATCCACTTGCTGAGTATATCTACGAGCACTACCTATATAATCTTGGTGTTTGTTTGAAGTATAATTCTCAATTAGAGACAGTGGAGATAATGATATGTCAAGAGAAGACTCACCATTGGGAAGAATATGATAGTAATCTTCTCGTTTTTCTTTTTGGGTCTATTAGGTCAACCAAGGATAATTACAGAGCCATATGATATCTATCATAACCTAGAAGCATGGCCTCCCATTTACGAAGGTTTCCTTGAGCACTTCCCAAAGATTCTAATTTCTAAAACAGTTTTTGACTATACCTTTATGTAAGGTGTCATTGTGACGTGCTATCCAAGGTTGGGATGAGAGTCACAGTTGGTATATATTTGTATCCAAACTCACAGCATATGTGTTGTTGTATTTTGCACGATAATTGTTGTAATAAAATTGTAGTTGTTTTTTGTACCATCTATTTGGCGACTCAGAATAGGTTGGATGGAATGGACCTATTTTGGGGTTGTCACACTACCTACCGAACTTCATCTTCTACTTTCTACTTATATATAAATACCAACCTTTCAAAATGTTCCGTGGTTATATATCCTCACTCTTCCACTTACTATTTTCACCTATCTTTCATGCATCTATCCTTATCATGACTAACTTAATTTCTTCAAAAAGGAAAGCTTTGTCTCTTAACTCTGAACTACATTTTTCAAATTTTGTTCCTACTCTTACCACCCATCCATCTCCGCCTAATCAAAATATTTGGTACATGAGACACAACTCGTGTGTCCGTGAAATGTAATCACATTTCACCGTTTTCCAAAACTGTTTGAGATTTTCAAAAATGTTGGATGGGATTGGTTGATCTCTTTTAATGATAAGTCTATTTTTCCCAGTCTTATGGCTGAATTCTATACTCACATGGAATTTTTACATGACTCTTCTGGCTTGTTAAAAACCATTACTACATGTATACAAGACCAGACGTACATTATCGATGAATTATTTCTTGTTCATGTTCGTCAGTTGAATCCATCTACTCTTGATTTACCTCGCATTAATTCCTATCTTCATCCTTTCGGCATATCTGTCGAAGAATGTACGCTATTTAAGTTCAATTTATCTGTGGTTACTGACCAACTAGTACCAAATACCACATTATTTGACTTCTCATTTTACGCATCGGTTACTAGAGTTTTTAACTGCTGAGTGTCAATTTCTGGGAAAAATCTTAAGAAAAAATATTATGCATGTTGCCTCTTTTTTAGGCTTAACAAAAGAGCTCTAACTCATGCAAGCATACATGCGTCAACAAGTAATACAGAGCAAGTAAAGTATCGATCCCACGGAGAAAGTTGTTTAACTTAAACTACTATTCATTAATTAATTCACTATATTTATATGCTCAAACTAATGATGAAACTTGGTTTGTTCTCCAATTACAAATAACAACTAAAACAATAATAACAATGGAATAAATGATATTGGAACTAATGGGATCCTAACTTCATTTAATACTTCATTTAACCGCCACTATCATGCATGACTTGTTCACATATCACAAGAAAGTAGCCAAGAGCACTAAAATAGTATTAGCCATTTTTCAATGCACTAAGACCTACTTACACAGCATCCACAGATGATAGACTCTATGTAATCATCAATATATCCAAAATCACTATATGTCTATGTGAAATTGAAACTATATTGATTTAAAGTTCAAGCCCTTATTCTAACTTATACGGTGAAAGCAAAGATATGTCTATCCAGTTCACGAAATACATAAGCCATATAACACAACCCTATATAATTATACTATCATGATTACAAATTCCATATTTGCATGTTCATTGTCAATTCCATACAAATCTTTGAAGCGAATGGTGATCAAGAATTCATACATGCAAAACAATCACGAGACATCCCATATGATATGCAAAACAAACCAAAGAAGCTAAGCATGCAATCAAACTACATATTAAAATCCGTTAGAATCCCATAATGGAGTTTAGTTCATGACTGAACCAAAAGCCATTATGGGATCAAATCTAAACATGGTCAATAAACGACAATTAAAAGATGAAAGATAAAACTTTCAAACCCAATTGCTGAATATAAATCAATATTCAGATCCTCATAAGAATCCAGCAAAACTAATATTAATAATCCACTCTGGTAGAGAATCCCAAGAAAGAGTAGAAAAGTAGAGTTGTGCCCTCCTTCTACATTGGAATCTCTCCAAGAGAGTAAACCCTAATTCCAGTGTAAAGATACGTGAAAAACGTAATAATATGTCAAGTGATACCCCTGACACCAGTCAGGAATCGTTTTAAATCAATTACAACCCTTAAAATTTGGAAATAAAATAAAACAAGTCAAGACTTGGGCCTCACGCACGGCAGCGCGCTCCTGCAACTTGATATGCTCATGGCAGCGTAACTTGCGATGGGTTCCAAGGTGCAATTTGGGTAATCAGCGGCGCCAGCCTGCTCTCAAAGCTATCTGCCACGCCATCATAGCGGCTTGCAATCTGCAGATCCTGGTTCTTGTTCTGATTCTATCATGCTACTACTGCTGCTACTTGTTCAGTCATGCTTAATCTCCTTCATGCCATGCATATCCCATCTTTTGCCTCGTCTCAAGCATCCATTAGCCTTGTTTTCAATAACACCACCAAAATAGGCTGATTCCTGCACTTATTCACCAAAAGGAGTTTTTAGTATGTGAAATGCAAATTATCATGAAATGTAGCTAAAACCTACTAAAATGTACTTTAGATGGGCATAGTTCGCATGAATTGGTACTCCATAAGTAGGTGTAAATCCTACTTATCAAATACCCCCAAACTTGAACCATTGTTTGCCCTCAAGCAATGCATACTAATAAACAAACTGCAGGCATAATGTCATATACTCATATAATTCAAAAATGCTATACAGATGTTGTGTGTGTGTGTTGTGTTCGCCCAATACTTGATTTAGGTGTAGAATGCTCATGCTATCTTGCTCAAACCAGAAACAATTATAGCTTAAATCAAGACTTATGTATATATATGCGACTCGGACTATTCCAACATCTTAAAATAAACTAAGGTTCAACAATGGGCTTAACTGCTTTATTCTACTCACGAGGGTGACTTTCGCACTTTCCCGCGGTGTTTATTGCTATTAATTTTTTTTCTTTTCTTTTCTTTTCTTTCTTCATGACTGTGCAATGTCTTACTCCATTAGGCACACTGCTACCCCTTAGCGAACTTTCGACCAATGACTCCCAGACCATGAAAGACCTTAGGGCGCTAGGTGTAGAGACAATCCCCTCGGGCGTACTTACTCAAGTAGCCAGGGCCCCAAAAATAAAACTAGCCATGTTATTTCTACTTTTCTTTCTTCTTTTTTTTCTTTTTTTTTATACACGGATACCCATGTTTTCCCAAAGTTTAAAAATTGATGTTTTATACAGTCTAAAAGTCACTTTTCACATATTTCTCTTTTTAACACTACATTTTTCTATCGAGCAATGCACAACGTACTTGTGACGCCCCCAAATCCGGGTATCTTCTAACCCGACAGATGGTGATCCACGATAATACATTTCATACAATCATTCCATTGAAATAACAACAAAATGAATGTAATTACTATCTTTGTATTACATCTATAATAAATCCTTTCCCAGGTTCAACTGAATACATTCGTTGTTCTTCATAAGTATATTACATACAAATATACTAGTCTATTACAGGACGATTAATTGCCCATCTTAGCCTTGCCTTTATCTCTCATAGAACTCTCAGTTCGTTCGGCTTTAGCTGTAAACATATGGTTCAAGCAAGAATGAGCATAACTAGCTCAGCAAGTCTTAACAACGACACATATGAATATCACATCAGTAAGTACATGCTTTATATCAATATCAGAACAATTATTTACTAAGCATCCTGAATCATTTGACTAATACTTCTACTACAACAATTCCAGAGTATATATAATAGCTTAGGAATGATGAACCAGTCATAAGACCATGAACATACTCTTTTCTTTTTCATACTTGAAAAGGATATTCAGCACTAAAGCCATCCACCCGTCTTTACTTACGAGCACTTCTAGGTGATCAGCCTATTGTACTCTATGTTGATCAACACTCTTACGTCAAACGTATTTACGTTTAACATTTGGCAACCTCGCGTGCCCATCGAATAATCGATGAAAAATACTTTTGTTTGTTCATAGACAAACTTACCTTCTCATCCGTACCAAATACTTGGCATAGGATAGCGTTAACAGTTCTATATCAACAGACTTGTAACCAATTCAATCTATTCTTCAATACTTGTCTAACATGGATAAAATAGGCATCGACTCTTTTCTATTTACCATTAATGAATTGCATAATATGCATTATGTAAAAACTTGGCTAACACGAAGGTAAGACAAGAGTTAAGAAAGACTTGCCTTCAAGCGTCTTCAAATATATATTCCAACTATTCTCAGTCTTTACAGGATCTACATGATACATTCACATAGCACACTGTAATTAGTTATCAAACAAACTCACTTTACGGTTCTAACCAACTTCTTTCTCTTCTATGTCTTACTTATTTTAACTCCGTTATTAAAGTCGATTCGACTTTCTATACTTCGTTACGTTTTATTAACGTTCTTACGTCCTTAGCCGACATTCGATCATTAATGGTTAATTACCAATGTTGAACATCGTTCACGGTTCACTCATTACGTATTTGCGTTCTTCGTTTAATTTCTATTAAACCTTACCCATTCTTCTTACATTAACATCTTATAAGTGTTTTAAAGTAAGTCTCATTATGTACTTTAAGTACCTTTAACATCTTACTTTAGGTCTACATTCAAAAGGGAACTAATCCTAACTTGGTCAACTTTTTCCCACTCACCGGCACAAGCTGGCTGACATCCTTTAATATATTAGTGGTATTTGCCATGAAAGTTAGCAGGTGCTATTTGCCAAGTCAATTGCTTATTTCACCACTTTCTTGGTTTTGGTTTTATGCCATGAGTCTGTCTGCAATCGACCAAAATAGATTTGGTTTCTTAACGAAACTCCCGGCTTCCTAATTTGTTCATTTTACATCCGAATTGACCCATTCGTATTCCTACAAGTCAGGAATTACATCATTTATGTGTTCATATAAGAATTTCATATTTTTGAATCCGTTAACTCAGAATTCACCTTTAAGTTCGTTTTTAAGCGTTCGTTTAACGTTTTCGCCCGTTCAATACTCGTTTTCTTCGTTATAAGTAGGAATGCGATGATTCCTTTGCCAACGACTCTTAATTACCTTATCTCACGTGTTGACATTGGAAACCGACATTTTCAAGTTACACGGCAACTTTTGACCTTTAATCCGGACTTTATGCGTTTTCGACGTTTGACGTCTATTTCATAAAAGTCGCCATAACCGTTACTAATGTTCTCTAAGCCAAATCACATGGAATACTCCATGGACTTCATATCTACATCCTAACCAATCGAGATGCACATATCTTAGCTACAACGGTTTCCAAAACGTTCAATTATAACTAAGTTAACTTTCAAGACTTTCTATGGTTTTAACTCACGTAAACACTTACGATTTCTATTTGGTCATGACCTATCAATGATTTGGTCATTAAAAGGCATTCTTATATCTTCTCTATAAACATTCTCCACTCATCTATGATTCTTCTATGAGAAAGAAATCGAAAAGGATGAAGATTACGGTTTATAGGAATTTACCTTTGAAGTAGCTATCGTTCTTGATAAACGTCTTTTGGTTTGCTTGGAAGTAGAAGGATTATAGGATTCTAGCTCTTTTCTCTCTCTCAAATATGTTGGACAAACTTTGTAAAACAACAAAAATCCAACTCTTAGCTTTCTATTTATAGAAAACCAAATGAGGGCAAAAATGTCCAATTTTCCACCTCCTTACTTAATTACCACTTTGTCACCAAGTAAATTACTTGGTGACCAAGTGATACACTTAGCTTGCACACCAAGTGGCCGGCCCACCATGCCCATGGGTCATCCCCATGGGTTGCCCCATGGGTTTTACCCATCCCTTGACCCACCGGTTCGACCCGCGGTTTACTTTTTGGATTGGGCTTGACATAAAAACATTGGGCTTTAACCAATCTAATATTGGGCCTTGACTTGGGCTTGTATACTAATTTATTGGGCTTGTTTATTAATCCAAGTCCAATTGGATTGGATAAAATCCTTAACTCATACTCTAATAATACAACTCGTATTCTACGCGTATTACTCACGTATTCTCTTTGTATAATACTCATATAATAATCGTATTATACGTCGTACTATTCTTCATACCATACTCATATACATACTAGTATAATACTCATATTCCTTACGTATAATAATCGAAACGACTATACGCATTACATTTCCCTTTCGGAAACCTCTTTCACAAACCCTTAGGTTTTAAGTCCGCAGGCAAAAACTTCGTTTGCCATAACGGAAATATTATTGGATATTTCATAATAACGTCATATTCTAACATTACGCGTTTCTCAGAATCTCAAACCCTAGCTCCGAACGTCATCGGATGAATAGTATTTTAACGCAAACAATCTCAGAAACCCTTCGTTCTCGTCTTGATAATTCACAACAATTAATTATAGCACAAAGCCAGAATACTAACCACATCTACACATTCTAGGTCATACAACGACCTTCAAACATCTTACTCATATAATAACTCAATAAAATTCATTTAATCCACATAACCAAATAAAAATTTAATTCATTGAAAATTCAAAATTCTCGGGCGTTACAGTACTTCTTATACCTACAAGTGCTTGTGAACACATTTGTGCAAACCGAGAGCATTTAAACAGCATTATGAATTTCATTGTATAAAACGTTATATCTCAGCTCATGTTAACCACAATATTCAGAAAGCATTTAAAAACTTCACTCTCATCATTGGCTAGACAAAAATTTCTATATGGTAAGAACTGTGAGGTATGCAATTATAACATGCAATGATATGCTAAAATGTAATCTAAACATGCAATAAAAATTAACTAATCATGCAAAACTATATGCAAAACTAAAAATACTAACTACTACCCAATACCCCCAAACTTAAAATATTCAATGTCCCAATTGAATGAAGGTAAAGGGTACGAAACTCCCCTAATTATCGGTGGTGCCACCTTCCTCGGGTGGTGAATCCGGTGGTGGATATGGTGCTGTGGTTCCAAACTAAGGCTATTCTTGTGTTGGTCCTTGTTGCGCAAATGCTTCGGCTAAAGCCCTTGTGAGTCCCGTCGCAAATGTGCCCAAATTATCGTACATGGCATCAACCTTGCGCTCCAACCTTCGGAGCTAGCGATCGCCATGGGTGGCACGTGCGTGCGTGGATGGACCCGTCTCGTCGGTTTATGGGTGTTATTGTGACGGCTCTGGAAAAATGGGTTGAGGGATGAATCCTAGTCCGCGTGGGTGTGGTACACCACCTGCCCAGTCCTCGAATTTTTCGATCGTAGCATGAGTAATGTCCTGGCTTGGGTATTGCATCTGCTCATTGCCCCAGTTTCATCCCTGATTAGCACAAAGCATGGCAACCACGGATGCGTGTGGAATGCTCCCAATCGTTCCTCCCCGTAGATAGCGCAGCATATTCTTGTGAATGAGATGACCAATGTCGATGTACTTTTTGGTGATTATGCCCCACAGAATACGTGCCCTCTCCGTTGTTATTTTGTGCTGATGGGCGGAAGGCATGAGCTTGACGCATATGAACAAGTTCCACGCTTTTGCATAGCGATTTAGGGTTGCAGCTGGGAATATACGCGGTTGTGTCGTGCCAACTTTATATATCCATTTCATACCCGGCACACATAACTCTGCAATAATCAACTCCATGTCGGTCTCCAAATGAACACCGGTTACCCAATTAATAGCCCCCCACTGGCAGTGCATCAGTAATTTTGAAAATTAATCGAATGGCACGGGGTCTGTAATCTACCTCGATACCACGAACCAGAGATATTCTGCTCATAGTGACCTTAGCATTGGCATAGAATTCACAGACTACGCTCATAGGAACGGGTATTGGAGTAGCCGTCAGTCCACCCCAGCCTCTTTCTCGAATCATCATGTTGCACCATCACCATCCCGCCCGCCAGAATCCTCTCTCTTTGATGAACATTTTCGCCACAATGCAGTAGTACTCTTGTTGAGCTTCCAAGTTGAGGAACTTGGTATGATCCACAATATCAACCTCTTGGCTGCCTGAAGAGGAAGAAGAAGATGACATAATAGACCTTGATCGCTTAGGCCCCATTTGTGTTTGATAGAGGTTGCACAGATTATATGATGGAGAATGAAGAAAAGCTTAAAGAATTTCTACCCCCAATACTCGTTTCTTCAATCCAACTTGGAACCCTAGCTTTATAGTGCACTTTGGAGAAGTTGAGGAGATATGGACTTTGAATGAGGCACGAATCGTGGCTAATTGATTGAGAGATGTACGGCATAACTTGTAACTGATTGATAGATAGCGACGTGAGTTATGGAGAGTGAAAGAATTTTGCTTCTGTTATTATCCCAAATGAGAGTCCAACTGGTCCACAACTCTGTTTTTAAACTATTCAGATCTGTCTTAATCCGGTTATGCATGTGCGCGCAGCGCACGCTTTTTATTGAGCTTAGGCCTTGGACGCTGAAACTTGCAAATTGTTTTGGTGGCTTTCTCAACTTGACGCCTTGCATGCCATGAGTTTTTTGTTTCGTGGGCGTCACCTTACCATGATCTTGCTATATCCGCAATATGAACATTCAATTCCACTCTGCGTATCAGTGATGTGGTCCAATGATGGTTCCTACATAGATATTAATGCATCTTGTTAAGGCAGGACTTAGTGACCACATAGTGTTGACATCTTGCGAATATTCGCAACGCCATTCTTGCTACACACTTAAGCATGAACATCTAACAACCTATTAAAATTAACTTCGATATAACGACTAAAATAATCCAAAATGAATAACTAAAAATAAATCAATGAGAATAGAAATAATGGGTTGCCTCCCATCCAGCGCTAAGTTATAGTCAATTAGCTTGACTATCTCTGAGTTTCATGTCACAGATAGAATTGAGGTGCCTTCCTTCTTGTTCGTCGCACCCCAAAATTTAATGACTTCATCTTTCGTCAATGGCTCTACCTTCAACTCTGAATTTTTACCCGTTTCACATATCAATGGTCCATAATCCCTCAATTTCTGTAATTCATCTTGTAGGCACCAATCCACCACGTCAACCAGGAAGCACTCTTCTTCATCCGTTGGTAAACTGATTGCTTTAAAGACGTTAAAGGAGATCTCTTGATCCTAGACACGTATAGTGAGTTCACCTTTTTGCACATCTATTGACATTCTGCCTGTGGCCAAGAATGGCCTCCCCATTATTATTGGTATGCTTTTGTCCTCCTTGTAGTCTAGAATGATGAAGTCAGCTGGAAAAATAAACTTGTCCACCTTAACCAACACATCTTCAACAAGTCCCCGTGGATATGTGATAGATCTGTCAGCTAAATGCAATGCAATATTTGTTGGCTTTGGATCCGGCAATCCCAACTAGTTAAACACTGATAAGGGCATCAAATTTATGCTTGCCCCAAGATCACATAAACACTTACTGAAGTTCAACTTTCCAATGGTACATGGAATTGTGAGGTTGCCCGGATCCTTCAGCTTTGGAGGTAATTTCTGCTGAAGCACTGCACTGCATTCCTCTGTCAAGGCTACCGTTTCAAACTCATCTAATCTCCTCTTCCTTGACAATATACCCTTCATAAATTTTGCGTAGCTTGGCATTTGTTCCAATGCCTCGGTGAATGGTATGTTGATCTGTAGCTTTTTGAATACCTCCAAGAATTTGCTAAACTGTTTATCTTCCTTTTTTTATTTAATCTTTGCGAATACGGAACTTGAATGTGAATTGGTGGTACTGGACTCTTAAACATCTCCTCTGGACCTGCTCTGTCTTTCTCTTCCTGCTGACCCTTAGATTTCTCCAAATTTTCTTTCTCGATGAGTGGCTCCTCTGCTTTGCAGCGACCGCGCCCTCCTCAAGACATTCTCATGTGGCGCGACTTTAAGATAATTAACATATCTTTCCCAGATCTCAATGTGATCGCTTGACACTGTTCCTTCCCTTCTCTTCTTGGATTTGTCTCTGTAGACATTTGGCAATGAACCACAGGGGCACATAGTAAGCATGTTCGCCATCTGCCCCATTTGAGTTTCCAGAGTCTTTATAGCCACTGCTTGGCTCTTGATCATAACTTCTATGTTTGACATGTATTTCATCATCATCTCCTCCACTTCTGATTTCTTTTCTTGCTAAGGTGCAGCTGGAGTGTGATGTTGTTGTTGTTGTTGAGAAAATCCCGACGGAAAGGGTGGTCTAGGATTAAACTACGGCTGCGCTGGTTGTGCCTGAAATTGATTATTTGGTTAAAACTGAGTCTGCTGATTCCCTTGATTATTCGACCAACTAAAGTTTGGATGATTTTTGTTATTGGGGTGGTATGTGTTCTGAAATTGACCTTGGTCTTTTCTATAGTTGCACACATATCTTGACCGATTCTCGAAATGATAAAGACATTGATCCGTCGAGTGTGACCCCACACAAATCTCACATACGAAGGCAACCGTCTTTACTTTTCCTTCTGCCAAAGTATCTATCTTCTTTGCCATGGCTGCCATCTGTGCTGAACTGAGTGATAGCATCAACCTCTAACACACCTGCAACTTTGGTTTGTGGCATTCAAGATGTAGGATTCTGAAAATCATTTGATGCCATTGTCTCGATAAGGTCATAGTCTTCCTCATAGTTCTTTGCCCATAATGCCCCTCCTGTAGCTGCATCTACGATCAGTCTCGACTGCCATCCCAATCCATTATAAAACGTGTTGATTACCATCCAATATGGCATACCGTGATGTGGGCACTTTCTCAGCATTTCTTTGTATCTCTCCCATGCTTCATATAATGACTCGCCCTGTTGTTGCTCAAACTGAGAGATAGTTGTCCTCATCTTAGCAGTCTTAGCAATTGGGAAGAACTTAGCTAAGAACTTCTGTGATAAGTCCTCCCATGTAGTTATAGATCCTGTTGGCAGAGA
This sequence comes from Panax ginseng, assembly GCA_020205605.1. Classification (NCBI taxonomy): domain Eukaryota; kingdom Viridiplantae; phylum Streptophyta; class Magnoliopsida; order Apiales; family Araliaceae; genus Panax; species Panax ginseng. Next base: position 55,424,116 of record CM035142.1, read on the forward strand.
ATGAAGCCAACTTTTCACTTTATCCCTCAATGAAAATGGGAACAACCTTAGTCTAATAGCATCCTCCGTCATACCATTGTATCTAAATGTATCACAAATTTTGATGAAACTTAACAGGTGTTCATTCGGATCATCTGTAGCAGCACCCCCAAACTGAACTGTATTCTGCACCATTTGAATAGTGCCAGTTTTTATCTCGAATGTATTTGCTACTATCGCTGGTCTGACTATGCTAGACTGTAGTCCATTAATATTGGGCATGGAATACTATGCTCCTCTCTTTGATCTTCTCCTTGTGCCTCGGCTGCCATGTTAGCTGTCGTGTTTTCCAATTGTTCATGTAAATTTCTACGAACACGTGTTTTCCAACCTCTCCAGTTTATATTATCCTGAACAGGTGTTAAATCGGGGTTGGATGACCGCGTACGCATAAAACTTTATCCAAATTCCTGAAACAAAAACAAAAACTGAAATGAGATAAGACTAGAATTGTCTAAGTCATACAATATAGCTTAAAACTAATGATAGTAAACTAAATTAAACGCCTTTCCCCGGCAACGGCGCCAAAAACTTGTTACCTCTTTTTTAGTCTTAACAAAAGAGCTCTAACTCATGCAAGCATACATGCGTCAACAAGTAATACAGAGCAAGTAAAGTATTGATCCCACAAAGAAAGTTGTTTAACTTAAACTACTATTCATTAATTAATTCACTATATTTATATGCTCAAACTAATGATAAAACTTGGTTTGTTCTTGAATTGCAAATAACAACTAAAACAATAATAATAGTGGAATAAATGATATTGGAACTAATGGGATCCTAACTTCACTTAATACTTCATTTAACCGCCACTATCATGCATGACTTGTTCACATATCACAAGAAAGTAGCCAAGATCACTAAAAGAGTATTACCATTTTCCAATGCACTAAGACCTACTTACACAACATCCACAGATGATAGACTCTATGTAATCATCAATATAACCAAAATCACTATATGTCTATGTGAAATTGCAACTATATTGATTTTAAGTTCAAGCCCTTATTCTAACTTATACGGTGAAACAGTATATGTTTATTTGGTTCACAAAATACATAAGCCATATAACACAGCCCTATATACGTATACTATCATGATTACAGTCCATATTTGAATGTTCATTGTCAATTCCATACAAATACTGAAACGAATGGTGATCAAGCATTCATCCATGCAAAACAATCATGACAGACATCCTATATGATATGCAAAATAAACCAGCATTTAAGCATGCAATCAAACTACATATTAAAATCTGTTAGAATCCCATAATGGAGTTTAGTTCATGACTGAACCAAAAGCCATTATCTCCATTATCGGATTAAATCTAAACATGGTCAATAAACGACAATTGAAAGATGAAAGATAAAATTATCAAACTCAATTGCTGAATATAAATTAATATTCAGATCCTCATAAGAATCCAGCAAAACTAATATTAATAATCCACTCTGGTAGAGAATCCCAAGCAAGAGTAGAAAAGTAGAGTTGTGGCCTCCTTCTACGTTGGAATCTCTCCCAGAGAGTAAACCCTAATTCCAGTGTAAAGATACGTGAAAACGTAATAATATGTCAAGTGATACCCTTGACACCAATCAGGAATCGTTTTAAATCAATTACAACCCTTAAAATTTGGAAATAAAATAAAATAAGTCAAGACTTGAGGCCTCACGCATGCCGCCAAGGCCTCCTCAAACTTGATATGCTATGGCGGCACAAGAATCGGTAGTAGGTTCCAAGATCTGGCTGGGTAATCATATGAAGCAGCGCTCTAAAGCTTATTCTGCCATACGGCCATTGCAATCTGTAGGTCCTAGTTCTTGTTCTGATTCTATCATGCTACTGCTGCTGCTACTTGTTCAGTCATGCTTAATCTCCTTGCTCCATTGCACCTCATGCCATGCATATCCCATCTTTTGCCTCGTCTCAAGCATCCATTAGCCTTGTACTCAATAACACCACCAAAATAGGCCGATTCCTGCACTTATTCACCAAAAGGAGTTTTAAGTATGCGAAATGCAAATTATCATGAAATGCAGCTAAAACCTACTAAAATATACTTGAGATGGGCATAGTTCGCATGAATTGGTACTCCGTAAGTAGGTGTAAATCCTACTTATCAATGCCTGTTAGAGATGACAGAAAAATGTTGTCATTTGATCTAGAACTCATCAAAGGATTGCTAAATGAATGTCTGCCCTATAATTTTGCATATTTCTTACTGTCTTAATTCGAATACTGTTTTCATAATAATTGCCCTTGATTCGGTCTCCTTCTTACACGTATCTTCCACCATTTAAATCTTCCTTTGTCCACTCTTCAGTCACAAATAGTTCCCACCAGCAATATAGTAGCTCATCTAAACTTTCCACAACAGCCTCTCATCATCTCTAAGACCTCTGATCATGAAACATTTGAAGAAAACATCATTCTGGCTACCAAACTCAATTCTCTCAATAACATGAATCAACTTTTATTGCACAATCAGGCTATCATGTTGGCTAAACTGGAAGATGTTCAATTATCTTTGCATGCAATTCAATCTGTGGTTTGCTTACTCCTAGAGCACAACAACATGTTCATGGATCCTTTCAACGTCAGTACCGCTCCTGTTCATGTTCCCTCACCAGCTAATTCTGCGGGAAATATTCATGATCTGTTACATTTTTCTCCTCTCAATCTTGAGGAAATCTAACTTCATATACTGACTTCACTAACAATTTGGTTACTATAATCCCTAATCCCTCTCCTCAACTAACTATTCGGCTACTGTAATCCTTAATCCATGTCCCCTCTATTACTACTACTATTACTACTACTTACTAATACTCGGCTTATATATATTTTACCTAACTCTCTTTGCAGGATTTCTAACAGTCTTTACTGCAGGTTATTTTCTTTAACCCGTCATTTTTTATGATGACAAAGGGGGAGAAGAAAAATATGCTATATATGAACTGCCATGAATGGACTTTAACTGTTATGATTAATTGTGATTGATTGAATCTAATCAATTATAAAGGGGTTCACAATTTAAGGGGGAGTTTTTTTCTAAACCAAAAATATTTTTATATAATTGTCATCGTCAAAAAGGGGGAGATTGATAGGTATAATTACATATATATTTTGATGATAACAATTATGTTTTAAATAAATATTTAATTATTTATTTATTTTACTATTTTCTGTTTTTACTTGAATTAATTTGTTATTGACCTTGATAAATTATATGTCAAGTGTTAAATAAATTAATTCATATATTATTCAAGGCAAGGATACCCTATTTCTTTTTCTAAAAGCAAAGTTGGGCAAAATATTTTAATACTTAAAACTATCAAAATAATATATATATATATATATATATATATATATATATATATAGTATATACCATACAATATATATATAATATACCATATTATATACATATATACTAGTGTGTGTTATTGCATGTGCTGCCATTTCTTTAGTTTTAACCGTGTGTGTGCTAAGTGACTATAATTTCGGTACTGAAATTAAAACATGTGTTGACTGGCATAAATTGGTCAAACAAGTCAATTAATGCTTAGAAGATGAAAAAAGGCCTGGGCGGATTTCAACCTATTACCGCGTAAAAGCTTGATTAAATCTGGACCATTCAATTCAAAAATGTTTGATCATAATTGTACATTCAAAATTTAGTTTTCAAAATTACAAGTTTGCCCCAACTTCAAAAATCCTATAAATAGGGAGTATTTCATTCATTTGGTTTTTACCAATTTAGCAAAAAGAAAATCATACTCTCTTTGCCTACATTCTCTCTAAATTTTACATCTCTTCATACAAAAGTTCTGATTATTTTTGTAGAGAAAAATTGGTCCAAGTATTGAGATTAGTTTAATTTTTGTTGTATTATTTCTTACTTGTATTTTATCTTTAGATATACAAATACATATTGTTCTACACAATTCTATATATCTATATTTCATCTATTTATCAAATAAAAGGATATTTGGACGCCGCAAGGCTGCGGAGATAAACCTCTACGGAGAGGAATCCGACCGTATGATTCCTTATAGTCTTCAGTAACCTTTTATTGATATTTTTTATGTAAATATCGTAAAATAGATCGACGACTTGATAGCTCAAAACGACAATCGAGATCTTTGCTCCAAAAAGAGTAGTCATCCGAACTGGATTTGAGAATCGTAGTGATCTATTGAAAATATTTATATAAATATCAATTGTGAAAATATAAATTTTGTCGTATTGAGATGCCGCATGGCTACGGAGATACACCTTTACCAAGAGAAATTCGAACCTTACGATTCCTTATAGTACTAAGTGACATTATTTATAAAAGTTCATATAATAGATAAAATATTCTTATATATTATTTGAGTTAAACAAATAAGATTTGTTATATCAAATTGTGTTTAATTGACAATATACTTATTGTTTGATTTGATAACAACTATTGATTTATATACAATTCATAAAATATTTTGTTAAGTTTAATTAAGAAACAATTCTATATTATCCATAGAAAAACACTCTTTATTTTACAGAATTGTTAATTTTTATAAAGTGTTTTAACATCACATATTTGCTTAATCAGAAGCATAAGTGGATCTAAACAAATATTCTATTTGCTTATTTAAGAAGCATTACTTTGTACTAAACTTGTATCAGCTTATTCAAGAAGCAACTTGTTGTAGAAATTACTTGTAACCAGAAAAAAGTTTAGAGTTAGTTTATTTTATGTACCTGCGAGTATTTCTTCAACCAAGACTAGAGTCTTAGAGGGAACAGCGGGAAGTTGGATCTCTAGTGTACTTGTGAGGTGAGGAAGTGGATGTTGTTTCAAGACCAGTTCATAGAATAGAACTAAACTCAAAGGTTGTACAACTAAACTTGAGGAGGGAGCGGGGAGCTTGCTGTCCAAGATAGAATAGTTGGAAATAGTTGGTAGTTTATCTATAAAACTTTGTAAAGGCTTCTCCGCCTACTGAAGGAGTTGTTATTACTAATAGTAATAGGATCTCAAGTTCCAAGTAGGGACTTGAGACTGGATGCAGCAACATACAAAGGGGTGTATGTTGTGAACTAGATAAATCTATGTGCATTGTGTGATTTAATTTTTACTATCTTGCATATTAATTTCTAACACTGCAAATTAATTATCCAAAAATTCAAAAAGGCCTAAGATAATTTTTTAATCGGTAATAATCTATTCAACCCCCTTCTAGATTATTATTGGACTTTCAATGTGGAAGACCCTAACCACATTATTGAGTTAGAACCAGATGAGATAGCGAAAGATTTAACTTATGAAGAGGTACCTGTAAAGCCCCCAAACTCGGGTACTTGAAACCCAAACTCGATGCTTTACGATACCATTTCTATGAGCGGAATAATACTAATAATAATAACAATAATATAAAAATCCAACTAAATTTACATTTATCAGAGTCTAATCCCAATTACGCAACCTTTACTATAATTCTTTACATGATATATAATACATATCATTGTCTATATATATTGTCTAACTATTACAAAAAAACACCATTAAACATGTTCTGTTTACTTTCCTTTTCACTTGTTCTTATGCGAACCTTCTAAGTTGATCATGCCTAAATCGAAAACATTTAAATTTAAGCAAGGATGAGCATTTGGGTGCCCAGCAAGTAATAACAATTATGAATATAATTAGCTGAAAGAAATAAATATTTTCTTTGTACATCACTTCTACAACGAATTTATAGTTGTGAAGTAAACTGAACCGATAATAACAACATAACAATTCTATCTCAAATTTTTGAAACTATGTATTGACTATATATATAGGTATTAGTCGACAGATTATGAACATTGTTTTTAGTTTTCGCTAAGGTTTAGTAGAATTTCATCTGCAAATCGTCATAACTTACGGGCGTTAGGTTGTACTTCCAATGAGCCATGTATTGATCAATACTACATTACAAGAATGATAGGATCGTTCACTCTGTCCGCCTTGGGCGCATAAAAGTTTTCCCGTGATCGGGATGTTCATACTTAGTCTAGAATCTGAACCAAAATAATTTGATTGGATACAAAAAGGTTTTATCATATTCAACGATATTTTGAAATTTGTGTCTAAATTAGTCAATTAGCTTGGACATATATATATATATATATATATATATATATATATATATATATATATATATATATCAACATGTGTTTAACTACAATGACTATCCAAGTGGGGACACTTGTATAACCATATTTTGAAATTTACGAACAGAATATATATATGAGTTATATAATATAATATCATGTTGATAAATAATGATCGGATATAATATATACGACAATAAGGTTAATAATTTAGTACAATAATAATATAATTCTGAAACTTCTTTCTCATGTCCATTGCATAAAGAAAATGCAAATATAAGATACTTGCCTGATGCGCTGCTTACAATTCGTAATTTAGTTCTATCTTTATATAACACCTATCAGTAATAAGATCATTTGATCGATTAGAATAACATACTATAACACATAGCACTGCTTATTGCAGTCAGCACATAACCTAATCACATTGTCACATATGTTCTACAACCATTGAATCACAAATAAACACATATCTAATCAAATTATCTAAGTTCATATCAATTTCTGAAACATGTCGGTGTACCGACGGCTTTATCGGGTAATTATCGAGTCTAAGACTCTATCCTGTAGTTCAATATCTGTAAGTATCAGTCATATTATTTTTAAATGACTTATAATAATTTTTTTTAAACATTTATTATAATTAATCATGAATTTTCAAACACTAGAATCATTATTAAATGATTTAAATATTAAACAATTCTATTATCATTAATATTTAATTAATATTAAACTATTAATGAAACCATTGCCAAAATGTTAGAGTTATTTATAATAACTCAAAATACTTATAAAATATTAATATTACACTTAAATGATTTTTAAAAAGAATTAAAATCATTTTTAAATAATTATCATTAATATTAAAGTATTTATGCATTATTTATCAAAATATTAAAAGTCTTTAATTATAACTTAAAATATTTTTAATTCATTTATATACTTTTTTAAATTATTTTTAAATAAATAAAACCATTTTTAAACTATTTATTTAATATAATTATTAAATAGATCTAATATCATTTAATATTAAATTATTAATGAAATTTTCATTTAAATATCAAAAGTTATAAATTATAACTTCAAATATCTTTAAACACATTATTTTCATTTTAAATGATTTTTATAATATTAAAATCATTTTAAAACTAATTTATTTAATATAATTATTAAATAACTTTAACATCATTAATAGTAAATAATTAATGAGTTTTATCTTTAAATATTGAAAGTTATATTTTTTTAACTTAAAATACTTTTAAAATCTTTATTTTCATTTAAAATGATTTTTCTAATATTAAAATCATTTTAAACTAATTTATTTAATATAAGTATTAAATAAATCTAATATCATTAATATTAAATTATTAATATTTTTCATTACAAAATATCAAAAGTTATATTTTATAAATTAAAATATTTTTATAATCCTTTATATAATTTTTAAATCATTAATTCTATTTTTTCATCATTTATTTAATATATTTATTCAATAACCTAAATATCATTAATATTAATTTATTAATGAAATTTCATCACAAAATATTGAAAGTTATAGAAAATAACTTAAAATATTTTAATATTATAATTAAATAAATTAAATACTTTTAATATTCCAAAATATTAAATATTTATGAAAATAATTAAAACTAATTTTTGGATTTTAAAATAATTTTTAATAATTTATTTTGTATTTTAATAATTTAAAACTATTTAATACTAATTATTTAATAAAATAATTAATTTATAAAGTAATCGTCATTAAAGATCACTTATAAATGCGTAAACTGTCATTATAGTGTTCTTCGGCGTTCTTGAGCACACTTGAAATTCATAGACAGTCACCGAGTAGACAAGTTTGACCACCAATAATTGTTATTCTGTGATTGTTCTGGGCATGTTCTTGATCGGCTCTTGCAGTACTCGTGTAATACTATATGATTCAATAACAAACGTGGCCAACCATCATAAAATAAGTGAGATCCAAGCCCTGGAAAACCTGTCAGACACTGTTCTTCAATTTCTGGATTTTCCAGAATTGAAGAACAATTTATGCTACCACTTTTGGCACTACAAAAAAATGGGCCTTTAGCAACGATTTTTCGGGCAACGACTTTATAAGTCGTTGCTAAAAGTATATGTTTAGCAACGAAATTTGTCCTTCGTTGCAGATTGTGTCAGGCTTTCACTTTTTACAACGAAATTAATAAGTCGTTGCAAAAATTCGTTGCTAATTCATTGGCGAGATCTAACAACAAAAACAAAGTTTAAGTTGCTTTAAATAAACTATAATAAAGAGATTTTATATCTAGTTGTTCTATTATATCAATAATTGGTGATTATTGTAAGACCCCAACTTTTATAAATAAAGATGAATTTTCTATAAATATCATTTTTGAATATTATGGAATGAATTTGATATAATGTTATAGTTGTGGGTAATATTTATAAATTTTGCAAAGTACTTAAGTTGTTATATAATATTCGATTGGTCAGGGAATATTCGTTTTAACAGGGAATATTCATACAACGGCACAATCATTGGTGGACCCCACAACGGAATTATTGTCGGATTGAGAAAATGACAAAAATACTTCATGAAAATAACGGCGGATGTTTTACCGTTAACTGTTGAAACACCCAATGTTAAAATTACAGTAATACGCGTGGTTGCATAGTAGCACACGGTATTGATTATTGATGCTTATGTGAGAAGTCACTCAGTTTTGTTTATTATTTGGATTCCTATTTACCCATTTTTCAAAATTATCGGAAAGGAAGTTATAAGTTTGTGTGTGTATATATATATATATATATATATATATATATATATATATATTTGTCATGTGTGTGTGTGTTTTCGTGTGTGTAGGAGTGTGTGTGTGGTAGTGGGTTTTGGTGGGAAATTATTATCAAGTGGTGTATGTTATGTGGTGGTGGAATTAATGGTGATATTGGTATGTATATATATATATATATATAACAAGTGGGTGGGTGAGTGCTAGTGGTCCTGGTAGATGAAGTAAATTGGCAGGATGCAAAGTTTTCTTTTCAAGCTTGGACTTATTTGCTAAACTTTTCAAATCATCCATTATATTAATAACTTATGACCTAGTATGCTTCCTAATTGATTAAAACTCCAAGATTTGCATGTGTTAGTTTTTTTCCTCATTGGCCAGCACCTTGACAAATGATTCACGGGTGGGTAGGATTATTTCTAATATAGCATGTGTTATATTATATATATATATATATATATATATATATATATATATATATATATATATATTATAAAATGTGGTTTGTTTGACAATGTTGAAAATCTAGCGTATGTTGTCAACTCGTGAATTTCAAACACTGTTGCGTCCGTGAGAAAAATCCTTACACAGTACCTTTTCATTTTCCTATAAATAGAAGTGTTGACTTATGTCACACTCCATGTTTTGATGATGACTCGATTATTTCTAATTGATGCTATATTATTTCAGGGAAAGATATGGAACTTCAGAAAACGTCAAGGAAGAAATTACAAAGCCAAGACATCCTTGAAGAAAGAAAAGCAAATTTGAGTCCTAGGAATATATGTAAGATCTTAGCATTTATTGCTTTCCAAAATAAGGCTCTAGAACATGTGCATTACATAAATGCATTCTCACACTTGGTACCACGTGCTAAGTCACTTGCACTAATATACATGGGCCGGTATCCCATTGATTTTAGTAAATATCATACCATCAACTTGACATATCTTAAATCATGCAAACTAACTAAGGAAACGAGTTGATTGAATAATTTTCCATAAATTATATAGCAGTAATCATGCTCCATAAATCTTGCCCCATAATTCTAGTGATTCACTTGGGCGAAAATATATGGTTAGATATGGACACCTACCAACAGGTATAAAAAGGTAAGCATAAATCAATGACATTATAGATTCTACTATTAATTCATGCTGCACAGATCATGCTCATAAATTAAGCATCTTAATTCTAGGAAATTAATTAAGGTGCGTGTATCAACAGACTCTGTAGAAATCATGGGTCATGATTTGAGAAATCCAATTGGCCAAATCTAACACTCCAATGAATCCTCAGTAATATGGAAACATGTCAGCGAATATTTATGGTAATCCTAGAAGTTGACTTCCGGCATTTTAGAAATTGGACCGTAGAAATCTGCAAATAGAAATCATTTAGCCAAAAGTTACTGATAGCATGATATCTCAGAATCTCTGTGATGGAAAACAAATTAAGTATATCATGATTCACGAAGGAGATTAAGATTCATTCAAAATGTTAGCAACGGAACTATTTGGGAGACGTCTATATAAACTGAGCTCTTTAACAAATACAGACACGAAAAACATACACAGAAACCGTTAAGCTTACAAGCTACAAGATTATTTTTCATTGAGATAGACATTGATTAACAGAGTTGCTGCTACTAAAATATTCCGGTAAACATTCCTCTTGCATATCATTTCATACTAGAGCCTTAAGTTGGTGAGTAATATATTGCTTGATCATTAGACCTCTAGTGTGTATTTTTCATCTCCTATCTCAGTCAATATTACATATAAATCTGTTTTGAATTGCTGATTTCTTACAATCAAGTATAAAGAAAGCATAGGTGCTTAAGTGTGCATAGGTGCACAGGGAACACAAGTGTTCAGATTATTGGAACTTATATTGTAATTGGAAGAGTTTAATAAAAGTGAGTCTCCAATACTAGTTGGTATTGGACGTGGACAAGACTACTATTCTAGAGGGTAGTAGTTGAACCACGTAAAAATTCTGGTGTTGGTGTGATTGCTTTCTATGAGTCTATTTTGATTTTCTATCCAGCTGCCTGCATTAGTAAAATCAGCTAACTCAATAATATCCTAACTTGGTAATCCATCTTGCTGCATTAAAAACAAAAATTGAACATAGTTTGTGCCTACACTTATTCAACCCCCCCTTCTAAGTGTATCTATTTAAATTTCATTTGGTATCAAAGCTTGGCTCTACTTATCTTGGTCTTAAAGGTGACTTGTAGGGAAAGATTCTGATATGGCACAACTTGGAAGCGCTCATCACGAGGGACAATCAACAAACCGACCTTCACTACTCTTTGGAACTGAAAACTATAACTTCTGGAAATTTCGAATGAGGATCTATCTAAAACGAGACCCATTGGAATGGTGGGTGGTAGAGAATGGACCGGTAATCCCAAGGAAAGATGATGGTACTCCAAAAACTCTACTCGAGATGGACTCAACCGAAACTTACTTGGTGTCATATGATTCAAAGGCAATGAACACTCTCCTCAGCGGCATGGTGCAATCCGAAATAGATAAAGTGTCATTATGTAACACATCAAAAGAGATTTGGGTCACCTTAGTTGTAAGTCATGAAGGAACATCTAAAGTACGAGAAGTCAAGCTAAGTATGCTCATGCATGACTACGAATTGTTCAAACTGGAAAAAGAGGAAACGATCAAAATGGCCCAAGCACGATTTCTAGTACTGTTAACTTCCTTAAAGCTACTTGACAAGACAATCCCACAAAGTGAAATCAATAGAAAGCTACTTCAGGCCATGCCCAAAAGGTTTGCATCTAAAATTACCACTCTTCAAGATTCCCTCAATATTTCTTCTATGGATACATTAACTCTCTTTGGTGAACTAGAAGAATATGAACATCAATTGAAAATATATGATGACGAGGAAGAAGTTCCTCGAAAGAAAGTGTTAGCTCTAAATGCAGGAATTGAAGAAGAACTCGAAAATAACTCGGATGATGAAATAGCCATGATGTCGAGGAGACTTAAGGGGCTACTTTAAAGGAAGAATCAATGAAAAAATACTTTCAACACAAACAGATAAAACCAAAGCCAACCGAGGAAACATGTTTCGAGTGTGGACGACCAGGTCATTTCAAAAAGGATTGCTTCCAACTCAAAAACAAAGGAAAGCAAGGCAACAAGGAGTTCAAAAAGCACAAAGCATTTCTAACATGGAGTGATGATGAAGAATCCGAAGTGGAAATAGATGCAAATGATGAACTAGTGCAAATATGCTTTATGGGAATTGAAGGTGAATCTAGTAAGGTACCTCTTTCTGATAACATTACTTTGAAACAAGAAAATGAAAAATTAAAAGAAAAAAACATGTACTTAAAAGATCTAGTAAACACACTAATGAGCGAAGTGGAAGCACTCATAGATGAAAAGAAAGATTTTGAAAAATCTACACACACGAATGAGGAAAAGATTTTATCAGCAAAAAATGATTATTTAGAAAATTTCAATAAAATATTGTTCAACAAGGTTAAACATCTAAATAATGGAGTTGAAAAATTAAAAAAAGAGATAGAGATGAGAGATGTATGCATTGATGCTTTTGGCGATGAATCTAGTAATAAAACTCCTCCAACTAATAACCTACAAAAGGAAATAGAGTCTTTAAAAACCTCTCAAGCTAAATTCGTTCATGGGGAAGAAAACTTAAATGTTATGCTAGGAAAACAAAGACCCAGTTACAATAAACAAGGCATAGGCTACAGTCCAACTCATAGGAAAGAAGTTGAAATGATAAAATCTAAATCATCATTCAAATTGAATTATTTCACACCTTTTACGTCTTGCAAAAAATGTGGCATTAAAGGACATCTAGAGATAAACTGCTCAAGAAAGAAAAGTTTAAGTAAAACCGTATGGATTAAGAAAAGTGATTTGATGTCAACTAACACAAGTGGACCCAAAAAGATATGGGTACCAAAAATATAAATTGTATCTCTCTCATACAGGTTTGCCTTAAAGCCAAAGTATCATCTCAAAAGTGGATCCTTGATAGCGGATGTTCACGTCATATGACGGGAGACAAATCTAAGTTTGTGAAACTAAATGTCAACAAGAAACATGGAACTGTTACATTCGGTGATAATCGATCATGCGAAATAATTGGGAAAGGTAAAATCGATAATGGTAAGGTCAACATTAATAATGTCCATCTTGTTAATGGTCTAGAATTCAATCTTATAAGTGTTAGTCAATTAATGGATAATGGTCATCAAGTAAAGTTTGAAAAAGATAAATGTACAATTTCACATGGTACTAACAAAGTTGCTCTAGTTGCCCAAAGGGAAGGGAATATATATACTCTTGATTTTGAGAAACAGGAAGAAGAGTTATGCCTTGCAACCATTCAAGATGAAGCAAATCTATGGCATCAAAGGATGGGACATGTTCATATGGATCTAATCAAGAAGTTGTCAACAAAGAACCTAGTAAGAGGATTACCCAAAATGAATTTTGAAAAGAAAGGTATCTGCGAACCTTGTCAGCTTGGAAAACAAGTAAGAACGTCGTTCACAAACTAAAAACATGGTATCAACTTCTTCTCCCTTACAATTGCTTCACCTCGATTTATTTGGACTCGAAAGGCATGCTAGTCTAAATGGAAAAGTCTATGCTTTTGTAATAGTCGATTTATTTCTCTAGATATACATGGGTATTATTCCTTAGAACAAAAGATGAGGCATTTAAGGAGTTTGAAAAACTGATTAAAAATTTGGAGACCAAATATAGTCTTAATCTTATTAGAATCAGAAGTGACCATGGTACCGAATTTCAAAAAAGACTTTATCACATTTTGTATTCAAAAAGGAATATCCCATGAATTTTTAGCACCTAGAACTCCACAACAAAATGGAGTGGTAGAAAGGAAGAATCGAACATTGCAAGAAACAGCTAGAACTCTAATTCAAGAAAGCAAACTTCCTAAGAAATTTTGGGCCGAAGCTGTGAACATAGCATGTTATGTGCTAAATAGAGTATTATTTCGTCCAATTATTCTAAAAACACCATATGAATTGTTAAATAATCGGCTTCCTAACATAAGTTATTTCAAAGTGTTTGGATCTAAATGCTTTATTCTTAACACTAATGGAAATTTAGGCAAGTTTGATGCTAGATCATATGCAGGAATATTCATTGGCTACTCACAAAATAGTAGAGCATATCGGATTTATAATGTGCAAAAGATGTGTATCGAAGAATCTATACACATTAAATTTAACGAATCTAACCATGATATTCCAAAAGAAAAAGAAGAAGATGCAGGAGAATTAGAAACTGCTGCCAATCCAGCCTACCAGATAAAGCAAAACAACAAGATCATGGAATCAATCCAGGAAGAGGAAATAGAAGAGCAGCAGGACCTAGACTCTATCCAGCAAGCTGAATATGAGAATCAGGAGCATATCCAAATAAATTTAAATGGATGAACAACAAGACCACAATTCTGAATCAACTGAAGAAGTCATACATGATATTCAACTTCCAAAGTCAGTAAGATATATCAAAAACCATCCACCTGAGAACATTATTGGAAACATAAACGACAGAGTTATAACAAGAAGAAAAGCTCAAAACATGTGTGCTTTCACAGCATTCCTATCCCAAATTGAGCCAAAGAACGCCAAAGAAGCCATACTCGATGAGAGCTGGCTTTTAGCTATGCAAGAAGAGCTTCAACAATTTGAAAGATTTCAAGTATGGGAATTGATGCATGCTCCAAAAGATGTGTCCATTATCGGAACTAAATGGGTATTCAAAAACAAGCTTGACGAATACGGAACAATTACGAGAAACAAAGAGAGATTAGTTGCTCAAGGATACAATCAACAAGAAGGAATAGACTATGAAGAAACATTTACTCCAGTAGCTCACTTGGAGTCTATTCGTATCCTACTAGCATTAGCCTGTTTCAGAAAGTTCAAGCTACACCAAATGGACGTCAAAAGTGCTTTTCTCAATGGATACATAAATGAAGAAGTATATGTAAAACAGCCACCTGGATTTGAGCATGACAAGTTCCTACATTACGTATACAAACTTAAGAAGGCACTATGTGGACTCAAACAAGCCCCAAGGGCTTGGTATGAAAGATTAAGTAAGTTTCATACGAGGTAAAATCGACTCCACTCTGTTTATTAAACGTCAAAGTAAAGATATTATTATTGTACAAATATATGTAGATGATATAATATTTAGTGCTACTAATAATTCCCTTTGTGAGTGGTTTTCCAAATGCATGCATAAAGAATTTGACCTGAGTTTGATGGGAGAACTCAACTACTTTCTGGGCCTTCAAATTAAGCAAAATCATGAAGGGATATTCATTCATCAAACCAAGTATACAAAAGAGTTACTAAAGAGATTCGAATTTGATAATTCAAACACAAAGTCCACACCAATGAGTACATCAATAAAACTCACAGCAGATGAAAAAGGTACGGACGTAGAGGTAACAAAATACAGAGGTATGATTGGATCCCTACTTTATCTAACTGCTTCTAGACCTGATATAATGTACGATTAATACATTTTATGTGCTCTGGCTTTCGTGCCAAACCCAAAGAATCTCACTTACAGGCTGTTAAACGAATTTTTAAATATTTGAGTGGTACGACAAATTTAGGATTGTTCTACCCAACATGCGATAATTTTGATCTAATGGGCTATTTAGATGCTGACTATGCAGGCTGTCAAATAGATAGAAAAAGCACAAGCGGTGCATGTACATTTTTGGGCCAAAGTCTTGTCTCATGGCATAGCAAGAAACAGACGTCAGTTGCTCTATCCACTACAGAGGGGAATACTTAGCAGCAGGAAGTTGCTGTTCCCAAATCTTATGGATGCGTCAAACATTATGTGACTTTAATATTACTTGTGAAAGTGTGCCCATATACTGTGATAATACCAGCACCATAGATATTTCAAAAAATCCAGTACTACATTCCCGCACAAAACACATAGAAGTACGTCACCATTTTCTTAGAGACAATGTGTCCAAAGGTTTAATAAGATTAATATTCATTCCTACTGAACATCAATTAGCAGATATCTTTACAAAACCTTTAGGAGAAGACCGGTTCTGTACATTAAGAAGAGAACTAGGGATGTGTCTGATATAAACACAATCTGCATGAGTTAAGGAAAGTAGACAGTCACGACATATCTATAGGTCATAATGACGTTCATTGAATCTGCCCAAGATCTTCATTCCCAAGATACGGCATCACGACTTCCCAAATCTCTGTAACACACATCTTTTAAAAGGTAAAACTCTACTTTACTAAATTCAAGCTATCCCTCTCTTCTCTGTTTGCCTCATCACATTCTTTCCCATCTCCCTAACCCCAACCGCAAAGATGAAAACACGACGAACCAGATAAATACATGATGACTCAGAGGACGAGATATCTCTACCGTCGCAACCCCTTCATCCCACTACTTCTCGGCCTTTGAAAAGGAAGCAACCATCGGTCCAAACCATCTCAAAGTACTCCTCTCATTTGAATCTGAGGCTAGTCTACCTTCTCCTCCACCGATTGGGACCTCCACTAATTACTAAACGAAGAATAATCAAGGATTAGGCCCCGTAGCTCTCCTCCTCTAACGGTAAACCCTCTCCCTGTCTCACTGCATGATATCCCTGATGATTTTTTTAGAGGTCACAACTTTGAACTTAGGTTTAAGTCATCCATATGTCACAAAACCTTTGTCTATGAAAAATAAATAGACATATTTTACTATCAAAACTCACCCCTACACCGCCTTTTTGAGTCATATGGTCTATCCTCTTTAAGCACTCCTCCTTCGGTCGCTTATCCAAAATTAGTCCAGCAGTTTTATACAAATCTTAAGAATAATGGTGATTGCTACACTTCCTTTGTGAAAGGGAAATCTCTATTTTTTACAGCCATGGACTTAGGTAGTATTCTGTCCATTCCTTACACCGGTGACTGCCCCTTTACTCTCAAAGGACCAATCTCTACTCCCTTGTCTCCTTTAGTTCAGCTTCGCATTATGTTGGATGACCCAACAGTCTCCTCTGTCACTCTTCCAAAAACCATCGAAGTGTCCCCCCTTGCCATTGTCCTTCACAAACTCTTACGCTACAATCTCCTCCCCCGTCTCGGTGGTGGAGCAGACTTCACATATCAAGATTTAGTCCTCGTGGCGTTAATAATGACTGGCCAGCCTTTTAACTTTTCCCTCATGATGCTAAAACACATGATCCATTGCGTTAAACACTCCAAAAAATGTCTGCCTTACAGTTGTTTCCTTACCAAACTCTTCACTCATTTCCAAATCCCACTCGATGATGAAGGTTGTATCACCTTAACTGATTCCATAGACTCAAATTATCTCAAAGGGGCTCATCTCACCTTGCTTAAGGGAAAATTCATCCGTCTGGTTCCTGATACACCTAAACCCATACCTCCTATCTCCCTGCCTCCTTCCCCTGAAATTTTGACTCTCCTTCACACCATAGCAGATAATCAAGCCCAAATCACTTCTGATGTCAAAGACATCCAACTCTGTCTCTCGATCCTTGAAAAAGGCAAACTGCCAATTCGGTGTAATGATCTCCAGGCCATGTTTCGCAATATTGAAGATGAATTTATTGACCTTCAAGCTGGTTTCGAGCTGCACACCAGGGCAATGGTTGAAGCCCTCCAATGCAAGATGAATTGCAATGCCTATCAGCTGAGCACAGAACTCAAGTTCATCAGCAACCAAGTTGGGACTCTGGGCCGGTTCACCGAGCGACGCGTGAATGACCTAAGTGAGGAACTGCAAGCAGACCAAGTCCAAGCGCGCATACCCGAATGGCCCCAATGCAATTGGATGGCCGAATATCAAGGCGACTTTCTGGACCTACCATTACCTCCTCCCACCTTCATTGCTCGACCACCCCGCTTTGCCAATACCATGTCCCTGGAAGAGATCATGCACCGCCGCCTTCACCGCCCCTACTTCACAGCTCGCGAGGCCAATCATGTCAACCTTAAGGAGGACGACGCTTAGTTTCCCTTTCCTTTTTGATGGATGCCAAAGGGGGAGAAGACTTCTGGTTTAAAACCTTCTCCCTGCCCCCCAAAGACAATTGTTTTGATTAAGACTATGGTTTAAAATTTTTATTGTGCTGTTAAGACTATTAGTTTAAACTTATTATTTGATGGATGATGGATGTGTTTCATTACTGCCTTTTTTACTTAACATGTTAAGGCCAAACCAGTACTTGCAGGGTTGATCAAAATACTGCACATATGAAGTACAAGGTATGCATGAACTAAGGGGGAGCCATAACTCTCCTGAAGTGCATAATCTTAGGGGGAGCTATATTTATTGTATTGTCATCATCAAAAAGGGGGAGAATGTTGACTAATGTCACACTCCATGTTTTGATGATGACTCGATTATTTCTAATTGATGCTATATTATTACAGGGAAAGATATGGAACTTCAGAAAACGTCAAGGAAGAAATTACAAAGCCAAGACATCCTTGAAGAAAGAAAAGCAAATTTGAGTCCTAGGAATATATGTAAGATCTTAGCATTTATTGCTTTCCAAAATAAGGCTCTAGAACATGTGCATTACATAAATGCATTCTCACACTTGGTACCACGTGCTAAGTCACTTGCACTTATATACATGGGCCGGTATCCCATTGATTTTAATAAATATCATACCATCAACTTGACATATCTTAAATCATGTAAACTGACTAAGGAAACGAGTTGATTGAATAATTTTCCACAAATTATATAGCAGTAATCATGCTCCATAAATCTTGCCCCATAATTCTAGTGATTCACTTGGGCGAAAATATATGGTTAGATATGGACACCGGCCAGCAGGTATAAAAGGTAAGCATAAATCAATGACATTATAGATTCTACTATTAATTCACGCTGCACAGATCATGCTCATAAATTAAGCATCTTAATTCTAGGAAATTAATTAAGGTGCGTGTATCAACAGACTCTGCAGAAATCATGGGTCATGATTTGAGAAATCCAATTGGCCAAATCTAACGGTCCAATGAATGCTCAGTAATATGAAAACATGCCAGCGAATATTTATGGTAATCCTAGAAGTTGACTTCCGGCATTTTAGAAATTGGACCATAGAAATTTGCAAATAGAAATCATTTAGCCAAAAGTTACTGATAACATGATATCTCAGAATCTCTGTGATGGAAAACAAATTAAGTATATCATGATTCACGAAGGAGATTAAGATTCATGCAAAATGTTAGCAATGGAACTATTTGGGAGACGTCTATATAAACTGAGCTCTTTAACAAATACAGACACGAAAAACATACACAGAAACCGTTAAGCTTACAAGCTACAAGATTATTTTTCATTGAGATAGACATTGATTAACAGAGTTGCTGCTACTAAAATATTCCGGTAAACATTCCTCTTGCATATCATTTCATACTAGAGCCTTAAGTTGGTGAGTAATATATTGCTTGATCATTAGACCTCTAGTGTGTATTTTTCATCTCCTATCTCAGTCAATATTACATATAAATCTGTTTTGAATTGCTGATTTCTTACAATCAAGTATAAAGAAAGCATAGGTGCTTAAGTGTGCATAGGTGCACAGGGAACACAAGTGTTCAGATTATTGGAACTTGTATTGTAATTGGAAGAGTTTAATAAAAGTGAGTCTCCAATACTAGTTGGTATTGGAAGTGGACTAGACTACTATTTTAGAGGGTAGTAGTTGAACCACGTAAAAATTCCGGTGTTGGTGTGATTGCTTTCTGTGAGTCTATTTTGCTTTTCTATCCAGCTGCCTGCATTAGTAAATCAGCTAACTCAATAATATCCTAACTTGGTAATCCAGCTTGCTGCATTAAAAATAAAAATTAAACATAGTTTGTGCCTACACTTATTCAACCCCCCTTCTAAGTGTATCTATTTAAATTTCAAGAAGCTCATTCCTTCATTATTTCTTACGAATTCACTGAAACTCTAGAGAGATAAACTATAGAGATAAAGAAGAAAAGTATTTTGTTACTTCCCTACTCTCATATCCAGTTTCTTTTACGGTAAGGGGTATTATTTCTTTTGTATTCATGAAGAAAACTTCTGTTATTCCATTATTTATTATTCGGTTGGAATAACTTTGTATCACCTAGCCCTATACTTGGTTAAATTCTTCATTATTCCATTCATTATTATTACATTGGAATATCCTATCTACATGCATTTCTGCGGGACTGATTCCGTTTTTATTATTACATTGGAATATCCTCGTTTATGCGTTTTACGCCGGGACTGATTCCGTCTTTATTATTCTCATTGGAATATCACATGCATGCGTTTTCTGTGGGACTGGTTCCGATTAATTATTATTACATTGGAATAACACCTATATGCGTCTATCGCATGCCTGGTGATTTCTTTTGTTATTCCATTCCTTATTATACTCAGTTGTTTAAATTTTTGACTTCTATACTCCATGAAATTAGTGAAATATCCTTGATATTTGCGCTTCATCCAGTATCTTTTCATGGAAATATTCTTCTGAACATTCTTGAATTTTACTCTACAAAGCAGTTTCATGTTTACAATTTGGACGTTATTGGTTCCTGGATAAATTAATTCTTGAACTTGTTTTATTGAATTCTTATATCATTTTCATCATCCTCATGTTTATATTTTGTTGAAAGTCATATGTGGCCTATATGGCATAGATGGACTTGGTATGATTATGACCAGGGATTATTCGGTGTAATCATGACCGTAATGTTACAAATGATGTGATAAAAGTCCTATTGGTCGTAGTACATTGATGGACAGTTGTTGGCATGATCATGACCATTAATGAATACACGAATATCCTTGGCCCGAAGTGCATGGATAATTTGTGGTCGTGATACTAAAGAATATCCTTGGTCGTAGTGCAGGGGTGATTCGATGATGTGGATTATTTATTAAGCTAAGTCTCAGCGATAAAAGTCATGAAAAACCTTTTAAATCATAGAAGATAGTAGATTTTATTCTCTACTTGACTCTTCTAATGGATTGCTTGTTCCGCTGCAGTTAAACTTGATGTCTATTGTATTTTATCAGTTTAATATTGTTGAAGACTAATGATAATTTATTCTACATTATCTTAGTCATAATATTTCTTACTGGGCTAGTTGAGCTCACCCTTTCTTTCACTGTTCTCTTCAGGAAATGAGAACGTAGCTGGGACAAGTCGGGGAACGGAGTGATGGTCCGGATGATAGTATTAGCTAATAGTCCTCACTATTCTGTTAAGAAGTGTGACAATAAATGTAATGAGGACTTATTCTGAGAGTGGTTATTGTCTAGAAGATAGTATTTGTATTAAAACTCACAGCTCTCTTGTTGTATAACTAAGATTGTATTTGTATTCTGTACCATGTATTTGGCGACTTAGAATAGGTGATGTATACCTATTTTGGGGGCGTCACAGTTGGTATCAAAGCTTAGGGATATGATCCCTGGCTAATATGTGAGACTAGAACTAGGAGGGGAGAGACAGGGAATTTCTTCGCTAGTATGACCTACTTAAAATTATTTGGTATTTAATTGGTTGGTCAGAGTATAGAGATAATATGTTACATGTTAATTAATCCTTGTTTTGTGGCAGTATCTGAAAATGACATCCGAGAATGTTGAGAATAGCAATGGAGCACAGGAGACCGCTGAGTCTCCACATATCAATAATCGGAGAATGTGCATCGTGAAGGCGACAATCCTCATGCAAACAACAACACCGACCAAATGATGAATGATGGAATGTTCAGGATGCTTTATGCAATTCATGCAACATCAAGTGTGAGAGCGGCTCCTATCCAAAATGTAGGTGGAAACATCGAAACTCTCTGACGGTCACCGCTAAATGAGTTCAAGGAGCCGGACCACCGGAGTTTATTGGAGAGCCAAAACCACTTAAGGCGGAAGCATGGATAAAGCGAGATCACCAAGATATTTGATGTCTTGGGATGCTCCAAGGAGCAAAAGGTTCCCTTCTTGCCTTTTATGTTGCGAGGAGAGGCAGATTCTTTGGTGGGAATCGGTAAAGCGTACTCAACCTGCCGCACTGAAGATGTCTTGGGAGAAGTTCCAAGAACTATTCAACGACAAGTACTTTCCTAAAAGTATTCATCACATAAAAGAGGTAGAGTTCATCAAGTTGGAGAAGAATAATATGACCGTGTCGCAGTACGAAGCAAAGTTTGTCGAGTTGTCTTGGTTTGCATCCCACTTGGTGGATAATCAAGAGAGAATGACGCGAATGTTTTTAAGAGGTTTAAAGCCGGAGATACGCCAACATCTTATTTCTCATAACCTGTGTTTGTATTTAGATGTTGTAAATAGGGCTCAGTTAGTAGAGCGCGATAACGAGTCAACACGACCAAAAGAGAGCAGCCGACAAAATGATAATACCAGTGAGAGCAGTCATCGAAGCGGTGACAACAAGCGTGGAGGGAATCAACAGGCCAGAAGTGGTAACCACTTCGGTGGTAATCAGGGCCAAAACAATAAGAATGGACATTTTAAGAAAAAGAGATTCAACAATGATGGAAATACGTCAGCACCAGCACCCGTTGTTAAGGAAGGAGAACGACCACCTATCATATACTTCAAATGCGGAGGGGAGGGACACATCAGTCCAAACTGCGTGATGCCGTCCAAAGCATGTTATAATTGTGGAAGAGAAGGTCACTTAGCCCGATTTTGTCATTCACCAAGACAAGTTCACCAGAGATGAAGGCACCAAAGGCCGTCCCCGAAAAAAAGTCAAAGCCCGTAGTACAAGGAGGCGTTTGTTGTGACCTCCCGTAGAAAGTAAGGAACCCGAATGAGGTCATCACGGTAAGCTTATCATAAACTCTAAATAAGTCTATACTTTATTTGATACTTTGGTTCTACCCATTCTTTTATTTCTCCTACTTGCGCTCAACAATTAAATTTGACTCTAGGAGAAATTAGACTTTGACTTATCTATTGAAACTCCATTGGGAGAAACCTTCATTACATCCACAGTTTATAAGTCTTGTTTGGTTCAAATCGGTACCCTCACATTACCTGTCGATCTTATTTCATTAAAAATACTTGCTTTTGACGTAATTCTAGGGATTGATTGGTTAACTACTCATCATGCAAAAATTGATTATTTTCGTAAGGTTGTTAGCTTTCATATTCCTAATCAACCTATTATGCGAATTCAAGCGACCAAACCATTAAAATCAATCACGGTCATCTCAAGCCATAAAGCTATTCGTTTATTGAAAAATGGATGTCAAGCTTTCTTAGCTCATGTCACGGATCTAAACAAAAATTCGTCAGTTTTGAATGATATTTCTATTGTTAATGAATTTCCGACGTATTCCACGAAGAACTTCTGGCTACCCCGGGCGTGAAATTGAATTTTGTATCGACCTTGAACCCGGTACAAAACCCATTTCCAAAGCCCCATATTGAATGGCTCTATTGAACTTGAGTTAAAGACCCTATTGCAAGAATTGTTATATTTTGGTTTCATTCGTCTCTAATCACGTCTCCTTGGGGTGCTCCTGTTTCTATTCGTGAAGAAGAAGAAAGATGGGAGTATGCGACTTTGTATTGATTATCGGAGTTGAATCATGTCACCATCAAAATAGGTACCCATTGCCACGTATTGATGACCTGTTTGACCAGTTGCAAGGAGCCAAATTCTTTTCAAAGATTGATCTTCATTCCGGATATCACCAATTGAAGATTAGAACCGATGACATTCCAAAGACGGCTTTCAGAACTCGGTACGGGCATTATGAATTTCTAATCATGTCTTTTGGATTGACTAATGCTCATGCTGCCTTCATGGATATGATGAACCGAGTATTCAAGGAATATTTGGATCACTTTGTGGTTATCTTTATTGATGACATCCTTACTTATTCCAAAAGCCGTGAAGATCATGAGCAACACTTGAGGCTGATACTCCAAAAGCTTCGTGAATATAAGCTTTATGCCAAGTTGAAGAAATGCGAGTTCGGCGAGGAAGTAGCATTCCTTGGGCACGTAGTATCAAGTCATGGAATATCATTGACCCAAAGAAAGATTGAAGCTATTCAAAGTCGGAGCAACCTAAATCGATGTCAAAGTACGTAGCTTTCTAGGCTTAGCTGGTTATTATCGGAGATTCGTGGAAGGATTTTCTCGAATCGCTACTCCATTAACTCAGCTAACTCTGAAAGATACAAATTTTGGTTGGAGCGAGGAATGTGAGAAGAGTTTTCAAGAACTTAAGAAGAGACTCATTTCAGCACCTGTTCTGACAATACCATCTGGTTCGGAGGGATTTGTCATCTATAGTGATGATTCGGGCAAAGGGTTAGGATGTGTTCTCATGCAACATGGGAAAGTCATAGCATATGCCTCTCGACAATTCAAAGAATATGAGAGGAATTATCCTACTCATGATCTAGAGTTTGCAGCTGTTGTTTTCGCACTTAAAATTTGGAGACATTACTTGTATGGGGAGAAAGTGGAGATCTTTACGGATCATAAAAGCCTCAAATATTTCTTCACTCAAAAGGAACTCAATATGTGACATCGACGTTGGTTTGAACTGTTGAAAGATTATGATCATACCATCCAATACCATCCTGGAAAAGCAAACGTGGTAGCTGACGCATTGAGTAGAAGATCATATGCGGGTACGAGTGAGATATTGTCAACGTAAAGGCCCATTTTGTATGACTTGCAAATGATAGAGATAGAGATAAAGACTCCAGGGACCCTTGTGATGATGGCGAACATACGAGTAGAACCGAATTTAATTGATAAAGTTAAAGCTGCTCAAACTACAGACCTGGAGCTAATGCGTATGAGGAAGAAAGTGCAAGAAAGTGCTATGTCGGAAGTAAGAATCGATGAAGAAGGAATACTTCGAGTCAACTCCAGACTTTGTGTTCCTAACGACCCTGATTTAAAGTATAAAATCATGATGGAGGCGCACAACACACCGTTTGCAATCCATACTGGGAGTACAAAAATGTATCGTGATCTTCGTCATACATTTTGGTGGAGCAATATGAAGAGAGAGATATCGTTGTTTATCTCAAGGTGTCTAACTTGTCAACGAGTTAAAGCGGAGCATCAAGTACCAAAAGGTCCATTGCAACCACTTGAAATTCCAGAATGGAAGTGGGAGCACATTACCATGGATTTTGTTACTGGTCTTCCCAAGGTTTCTCAAGGCATAGATGCAATTTGGGTCATTGTTGATAGATTGACCAAGTCTGCTCACTTCTTACCTATACGAGAAACTTATACACTTGAACATCTTGCTCGTATGTACATAAACGAGATTGTAAGACTGTATGGTATGCCAGTATCCATAGTTTCTGATCGAGGCCCAAGATTCACTTCACGATTTTGGGTTAGTTTGCAGAAAGCTATGGGCACAGATTTACGATTTATCTCGGCATATCATCCTCAGACGGACGGGCAGTCGGAGAGGACTATTCAAACTCTTGAAGATTTATTAAGACTATGTGTCCTTGACTTCAAGGGAAGTTGGGATAAGTTCTTACCATTGGTGGAGTTTTCCTACAACAACAGTTATCAAGCAAGCATTGGCATGGCTCCATTCGAAGCGTTGTATGGAAGAAAGTATCGTTCTCCAAAGATATCTTTGGGATGAGGTTGGTGAAGCAACGTTGTTGGGACCGGAGTTGGTACGTATGACTACGAAAAAGATTCAAACAATCCGACACCGTATAAAGACCTCACAAGATCGACAAAAGAGTTATGCTGATCTTCATCGAAAAGACGTGGAATTCGATATAGGAGATCATGTGTTGTTACGTGTTGCTCCAAGGAAAGGAGTTACGAGATTTGGAAAGAGAGGAAAGCTCAATCCTCGATTCATCTACCCATTTTAATCCTCGATCGAGTAGGAATCGTGGCCTATAGACTCGCTTTTACCGCCAAGTATGTCTCGTGTTCATAACGTTTTTCACATATCCATGTTACGTAAATATGTGGAAGACCCGAACCACATTATTGAGTTAGAACCAGACGAAATAGCCAAAGATTTAACGTATGAAGAGGTTCCTGTTCAAATCTTGGATAAGAAGGAACATATTCTACGCTCCAAGGTTATACCTCAACTCAAAGTTTTGTGGAGAAACCACGATGTTGAGGAAATGACATGGGAGTTAGAATCTGAAATGAAATCAAGGTATCCTTACCTCTTCGACATACCAGGTATGTACCCTAATTTCGAGAGCGAAATTTCATAAGAATGGGAGGTTGTAAGACCCCAACTTTTATAAATAAAGATGAATTTTCTATAAATATTATTTTTGAATATTATGGAATGAATTTGATATAATGTTATAGTTGTGGGTAATATTTATAAATTTTGCAAAGTACGCAAGTTGTTATATAATATTCAATTGGTGGGAATATTCGTTTTAACATGGAATATTAATGACAACTAAGACAATCATTGGTGGACCCTACAACGGAATTATTGTTGAATTGAGAAGCGACAAAAATACTTTATGAAAATAACAGGCGGATGTTTTACTGTTAATCTGTTGAAACACCCGTGTTAAAAATCTGATGTCTGCGTGGTTGCATAGTAGCACACGGTATTGATTATTGATGCTTATGTGAGAAGTCACTCAGTTTTGTTTATTATTTGGATTCCTATTTACCCATTTTTCAAAATTATCGGAAAGGAAGTTATAAAGTATATATATATATATATATATATATATATATATATATATATATATATATATATATATATATATATATATATGTTATATATATATATATATATATATTTGTCATGTGTGTGTGTGTGTGTTTTCGTGTGTGTAGGAGTGTGTGTGTGGTAGTGGGTTTTGGTGGGGAATTATTATCAAGTGGTGTATGTTATGTGGTGGTGGAATTAATAGTGATATTGGGGTGTGTGTGTGTGTGAGTGTGTGTGTGTGTGTGTGTGTGTGTGAGTGAGTGTGTGTGTGTGTGTATAACAAGTGGGTGGGTGAGTGCTGGTGGTCCTGGTAGATGAAGTAAATTGGCAGGATGCAAAGTTTTCTTTTCAAGCTTGGACTTATTTGCTAAACTTTTCAAATCATCCATTATAGTAATAACTTGTGACCTAGTATGCTTCCTAATTGATTAAAACTCCAAGATTTGCATGTGTTAGTTTTTTTTCTCATTGGCCAGTACCTTGACAAATGATTCACGGGTGGGTAGGATTATTTCTAATATAGCATGTGTTATATTATATATATTATAAAATGTGGTTTGTTTGACAATGTTGAAAATCTAGCGTATGTTGTCAACTCATGAATTTCAAACACTGTTGCGTCCGTGAGAAAAATCCTTACACAGTACCTTTCCATTTTCCTATAAATAGAAGCTCATTCCTTCATTATTTCTTACGAATTCACTGAAACTCTAGAGAGATAAACTATAGAGATAAAGAAGAACAATATTCTGCTACTTCCCTACTCTTATATCCAGTTTCTTTTACGGTAAGGGGTATTATTTCTTTTGTATTCATAAAGAGAACTTCTGTTATTTCATTATTTATTATTCGATTGGAATAACTCAGATATCGCTGCTACCCTATACTTGGTGAAATTCTTACATTATTACATTCGTTATTATTACATTGGAATATCACATACTATCGCGTTTCTGTGGGACTGATTCCGTCTTTATTATTATGTTGGAATATCCTGTTTGTGCGTTTTACGCCTGACCTGGTTCCGTTAATTATTATTTTGTTGGAATAACCTGCCTGTGCGTTCTATCGCATGCCTGGTGATTTCTTTTGTTATTCCATTCCTTATTATACTCAATTGGTTAATGTTTTGACTTCTATACTCCATGAAATTAGTGGAATATCCTTGATATTTGGGCTTCATCCAGTATCTTTTCATGGAAATATTCTTCTGAGCATTCTTGAATTTTACTCTACAAAGCAGTTTCATGTTTACAATTTGGATGTTATTGGTTCCTGGATAAATTAATTCTTGAACTTGTTTTATTGAATTCTTATATCATTGTCATCATCCTCATGTTTATATTTTTTTTGAAAAAGTCATCATGGCCTATAGGGTATAGATGGACTTGGTATGATTATGACCGAGAGATTATTCGGTGTAATCATGGCCGTAATGTTACAAATGATGTGGTAAAAGTCCTTTTGGTAGTAGTGCATTGATGGACGTTGTTGGCATGATCATGACCATTAATGAATACACGAATATCCTTGGCCCAGTAGTCGCATAGATAATTTGTGGTCGTGATACTAAAGAATATCCTTGGGTCGTAGTGCGGGGGGTGATTCGATGATGTGGATTATTTATTAAAATTTGAGTCTCGTGATAAAAGTCATGAAAAACCTTTTAAATCATAGAAGATAATAGATTTTATTCTCTACTTGACTCTTCTAATGGATTGCTTGTTACTGCTGCAGCTTAAACTTGATGTCTATTGTATTTTATCGGTTTAACATTGTTGAAGACTAATGATAATTTATTCGCATTATCTTAGTCATAATATTTCTTCTTGGGCTAGTTGAGCTCATCCTTTCTTTCACCGTTCTCTTGAGAAATGAGAACGTGGTTTGGGGACGAGTCGGGGAGCGGAGTGATGGTCCTGATAATAGTATTAGCTAGTAGTCCTCACTATTCTCATTAAGAAGTGTGACAATAAATGTAATGAGGACTTATTCGAGAGTGGATATTGTCTGAAAGGCGATATTTGTATTAAAACTCACAGCTCTCTTGTTGTATAATTAAGATTGTATTTGTATTCTGTACCATGTATTTGGCGACTCAGAATAGGTAATGTATACCTATTTTGGGGGCGTCATAATTATCGAGAGCATAAGTTAAAAAGCTACGAAGAGCTCTTGAGGGAAGTGTATACACACTACAAGAAATTAGGGATGTAGTGAAGAAAATTTTGGACATGAGGCGTTTTCTAGCGAAGGAATTGTGAAGGAAAAAAATGTAGTGCCAATATAGTTATTAGCGAAAGAAACATCATTCACAATTTACTTCTTTTTTTTGCGCAAATTTGAGGTGGTAGAAGTATATTTGACGCCAATTTATAATATAAATTTGCGAGGAAAATAACTATTAATGAAGGAATTATTACTCATTATATATTATTGCTCAGAGGTTTTTGAGAGAGATAAAATTGGTCACTATTTTGTTCTAAATAAATTTTTTAGAATTAATTTTGGTGAGTATAAATTGTAATATAAATAAATTTAATTTTTATAATAAAAAATATATTTTTAATAATACTTTGTAAGTAACTTACAATATTGACTATTTCTTTAATCAAAGTAAATACATTTACAATAATTTAAACTTTAAAATTTCATACATTGTCCTTGAAAATAAAGATAAATAAAAAAAATAAGGCAAGCTGTGAAATAGACCACAAATTCTAAAAAATTACTCATATATCCTGTAGAAAGAGTTAAGTTTGAGTTTTATTCTTAGTTAATTTATGGTATCCTACAATTGAAATTGTAATGAAATTAATTTTTTAAAATAAATTTTTTTTCTTAATAAAACTTTTTAAATAATTTATAATATTAAATATTTTATTAATTAAAATATTAATTTACAATAATTCAAATTTTAAAATATTATAAATTGACAATAAAAATTATAATAATTAAGACTCTTTTGTGGAACAAATCACAAATGTGTTAAATTATTAATTTTCATTCCACAAAAGAGTTATATTTCAGTTTGTTATTAACTAATTTATGACATTCTAAAATTTAAATTTATTTAAGTTTTTGAAATAATAATTTTATTTACAATATTACTTTTTAAAGAATTTACAATATTAGTTGTTTTCATAAATTAAAATCAAACTCTTTTCTTTTTTTGAAACAATCCCTAATTTAATTAGGAGTTCTGTACTTGATCCGGAAAAAGAGTTACAAGCGTGAAACAGAGTTTATAAGCCCGAGCTCAACGAAATGCATTTTTATTACCCTTTTTGCCCAAAATTTGTCGTCGCTAGCTCTCTTCCCTCCCACCTGCGATTCCCTTCTCCCTCTCCCTCTTCACTGGCGACTCCCTTTTTCTTCTTCACCAGCGACGATTCCCTCTCTCACTTCCTTTCCCCCTTCCTCTTCATTGCCCACATAAACACACAACGAGGAGAAAATAAAGGATTTGGGCGTGAGGAGGTGAATGGATGAGGCTTGATTTGGGCGTGAGGAAGCGAACGGAGGAGGCTTGATTTGGTTGTTTGGTAAGTTACTCTCACAACCACTGCTATACTCACACACATACACCCGCCCACTGCTATACACACATTATCACACACAGTATACACACACCCACTATCAATTAATTGTCTATCTATGTTCGTATGTACATATGGTGAGTCTTCTAGGTCCAAATTCTTGAACATAATGATACTATACTGTATGAGTTGTTAATTAGGCTATATCTTAGATCTTTGGCACATTAAGTAGCCACCAACCAAATCTGGTTCTAGATGTTTCTGTTTGGCTATTCATATTTGTTCATTTCAAATATGTGAAAATGTAGTTTATGGGAGGAAATGTAGTTTACTTAATTTTGTTCGGTGTGTTTTTTTTTATTCCCACATAGTAATTAGTGAATGTTTCTTCCTCATAAGAAGGCATTTAAAGCGATGTATTTCTTTTACTGTTATCAATAAAACCTACTTTTAACTTTGTTGTTTTAAGTGTGAGAAATTTTGTGTTTTTCAAATAATGGTTACTAATATATGTAGCTCTTAGTTTAAACTCATGGGTGGATGAGCGTATATTGAAGTTTATGCATTCCTTGAAATTCTATATTTAGATTCTCCATTAAGTTCTTAGTATACTTTCTCTTGCAACTTGTGCAGGCTTCAGGGAAAGTCTCAAGTAGTACAAGATGAATTGGTAAGACTTGGTGAACAAATGGTTACTAGTTCTAAAGGCACAAGAGCTTTAGCTTTGGAGCTTTTTCGTGAATTTGAGGATATATTTCTGCAGCATATTACAACTGGTGAGGTGATTATATAGAAGGAAAATTTTGTCTTATATATAAAAATTATTGAAGTGTTTCATGAAAAGTTTTACGAAGAGCACATTATATGAGACTTGTTATTTTGGAGTTTATTGCTACTATTTTTTGTTTTTAATTTTGTTGTAGAGAAATTATATGAATTTGTTCTTGGGGAATTAAATTCAATCATTTTGAAACGTTGTTTTTAGGTTAAAAGATTGAACCTTTTCCCTAGCTGCTAAGCTGCTACTGTAATTGGACTTGCGTTTTAACATTTGAGTCCACATTTTATACAAAAGTTCATTTTTTTGTGTTCTAGTTGTGTGTTGATACTTTTTATACTGTAATTGCCATCATTAAACTAGGTATTAGGTATCTGCCCGGGTATGTTGTTAAATCTTGCAGATGTGGTGTTTATTCATGGTGTTTTGATATTAGACATTTTGAACTTAGATTTCATTTGCAGATCTACTTCATTAATGAAGATTATAATGTTATGACTGTTGTAATTGTTAATCATATGTTATTCTGTTTTAAGACTTGGGACTTCACATATTCCATTGCCCCTTAACTTTGTACAAGTAATAAGTATTATTATAAAGGTTCCAAGTGGTTGATTTCACCTGTTAACTGCCATTGGAACATTCATTTTTTTGCCTTACCCTGTATTTCTCAAGGGTGAAATTCAATACTTATGAACATATAATATAAAAATTATTTTTAAGTAGTTGAATAATAGATATTTATTTAGTCAGATCTTAGTATAGTGGAATTAATTGTCCACCAGAATATACTATTTACACTCGTTGATGTCTATGTTTGTTCAAAATTTATATATGTTTGATGGATTGAGATATCTTACATGTTATTATACATTTCTATCCTTCAGGAATGGATACATTCTTGTTCACATCTGAATCTGTCAATGAGGGACATCCCGACAAACTTTGCTGATAAAAGGCTATTTATTATGAATTATTGAAGTTCTGTAATTCTGGAATAATTAATTTTTGAAAGTTTTAATTATTTTTAGTTAGAAAAACGTTTTTGTTATTTGTAGGCATGTGTTAAGAGTTGGAAATCAGCTGGTATGAGTACGTAGAAAATTTTAATATATATATTAATATTTTATTAAATTTTTTGCTTTGGTGTTCTAAGCAATTTCCTATAAATAGGGTGCTTAGGTTAGAATTGAAAATCACACCAGAAACTACAGATTTCTCTCTCTTTCTCTCTCTATAATATTGAGCGTATTCTTGTGAGTATTTTAATACTTTGAGTGTTGCTATACTGATTGTAAGTTCAAGTCATAGCTTATATCCTGTGTTTTTCAACTAAAATCTTGTCTTTTACGAGGTAAGAGATGTTATTTTATTCAAAAATGATATTATTTCTTCAATATCATTATGCCGAAATATTGGTTGGAAATTTTTATCAAATTTAGAACTTTTTTATGTCGGGGTTACTATTCACGGGTTACTATTCACGAGTTACTATTCACGAGTACTATTCACAAAGCATGATTATGTTTTTGTAAAATTTTTATCTTTTGGTGTCAGAGTTACTATTCACGTATACGATACTATTCACGTATACGGCACTATTCACGAATACGACAATATTCACAGAAAAATTAAATTTTCTTTCTATGTCCAAGATTGTCTGTTATAGTTCCTATCGTTGATTGGATCTATGTTTTGATTATTCTTGAATTTTACTCCTCTATGATTATTTATGAGGTATTTTTAGACATGGAATAGCTGAAGTACGAATCCTTAATATTTGTTCTTTTGTTTTACTAGATTCGTTTTCTTTAAAATATTTTTCATCATCCTCGGTCCTAAATGATGATATTACTGAATATCTTTGGCCTGTAGTGCAAAGATGAATGATTTCTGATGAATATCTTTGGTCCGTAGTGCAAAAATGAACATGTGTTTAGATGAACATGACCAACTGATGAATATCTTTGGCCTGTAGTGCAAAGATGAATATTTGATTCCAGATATATATTGATTGATATTACAGGGATAAAAGATAGACGATGAACTTTTAAATTCATATATAGAAGATAGTAGTTTGTATTCTCTACCTAACTCTTCTAATGAATTATTATTTCCGCTGCGAATATTGATTTAAAACTTGTTGTCTATTGTATTCTATTAGATTTTTCCCTGTTGAAGACTAACGATAATTTGTTTTATATTATCTTAGTCATAATGTTCTTTACTGGGCTAGTTGAGCTCACCCTTTTTCTTGTTGTTCCATTTTTCTTCTCAGGAGGCGAGAATGTAGCGAGTACTAGTCGGTGTGTGGAATAATGGTTCTAGAAGTCGTTTAGTAGTCCTCACTATTTTTGTAAAATAATGAATCAATAATTGTACTGAGGACTTATTTGAGTGTGAATATTGTCTAGATGACAATATTTGTATTTAAACTCACAGTTTTTATGTTGTATTAATAAAGTTGTAGTTGTTTCTGTACTATGTATTTTGACGACTCAGAATGGGTGTTGTATACCTGTTTTGGGGCCGTCACAATATGAATATATAATTCTCTTCACACCAAATTACATAATTCAAAATATATACACTTCATAATAAGAATTTTAATTATTAAATTTTTATTTTAATAACTTATGAAAATTAGGGTTGTCACATCCTTCCCTTCTTATAAGGATTCCGTCCTCGGAATCAAAGAAACCTCCCTTACTCAATTTTCACCAAATCTCTTAAATAAAAACTTCTTTTATACAGTATGACAAAACGTAGCTGAGAGTTTCAACCCGGATAATGTCTCGTAGAGAGTATTCAAACTCAAATAAAGTCCTCATTACAATTATTATCACACTATTTCACATAATAGTGAGGACTGCTATAGCCACCTATCTGGACCGTCACTCTATTTTCCGACTCGTCCCAGCTATATTCTCATTTCCTAAAGAGAACAATGAAAGCAAAAGGATGAGCTCAACTAGCCCAGTAAGAAATATTATGACTAAGATAATGCAGAATAAATTATCATTAGCCTTCAACAGTGTTAAACTGATAAAATACAATAAACACCAAGTTTAACTGCAGCGAAACAAGCAATCCATTAGAAGTAGAGCATGATATCTACTATCTTCTATGATTTAAAAGTTTATCATCAATTTTATTGCTGGGACCCAACTAAATAAATAATCCACATCACTGAATTATCCATGCAATACGGGCCAAGGATATTCATTTTTATCACCAATGGTCATGATCATACCAACAATTGTCCATCAATGCACTACGGGCCAATTATATAGGACTTTTACTATATCATTTGTAACATTTCGGGTCATGATTATACCGAATAATTCCTGGTCATAATCATATCAATCAACAGTCCATCTATGCACTACGGCCAAAGATGACTTTCATCATAATATAAGCATGAAGATGATGACAATGATATAAGAATTCAATTAAATGATAGTAAGGATAAATTTTAAAGATTTATAATTCAATTTATCTAGAATTTAATAAAGTCCAAATTGTTAACATGATACTACTTTGTGGAGTAAAATTCAAGAATAATATTATATCAAAAATAATTTGGATAGAAAAGAAATTAATTTTTGTCATGAATAGTACCCCGTGAATAGTATCCCGTGAATAGTATTACTTACAAGAATGTTCGAAAAATATCCTTGTGAAACGATACTAGATGAAGAGCAAATTCCAAGGATATTCTATTAATTTCAAGGAGTATAGAAGCAATACTTAACAACATAAGTGTAGAATTCATAATCTGAAACGAAATAATATTACTTACATACTACAGAGTATGGAAGAAAATATTATTTCATACGAATATTGAACAAAAATAATATCCCTATATGAATATGAAAGAAATAATACCCCTTACCTTAGTTGGAAATTGGCTACTGAAATAGTATAGTAACAGAATACTCTTCTTCTTTCTCTCTGATTCTCTCTCTATAGAATTCTCTTGTGAGTCGTAGTGAGTTGGTGAGAATGAAAGAAGAATTAAGCTTCTATTTATAGAAGATTTCTAGCTTAGCCCTTGCAATGTGAAAAGGCAAGTGGCTTGACGATTGGTAATGTGAAAAGAAAAGTGGTTTGACTCTTGTAATGTAAAATAACAAGTGGTTTGACGCTTGTAATGTGAAACAACAAGTGGTTCGACGCCTGTAATGTGAAACGACAATTGGTTCGATGCCTGTAATGTGAAACGACAGTTGGTTCGACGCCTGTAATGTGAAACGACACTTGGTTCGACGCCTGTAATATGAAACGGCAAGTGGTTTGACGTTTGGTAAAGGCAATTACTATTGGCGAAAGTGACTCTTAGATGATAACATATGGGCCCCCATAGAATAAACCAAACTTACCACAAACGTCTCATAACAGACTTCTTATTTATAACAAGGATTGAATAAATATTACCACAAATCATTTTATCTTCAATCAACACATATTTAATCTTTCAACAATTATTCATCATTAATATTACAACTCACAATATTTAACAACCAGATCATTTCCAGGAAAGATGGGCTTTCTGATAAGGATTTCTTCCTATTGGCGCGCAATTAGGTGACCAAACCTCTCCTCGACAGAACTTTCTAGACATCGTCAATATTGCAAATAATAATATGAATAACTTTGTCGTCTCAATTATTGATTTAATAATATAAAATATTATGAAGATGATACTGTGATAATAATTAAATCAATAATATGAGATACTATGCAGAAATTACTGTAGTAATAATTAAGTATAATTGAGTGGCTTCTTACGTAAGTATCAATAATAAATACTGTGTGCTACTATATAACCACGCGCATTACTGTACTTTTATCACTGGGTATTTCAACAGTTAAAAGTAAAACTTTCGCCGTTATTTTTATAAAAAGATATTTCTGTCGCTTTCTAACTCTTACAAAAATTCTGTTGTGAGGTCCACCAATGATTGTGCCATCGTACGAATATTCTCCGACAAAAAGAAAATTCCCCGACCAAACGAATATTTTATAACAACTTGCTTACTTTGCAAAATTTATAAATATTACCCACAACTATAACATTATATCAAATCCACACAATAATATTCAAAATGATATTTAGAGAAAAATAATCTTTATTTATGAAAGTTGGGGTCTTACAACTTCCCCTTCTTATAAAATTTTGTCCTCGAAATTAGGGTACATACCTGGTATGTCGAAGAGGTGAGGATACATTGACTTCATTTCAAATTCTAACTCCCAAGTCATTTCCTCAACATCGTGGTTTCTCCACAAAACTTTGACTTGAGGTATAACCTTGGAGCGTAGAATATGTTCCTTCTTATCCAAGATTTTAACAGGTACCTCTTCGTACGTTAAATATTCTGCTATCTCGTCTGCTTCTAACTCAATAATGTGGTTCGGATTTTCCACATATTTACGTAACTTGGATATATGAAAAACGTTATGAACACGAGACATACTTGGTGGTAAGGCGAGTCTATAAGCCACAGTTCCTACACGATCAATGATTTCAAATGGGCCAATGAATCGAGGATTGAGCTTTCCTCTCTTTCCAAATCTTGTAACTCCTTTCCATGGAGCAACACGTAACAACACATGTTCTCCAACATTGAATTATATGTCCTTTCGATGAAGATCAACATAACTCTTTTGTCAATTTTGTGAGGTCTTTATACGTTGTTGGATCATTTGAATCTTTTCCGTAGTCATACGTACCAATTTCGGTCCCAACAACGTTGCTTCACCCACCTCATCCCAGCATACTGGAGAATAACACTTTCTTCCATACAAGGCCTCAGCGGTTCCTGGAAGAGCGTTTGTCGTGACTGCCCAAAACGCGAGGAACTCGAACGAAGTTATCACGGGTTAGCTAATCATAAATTCTTGCGAAGTTTATACCTTATTCGATATCGATTCTACCCATTCTTTTATTTCTCCTACTTGCGCTCAACGTTTAAATTTGACCCCAGTACAAAACCCATTTCTAAAACCCTCTTATATTTCTTCACCTAAAACGAACGTAACATTTACTAAAGACGTTGGCTCGAGCTGTTGAAGATTACGACCATACCATTCAATATCATCGTAGAAGAGCGAACGTGGAAGTTGACGCATTGATTAGAAGATCGTATGTAGTTACGAGTGCGACGTTGTTAACACAAAGACCCATTTCGTACAACTTACTCTACAGACCCACGTGATAATGTTAAATATACGATTAGAATCAACTTTAATCGATAAAGTTAAAGTCGCTTAGGCTACAGACTCAGAGCTTATGAATGTGAAGAAGAAGGTTCAAGAGGGCGTTATTCTAGAAGCAAGAATTGACGAAGAGAGGAAATCTTAACCCCTTGATTTAATTGTTCTATTTGAAATCCTCGATCGAGTAGGAACTGTTGCCTATAGACTCGTTTTAACGCCAAGTATGTCGCGTGTTCATAACGTTTTTCACGTATCGATGTTACGTAAATATGTGGACGACCCGAACCATAATATTGATTTAAAACCAGACGAGATAGCGGAAGATTTAACGTATGAAGAGGTACCTGTTAAAATCTTGGATAAGAAGAAACATATTTTACGCTCAAAGGTTATACCTCAAGAGTTAGAATCTGACGAGGTATCCTCACCTCTTTGGCATACCAGGTACGTACGTAAATTTCGAGGGCGAAATTTTATATGGAGGGGAGACTGTGAGACACCGAATTTTATGAATAAAGATTTAATTTTCTCAAAATATATTTTTTTTAATATTATGGTGTGGATTTTATATAATGTTATAGTTATGGGTAATATTTATAATTTTTGCAAAATAAGCAAGTGGGTATAAAATATTCATTGTTGTCGGAGAATATTCGTTTGGTCGTGGAATATTCTTGCGATCGAGAATATTAAATGCGGCACACCAGCGACCTTGTGTGGGCCCCATAACGAAAAGCGATTTGATGAAGAAAACGACAAGTATAAGTTGTTTATAAATAACGGTGTAGTTATTCTGAATTAACACTTTGTTGGAATACCCGGTGGTTAAAACACAAGAAGACAGCGGTTGTTGCATAGTAGCACTGCAGTATTGCACCAATTATTGATTCTTACGTAAAGGCCACTACTCGATAATTGTTACGGTAATTCTTGCTCAATATTTTATTTTATTGATTCAATAATTCTTTGCGTTGATATTTTATATTATTGTTGTTTTAATAATTGTCAACGCACAATATTTCCCATTATCAAATCAATAATTCATATTATTTGAATAATATTATTAGATAGCATTATTGGCAATGTCTAAGAAATTTCTGTCTAAGGAGAGGTTTGGTCACCTAATTGCGCGCTAGTAAGGAGAAATCTTTATTGAAAAGCCCCCTCTTTCCTGTGAACGACCTGGTTGTCATAATTATGATTCTTTAATATTATTTATGAAGAATTAATTATTAATTTATATGATAAGAAAAATATTTATTTATGTGGATATAAATGGAGGAATTTTTAGAAAAGTGATAATTGTTGAAAATTGATATTTTATTTTTCTGATAAAATAATTTATTTAAATATATTATTATATTATAATAATATAATAATGATGATATTTTTACAATGAATGTGTGATATATGAAAAAATGAGAAGGAAGAGTATTTTTATTACAATAAATGTTTAAAACATGTTAAATATGTTGGTGGACCCAATATTTGACTGAAATTTGATTATAGCCTGTAAAATCTTTCGTATGTGGAATTCGGTCATTTTCTGTTTGGAATTTGGAAAAACTTAAACTTATAAAGTTGTAGAGAATTGAATTTCCTATGGAAGGACATAAGATTCAAATTTTTCTGATAAAAGGCTATTTATTATGAATTATTGAATTTCCAGAATATTGGGTCTGTATTGATTTTGTTACAAAAGAAGTTTAAGACATGTTTTTCATTTTGGTGGGACCCACTTGCATGTGTTAGTTGCTGAAATCAGATGGCAAGGTGTGCGTAGGAAAATAAAATAAATATATTAATATTTTATTAAATTTTCTGCTTTAGTGTTCTAAGCATTTTCCTATAAATAGGGTGCTTATGTTAGAATTGAAAATCACACCAGAAACTAAAATCTTCTCTCTCTATATTATCGAGCGTATCCTTGTGAGTATTTTGATACTTTGAGTATTGCTATATGGTGCAAGTTCCTTTCAGTATTATATCCAATATATATTCAGCCAGAAGTACTATTCTTTTGAGGTATGGGGTATTATTTATTTCATATTCTGAAAAGATATTATTTTTCGTATTCGTATGAATATTATTTTCGTTCAATATTCATAAAGAGTATTATCTTCGTTCAATATTCGTAGGAATATTATCTTCATTAAATATTCGTTGGAATATTATTTTCGTTCAACAGTTGTAAAGGATGTTTTTTTTGTTCAATATTCGCTTGAAATAATATTTTCTTCCATACTCTGTAGTATGTAAGTAATATTATTTTGTTTCAGATTTCAAATTCTATACTCGTTTTGTTAAAGTTTTGGCTTCTATACTCCATGAAATTAGTAGAATATCCTTGATATTTGTGATTCATCCAGTATCTTTTCATAGAAATATTATTCTGAGCATTCTTGATAAGTTTTAACTTTTTCATGTCGGGGTACTATTCACGGGGTTACTTTTCCCGAAGTTACTATTCACAGGTAGTATTCACTAAGTTACTATTCACCCAGGGTACTATTCATGACAAAAATTGATTTTTTTCGGTCCAAATCATTTTTGATATAATATTATTCTTGAATTTTACTCCACAAAGCATTATCATGTTGACAATTTGGACGTTATTGATTTGTGGATAAATTAAATTATAAATCTTTAAAAATTTATCCTTGACCTTGTTTTATTGAATTCTTATCATCCTCATGTTTATATTATGTTGAAAGTCATCTGTGGCATGTAGTGCATAGATGGACTTGGTATGATTATGACCAGAAATTATTCGGCATAATCATGACTGTAATGTTACAAATGATGTGGTAAAAGTCCTCATTGGCCCGTAGTGCATTGATGAACAGTTGTTGGCATGATCATGACCATTGATGAATACCCGAATATCCTTGGCCCGTAGTGCATGGATAATTTGTGGTCGTGATACTAAAAAATATCCTTGGCCATAGTGCAGGGGTGTTTCGATGATGTGAATTATTTATTAAGCTGAGTCTCAGCAATAAAAGTAATGAAAAACCTTTTTAAATCATAAAAGATAGAAGATTTTATGCTCTACTTGACTCTTCTAATGGATTGCTTGTTCCGCTGCAGTTAAATTTGATGTTTGTTATATTTTATCAGTTTAACACTGTTGAAGGCTAACGATAAATTATTCTGCATTATCTTAGTCATAATATTTCTTACTGGGCTAGTTGAGCTCACCCTTTTGCTTTCATTGTTCTCTTCAGAAAATGAGAACGTAGCCGGGACTAGTCGGGGAATGGAGTGACGGTCCAGATGATAGCATTAGTAATCCTCACTATTCAATGAAATAGTGTGATAATAAATGTATTGAGGACTCCATTTGAGTTGAATACTATCTAGAAGACAATATTCGTATTAAAACTCTCAGTTTATATTTTGTCGTATTTTACACGACAGTTGTATTATTAAGTTGTATTTGAATTTTGTACCATGTATTTGGCGACTCAAGATAGGTGATGTATACCTATTTTGGGGGCATCACAGTTGGTATCCAAGCTTAGGGATATGATCCCTGGCTAAGATGGGAGACTAGAACTGGGAGGGGAGAGACAAGGAATTCCTTCGCTAGTATGACCTACCTAAGTTTATTTGGTATTTAATTGGTCGGTTAGAATATAGGAATAATTTGTGATATGTTAATTTATTTAATTAACCCTTGTTTTGTGACAGTATTTGAGAATGACATCTAAAAATTTTGAGATGTGCCATGGAGAAAAACAATATGAACGTGTCGCAGTACGAAGCTAAGTTTGCTGAGTTGTCCTGATTTGCATCCCATTTGGCTGATAATGAGGAGAGAATGACGTGAATGTTTATGCGAGGTTTGAAACCCAAAATACGTCAATACCTCATTTCTCACAAACTTTGTTTATATTCAGATATTGTGAAAATGACTCAATTATTGGAGCGCGATAATGAGTCGGCTCAACTGAAGAATAACGACCAACAACTCGATGATAATCGTACCGGTGGCAAAGACCATCGGAACTATGATAACCATCGTGGAGGAAATTATCATGCCAGAAATTGTAACCACTTTGGTGGAAATCATGGCCAAGTTAATAGAAGAAATAATTCAAGTGGAACTTTCAAAAAGAGAATATTCAACAATGATGGGAAGACGTTGGCACCAACACCAGAAACGAATTCTAGGGAAGGAGAAAGTACGCTAGTTAGATGGTACAGATGCGGAGATGAGGGACATATAAGTCCAAACTGTTCACAACCTTCCAAGGTTGTTTTAGTTGTAAAAGACGGTCATATAACTCGAGATTGTCCTGTAGTAAAACCAAGTCCAGCGGGGATGGTGACTCCAAAGGCTGTCCCGGACAAGTCAAAGTCAGCGGTTCCTGGAAGAGCGTTTGCCGTGACTGCCCAAAACGCGAGGAACTCGAACGAAGTTATCATGGGTTAGCTAATCATAAATTCTTGCGAAGTTTATACCTTATTCGATATCGGTTCTACCCATTCTTTTATTTCTCCTACTTGTGCTCAACGTTTAAATTTGACCCCAGTACAAAACCCATTTCTAAAACCCTCAAATATTTCTTCACCCAAAACGAACGTAACATGCGCCAAAGACATTTCGTACGACTAACTCTAGAGACCCACGTGATAATGTTAAATATACGATTAGAACCAACTTTAATCAATAAAGTTAAAGCCGCTTAGGCTACAGACTCAGAGCTGATGAATGTGAAGAAGAAAGTTCAAGAGGGCGTTATTCTAGAAGAAAAAATTGACGAAGAGAGGAAATCTCAACCCTTGATTTAATTGTTCTATTTGAAATCCTCGATCGAGTAGGAACTGTTGCCTATAGACTCGTTTTAACGCCAAGTATGTTGCGTATTCATAATGTTTTTCACGTATCGATGTTACGTAAATATGTGGACAACCCGAACCATAATATTGATTTAAAACCAGACGAGATAGCGGAAGATTTAACGTATGAAGAGGTACCTGGTAAAACCTTGGATAAGAAAAAACATATTCTACGCTTAAAGGTTATACCTCAAGAGTTAGAATCTGACGAGGTATCCTCACCTCTTCGGCATACCAGGTACGTACGTAAATTTCGAGGGCGAAATTTCATAAGGAGGGGAGATTGTGAGACCCCGATTTTTATGAATAAAGATTTATTTTTCTCAAAATATTTTTTTTTAATATTATGGTGTGGATTTGATATAATGTTATAGTTGTGGATAATATTTATAAATTTTGCAAAATAAACAAGTGGTTATAAAATATTCATTGTTGTCGGAGAATATTCGTTTGGTTGTGGAATATTCTTCTTTGCTTGGGAATATTAAATGCACGGCCAAGCATGACCTTGTGTGGGCCCCATAACGAAAAGCGATTGGATGAAGAAAATGACAAGTATAAGTTGTTTATAAATAACAGGCGTAGTTATTCTGAATTAACAACGTTGGAATACCACATGGTTAAAAACACAATAAGACGCTTTGGTGTTGCATGAAGAAGACACGATGTTGCACCAATTATTTATTCTTACGTAAGAAAGCACTACTCAATAATTGTTATAGTAATTACTGTTCAATATTTAATTTTATTGATTCAATAATTGCTGCGTTGATATTTTATATTATTGTTGTTTCAATAATTATCACTGCACAGTATTTCTCATTATCAGATCAATAATTCATATTATTTGAATAATATTATTAGATAGCATTATTGGCAATGTCTAAGGAAGTTCTGTTTAAGGAGAGGTTTGGTCACCTAATTGCGCTCCAGTAAGGAGAAATCCTTATTAGAAAGCCCCCTCTTTCCTGGGAACGACCTGGTTGTCATAATTATGATTCTGTAATATTATTTATGAATAATTAATTATTAATTTATATGATAAGGAAAATTTTATTTATGTGGATATAAATGGAGGAATTTTTAGAAAAGTGATAATTGTTGAAAATTGATATTTTATCTTTTCTGATAAAATAATTTATTTAAATATATTATTATATTATAATAATATAATAATGATGATATTTTTACAATGAATGTGTGGTATATGAATAAATGATGAGGAAGAGTATTTTTATTACAATAAATGTTTAAAACATGTTAAACATGTTGGTGGACCCAATTTTTGACTGAAATTTGATTATAGCCTGTAAAATATTCTGTATGTGGATTTCGGTCATTTTCTGTTTGGAATTTAGAAAAACTTAAACTTACAAAGTTGTAGAGAATTGAATTTTCTATGGAAGGACATAAGATTCAAATTTTTCTGATAAAAAGGCTATTTATTATGAATTATTGAAGTTTCGAAATATTGGGTCTGTATTGATTTTGTTACAAAAGATGTTTAAAACAAGTTTTTCATTTTGGTGGGACCCACTTGCATGTGTTAGTTGCTGAAATCAGATGGCAAGGTGTGCGTAGGAAAATAAAATAAATATATTAATATTTTATTAAATTTTCTGCTTTGGTGTTCTAAGCATTTTCCTATAAATAGGGTGCTTAGGTTAGAATTAAAAATCACACTAGAAACTGAAATCTTCTCTCTCTATATTATCGAGCGTATCCTTGTAAGTATTTTGATACTTTGAGTGTTGCTATACGGTGCAAGTTCCTTTCAGCGTTATATCCAATATTCAGCCAGAAGTACTATTCTTTTGAGGTAGGGGGTATTATTTATTTCATATTCTAAAAAGATATTATTTTTCGTATTCGTATGAATATTATTTTTGTTCAATATTCATAAAGAGTATTATCTTCGTTCAATATTTGTAAGAATATTATCTTCGTTAAATATTCGTTGGAATATTATTTTCGTTCAACAGTTGTAAGGGATGTTTTTTTTGTTCAATATTCGCTTGAAATAATATTTTCTTCCATACTCTGTAGTATGTAAGTAATATTTTTTTTTTTCAGATTTCGAATTCTATACTCGATTTGTTAAAGTTTTGGCTTCTATACTCCATAAAATTAGTAGAATATCCTTGATATTTGCGCTTCATCCAGTATCTTTTCATTGAAATATTATTCTGAGCATTCTTGATAAGTTTTAACTTTTTCATGTCAGGATACTATTCACGGGGTTACTATTCCCAAAGTTACTATTCACGAGTACTATTCACTCTGTTACTATTCACCTAGGATACTATTCATGACAAAAATTGATTTCTTTTCGGTCCAAATCATTTTTGATATAATATTATTCTTGAATTTTACTCCACAAAGCAGTATCATGTTGACAATTTGGACGTTATTGATTTGTGGATAAATTAAATTATAAATCTTTAAAAATTTATCCTTGAACTTGATTTATTGAATTCTTATCATCCTCATGTTTATATTATGTGGAAAGTCATATGTGGCCTGTAGTGCATAGATGGACTTGGTATGATTATGACGAGGAATTATTCAGTATAATCATGACCGTAAT
Source organism: Panax ginseng (assembly GCA_020205605.1). Taxonomy (NCBI): domain Eukaryota; kingdom Viridiplantae; phylum Streptophyta; class Magnoliopsida; order Apiales; family Araliaceae; genus Panax; species Panax ginseng. The sequence continues at coordinate 55,468,856 of CM035142.1, forward strand.
GTAACAAATGATGTTGTAAAAGTCCTCATTGACCCGTAGTGCATTGATGGACAGTTGTTGGCATGATCATGACCATTGATGAATACACGAATATCTTTAGCCCGTAGTGCATGGATAATTTGTGGTCGTGATACTAAAGAATATCCTTGGCCGTACTGCAGGGGTGTTTCGATATTGTGGATTATTTATTAATCTGAGTCTCAGCGATAAAAGTGATGAAAAACCTTTTTAAATCGTAGAAGATAGTAGATTTTATGCTCTACTTGACTCTTCTAATTATTTGCTTGTTTCGCTGCAGTTAAATTTGATGTTTTTTATATTTTATCAGTTTAACACTGTTGAAGGCTAATGATAAATTATTCTGCATTATCTTAGTCATAATATTTCTTACTGGGCTAGTTGAGCTCACCCTTTTGCTTTCATTGTTCTCTTCAGGAAATGAGAACGTAGTCGGGACTAGTCGGGGAACGGAGTGACGGTCTAGATGATAGCATTAGTAGTCTTCACTATTCTATGAAATAGTGTGATAATAAATGTATTGAGGACTCCATTTGAGTTGAATATTTTCTAGAAGACAATATTCGTATTAAAACTCTCAGTTTATGTTTTGTCGTATTTTACACAACAGTTGTATTATTAAGTTGTATTTGAATTTTGTACCATGTATTTGGCGACTCAAGATGGGTGATGTATACCTATTTTTGGGGCGTCACATTATCATGGTATGAACCTACCCTGAATGGCTGTCCAATATAGTTCTTGTGCCTAAGCCTGGAGGGAAGGTACGAGTTTGCGTGGACTACCAGAATTTGAACAAAGCTTGTCTCAAAGACGACTTCCCAGTACCTTTCATCCATATACTGATAGACAACACAACACAATATGACATCTACTCTTTTGTCGACTGTTTCATCGGGTATCACCAAATCATGGTTACCAAAAAAGATAGAGAGAAAACAACCTTTATCACCCCTTTGGGTAACATTCTGCTATAGGTGACTGTCTTTCGGCCTTATCAATGTTTGGGCCACCTATCAAAGATCCATGATGACTTTTTTCCATAATATAATGCATAAAGAGATAGAGGTTTATGTGGATGATATCATCATTAAGTCCAGAAAGGAAGATGAGCACGCCGACCATCTCAGAAAGCTATTTAATCGGCTTCGCAAATTCAACTTGAAGCTAAATCCAGCCAAGTGTCCCTTTGGTGTCAAATTCGGAAATTATTGGAATTCCGGGTAAGCAATAAGGGCATTGAGCTAGATCCCGCCAATATTAAAGCCATCACTAAGATGCCTATACCCCAAACAAAAAAAGAGATACATGGATTCCTTGGGAGAATCAATTTGTGAGGGCCCCGAATTCGAGGTCCCGAATCACCGCGGACCCGGTTCGATCATTCTATACACTATTACTATTTTTGCGAAAGATATAAACATAAATTATTTATACAATACATTTTACACACTATTCCCCAAGGTCGAGTAACCTTAACTTAATACACAAATACATAAGTTATCTAACACATAACATTATTATTATACAACTATTACAAATCTAATCGCATACGTAAACTAAAGCTGGAACTGTCTTTAACCTTTTCTTGTATCTAACACATTCGCCTTAATCTGCAATGTTTTATCATGATATAGCAAGGGTGAGCATAAGGATTGCCCAGCAAGTTTAAGTTCAACTATATAACGATATATCATGATTGAAAGAGTCTGAATAATAAGCTGGCTATAATTCAACAATATAATTGTGAACTAGCAGGAACAAATTTATGACTGAACAAGTATTATACATGAATAAATATATCTGAACCAACTGGTAATGAAGGTGATAAGCCTTTCATACCTGACTTATACATGCAATATGTACAGAGTACAATTCATGGCAACCAACAATGATTAACCATAAGCTTATCCAAATGAAACAACTCTTAGTAGAGTTAAGTAAAAACAAACTTACCTGAATCGTTGATTACCGCTACGCAATTTATAACGCTTTATCCGAAGACCTAATATTAGTAATATAGATCTCCAATATTAGAATAATATCATCACAATATAATACTATAATATATATATACAGAATAACCTAAACACATAGAACATAACCCTATTAGTCTATAACACACATAAGACTCAGTATCTGGTCAAACTATTTCAGTCTGACTTGAGTTCGACAAAGTTCTAACGTCTCGACGGTCTAATCGAACAATTCTTCGAGTCTAAGTTCAATTAAACTCTGTCTAAGACTTAACAATTAACTTAAATAATTTTAATATCAGTCAAAATATTTTTCTAAGTCTCATAATAATGTTCACATAATTATTATTATTTATCGTGAATTTTTAATAATTAAACACGTATTTAAATGAATTAAATACCACATAATTCCATTATCATTAATATTTATTTATTATCAAATATTAATGAAATACATGTCATAATATTATAATATACTTATAATATATCAAAGTATTTTTAATACCTTAAAATCATATTTATATGATTTTAAACACTAAATTCATTATCCTAGAATTACTATTAATATTAAAATATTAATATTTTCATGAAAAAATATCAAAGGTTATTTTATAACTTAAAAATATTTTTTAACACTTAAATCATTTTTATATAATTTATAAAGCATTAATTCCATTTTTCCTTAATTTATTTAATATAGTTATTAAATAAACTAATTATCATTAATATTGATTAATTAATGAATTTCATCACAAAATATTAAAAGTCATCAAAAATAACTTAAAATATTTTCTAATATCATAATATAAATTTTCATGAATTAAAATCATTTTTAAATCATTTATTTAATATTATAATTAAATAAATTAAATACTATTTATATTCCAAAAATATTAAATATTTATGAAATATACTCAAAATAATTAAACACTATTTTTCAGAATTTAAAATAATATTTCAGAATTTATTATATATTTTTAATAATTAAAAACCATTTTTATTTATTTATTAATTAATTTCCGAAAAATAATTAATTATAAAGGGGCCCTATAGCGACAGAACCGTCACTATAGGTGTTCTTGAGCATGTTCTTGAGCTTCATGTCAGTTAACAAGCTAGCTAGTTTGACCGTGATTTTCCCTAAGTTCCTAATGTATTCTGGTGTTGTAAATGAGCCAGTGTTGTAGTGTTCGTGTAGTACTGCATTTAGAATCAAGGTTCAAGTTCATTACACAACATCACAACAAGATCAGATCTACAAAAAACCTTGTTAGAGGTGTTCTTGAGTTTCCGGGCTGCCCAGAAACTCAAACAGTGTTAGGTGTCCTACTTTGCAGCCTTGAATCTCTAGGTTCCCGACTTGCTTAGTGGGTTTTCTTGATTCTAGCCGGAAGTATAGATGTCAGGGTACATGTATAAAATCTTAAATCAGTCTAACATCAAAACATATAAGAGATCCAAGCCGGTCAAACACTGACAGAAACATGTTCTTAAGAAATATGGGTTTTCCAGATTTCATCAAGAACAGGTGGTCAACAATGGTTTGACTGCTCATTACTTTGTGTCTATGCAAGATATGGTTAATCTAATTGTTTGTATGCATAGCCTGCATGTCAGTCTACAAGATACAACCAACAAAATCACATAACGACTTAAACATAGAAAGATCTAGCGACTGCAAAAGATTGTCAGACCAGTTCTGGGTTTCTGGGCTGCCCAGAACCCAATTTTCGTGAACGGTCAACGTAGTTTGACTGTCTATATCCAACGATCTAGAAATGATATGTCCATGATTCCAGTTCCAGATGATAGTCCACATGTCATAGATTAGATCCAAAAACTAAAACACAGAAAACGACTAACACATACGGATTGAGAGGCACTGACATTGGCTTGTCAGACAACTCATGAAGGTTCAAAGTCAGTTTCAAAATTTTTTAATTTTGTGCATCTACATAATATAGATCCATGATCCAATAACCCAGATCATTAAAAGACACCCTATTACACAACTTTAAACAACAACTAACATCAAACAACATAAGATCACTGATTTTCAAAATTTTAGGGTTTATACCTCAATCATGCTTGATCTTTGATTCTGATCTATGGATCTGTTTTTGGTGATTTATAAACTGATCATGCCTCAATATTTCAGTCTCTCTCACTCTAGAATTTTGGATTTTAGAGAGAGAATGGTCTAGGAGAAAATGAAAAATAAAGTTACTTTTTCTCTCTCATTAATCTTATAAATGTGATATGATTCAATGTATATGGCTGAGGAAATGTCTGATGGCTGTGATTTAAGGCACATGGAGTAGTTACATTAGGTCACCAACTCCATTTTGTCTAGATTTGCAAGTTAATTCAAATAATGCACTAAGGGTATAATAGTCTTTTTAATCTCTAAATTAATGGCATAAATGTCAATTGCCCTAACCCTTAGGGTTTAGGGTTTGAACCATTTTACGGTTTAGGGTTTAACCCTTAACTTGCAATTTACTTTTCTAAAATTTCTAATTTAGGTTTTAAAAATAGAAAATTAATATTTCTAAATTATAATTAGAATTTTTTCTAATTATATTAAAATTTCTTAATAACACATTAAATCTTGCTAATTAGGATTAGCATTTCCTAATTAAAATCGCTAATTTAGCCATTAGGGTCGTAATTTGTCATTAGGGTGTTAACCCTAAAATTAGGGTTTCTAAAATAATAATAATTTTCTAATTTAGAAATTAGATTTTCGTAATTAGATTAAGGTTTTCTAATTACTTAACTTTAAAATTAGGATTAATATTTCCTAATTAACACTAAAATTATTAAATTAATAATTAGATTTTCCCCAATTATAAATTAGGGTTTCAAATCCCGAAATTTAGGGTTTTCTAAATTTGAAATTAGGGTTTCCTAATTAATTAAGCTTTACCCTAATTAATATTATAATTATTTACACTTACGCCATTAAGTTCCCAATTTAGGGTTTCGAATTCCCGGGGACTAAAAATAGGGTTTCCAGAACCGATTTCTAGGATTTCTTGTTAAACGCTAGGGTTTTCTAACCGAACGTTGACGTTCTTAATATATATACTTAAGGTTTGTTACAGATATCATTTATCTGGTCAACCCTTGACCCTTAACCACATACTGTACACATATACGACCATATACACAGAACATATTCACGTATTTCTTTAATCCTTAATAATTCACCTAAATCCTTCACAGAATTTTGAAATCCTCAAAATTCCATCTTAAAAATATCAAACGCATACACTTATTTTCTGTCTAGGTTCTAATTTTGAACCTTAAATTAATTAATAAAATTTTTAAAAATATTCAAAATTCTCGGGTTGTCACACAATTTCATAAGTAGATTCATCTCCCAAATAACTACAACTTGTGAGTCCATCTTCAAGCTATTGAGGAAACATTCCTCTGAAAAATGGAATGAAGACTGTCAAAAAGACTTCTTCTCCATCAAGAAGTAACTGGTGGAAGCTCCTGTTTTGGTACCGCCAAGAGACAAAGTTCCCTTATTCATGTACATATTATTCCATGCTAATGCTATGGGCTATATGCTGGGAAAAAAAGATGATAGAGGTAAGGAAAGAGCTATCTATTACCTCAGCAAGAGATTCAGCAGCGGTGAGTATAAGTACACCTTGATTGAAAAGACCTTTTGTGATTTAGCATGGGCCGCCGTGAGATTACAACATTATCTCCATGGTCACACAACTTATATCATATCTCGCATGGATCCTCTGAAATACATATTCAGCAAGCCCATGTTGAATTGTCGATTGTCCAAATGACAATTGATCCTCCAGCAATTCAACATCTTCCATGTGATGCAAAAGTCCATCAAAGTTCAAGGAAATACGAATCAATTGGCCAAAGCACCATCAGGGAATTTCGAACCCTTGGAAACTTATTTCTCAGATGATAGGATAATGACAATTCAGTAAAACCCTTAAGGAGATACCGGCCAATTCTGGAAACTGTACTTCGACTGGGCTGTAAACATAGAAGGTGTAGTAGCAGGAGCAATTCTTGTATCTATCATGGGAGAATAATATCCCATGTCCATTAAACTACAGTTTGTCAACACCAACAACACAATTGAGTATGAAGGTTGTATAATGGGATTAAAAATGGCCCAATCCATGGGTATCCAACGGTGAGCAATTTTTGGAGATTCCGAGTTGGTCATCAAGCAAACCACCTGGGCATATCACACCAAAGAATTGCATTTACTGCCCTACTATCTGTAGGTCATCAATATGGCTATGGAGTTTAAAGAAATAGCCTTCATCCATATCCCTCGAAATAGAAATGATTTCACGGATGCATTAGAAACACTGGCTTCCTTGATCCACGTATCAAATAGGAGAACAATTCCTGATATCAAATTTACAAGACAGAAGGCACCAGCCTATGGGAATTACATTGGAGAAGTATAAAATGAACTTCCTCCTATTAAAAAGCCTTGGTATCGAGATATAAAAGAATATCTCTGAGATAGATCTATGCACATTGGGGCAAGTCAAGCTGAAAGAAAGTGAATCCATAAAATGGCTATGAAATTCTATCTAAACGGAGATGCACTCTACAAAAGATATGTTGGAATAGGCTTACTGAGGTGCCTAGACAAAGATTAAGCCAAAGACTTATGGATGAAGTCCATGGTGGAGTCTGTGGCCCACAAATGAGCGGTCCTTTACTTGCCAAAAACATATTAAGAGCAGGACATTAGTGGATATCTCTCGAAGCTGATTATGATGATCATGTCAAGAGATGTTATCAATGCCATGTCCATGGAAATGTCATCCACGCTCTTCCAAATGAACTACATAATATGAGTTCACCATAGCCCTTTTCCATGTGGGGGATGGACGTGATCAGGCCAATCGAGCCCAATGCCAGCAATGGTCATCGGTTTATCTTCACCATGATCTACTACTCACCAAATGGGTTGAAGCTGCATCCTTTCCCAAAGTCACTAAGGAGGTAATCATTGGTTTCATCAGAAATAATGTAATCTTTCGATATAGACAACCGGAGGTGATTGTATTGGACAACGCAAAAACTCTGAACAACTAGATGATGAAGGAATTATGTAGTAAATTCCATATTACACTTCTTAATTCCGTCATTTATCATCCCAAGATGAATGATGTTGTTGAAGAGGCCAACAAAAACATCAAGAATATCATACAAAAGAAGTCAGTCAATCATAAAGGGTGGCCTGACTTATTGCCTCTAACTCTGTTAGCTTAAAGAACGTCAATATGCACTTCTATTGGGACTACCCCCTACTCATTGGTCTATGGCATGGAAACAGTGCTCCCCATAGAAGTGGAAATGGAATCATTCAAAGTGTTGATAGATGCTTAGATGGAAGAAGACCAATGGATGCAAGAGCGATACCACCAGCTATCCTTGATAGACGAAAAAAGGGCGGCAGCCATCTTCGATGGTCAGCTATATCAACAAAGGACTACTCAGTCCTACAAAAAGAAGGTCCGGTTTAGGAAATTCAAAGAAAATGACTTGGTGCTGAAGAAGATCTTCACCAATCAAGATGAAGCTAGAGGAAAATTTGCCCCAAACTAGGAAGGCTCTTTCATCGTCAAAGAAGTGTTGACGGGAGGAGCCCTCAAACCGCAAGAAATGCATGAGGAAGAATTCCCCTAGCTCATCAATTCAGACACCGTAAAAAGGTAATATATCTGAATTACTTGTAAACCAACATCCTGATTCTGAAAAAGAAAAGAGAAATCAAGTCAATTCAGGTTTTCACTACTAAGCCTGAACTACGGAAGACCTGATCTCCCCTCTACGGGAGTACGTAGGTAGCCAGCTATGGTGCGGTCAGACCAAACAGATATTTCTAGATTTTCCAAAATACTCTATAAAAAACACCAATTTAAACCATTCAGGCCAAGCTTGAACTACGGAAGACCTAATCTCCCCTTTACAGGAGTACGCAGGCAGCCATCTATGGTGCCATTTAACCTTCAAAAGAAAAGGCCAAATCTCTTACCTTTACTCAAAACCCCAATTAAATATCAGCCTCAAGACACCAAACCTTACATAAAACCAAATTCTATAAAGCCTCCATAATCAACGAATCCTTCTGAGAGACACTCCGACATCTCAATGTCAGTCCATCAAGACAGCCAGTCATAAAGAAAATGGCAATCATCGAGCCAAGATCAAAATATTTGCAAAAGGGAACTGAATCAAAATATATTTATTTTCCATATAATGTTGTTTAATATATACAATGTATCCTGACAATAATGGCTAACCTAGTCTATGAAGGAAAATGAAAGCTAGTTTATAAACCCGCGGTCAAATGGGATAAAAAATCCAACATCGCATCCATATCTGAAGATGGAGGTGCATCTTTGAGCTCTTGGCATGTAGTCTCAATACGAGCTAAAAGATATGCAACATTCTACAAAGTACTTCCATGATCATCCATAAATGCACTCATATTTGTGACAATGCCCTCCATATAGGATCTAAGAGCAGTACTATAAGCAACAGAAGCATCCCTGGTAGCTCGGGCCTCGTCTCTCTCAACAAAAGTAGCATCTTGGGCAAATAGGGTTGTCAACACCAATGCCCTAGCCTGATCCCTCTAAAAGTTTAGAAGTCATATCATCTACTCTAAAGACTCTACAGAAGGTGGGGCAACAATAGCTGAAGAGCTAGGAATGTCACTGACCAGAGTTGTTGTCAAACCAGCAAATAGCACATCCTCTATAGGAGAAACAGGATCCTCCATAGACTCCTCCTCATCTCAATCAGTGTTAGGCTCTAAATAAATAACCATGGATGATGTAATGTATGCCTCTAGCAATGCAGAATACTTTGAGGAATGACCCGAATGACTCGATAAAAAATCAGCCCTCTCCTGATGGGTCCAGTAATCATAAACTCTAGCTAGGTCATCCTCTGACAAAGATAAGGCTGATGACCACTAACTTAAAGCTCTATCAAAAGTATGGACATCCTGATACTAATTAAACTGTCCAATGACAGCTAAAGGATGATATGTAACCATTCCTCTCAGACCAACCAATGGTAAAAGGTCCATACCTACGGCATGAGTAACAAAGTTGTAAGGGGAGCTGAATCCTAAGCGATGCAAGATGGAGAAAGGATCCTCAATCACGGTCAGGAAGACAAACCATGACGCGACATCTACTCAATCAGCCGGGTGAAAAGAATAAGATACAGATATCTCATGTGTCAAATAATATCCGTAATGTCTAAAAATGTCGATCGGTCTCAGATGCATCAACCAGATGTATAACAATACATCACTGCCTCGAAAGAACTCGGTAGGATGGTTACGGCAGAACGTGGTTGACATCAAGGTCTCCGCTAATATCATAGGTAGAATGGTCTGACCCTCCCTGAGGGCACTAACTACTTTGATAAGGCTAATATCCAGATGGTCCATATACAGCGGTATGTATAAATAAGCCACGACACACATTAACAAAATGTCTACTCGAGTAGCCCACCACTCATCCTCAGAAATGGAAAAATCTCTTGAGTGCAGTAAATAGCTGTCTAGCGATCCGAAATGGTCGATCAAGAAATCTAGGGATACACATGCCTGAGGTAATCTCATCCAAGACGATAATGCATCGCAAACCGTTCAAAGTTATGAACTGCCACCTCAACTCTCCAACAGCTACCCTAGCACAAGGCCAATCCAGTAGAAAGTCTGTGATGCGCTCATACTCCTCTAATGTAGGAGTCGAATCATAGGTCTCAAACCTAAAAACATGTCTCTCATGGATCTAACACGAGGTCATACCCTCCGCAAAGCTCGCTAGTACCTGGAAGGTCAGGAGGGCTATAGAATGTCCTAACATACGATCAATTGCCACTCGATCTACATGGGGTAGACTAGCATGCCACATCCTCATAGACAAAGCTATCAAAGTAGGAGGAATGTCCTCAATACAGGTAACAATAGATGAAGACATCTGTAGAACCGTATCATGAGACCGTCCAGGGGTTAATGCTAAACTCATCAATATAAATACATATTCATGACATATAATGCATGCATCATGATAAATGACAATGATAAATGATAATATGATGCAAGAAATTGAAAGCATTATACATAAATTCCTAAATATATCATCATCTCAATAAAGATAAAATACATCATCTCTATTTACAACTAAAAATAAAAAGTATAGGGAAATGGGGCACAACTGCCCAATATCTAACAGAGGCCTATCAAAAGAGATAACGAGTCTATCAAAAGAAATATATGATCAACATGTTGTAAATCCGCTTGAGTCACCGTATCTCTGTCAGAGGGAACATCGGGTCGATACAAAAGGGGATCTACTCCAGTGAAACTATCAGAATATGGGCCACCTAAGGGGTCAGTGCCAAAGCTGGATGGATCAAAAGAATCTGCCTCTGATAAATCTCTACCCAGATGCCTGCTGAAAAAATGCGCCCGGTCCAACCGCTGGGTTAAGCTAGCAATTTGCTCCAAATGAGTGGGCTCTCTAACACAGGCGATCCAGTCTATCATCATCATGGACTCGGGAACCATATCTGCCATAAACTGAGTGGCACGGGTCTGAGCTTTAGTGGTGCGAGGAGTCCACTAGCGATAAAAAAACATCCTTAGTGTTCGGGCCCTTTAATAAAGTAAAACCATCTAAGCCCACCAGGGGAATCTCGCTGACTGTCTGAGATAAAGACCAATGACGTCTATTAGGAGGAAGATATGGAATGCACATCTCCCCTATAATGCTCTTAATAGCACGCTCTCCTAAGTAGAGCTCCCAGCCTCCCTCCGTCAAGAAAGGGATCCGACGAGTGGATAATACATACTCTAATCTGATCAAAAAACCATCTTCAAAGCCAACTATGATAACCCGGGATTTCGAATAATCCGAATTTTTTGAATAATTTTTTTTTAATATTGATTATCAATTTTGTGATGAGTATATGTGATACGAGTCTCGAGAAGTAGTCAATTTGTGTATTGACTGAGAAAATAAGGGAAGAGTTGTGCTTAACAAAGTTAGAAACCCTAACCCTAAGTCCGGATAGGGATTCGATAAAAAATATAATTAAAATAATTAAATTGATGAGTACGTGTTTGTACTATTTAGAATTATTGATCAATGATTGATCGGGTAGGGTACAATGTTAGTAAACCCTAATCTCAGGATTAGAAACCATAATGTACCGTTATAAACCCTAATCGAAAGTCGGGAAATCCTAATTTTAAATTCGGGAATCCTAAACCCTAATTAGGAAACCCTAATCCTAATTGGAAAGCCTAAATTGATTAGTAAATGTTAATATAATTAGGAAACCCTAATTATACTTTAGAAATATTAATTTCTATTTAAAACCCTAATTACATTTTAGAAATCTTAATTTTTTATTTTAAAAACCCTAATTAGAAAATTCTAGAAATAGAGGTTGTAAAACCTAAGGATTAGAACCTTAGGGTTAAACCCCAAGGGTTTGGGCAAAAGTCAAGAAAGCCATTAAAATTACAAGGACAATGACCAAAATGCCCTTTTTAGATTTTTATTAAGGTAACTTGTAAATCTTGCCAATATAAGAGTTGGTGACCAACTAATTTGACCATTGTGACTTATATTATCAGCCAAACTAGATCGAAATCGCCACCTAGCATGATGGATTCATTGAGTCAAATATTTAGGTGATAAAGAGAGAGAAAGTCACTAATATTGCTCATTTTACTACCAAGCTCTCAACAACTTTTTCTCTCTCCCAAACCTCCGAAAATTATAAGTGTCTCAGTCCCTAAAACACTTCTTAGATCATCAAGATCAGTTTAGTAGAGCCAAGATCTAAGCATAGTCAAGAGAAGGTATAAACCCTAAGTTTCATTTTGATCTTGTATGCTTAGTCAAAATTCATGTTTTTGTGTTTAGATTTATGCTAAAGGATGTTTTATGATGATCTATCATAGATCCATAGCATCAAAGTGGGTAAAAATGAAGTTTTTCAAAACTGCTCAAGAACATTTTTAGTCGTCAGACAAGTTAATGTCAGTGGTCGTGGATATCTGCATGTTTTTAATTTTTGTTGTTTTAAAGTTGTAATCTTTAGCTTGCCATGTGGTCTTTGATCTAGAAGTGGAATCACAGTCATTGCATGTCTAGATCGTGAGTTATTAATTCGTAAAACCCGCCGACCGCAAGATGACCGTGATGATGATTACGAAACCCGTAAATCAAAATCGATGTCGACAATCTTTTCAAATGCCTTGATCTGTCAGGTTATAAGAGTTTTGATTTTGTTGTTATATGTATGTTGTAGCCTGTAATATGGACTCTAGATCCATGGCTTTAGATCATTTAAATAATCAAAAGATCGAACAGAGTAGATGGTCAAACTAGGCCATCCGGTCACGAAGCTGTTTTCTAGAAATTCCAGAAATCGTTAGAACAAGCCCTCTGACAGGGTTTAACCGAACCATAACTCGTGATTCTGTTATAGTCAAACTGAAATCATGATATGTAGTTCTTCCTTGACATATGTACTACAAGTCTGGACCATGAGAACACTTAACTAATGGACAAGACCTAGAGTAAATCGAGCTAGAAAGTGTCCAGTCGACACTGTCTGGGTTTTTGGGTTACCCAGAAAACCCAGATTTTGTCTGACAGGAAGTTTGAGGGCTCAGATCTTCATGTTGTAATATGATTTGACCCACTTGATGATTGGAGATTGTAGTGTTACATTCCTACTACACAATCTGAGTCTTAGATTGGACAGAAACAAGATAGGCAGAAAATTAAACGTGGTCAAAGTAGTAGCCCTAAACATGGGACTGTCAGTGTTCTTGAGGCTCAAGAACACCAATAGTGACGGTTACTGTCGCTATAGCCTATAGCGACAGTTTTATTTATTTTATTTTCTGAATTTCCGAAAAATGATTAAAAATAGAAAATAAATTCTAAAAATTACAAAAATGGTTTTAAAAATTATTTTAAATTCTGAAAAATAACTTTTAATTATTTGGGATATTTTTTATTAATATTTATAATTATTTGAATATTAATGATATTTAATTTATTTAATTAGTGTATTAAATAAATTAGAGAAAATGATTTTAATATTATAAAAACTATTTTTATTAAGAATAAAGTGTTTAAAAATATTTTGAGTTATAAAATGAAACTTTTAATATTTTTGAGTAATTTTCATGAATAAATTAATATTAATGGTATTAATTTATTTAATTAGTGTATTAAATAAATTAGAAAAAAATGATTTTAATATTATAAAAATCATTTTAAATAAGAATAAAGTGTTAGAAAATATTTTGAGTTATCAATGGAATCTCTTCCTCCTCGTCATCCTCATCCTCTGATGGTAGTTCAACGGGATCCTCCTCATCCGTTTCTACATCATCATCCTCATCTTCAACCACTATGACCAATCAGGTGACTCCTTTGGCGTGAGTCGTTCCCAAAACCACCTGAATGTCATGAGACTCCTCCTCTCTAGGCATCTGAGGTCCTTCATCCCTAGCCTGACTAGATTCTCCGACATTAGTCATCCTGACAACAAATTTTTAAGATTTAATTATTAATCATTACTACTCGACACTCACGAGCACATACATTGTAATAACATAAGCACATAAGTGTTTTATTACTTCTTCCTTAAAACTCGATAAGAATTTATCACCACTATATTTTCAAAGGTTACTTCCTAAGACTTTTCCCCCACCCAAGGTTCATAACCTAAAGCTTTGATACCAACTTGTGACACCCCCAAACCCAAGTACTTCATTCCCACAGGATTTGGTATTCACTTAATCAAAACATTCACATCTAACTATCCAATCATAATAAAATTAAATAATAAACCTTCCCGTTAAGGGATTACATTAATAAAATCTAACAGGTCATCTAACCTTTAAATACAATCATTCAAATGCGAAAATTAAATACTTCATTACAATCATTAAAATAAAGTCTGATAATAAAATATCAACATATTACAAGTCTTCAGTACTTGCTCATCTTTCCCTTTCCCTTACTGGTGCTAGGTACATCGACCTTCTCATCCTTAGCTGTAATAGTTTTATAAGCAAGAGTGAGCAAACAAAGCTCACTTGAAATAACAATGAATAAAATCTTTACAACAACTGCCAAATAAATAGGCTCAATAGAAATGAACAAAATGCTTTATCAATGATAATCAGAATCATGAAATATTTGTCTGAGGGTCATAAGACCACGAACTATGTCCATAGTTATAAGTAATCTTTCAACTTAAACTTTAGCAATCATAAGACTATAGGGACTCCTCGTACTTAGGGGGATCAGCCCTTCGTATAATGTATTGTGCACAAACATTTCAACGCTAAGCGTAAACCCCTAATAATAGGGTTGTTCATCTCAGTATTTAGAGTACAAGTCTGCACCAAAGTAAGTTTGGTTTGGATACATTTTAAGGTACTTTGGAATTCAACGAACATCAACTAAGGATTAGTTGAATATAAGGGTAATCGCATTATGTTATGGAATAAATCATAAGTGAATTAACATTGTATATTAAAGTTATGCTTTTGGAATAATCTAAGAGCATAAATATTGAATAATTATAACATACCTTGCTTGAACAATATTAAGCCAAGGTTATTTAGAATTGAATATTAAGCATGCATAACAAATAGTAATTTGAACAATAAAAACTATTCAACATTTGTATATCAGATTATATAAACTTGCATGCTAATTAAAAAGTTAAAGACCAGAATAACTTGCTCAGCATCAAAATAAGGTTTAGAAAACTTGCATCATCATGAACAAACTAGATACAAGAGCTTGCGAAATTATAATTGAAATAGGACAAGTAAACTTGCATAATAATAAACAAACTAGCTCAACGAAAGTGTAGAGTTAGAAAACTTGCCTTGCGTATAAGCTAAACCGAATTAACTTGAATCACAATACCCTATATACATGTCATCATGACATAATTTGTAATTACCAATACTCTATATATCTACATAAGTATTTACATCATGTTAGTTTGATTTTTTAATCACACAATCAAATTACATTAAAAATAATACTAGTTAATCGTTAATAACATGCTCATTCTTAGTATATCACTACTAAAATCATGACTTAATAGTCCTACAATTAACACATAACAACTTTTTCAGACTTTGTGTAATTAAAACACACTGTCTGACCATTCTGCTAACTCGCGTTGCGGCCACTTACGATTTATCTTGTGGAATTGGTGATTACTTAGCGTATTCTTATTGTGAGACCACCAACGAACCAACGATTGGCGACTGTGCGGTAGGATTTGGGGAGTCTAGCAGCTGTGAAATTGCATCATTGGTAGCGTTGCGCTTGAACTCTGAACCTCGACGACCAAATTTCCTACAACAACAACATGAACAAAAGCCAATTTGACCGACAAGCTACTTTCTAACAACCTAATTAACATGTAATACTTACAGAGACTTCATAGAAACATAATTTAAAGACTCCTAACATGATTTTACTCATATAACAACATAAACATCGAATTTAAAATAACTAATTTCACTATTTTTGATAAAACTTCACTTTTTGACATTTTCAGTGAAAATCATCACTATGGTTTTGTTTTTCAACCAAAACAGTTAATTCAAAGTACCTTGTTTATATTTATTCATCCTCTTTCAAATTCTATAATCAATTTATAAATTAAACAACTAATTAAACCTTAATTTTACTATAAACTAAGCCATATTCATATAAACTCACTGTAATATGGTTTTCTTCGCAAATTACATATATAACATGAATTCATTGACTATACTCATATATAACTTATTAAAAATAGTTTCACAACAAATAATTTATCATATAAAATTATATATAACAAATCATTCAATCTCTACAAAGATTTTACATAGAATTTTGGAAGAAAAGACAACTACAACTTTTGAAAAATAAAAGAGTTTAGATGATACCTTGTATTCTAGAAGATGATAACTTTTTCCTTTGATCAACAAACTTTCTTTTCCCCAATTCTTTTCTCAAAACTCTCTAGGATTCTCTCAAGTTTTCTCTCAACTTTTCTTGTGACGCCCCCAAAATAGGTATAGATCACTCATCTTCGGTCGCCAGATACAAGGTACAGAATACAAATACAAACTAATTATACAACAGTCATGTAAAATACGACTAAATATATGCTGTGAGTTTTAATACAAATATTGTCATCTAGACAATATACAAACTCAATGGGGGTCCTCATTACATTTATTATCACACTATTTCACAGAATAGTGAGGACTACTAATGCACCATCTAGGACCATCACTCTGTTCCCCGACTAGTCCCAGCTACATTATCATCTCCTAAAGAGAACAATGAAAAAAAGGGTGAGCTTAACTAGCCCAATAAGAAATATTATGACTAAGATAATGTAGAATAAATTATCGTTAGCCTTCAACAATGTTAAACTGATACAATATAACAAACATCAAGTTTAACTGCAGCGGAACAAGCAATCCATTAAAAGAGTCAAGTAGAACATAATGTCTAATATCTCATCTAGATTAAAAGTCCATCGTTGATATTTTATTCCTGTAATACTCATCAACAGTTCTTTGTTATACTCAAGACAAATAGAACTTTCATCACTTGTCTTCACCTGAACCACCAAAGATGTTAGTTAAATCCACAATTCATATTTATAATAATGTGAATTAACAATTCTTTCTTGCCACAAAGGCTTAATAGAACGTTTACTCAATATCCTTACCCTAAAGGCTGAAGATATTCAAATGTAATAACAATGATCATACCAATTAGTTGTCTATCTTTGTATTACGGGCCAAAGATATTCAACTATAAAACCAATGGTCATGATCATACCAATCAATTGCTCGTCTGCAGCACTACTACCAAAGACATTCAACTGTTAACTAATGGTCATGATCCTGCCAATCACATCATTGAATTATCCATGCACTACGACCAAGGATATTCGTTAGTATCACTAGTGGTCATGATCATGTCATACACATGTTCATCTTCGCACTACGGGTCAAAGCTATCAAACTACAGATCATCTTTACACTACAGGCCAAAGATATTCAACAACATATCATCTTTGAGGCCAAAGATATACAACTGTAAAACCAATAACCAACAGTATAATAAAGAATGGAATAATAAAAGAATTTCACCATGTATGCAGTACTTCGCATAGACAGGTTATTCCAATATAATAATAAAGAATGGAATAATAAAAGAATTTCACCATGTATGCAAGATTGCCGCAGATAGACAAAGTTATTCCAACATAATAATAAAGAATGGAATAACAGAAGAATTTCACCATGCGTGCGTAATCCGCACAAACAGGTTATTCCAACATAATAATAAAGAATGGAATAATAGAAGAATTTCACCATATATGTGGTACTTCGCATAAACAGGTTATTCCAACATAATAATAAAGAATGGAAACAGGTTCGGCGTAAATGCATAGATAGGATATTCCGACAGAATAATAAATAATGGAACCCAATCCGTAAGAACGCATTGATAGGATATTAAACGTAATAATAAAGAATGTAATAATAGAAGAATTTCACCATTTATGCGGTACTTTGCATAAACAGGTTATTCCAACATAATAATAAAGAATGGAATAACAATAGCTCTCTTCATGAATACGAAAGAAATAATATTCCTTACTATAATAATAATATCCCTTACTTTTGAAAGAAGAGTATTTCGACTGGTAGGGCGAGGATATACTCGAAGAAAACTTGTACTACGCTCAAAGCTTTCTTAAACTCTAAAGAAATACACTCAAGATTATAGAAGAAGAACTCTCTCTATAGTTTCTCTCTCTAGAGTTTTAGTGAATTCGTAAGAAATAATGAAGGAATGAGCTTCTATTTATAGAAGAATGGACTGCATAGTAACCAATTCATGAACGGTCCAGATTGATTTACTTTTAAACGGACGGTCCATATTGATTTACTATTAAAACTTAAAGCAACGGTCCATACTTGATTCACTATTAAAACTTTAAAGCAACGCAATAACCATTCCATACTTGATTCACTATTAAAACTTTAAAGCAACGGTCCATACTGATTCACTATTAAAACTTTAAACCAACGATCCATATTGATTTACTATTAAAACTTTAAACCAACGATCCATATTGATTTACTAATATAATTTCAACCAACGGTCTGAAAAATTAGCACATCTCCTCATGGAATAATATTGTACCCAAAAATGATTTGGACCAAAAAGAAATATATCTTAAAGGTGAATAGTACTCCGTGAATAGTAACTCGTGAATAGTAACTCGTGAATATTAACTCGTGAATAGTAGCTCATGAATAGTAACTCGTGAATAGTAACTCGTAAATAGTAACTCATGAATAGTAACTCGTGAATAGTACTCTGACACAAAAAGTACCCCAAATACTCGAGTGAACAATAATAGAGTGAATAGTAACTGGGTATTTTATGACAACTTGTCTACTTTGAAAAATTTTCACATATCACCCTTAACTTTAAACTTTTATCAATTTAACTATTTACCAAAATAGAAAAATTGAATACTTTTATTTCATAAAATTCGGGGTCTCACAATCTCCCCTCCTTATGAAATTTCTCCTCCGAAATTTATGTACGATTCGATATTCAAGAGATGAGAATACCTTGCTTTCTTTTCTGATTGTACCTTCTGCTGCTATTTCCTCTCTATCATGATTTTCTATTTCTCATCTCCTCAGTATTTCAAATACCATTCTAGAATGTAGTTTCAAAATAAGGGTTAATTGACATACCACATATACCCTATATTACGACCACCAATTAAATAACAAATAAACTTAGGTAGGTCATACTAGCGAAGGAATTTCTCGTTTCTCCCCACTTAGTTCTTGTCTCACATCTCAGCCAGGGATCATATCCCTAAGTTTTGATACCAACTGTGACGCCCCCAAAACAGGTATACATCACCCATCTTGGGTCGCTAGATACAAGGTAGTCTGATACAAATACAAACTAATTATACAACAATCGTAAAAAATATGACTAAATATATATGTCATGAGTTTTAATACAAATATTGTCATCTAGACAATATACGAACTCAATGGGGTCCTCATTACATTTATTATCACACTATTTCACAGAATAGTGAGGACTACTAATGCACCATCTAGGACCATCACTCTGTTCCCCGACTAGTCCCAGCTACGTTCTCATCTCCTGAAGAGAACAATGAAAGAAAGGGTGAGCTCAAGTAGCCCAGCAAGAAATATTATGACTAAGATAATGCAGAATAAATTATCGTTAGCCTTCAACAATGTTAAACTGATACAATATAACAAACACCAAGTTTAACTGCAGCGGAACAAGCAATCCATTAAAAGAGTCAAGTAGAACATAATGTCTAATATCTCATCTAGATTTAAAGTCCATCATTGATATTTTATTCCTGTAATACTCATCAACAGTTCTTTGTTATACTCAAGACAAATAGAACTTTCATCACTTGTCTTCACCTGAACCACCAAAGATGTTAGTTAAATTCACAATTCATATTTATAATAATGTGAATTAACAGTTCTTTCTTGCCACAAAGGCTTAATAGAACGTTTACTCAATATCCTTACCCCAAAGGCTGAAGATATTCAAATGTAATAACAATGATCATACCAATTAGTTCTCTATCTTTGCACTACGGGCCAAAGATATTCAACTATAAAACCAATGGTCATGATCATACCAATCAATTGCTCACGATTACTGCTACTACCAAAGACATTCAACTGTTAACTAATGGTCATGATCCTGTCAATCACATCATTGAATTATACATGCACTACAGCCAAGGATATTCGTTAGTATCACTAGTGGTCATGATCATGTCATACACATGTTCATCTTCGCACTACGGGTCAAAGCTATCAAACAACAAATCATCTTTGCACTACAGGCCAAAGATATTCAACAACATATCATCTTTGCACTACAGGCCAAAGATATACAACTATAAAACCAATAACCAACAGTATAATAAAGAATGGAATAATAAAAGAATTTCACCATGTATGCAGTACTTCGCATAGATAGGTTATTCCAACATAATAATAAAGAATGGAATAATAAAAGAATTTCACTATGTATGCGAAAGATTGACATAGACAAAGTTATTCCAACATAATAATAAAGAATGGAATAACAGAAGAATTTCACCATGCGTGCGTAATCTGCACAGACGGGTTATTCTAACATAATAATAAAGAATGGAATAATAGAAGAATTTCACCATGTATGCGGTACTTCGCATAAATAGGTTATTCCAACATAATAATAAAGAATGGAACTAGGTTCGGCGTAAATGTATAGATAGGATATTCCGACAGAATAATAAATAATGGAACCAGGTCCGACATAAATGTACAGACAGCATATTCCGACGGAATAATAAAGAACGGAATAATAGAAGAATTTCACCATGTATGCGGTACTTCGCATAAACAGGTTATTCAAACATAATAATAAAGAATAGAATAACAATAGCTCTCTTCATGAATACGAAAGAAATAATATTCCTTACTATAATAATAATATCCCTTACTTTTGAAAGAAGAGTATTTCGACTGGTAAGGCGAGGATATACTCGAAGAAAACTTGTACTACGCTCAAAGCTTTCTTAAACTCTAAAGAAATGCACTCAAGATTATAGAAGAAGAACTCTCTCTATAGTTTCTCTCTCTAGAGTTTCAGTGAATTCGTAAGAAATAATGAAGGAATGAGATTCTATTTATAGAAGAATGGACTGCATAGTAACTAATTCATGAATGGTCCAGATTGATTTACTTTTAAACGGACGATCCATATTGATTTACTATTAAAACTTAAAGCAACGGTCCATACTGATTCACTATTAAAACTTTAAACCAACAATCCATACTGATTTACTATTAAAACTTTAAACCAACGATCCATATTGATTTACTAATATAATTTCAACCAACAGTCTGAAAAATTAGCACATCTACTCATGGAATAATATTGTACCCAAAAATGATTTGGACCAAAAAGAAATATATCTTACGGGTGAATAGTAACTCGTCAATAGTAACTCGTGAATAGTACTCCGACACAAAAAGTGCCCCAAATACTCAAGTGAACAATACTAGAGTGAATAGTAACCGGGTATTTTATGACAACTTGTCTACTTTGAAAAATTTTCACATATCACCCTTAACTTTAAATTTTATCAATTTAACTATTTACCAAAATAGAAAAATTAAATACTTTTATTTCATAAAATTCGGGGTCTCACATTTCTTCTTTTCTTCTTTCTGAGTTCTTCTTCTATATTCTAACTTACGTACTAAAATATAACGTATAGATAATAATATGTATTAATTATATAATATAATTATATGTATAACTAATATCAGTTATTATGTTTTTAAAAATCAAAAGCCATAAGGCTTGTTTGGTTACCCACTTAAAATATAATAATTTAATCCTTATGCCTTGTTTGGTAAAAACACATTTAAAATAAAGACTTAATATGAATTAAGCCTTGTTTGACAAAACTAAATTAAACTCTTTAATTTATTTTAATAACTCCTTTATAGTAAGGTTATTTGTCACTTTTTATTTAATTAAATTTTTATAATCAATTTAATTAATTCTAATAACAATTTATTAAATTACTTTAACACATAAAACAATACAACATAATTATAGTTTTCTTTATATTTATAACTTTTCTTAATCAACTAACACATCATTTTAATTACAAATTCAAATTAACAATATAATAATTCATTTAATCATTATAAACTCTCTAACTTAATTATTAAATTAAATTAGAATATTATCTCATAATAATTAATATCTTAACTCCTTAATTATTTATTTAACAAATAATTAACCAATCAAATTAAATATTTATTAAATATTTTTTCAACAATAAACACATCCATTAAATATTTATATAATTCAATAAATATTTAAAATTACAATTTAAAATTCTAGATTGTTACATCCTTTCCTCCTTATAAGGATTATGTCCCAGAATCACAATTTAAACAAATCATTCGTTACATTCTTCCCTACTTACAAAGATTTGTCCCCAGAATCGAAGACACAGATTAAACAAATAACTCAGGGTAATCTTTCATCATTTTATCTTCGAGTTCCCACGTAGCTTCTTCAGCATTGTGGTTCCTCCATAACACCTTCACGGAAGGTATCACCTTATTCTTGAGCACTTGTTCTTTCATGTCGACTATCTGGATAGGAACCTCTTCATAGGACAAGTCTTTATGAAACTGTAATGGTTCGTACTCGATCACGTGCTTTCAGAATCGTGTTTATACTATCGTAATAATCAAACGTGAAAAATATTATAAACGCTTTTCCAACTCGAGGTAGAGCTACCTCGTAAGCCACTTCTCCAACTCTTCGCAAAGACTTCAAGGGTCCAATAAACCTCGGGCTTAGCTTTCCCATTTTACCAAAATGAATTTTCCCCTTCCAAGGAGAAACTTTTAGGAATACGTAATTTCCTCCATCGAATGCACGATCTTGTCTGTGTTGATCAGCATACTTTTTCTATCTGTCTTGGGCTGCTACCAATCTTGTCCTGATGAGTTTGACAACCTCAGTAGTTTGTTGTACCAGTTCTGGTCCCTAACGATTTATGCGTTCACCGACTTCATCCCAAAGACATGAGAGTTACGCACTTTCTGCCATATAATGCTTCGTAAGGTGGCTTGCCGATGCTCGCATGGTAACTGTTGTTGTAGGCAAATTCCAGCAATGGTAAATGTTAATCCCAGCTTCCTTTGAAATCCATGATGCATGCTCTCAGCATATCTTCCAAAGTATGGATTGTTCATTCGGTTTGGCCATCTGTTTGTGGATGATAAGTCGTGCTCATTCGCAACTGTGTTCCCATACACTCTTGTAGTCTCTTCCAGAAGTTTGACGTGAATCGCGGATCTCTATCTGACACAATTGATACTGGCACTCCATGTCTCGAGACGATCTCTTTAACGTACAACCTTGCCAACTGATCAAGATTGAACCTAATCTTTATTGGCAAAAAGTGTGCTGATTTTTTCAGTCTGTCCACTATCACCCAAATTGAATCGCATCCTCTCTGAGTAGTTGGAAGACCCACCACAAAATCCATTATGATGTGTTCCCACTTCCATTCTGGTATTACCAACAGTTGAAGTAATCCGCTTGGTCTTTGATGCTCAACCTTGACTCTTTGACATGTCAAGCATTTCGCAACACATTCTGTAACATCTCTTTTCATGTTCGGCCACCAAAAATGTCGTTGTAAATCCTGATACATCTTCGTACTTCCTGGATGAATCGAATATCTTGTGTTATGAGCTTCGGTCAAGATTTTGTCTTTAATATTTGGTACTGCTGGAACCCAAATTTTTCCCTTGAACCATAGTAGTCCTTCGGTATCGATCTTGTACATCACCTCTTTCCCTTCGTTCACACCTTCCTTTATTTTTCTGCATTCTTCATCCTAGAGTTGAGCATTCTTTACCTTGTCCACTAAAGTTGGACCAGCTTCTATCTAGAATAGTCGTTCATTGGATTTTTTTGAAAATTTTATTTCCAACTCTAGCTTTGTCATTGCTGAAATAAGCTCCTCCTTAGTTGTTATCGGCATCAACTTTTTCTGACCTTTTCTGCTCAAAGCATCTGCAACCACATTCGCTTTGCCTGGATGATAAAAATCTCCCAATTGTAATCTTTTATCAATTCCATCCATCTTCTTTGATGTATGTTCAGGTCCTTCTGAGTAAAAATATACTTCAAACTCTTACGGTTTGTATATATCTCACATTTTTCTCCATAGAGATAGTGTCTCCATATCTTCAGAGAAAATACTACTGCAGCCAATTCCAAATCATGAGTCAGATACCCTTTCTCATAGTCCTTCAATTGTCTTGATGCATATGCAATAAATTTGCCGTTCTGCATAAGAACACAACCAAATCCTTTATTTGAGGCATCACTATACACCACAAAGTTTCCTTTGTTATTTGGTAATGACAACACAGGTGCCATACTTAACTTCTTCTTCAAATCTTTAAAACTTTCTTCACATTTCTCCGTCCAAACAAATTTTATAGCTTTCCTTGTCAAATATGTTAATGGAGTTGCAATCTTGGAAAAATCTTGAATTAACCGTCTATAATAACCGGCCAATCCCAAGAAACTCCTCACCTCTGAAGGTGTTCTTGGTTGTTCCCAATTGATTACGGCTTCCACTTTTGATGGATCCACTGAAATCCCATCTTTGTCAATCACATGCCCAAGAAATTGTACACGATCTAGCCAAAATTCACACTTAGAGAATTTTGCGTACAACTTTTCCTTTCTTAGTGTCTCCAATGTTAAACATAAATGTTCCACGTGTTCTTCTTGAGTTTTGGAATACACCAGAATGTCGTCTATAAACACCACCACGAACTTGTCTAAAAACGGTTTAAACACCCTGTTCATCAAATCCATGAATGTAGCAGGGGCATTGGTCAAACCAAAAGACATCACCAAAAACTCGTAATGTCCATACCGAGTTCTGAATGTCGTTCTAGGTACATCCTCCTTCCTTACTTTCAATTGGTGATACCTACTTCTCAAATCTATTTTTAAGAAGTATTTAGCACCCTTCAACTGAACAAACAAGTCATCTATTCTTGGCAACAGATATTTATTCTAAATAGTGACTTTGTTTAACTCTCTATAATCAATGCAAAGACGCATTGATCTGTCCTTCTTCTTCACGAATAATACTGGCGCTCCCCACTGTGATACGCTTGGTTGAATATACTTCTTGTCTAGAAGCTCTTGCAGTTGCACCATCAGTTCATTCATCTCTACCGGAGCCATTCTGTACGGTGCCTTCTATATCGGTGATGTTCTTGGCGCTAAGTCGATCACGAATTCAATCTCTCTGTCAGGCAGAATTCCTGGCAAATCTTCCGGAAACACATCTACAAATTCCCTAACCACTGGTATCTCTTCCAGTTTCACACCCTTCTTCTGAGTATCGACTATGTAAGCTAAATAACCCACACAGCCTTGACTCACCAATTTCTTGGCCTGCATAATCGTCAGACATCTCATTTGTCTAGGCGATTTGCTACCATAGAAAACTACCTTTGACAGAGTCATAAGGTTTACACATTTCTTTTGGCAATCAATTACAGCTACATAATTGAACAGCCAATCCATTCCCAAAATAACATCAAACTCTCCAAGTCTAATCGGGATTAAATCTACCATCAGGATATTCCCCTTAATGTTCACCCTACAGTTCTTGTATAAGAACCAAACATGAATTACTTCCTTATTCGCAATTTCAAAGGGAAATTCAATTCTTCACTAGGCAATCATAACCTCTTAGCAAATTCATCAGATATAAACGTGCAAGTAGCACGCGAATCAAATAATTCATAAGCATCAATATCATTGATTAAGATAATACCTGACCCAACATTCTTTGATTTCACAGCATCTTGTACAGTCATGTTGAAGGTTCTGGCTGTGGGTTTGTTTGATGTCGTTGGTCCAACAATGGCCCATGTACCTCCACTGCTACCTCCATTTCTTCTTGTTGTCTCTCTAGCCTTCTTCTTAGGGCACTCACGAGCAAAGTGATCCTTGGACCCGCATGTGAAGCAAACATTCTTCTTGGGCTTACTGTAAATTGGGGCGATGTGACCCTCCTGGCCACAGTTAAAGCATACTCATTTCCCTAGTAAGAACACACCCTTATAAAACTTCCCGCATGTAGCACATGCTTCAAACTTCTTATTCTACTGGTTACCCTGCTGACTTCCAGCACTCACATTTCCATTCCACTTCTTCTTCAGATTGTTGTTGTCGTTTCCATTACTACCACCTCCATTCTTAATCTCCACTTCATTCTTCTTCTTTTTCTGTTCTTGATTGAACTTAGTTACAACCTCGCCTCCACCTTCAATGAGAATTGCCTTCTCCATTACCACTGCAAACATCTTCAGCTGGAATAGGGAGACCCTACTGTATAACCAGGGCTTCAGTCCCTGTTCAAACCTCTTCGCCTTGTGTTTGTCTGTGCTGACTTGATATAGCGCAAACCTCGTCAACTCGTTGAATTTCGCGGTATACTCAGATACCGTCATCGTTCCCTGTTTTAGTTCAAAAAATTGCACTTCTAGCTGACTCTTCAAACTCTCTGGGAAATAGGTCTCGAAGAATATCTCCTTAAACCTATCCCAGGTCATCACCCCTTGTCCTTCTCATATTTTATTGGCCTGCCACCAATAACTAGCCTCTACTTTCAACATGAATGTTGCAAAATCAGTCTTCTAATCCTCCCATACTCTCGCAACATCGAATACTTTCTCTACCTCCATGATCCAGGTCTGTACCTGTGACACCCCCAAATTTGGGTACTAAATTTTCCACATGATTTGGTGTTCACTACCCAAACATCATATGTCTATCTACCCATAATAAATGAAAGCATTAATAGATAGAAATAAATCCTCTCCTTAAGGAGTTACATTGTAAAAATACATAAATCTCAGGTCATACTAACCTTAAATCTTAACTGCGGAAACATAAACAATTTATAGTCTTACACAACATCAATATAAGTCTAAAACTTAAATTCAATATCACATAAAACAACAAGTCTTCATCACTTGTTAATCTTGTCCTTGCCTTTACTAGTAGAAGGCTCGTCGGACCTTTTGTTCTTAACTGCAATGTTATTATTATGCAAGAGTGAGCACGATTGCCCACAAATATAATAATGAAATAACAATATAATAACATGCGAGTGAATCAAAGACTTCTGGAATAAAAGCTCAACTTTTGAATCAAGAATAAATAACAAGAATCAAAAGATTTCTGAGGGTCATAAGACCTTGAACTAGGTCCTAGGTTATCAAGGGTTATACTTGAAACCTTTAACAGTCATAAGACTATGGACTCTTCTACTCTTACTTAGAGGGATCAACCATTAGTACCATACTGTGCACAATATCTTAACGCTAACGCATAAGAAATCCCTATACAGGATTGTTCATCTCTGTTTGACATTAGAGTCCGCATCAAAGGAAGTTTGGTTTGGATAAATCAATAAGAGTTCTGAAATTTAGAACGTTCATCAACTATGGACTAGTCGAATCAAATAAGGGTTCACTAGTCTAATAAGGTTCAACAATAAATGATATTTAAATTGAATAACAATCTCAAGAAGTATATAATAGAACAAGTATTGTATAACAGAATCATACTGTGAAAAGATAAATAATCTTTAATATAACAATTTGAACTTGATTTAATAATAACGAGAATTTGCTCAAGGTAATTTATAAACATGAATAATGATAACAAGTAGGGTTAGAAAACTTGCCTCGTGCGTAGATTACACGTTAAATATACACGTTCTTGAATTAATCCTACATATCATTTTCATTCACAATACCAGTCAATTATAATATAACTAGCCATCACAAGTTCATTCTTTTGTCTAAACATTGGTGACTATACTTAGTCAAATTACCACACTTATTGTCACATAATATACACTTCACGAATAATAAGTTAACAATGCGTTTAATAATTTAATTCACACGTAAATGCGTTATTGACATGTTAAGAATCTATTTCAACATCTCATTATACTTCTAACATATTTTTATGTTTATTAGATTAGGTTACTATCACATTCATGGACTTGAACACTTTAAATTCATTTCTGGACATTTTTTGGAGAGAAGTATTTGCACCATTCTTGATAGGCTTACTATCGGCGTTGTGGCGTGGCGTACTATGACTACCTTCGACCTTTAAGCGTTATGCACATGGATCTTAAGGCGTTGATCGCATATGATCTGACGAACCAATAATCGCTTACGTAATTCGTGAAAAATTGTAGAACATGGCCAAAACCTCCAATTAAATCATTCTTACACGAAAATTGTAAGACCCCGAATTTTATGAAATAAAAGTATTCAATTTTTCTTATAATTACTATTCAGTAAATGGTTAAATTGATAAAAGTTAAAGTTAAGGGTGATATATGAAAAAAAATTCAAAATATGCAAGTGGTTATAAAATATTCTTTCTGTCGGGAAATATTCGTTTGGTCGTGGAATATTCTTTTCCGTGAGGAGAATATTACGTACTGACAATAGCCCATTAGTGTGGGCCCCATATTAGAATAAGCGCTTGATGAAGAAAAGCGACAAAGGGAGTTTTTATAAATAACGCGTACAGAAGTTGTTACTGCTTAACACTATTGGAATACCCTTAGTGGTTAAAATACAATGTCTGGCGTTGTTGCACAAGAGAGAAGACTGCGGTATTGCACCAATTATTGATTCTTACGTAAGAAGGCACTACTCAATAATTGTTACAGTAATTATTGTTCAGTATTTTATTGATTCAATAATTGCTGCATTGATATTTTATATTAGTGTTGTTTTAATAATTGTCACTACACAATATTTTCCATTATCGAAGCAATAATTCATATTATCTGAATAATATTATTTGTGAATAATTAATTATTGATTTATATGATGAGGAAAATATTCATTTTATGTGGATATAGATGGAGAAAATTTTTAAAGTGACAATTGTTGAAAATCGATATTTAATCTTTTCTGATAAAATAATATTTTATTATATTATTATATTATTATAATATAATAATGGTGATATTTTTACAATGAATGTGGGATATATGAGTATATGAGGAGGAAGAGTATTTTTGTTGCAAAAGTTGTTTAAAACATGTTAAACATGTTGGTGGACCAATTTCTTAACTGAAATTTGATTATAGCTTGTAAAATCGTCCGTATGTGGATTTCGGTCAATTTTTGTTTGGAATTTGGAAAACCTTTCTTCTGCAAAGTTGTAGAGAATTGAATTTCCTATAAAAATTCCCGAGATTCGAATTTTATGATAAAAGGGCTATTTATTATGAATTATTGAAGTTCTGAAGTTCCGAAATAATTAATTTTGGAAGTTTTAATTGTTTTAATTAACAAAAACGTTTTTGTTGTTTTTATTTGAGTAGATGGCTGATGTTGGATTTAATGAGTGTGCGTAGGAAGTTGTGGAATAATAATAATATTATTATATTAAATTTTCTGCTTTGGTGTTCTAAGCATTTTCCTATAAATAGGGTGCTTAGGTTAGAATTGAAAATCACATCAGAAACTAAAGATTTCTCTCTCTTTCTCTCTCTATATATCGAGCGTATTTTTGTGAATATTTTAGTACTTCGAGTATTGCTATACGGTGCAAGTTCTTTTAGCACTATATCCAGTATTTCAGTCAGAAGTACTATTCTTTCTGAGGTAAGGGAGATTATTTTCTTAATAAATGATATTATTTCTTCAATATCATTATCTTAAAATATTGGTTTGAACTTTTTATCAAATTTAGAACTTTTTCATGCTTCTGGGTTACTATTCACGAGTTTACTATTCATGAGTTACTATTCGGAGTACTATTCACGAAAGCATGATGATATTTTTGTGAAGTTTCTATCTTTTGGTGTTTGAGTACTATTCACGTATCTGCACTTATTCACGATACTGACCTGACTATTCACAAATACGACATTATTCACAAAAAAAATTATGTTTTCTTTTCTGTGTCCAAGATTGTTTGTTATGATTCCTATCTTTGATTGGATCTATGTTTTGGTCTTCATTCTTGAATTTTACTCCACTCTGGTTATTTATGAAGTATTTTTGAACTTGAGTTGTTTAAAATACGAATCCTTAATATTTGTTCTTTTGTTTCACTAGATTCGTTTTCTTTAAAATATTTTGTATCATCCTTAGTCTTAAATGATGATATAACTTAATATCTTTGGCCTGTAGTGCAAAGATGAATGATTTCTAATGAATATCTTTGGCTCGTAATGCAAAGATGACCTGTTGTTGAATATCTTTGGCATGTAGTGCAAAGATGACTTGTTGATGAATATCTTTAGCCTGTAGTGCAAAGATGACTTGTTGATGAATATCTTTGGCCCGTAGTGCAAAGATGAATTTATTAGTAGGATTATGAACATGAACTGTGATTTGGTATAACCATGATCTTTGATGTTTCAGGTGATGAAAATTATTTTTGTCCTGGATGAGGAAAGGAATTTAGAACTACAATTACGATTATGAGTTATACACGTGATTGTGGAAAGGAATTGTTGATTAATGTTACAGGGATAAAACATTGTTGATGGACTTTTAACATGGAGAAGATAATAGATTTTATGGTCTATTTGACTCTTCTAATGGATTGCTCGTTCCGCTGCAACTATGGTTGAAAAGTTTTATCATCTACCATATGTTCTAAATCTCTGATTTATTACTGTTGAAGGCTATTGATAATTTATTTATCTTTAGTCATGATATTCTTTACTGAGCTAGTTGTGCTCACCCTTTTGCTTCACAATTCCTTTCAGATAATAAAAGTGTAGCTGGGACAAGCGGGAAATAACAGGGGAATAGAATGGTGGTCTATAGATGTTGAGGGTGAGGTGAATTTAACTTGGAAGAGTGTTTTGCCACTATCATACAAGATGTCTAATGACATACAACCTCGTGTCATCATAAGACAGGGTTGTGCTCATCCACTTGCTGAGTATATTTACAAGCACTACTTATATAATCTTGGTGTTTGTTTGGAGTATAATACCCAATTAGAGACAGTGGAGATAATGATATGTCAAGAGAAGACTCACCATTGGGAAGAATATGATAGTAATCTTCTCATTTTTCTTTGGGGTCTATTGGATCAACCAAGGATAATTCTGTGGCCATATGATATCTATCATAACCTAGACGCATAGCCTCCCATGTACGAAGGCTTCCTTGAGCACTTCCTAAAGATTTTAATTTCTAAAATAGTTTTCGACTATACCTTTATGTAAGGTGTCATTATGAGGTGCTGTCCACGGTTGGGACATGAGTCACAGTTGGTATATATTTGTATTTAAACTCATAGTTTAAGTGTTGTCGTTTCTTGCACGATAATTGTATTAATAAAGTTGTAATTTTTTTTCTGTACCATGTATTTGGCGACTCAGAATGGGTTGGATGGAATGGACCTATTTTGGGGTTGTCATATTTGGTATCAGATCTTAGGGATATGGTCTCTGGCGGAGATCGGGGAATATAACTAGAAGGGGAGAGATGAGTAAATCCTTCGCTAGTGTGTCCTACCTAAGCTTAATTGTTGGTCGGTCAAAATATACATATATTATGTGATACGTTAATTTGCTTAATTAACCCTTGTTTTATGGAAGTATTTGAGAATGGCAACTGAGAATGCTAACAATGGAGTGAATGAGACTGTGGGGATACCTCTAAACCATGATAATGTGATGTCAGACGAAGAAGGAATTAGAAATATCCATTTGGTGAGTGAAGAATTGATAGTTGCACCCGAGATAGTCGCAGAGGTAATAGCTGAGAGTGAGGAAGAAGAGGTACCTGAGGAGAGTTTATTAGAGGTATTATATCATCAAAATGTAGAATTGCAAAATCGTATTCATGAGTTAGAAGAACAGGCTGAAGAACGACAGACGGTCGTGGAGCAAAAGGATGCAACAATTCAAGCTTGTGTTACCCGATATGTGATGCTTGAACAGAAGCATTCTTTGGCAGAGTATAAGATAATAAAGATGGAATCTGAGCTGAAAGAAGAAAAAACTGAACGAGTGAGAATAAGTGATGCATGGGCAAAAGCCGCACAACACGTAGATATTGTGGAAAGAGATGTCTAATCTAAGGAGGCTAAAATAGATGATATGAATTTCTCTTTTTGGAAAGCAATTGGGAGAACCCAACATCGAGTTTTGAATTACCCTGTACATAGTGGTCAACCTGAATTCGATATGGATCAAAGATTGATGATTCAGATCATGAAACAGGAGTACGACGAGGCAGTTGAGGGAGGAATATGTCCTATAGAAAAGTATATTCCAACGGTAGTGATGACGCCAAATGCTGCCCCAGACAAGTCAAAGCCAAGTAGTTCAAGGGATATCGGTTGTCATGACTTTCCAACAAGTGAGGAACCCAAATGAAGTTATCACGGGAGATGAACAATGGAGAAATCATGATGACCGGGGAGATAGAATCTGAAATTGAAGCAAGGTATTCTCAACTTTTCGAAATACCAGGTACGTAAATTTCGGGGACGAAATTTCATGAGGGGAAATTGTAAGACCTCGAATTTTATGAAATAAAAGTATTCAATTTTTCTTATAATTACTATTCAATAAATGGTTAAATTGATAAAAGTTAAAGTTAAGGGTGATATATGATTTTTTTTTTCAAAATATGCAAGTGGTTATAAAATATTCTTTGTCGGGAAATATTCGTTTGGTATTGGAATATTCTTTCTGTTGTGGAATATTCGTACGACGGCGCAGCCATTGGTGGGCCCCATAACAGAATAACTGTTGGATGAAGAAAATGACAAAAAGGAGTTTTTATAAATAACGGCGTAGTTGTTATCGTTAACACTGTTGGAATACCCGGTGGTTAAAATACAAGATGTCTGGCGTTGTTGCAAAGATGACACATGCGGTATTGCACCAATTATTGATTCTTACGTACGTAAAAGACACTACTCAATAATTGTTACGATAATTACTTATTCGATATTTTATTGATTCAATAATTCTTTGTGTTGATATTTTATATTACTTGTTGTTTTAATAATTGTCACTACACATATTTTCCATTATCGAAGCAATAATTCATATTATCTGAATAATATTATTTGTGAATAATTAATTATTGATTTATATGATGAGGAAAATATTCATTTTATGTGGATATAGATGGAGAAAATTTTTAAAGTGACAATTATTGAAAATCGATATTTTATCTTTTCTAATAAAATAATATTTTATTATATTATTATAATATAATAATGGTGATATTTTTACAATGAATGTGAGATATATGAGTATATGAGGAGGAAGAATATTTTTGTTGCAAAAGTTGTTTAAAACATGTTAAACATGTTGGTGGGCCCATTTCTTGACTGAAATTTGATTATAGCTTATAAAATCGTCCGTGTGTGGATTTCGGTCAATTTTTGTTTTGAATTTGGAAAACCTTTCTTTTGAAAAGTTGTAGAGAATTGAATTTCCTATAAAAATTCCCGAGATTCGAATTTTATGATAAAAGGGCTATTTATTCTGAATTATTAAAGTTCTGAAATAATTGATTTTGGAAGTTTTAATTGTTTTAATTAACAAAAACGTTTTTGTTGTTTTTATTTGAGTAGATGGCTGATGTTGGATTCAATGAGTGTGCGTAGGAAGTTGTGGAATAATAATAATATTATTATATTAAATTTTCAGCTTTGGTGTTCTAAGCATTTTCCTATAAATAGGGTGCTTAGGTTAGAATTGAAAATCACACGAAACTAAAGATTTCTCTCTTTTTCTCTCTATATATATCGGCGTATTTTTGTGAGTATTTTAGTACTTGAGTATTGCAATACGGTGCAAGTTCTTTTAGCACTATATCTAGTATTCCAGTTAGAAGTACTATTCTTTCTGAGGTAAGGGAGATTATTTTCTTCATAAATGATATTATTTTTTCAATATCATTATGCCGAAATATTGGTTTGAACTTTTTATCAAATTTGAAACTTTTTCATATCGGGGTTACTATTTATGAGTTACTATTCATGAGTACTATTCACGAAGCATGATGATGTTTTTTATGAAATTTCTATCTTTTGGTGTCAGAGTTACTATTCACGTATACGGCATTATTCACGTATACGGAACTATTCACAAATACGACATTATTCACAAAAAAAATTAAGTTTTCTTTTCTGTGTCCAAGATTGTTTGTTATGATTCCTATCTTTGATTGGATCTATGTTTTGGTCTTCATTCTTGAATTTTACTCCACTCTGGTTATTTATGAAGTATTTTTGAACTTGGGTTGTTTAAAATACGAATCCTTAATATTTGTTCTTTTGTTTCACTAGATTCGTTTTCTTTAAAATATTTTGTATCATCCTTAGTCCTAAATGATGATATAACTTAATATCTTTGGCTTGTAGTGCAAAGATGAATGATTTCTAATGAATATCTTTGGCTCGTAATGCAAAAATGACCTGTTGTTGAATATCTTTGGCATGTAGTGCAAAGATGACTTGTTGATGAATATCTTTGGCTTGTAGTGCAAAGATGACCTATTGATGAATATCTTTGGCCCGTAGTGCAAAGATGAATTTATTAGTAGGATTATGAACATGAACTGTGATTTGGTATAACCATGATCTTTGATGTTTCAGGTGATGAAAATTATTTTTGTCCTGGATGAGGAAATGAATTTAGAACTACAATTACGATTATGAGTTATACACGTGATTGTGGAAAGGAATTGTTGATTAATGTTACAGGGATAAAACATTGTTGATGGACTTTTAACATGGAGAAGATAATAGATTTTATGGTCTATTTGACTCTTCTAATGGATTGCTTTCGTTCATTTATGACTATGGTTGAAAAGTTTTATCATCTACCATATGTTCTAAATCTACGATTCATTACTTTATTGAAGGCTATTGATAATTTATTTATCTTTAGTCATGATATTCTTTACTGAGCTAGTTGTGCTCACCCTTTTGCTTCACAATTCCTTTCAGATAATAAAAGTATAGCTGGGACAAGCGAGGAATAACAGGGGAATAGAATGGTGGTCTATAGATGTTGAGGGTGAGGTGAATTTAACTTGGAAGGGTGTTTTACCACTATCATACAAGATGTCTAATGACATACAACCTCGTGTCATCATAAAAGCGGTGTTTGTGCTCATCCACTTCTTGAGTATATTTACAAGCACTACCTATATAATCTTGGTGTTTGTTTGGAGTATAATACCCAATTAGAGATAGTGGAGATAATGATATGTCAAGAGAAGACTCACCATTGGGAAGAATATGATAGTAATCTTTTTGTTTTTCTTTGGGGGTCTATTAGGTCAACCAAGGATAATTACATGGCCATATGATATCCATCATAACCTAGACGCATGGCCTCCCATGTACGATGGTTTCCTTGAGCACTTCCCAAAGATTTTAATTTCTAAAACAATTTTCGACTATACCTTTATGTAAGGTGTCATTATGAGGTGCTGTCCACGGTTTTGACATGAGTCACAGTTGGTATATATTTGTATTTAAACTCACAGTTTAAGTGTTGTCGTATCTTGCACGACAATTGTATTAATAAAGTTGTAATTGTTTTCTGTACCATGTATTTTGCGACTCAGAATGGGTTGGATGGAATGGACCTATTTTGGGGTTGTCACAAAAATAGACATACCCAAACACTGTAATACACATATACATACTACTCAACCCTTCTAGCATGATTTTAACATGTTATAACACATAATTTGCAGAATCAAAGCATATAATTTACTGTTCATGATGTTTTTGAAAGTTTTG
Organism: Panax ginseng; assembly: GCA_020205605.1. Classification (NCBI taxonomy): domain Eukaryota; kingdom Viridiplantae; phylum Streptophyta; class Magnoliopsida; order Apiales; family Araliaceae; genus Panax; species Panax ginseng. The sequence goes on from CM035142.1 coordinate 55,504,449, forward strand.
AACACAAAACATGAAAAATCAATACTACGGGTTTGTTATAACACCGAATTTGTTCATTTAAAGTTTGTTTTCGTCGTTTTAACATGCATAATTATATACAAGTGTAAAATTTATGAGACAATATATGTTTGACGTATTAAATTTGTGAGTAAGGGCCATATGGCCATATTTCTATACTCTGTAATTTTGTAGCAACAATATACGTCATATTTTTATGAGACTAATGATATGGAATCTATAATATATAGTAAAAACATGTTGTAATAACATCTTACAACATATATAACACATAATCACTACCCTTTTTCCAATTACAAAGGTTTTACAGAATTTGAAAGCCATTTTCTTATAAAACTTAAACAACGTAGAATTAGAATTTGGGTTAAAGGAATTACCCAGAGTATAAAGTGTTGATTAGAGGAGATGATCCTTGATGATTCTTTCTCGGTTACTTGATCAATCACACACTCACAAATTCTCTCAAAATTATCAATTTCTCTCTGAATAGTTTTTCAGACTTGGAAAAATTAAAGAATAATAAGACGCATATAATGAAAGAAATAACGTTGTGTGGTCAGTTAACCCGATCATGGGTTAACTGCTCCCAACTCCCCATAAGGCTTTGTTTGGCAAGCCTTAAATGGCTCAAAATCATTTAATTTAATAAATCCTTTATACTATGGTTAATAATGTCACACCCATTTATACAATAAATCAAATATCTTATTTACTTTAATTTAAATAAAATATAGTAATTTCTCATTAATTCACATAGTCACATAATTAATTTTCTCCTTTATTAGTTATGTCAAATTATTAAATCTCTAATTAATTATTAAATTAATTAAAATAACATTATTCTTATTAAATATTTTATTTAATTCAATAAGTTCACATAATTACATAATTTGAATAATAAAAATTCTCCACATTAATTTAATAAATATAATACATATAATTAAATTAATCTACCATAATTTCATCAATTAATTATTTAATCCAATAATTAAATCATTGAACAATATTTATTTAATTTAATAAATATTAAAAATCAAATTACAAAAATCTCGTTCGTCACAGTACCTCCACTAGATTCATGCACCTACGGAATTCAGGTGGTCCAATCGCCTTGAAATCCTTAAACGGTGTACCTTGATTCTGAGGTTGATTCTGCAATGCTCCCGTTAGTAACGTCACTAGCTGTTGAACGGGGTTAGCATCAACATTGTCGTTATTGTCAGTTCTCTGTCGTGGTGGTTGACGTCTTGGAGGCATTTTCTGTTAAAATATACACTCATTAGATTATTACTCAACTTCTTTAAGTATTTTCTACTTAACTTGCCCCCATAAAAGAAATAATCACATAACACATAACACTTTGAATAAAATAATAAATTTTATTTATTCATAATCTCTTTGAAAACATAAAAACAATAGCGTCACTGCTATTTACATTACTTTCCTGAACTACGAAAAGTTCCAGGATAACATCATCATCGTATCCCATAGGTTACATAACACTTGGGATTTACATATTATTTAACATTTTATTAATCGCATAACAGGTACATTCACTACGATGTCCTACTAAGATATTGCATAGCCTTACGACGTTCTTTCTCCATAATCCGGAACAATCGTTCTTCCTCCATAACCCGAAACATTGTTCTGCGATCTAATATGAATGATGGCAGCGTCTCGAACTGAATCGGATAGCCCATGACCCGATCTTGAGCTCGATTAATCACGGTGGTGAATACGTTATTCATCTCCTCCATCTTCATCATCTTTGTTTGCGCGTCTCTTACTGCTATCCTGCCTCATTGAAAAGCTTCCTCATATGCGTCTTCGGCTCTTACTCTCTTAGTAGCTTCTTCGTTCAGCTTGTTTTTCAGTTCTGCGATCACCTCGATCAATTGTTCATTCACTCCTTCAGTGTGTATCAGCTTCTCTTCGACAATAGTCAGACGTTCATCTCGATCCTGGATCTCATGGTCCTTATGTGCCATCGAGGTCTGTTGTTCAGCTACTATCTCCTGCAACTCCTCGACGGTATCCTGAAGTTCCACATTGCGGTCGTAGACTTCATCGTACATACGAGCGGCTATCGAGTTCAATGGAATCTCTTCCTCCTCGTCCTCGTCATCCTCATCCTCCTGTGGCAGTTCAACGGGATCCTCCTCATCCGTTTGTACATCATCATCCTCATCTCCAACCACTGTGACCAACAGGGCTGACTCCTGTGGCAGTAGTTGTTCCCAAACCACCTGAATATCACGAGACTCCTCCTCTCTAGGCATCTGAGGTCCTTCCTCCCTAGCCTGATAGGATTCTCCGACATTAGTTATCATGACAACAAAATTTTAAGTTTTTAAGTTTTAATTATTAATCATCACTACTCGACACTCACGAGCACATACGTTGTAATCACATAAGCACATAAGTGTTTTATTACTTCTTCCTTAAAACTCGATAAGAATTTATCACCACTATCTTTTCAAAGGTTACTTCCTAAGGCTTTCCCTCACCTAAGGTTCATAACCTAAAGCTTTGATACCAACTTGTGACACCCCCAAACCCAGGTACTTCATTCCCACAAGATTTGGTGTTCACTTAATCAAAACATTCACATCTAACTACCCAATCATAATAAAATTAAATAATAAACCTTCCCGTTAAGGGATTACATTAATAAAATCTCCCAGGTCATCTAACCTTTAAATACAATCATTCAAATGCGGAAATTAAATACTTCATTACAACCATTAAAATAAAGTCTTATAATAAAATATCAACATATTACAAATCTTTAGTACTTGCTCATCTTTCCCTTTCCCTTACTGGTGCTAGGTACATCGACCTTCTCATCCTTAGTTGTAATAGTTTTATAAACAAGAGTGAGCGAACAAAGCTCACTTGAAATAACAATGAATAAAATATTTACAACAACTGCCAAATAAATAGGCTCAATAGAAATGAACAAAATGCTTTATCAATGATAATCAGAATCATGAAATATTTGTCTGAGGGTCATAAGACCACGAACTACGTCCATAGTTATAAGTAATCTTTCAACTTAAACTTTAACAATCATAAGACTATAGGGACTCCTCGTACTTAAGGGGATTAGCCCTTCGTACAATGTATTGTGCACAAACATTTCAACGCTAAGCGTAAACCCCTAATAATAGGGTTGTTCATCTCAGTATTTAGAGTACAAGTCTGAACCAAAGTAAGTTTGGTTTGGATACATTTCAAGGTAATTTGGAATTCAACGAACATCAACTAAGAATTAGTTAAATAAAAGGGTAATCACATTATGATATGGAATAAATCATAAGTGAATTAACATTGCATATTAAAGTTATGCTTTAGGAATAATCTAAGAGCATAAATATTGAATAACTATAACATACCTTTCTTGAACAATATTAAGACAAGGTTCTTTAGAATTGAATATTAAGCATGCATAACGAATATCAATTTGAACAATAAAAACTATTCAACATTTGTATATCAGATTATATAAACTTGCATGCTAATTAACAAGTTAAAGACAAGAATAACTTCCTCAACATCAAAATAAGGTTTAGAAAACTTGGATCATTATGAACAAACTAGATACAAGAGCTTGCAAAATTATAATTGAAATAGGACAATTAACTTGCACAATAATAAACAAAGTAGCTCAACGAAAGTGTAGAGTTAGAAAACTTGTCTTGCGTATAAGCTAAACCAAATTAACTCGAATCACAATACCCTATATACATGTCATCATGACATAATTAGTTATTACCAATACTCTATATATCTACATAAGTATTTACATCATGTAAGTTTGATTTTTAATCACATAATCAAATTACATTAATAATAATACTAGTTAATCGTTAATAACATGCTCATTCTTAGTATAGCACTACTAAAATCATGACTTAATAGTCCTAATATTAACACATAACAACTTTTTCAGACTTTGTGTAATTAAAAAACACTGTTTGACCATTTTGCTATCTCAAGATCATGCGAGTACCACAATTTACATTGTGGGTGAGATATACTGTTGTATTCTTGAAGCGAGACACATGCCAACGATTGGTGGCTATGACTGAAAATTACACTTTGTTGAATCACACTGCAACGCTTGAACTATAGACCTCGGCGACCAGCCTCGACAATAGCATGAACAAAAGCCAATTTGGCCTACAAGCTACTTTCTAACAACCTAATTAACATGTAATACTTACAGAGACTTCATAGAAACATAATTTAAAGACTCCTAACATGATTTTACTCATATAACAATATAAACATCGAATTTAAAACAACTAATTTCACTGTTTTTTATAAAACTTCACTTTTTAACATTTTCAGTGAAAATCATCACTGTGGTTTTGTTTTTCAACCAAAACATTTAATTCAAAGTATCTTGTTTATGTTTATTCATCCTCTTTCAAATTCAATAGTCAATTTATAAATTAAACAACTAATTAAACCTTAATTTTACTTTAAACTAAGCCATATTCATATAAACTCACTGTAATATGGTTTTCTTCACAAATTACATACATAACATGAATTCATTGACAATACTCATATATAACTTATGAAAAAAAGTTTCACAACAACTAATTTATCATATAAAATTATATATAACAAATAATTCAACCTCTACAAAGATTTTATAGAGAATTTTGGAAGAGAAGATAACTAAAACTTTTAAAAAATAAAAGAGTTTAGATGATACCTTGTATTCTAGAAGATGATAACTTTTTCCTTTGATCAATAAGCTTTCTTTTCCCCAATTCTTTTCTCAAAACTCTCTAGGATTCTCTCAAGTTTTCTCTCAATTTTTCTTCTTCTCTTCTTCTGAGTTCTTCTTCTCTATTCTATCTTATGTACTAAAATATAACGTATAGATAATAATATGTATTAATTATATAATATAATTATATGTATAACTGATATCAGTTCTTATGTTTTTGAAAATCAAAAGCCATAAGGCTTGTTTGGCTTCCCACTTAAAATATAATCATTTAAACTGTGACGCCCCCAAAATAGGTATACATCACCCATCTTGAGTCGCCAAATACATGGTACATAATTTAAATAAAAACTTCTTTTATACAGTATGACAAAACGTAGCTGAGAGTTTCAACACGGATAATGTCTCGTAGAGAGTATCCAAACTCAAATACAGTCCTCATTATAATTATTATCACACTATTTCACTGAATAGTGAGGACTACTAATGCAAACATCTGGACCGTCACTCCATTCCCCGACTAGTCCCAGATATATTCTCATTTCTTGAAGAGAACAATGAAAACAAAGGGTGAGCACAACTAGCCAGTAAGAAATATTATGACTAAGATAATGCAGAATAAATTATCGTTAGCCATCAACAGTGTTAAACTGATAAAATATAATAAACATCAAGTTTAACTGCAGCGGAACAAGCAATCCATTAGAAGAGTCAAGTAGAGCATGGTATCTACTATCTTCTATGATTTAAAAAGTTTATCATCAATTTTATCATTTGAGACTCGACAATAAATAAACCACATCATCGAATCATCCCTGCACTATGGGCCAAGGATATTCATGTAATCATCAATGGTCATGATTATACTGAATAATCCATGGTCATAATCATACCAACAACTGTCCATCAATGCAATACATGCCAATGAAGATTTTTACCACATCATTTGTAACATTACGGTCATGATTATACAGAATAATCCTTGGTCATAATCATACCAATCAATAGTACATCTATGCACGTAAGCCACATATGACTTTTATCACAATATAAGCTTGAGGATGATGACAATGATATAAGAATTCAATTAAAAGAAAGCAAATGATAAATTTTTAAAGATTTATAACTAAATTTTTCCAGTATTCAATAATGTCCAAATTGTCAACATGATACTACTTTGTGGAGTAAAATTCAAGAATAATATTGTATCAAAAATGATTTGGACAACAAAGAAATCAATTTTTGTCATGAATAATTCCATGGGTGAATAGTACCCGAGTGAATAGTACCCTGTGAATAGTACTTTGTGAATAGTACCCCGTGAATAGTACTTTGTGAATAGTATCGTAAAAATGAATACTACTCATGGACAGTACTCCGGCATGAAAAGCTTAAAATTTAACAAGAATGTGTAGAAAATATCCTTGTGAAACGATACTAGATGAAGTGCAAATTTCAAGGATATTCTACTAATTTCATGGAGATAGAAGCAATACTTTAACAAAATGAGGCTATAATCAGGAATACGAGACGAAATAATATTACTCCGATACTACATAGTATTGAAGAAAATATTATTCCTATGAGTACTGAACAAAATAATATCCCTTACCTCAGAAGAAGACTGGATACTGGAATAGTGAAGTAGTTGACTTCTCTTCTTCTTTCTCTCTATAGCTTCTCTCTCTATAATTGCTCTTGTGAGTCTTAGTGAATTGGTGAGAATGAAAGAAGAATGAGCTTCGATTTATAGGAAAATATAGTTTCGATAATTGCACGTTTTGGGGCTCGAAATATTACAGTATAATACCTTTATCTTTTCCTTCATTTTTAATTTAGTCCTGCAAGTATTATCAAACTTACACCACCTCCCCTAATAGTACATCTTGTGAATTAATAGTACAATCATTTGAATCAATAGTACAATCATTTGAATCAATAGTACAATCATGTGAAAAAAATAATTATAGTATAGTACCTTCATCTATACCTCCATTTTTAATTTAGTCATGCAAGTATTATAACTCTTGCACCACCTCCCCTAATAGTACATGCATGTGAATCAATAGTACACACATGTGAACAAATAGTTATAAGCATGTGAATTAATAGCAATTAATTGCTCATTTATCCGATTAATTACCCGATTGATCAATATAACCTCCAGACATCCATTATTATCGAAATAGATGTCGATTTCCACTAACACTAATAATCCCAACATAATGGAAATATCAATTTCATCTTTAATCAACATGAACTTATTCATCATTAATATTATAACTCACAATATTTAACAACCAGATCATTCCCAAGAAAGAGGGAGATTTTCGATAAGGATTTCTCCATATTGGCGCACAATTAGGTGACAAAACCTCTCCTTGACATAACTTTCTAGACATTATCAATATTGTAAATAATAATATGAATAACTTTTTCGTCTCAATTATTGATTTAATAATATAAAATATTATGCATATGATACTGTGACAATAATTGAATCAATAATATGAAAGATATTATGCAGCAATTACTGTAGCAATAATTGAGTATAACTGAGTGACTTCTCACGTAAGCATCAATAATCAATACCGTGTGCTACTATGCAACCACGCATATTACTGTACTTTTACCACCGGGTAGTTCAACAGTTTAATGGTAAAACTTTTGCCGTTATTTTTATAAGAAGATAATTCTTTCGTTTTCTAACTACGACAATACTTTCGTTATGGGGTCCACCAATGATTGTGTCGTCGTACGAATATTCCCTGTTAAAATGAATATTCCCCAACCAATCGAATATTATATAACCAATTGCTTAATTTACAAAATTTGTAAATATTACCCACAACTATAACATTATATCAAATCCACACCATAATATTCAAAAATATATTTCGAGAAAAATTAATCTTTATTCATAAAAGTTGAGGATCTTACATCCTCCCCTTCTTATGAAATTTCATCCTCTAAAGTAGGGTGTGTACCTGGTATGCCGAAGAGGTGAGGATACCTTGACTTCATTTCAGATTCTAACTCCCAGGTCATTTCCTCAACATCGTGGTTTCTCCACAAAACTTTGACTTGAGGTATAACCTTGGAGCGTAGAATATTATCCTTCTTATCCAAGATTTTAACAGGTACCTCTTCATACGTTAAATCTTCCGCTATCTCTCCTGGTTCTAATTCAATAATGTGGTTCGGGTCTTTCACATATTTATGTAACATAGATATATGAAAAATGTTATGAACACGAGACATACTTGGCGGTAAGGCAAGTCTATAGGCCACAGTTCCTACTCAATCGAGGATTATAAATGGGCCAATGAATCGAGGATTGAGCTTTCCCCTCTTTCCAAATCTCGTAACTCCTTTCCATGGAGCAACACGTAACAACACATGATCTCCAATATTGAATTCCACATCTTTTCGATGAAGATCAGCATAACTCTTTTGTCAATCTTATGAGGTTTTTATACGTTGTCGGATCGTTTGAATCTTTTTCGTAGTCATATATACCAACTCTGGTCCCAACAACGTTGCTTCACCCACCTCATCCCAGTATATTGGAGAATGACACTTTCTTCCATACAACACCTCAAATGGAGCCATGCCAATACTTGCTTGATAACTGTTGTTGTAGGAAAATTCCACCAATGGTAAGAACCTGTCCCAACTTCCTTTGAAGTCAAGGACACAGAGTCTTAATAAATCTTCAAGAGTTTGAATAGTCCTCTCCGACTGCCCGTCTGTTTGAAGATGATATGCCGAACTAAATCGTAAATCTGTGCCCATAGCTTTTTGCAAACTAACCAAAAATCGTTAAGTGAATCTTAGGTCTCGATCAGAAACTATAGATACTGGCATACCATGCAATAATACAATCTCATTTATGTACATACAAGCAAGATAATCAAGTGTATAAGTTTCTCGTATCGGTAAGAAATGAGCAGACTTGGTCAATCTATCAACAATGACCCAAATCGCATCTATGCCTTAAGAAACCTTGGGAAGACCAGTAACGAAATCCATGGTAATGTGGTCCCACTTCCATTCTGGAATTTCAAGTGGTTGCAATGGACCTTTTGGCACTTGATGCTCCGCCTTGACTCGATGGCAAGTTAGACACCTTGAGATAAACCCTGATATCTCTCTCTTCATATTGCTCCACCAAAATGTATGTCGAAGATCACGATACATTTTAGTACTCCCAGGATGGATTGCAAACGGTGTGTTGTATGCCTCCATCATGATTTTATACTTCAAGTCAGAATCGTTAGGAACACAAAGTTTGGAGTTGACTCAAAGTATTCCTTCTTCATTGATTCTTGCTTCCGGAATAACACCTTCTTGCACTTTCTTCCTCATAATCATCAGCTCTAGGTCTGTAGCTTGAGCAGCTTTAAATTTATCAATTAAAGTTGGTTCTACTCGTATATTCGCCATCATCACATGGGTCTCTGGAGTCTTTAACTCTATCTCCATCCTTAGTAAGTCATACAAAATGGGCCTTTACATTGACAATATCGCAATCGTACTCGCATATGATCTTCTACTCAACGCATCAGCTACTACGTTCATTTTTCCAGGATGGTATTGAATGGTATAATCATAATCTTTTAATAGCTCAAGCCATCGTCGTTGCCGCATGTTGAGTTCCTTTTGAGTGAAGAAATATTTGAAGCTTTTATGATCCGTATAGATCTCCACCTTCTCTCCATATAGGTAATGCCTCCAAATCTTAAGCGCAAAAACGATAGCTGCCAACTCTAGATCATGAGTAGGATAATTCCACTCATATTCTTTGAGTTGTCGTGAGGCATAGGCAATGACTTTCCCATGTTGCATGAGAACACACCCTAAACCTTTGCCTGAAGCATCGCTGTATATGACAAATCCCTCCGAACCAGCTGGTATTGTCAAAACAGGTGCTGAAATGAGCCTCCTCTTGAGTTCTTGAAAACTCTTCTCACATTTCTCGCTTCAACCGAATTTTGTATCTTTTCGAGTCAGCTGAGTTAATGGAGTAGCGATTCGAGAAAATCCTTCCACGAACCTCCGATAATAACCAGCTAAGCCAAGAAAGCTACGTACTTGATCCATCGACTTAGGTTGCTCCCAACTTTGAATTGCTTCAATCTTTGTCGGGTCAACAGATATTCCGTGATTTGATATTACGTGCCCAAGGAATGCTACTTCCTCAAGCTAGAACTCGCATTTCTTCAACTTGGCATATAACTTGTTTTCACGAAGCTTTTGGAGTATCAGCCTCAGGTGTTGCTCATGATCTTCATAGTTTTTGGAGTAAATGAGGATGTACATAATAAAGACGACCACAAAGTGATCCAAATATTCCTTGAATACTCGGTTCATCATATCCATGAAGGCAGCAGGAGCATTAGTCAATCCAAAAGACATGACTAGGAATTCGTAATGCCCATACCGAGTTCTAAAAGCAGTCTTTGGAATGTCAACAGTTTTAATCTTCAACTGATGATATCCATAATGAATATCGGTCTTTGAAAAGAATTTGGCGCCTTGTAACTGGTCAAACAGGTCATTAATGCGAGGTAACGGGTACCTATTTTTGATGTTGACATGATTTAACTCCCGATAATCAATACAAAGTCGCATACTTCCATCTTTTTTCTTCACAAATAGAATAGGAGCACCCCAAGGAGACGTACTAGGTCGAATGAAACCGATGTCTAAAAATTCATGTAGTTAGGTTTTTAACTCCTGAAGTTCAATAGGAGCCATTCGATATGGGGCTTTGGAAATGGGTTTTATACCAGGTTCAAGGTCGATACCAAACTCGATTTCACGCTCTGGGGGTAGGCCAGGAAGTTCTTCGGGGAATACGTCAGGAAATTTATTAACAATAGAAATATCATTCAAATCTGACGTATTTTTGTTTAAATCTGTGACATGGGCTAAGAAAGCTTGACATCCATTTTTTAATAAACGAATAGCTTTATAGCTTGATATGATAGTGATTGAATTTAGTGGGTTGGTTTCTTGAATTTGCATAATAGGTTGGTTAAGAACATGAAAGCTAACAACCTTACGAAAATAATCAATTTTTGCATGATGAGTAGTTAACCAATCAATCCCTAAAATCACATCAAATGCAAGTATTTTTAAGAAAATAAGATCGACAGGTATTGTGAGGGTACCGATTTGAACCAAACAAGACTTATAAACAGTGGATGTAATAAAGTTTTCTCCCAACGGAGTTTAAACAGATAAGTCAAAGTCTAATTTTTCCGGAGTTAAATTTAAACGTTGAGCGCAAGTAGGAGAAATAAAAGAATGTGTAGAACCGGTATCAAATAAGGTATAGACTTCGCTATAGTTTATGATTAGCTTACCCGTGATCACCTCATTCGGATTTCTCGCTTTTTGGGAGGTTACTGTTGGGCAAAATCAATATGCGCAAAACACGCAAGTGTACGTGGTCAACAAGTAATATAGTAGTGAATAAAGTATCGTTCCCACGAGGACAAATTATCAAGAATTTTAACTTCACAATTATCAATTTTCTATTAATCCTAATTCTATTAAACTATTCAATTCAATGGTTTTAAAACTATAAAAACTAAATTAATAAATAAGTAAACTATCACAAAAACAACCGCTAATATCAACATCCGAAATTTCAAACAATTAATGGAGAATTAGACTTATGATTTCACCCTGAGCTTCACTCTGATTTGCAAACCTTTATTCCAACTCAATTTAATATCCCAATTTATTAATCAAGAACACGAAAGTAATACTAGCCACCTCTCGATGCACTAATACCGTATTAACGTCAATCCACAATTAAGATAGAAATCCGTTAAACACCTAAATCAACCAACTCACTATATCTCTATATGAACTGCAATTAAAGAAAGTTTAAGCTTAAGTTCTCTATTCGATTACATATGATGTTAAGCATATCTCTACCTTAACAATAATCAAAAATCTGCTATTAACAAAATTCATGACACATGCTATATTAACTAAGTCTAGAATTGAATCTCCTCTCTCGATTTATTTCAAATCCACAAAGAATTTTTGATTAGGCAATTCATAAGTTCACGCTCGAATTAACATATATAAACTGAGAATATATTATTGAATTGGAAATCAAAGCTATAAAATCATCGTTTCGCCCAAAGATCCATCACAAGTCTAATAAGTGAATTAGTTCATAACGAATGAATTAAAAACAAAATAATATACTGAAAACATCCTTTCGATTACAAATAAAGAACTAAATAGAAGAAGAATAATGAAAACCCCTTCACGTAGCCTCAATTTCCAACCGTCACGATAATCTCTGAAAATTACTCCTCTAAAGCTCACTTAAATCTTGGAATTATATCTCGTAATATGCTCCTTGTGTTGTATGATTAGTTATATTCTACGTAATGTTCAGCTCTCCTTTATGTTCCAGCCGAAACCTGCTATTATAGAGTCTAGGCGCCTAACAAAGTCCCAAAACCCATGCACCAGCAGACATCAAAATCAAACAGAGATCTAGAACGGACCCACTTCCGCCGGGGTAATCGGTTTAAAAAAGGCCATTGGCGTGAAATAGGCTACTTGACTTGAATTTTTAGTTTTCATGAGTTTTTCCACTTTTTCTCCAAAACTCCGCCATTCTTCACCTCTTGCATCCATGACCACCGTACACATAAAACAACACGAAATGAGTGAAAACGAACACAAAACACGAAGATAGCTAAGAATTTAAACTTGAAATGAATATTGATTCGTGTATATAAAATCCACTTATCAAAATCCCCCAAACTTAAACCGTGCTAGTCCTTGAGCACAAAACAAACTACATGCTATGCAATGCAATGAGATGAAATAAATAAAATCTAAATGCCTAAATATCCAACAATATCGCAGAAACTAAATTATCCATCGGCCTCAGAGAAAACAAGAAACTTTACAATACGAATTACCAAAACCAATCCACACTTTCATATTAATTCTCAAATCTTGAACAATTATCACTGGTATAGCGTGCGTGTGTGATCAACATCTAAGATAACTGATATGGACCCAAATTTAATACATAAGCAACTTCTTAGAAGGAATCATATAATGCAAGCTTAAAAATTTCAAAGATAGGCACAACTCAACTAAAATTAAATTAAACTAAATTCAAGGGTACATGCAGGATACTTATGCTTTCTTCTTTTTCTTTTCTTTTTTTTAACACGGGGGCTTTTTGCTCTTTTCCCGTCATTATTCCCTTTTTTTTAGATAGACGGTTGGTGAGTGCGTTTTACGCTCCATCTCACGCTTGTGTTTATGGGGAGTGTTTCTCCTCAACCCACCACAAGACTCAACATGTTTCACTTTTTTTTTTCAAAGCTTATATACCCCACATATACTCTCCCAAACTTAGGTTCTTGCCTAATCCAAGCCTTTACTGCCTATCCTTGTCATTTTCTGGTTCACCCTAGCATTATCCTTTCGAAACTATTTATGTATCAATTTGAACTGACCGGTCAACAAAGATGTTATTAGTGCTAACCTTTATATAATAGTTTCAAACTAATTCAAGAGTCGATTCATTTCAGAAATTGTATCACAGTTCTAATAATCAATACTATATTGGTTAACTTGTTCACAATCTCATCATTAGCCCACAAAGAACATGAAAATGCGACACCGTTGGACATATGCAAACATAATATTTAACTCAATTTTTTTTTTTATTAATGATAATAATGGAACTGACAATAATGCAAAATCCTAGACTACTATGCAAATGCCTAATCTATTATGCAAAACTAGATATGAAAACAAAAATAAAAAAAATGCATACAACTAAACAACTAAATCCCCCAAACTTAAGTAACACAATGCCCTCATTGGATAAAAATAAAATTAAGTGCATGAGGACTTCCCTGGAATCGTCTAAGTCTGGGGAGGTGGTTGGTGCTCTTCATCATCGGAATCACTTGGAGGAAATCGAGGTAGTGGTCCGGGTTGTTGATATGGATATTAAGCTGCCGGGTTGAAACTTTGGAGTGATGTGTTGAGTGAGGCAAAAGATGCGTTCATGGCATCAAACATGTGATCTTGTCGCATCGCCAATCGCCGCATTTCCCGGCATGCTGCCCTATTGTGTGCATTCATCTGATTTTGGAACTCAAGGAACTGAGGACTAGATATTGCCTCGGTCTGCGGTACCTGCTCGGTTCCTTGATCTCCCATAGCTTCATCCTCATCCTCCGAGGTATCCTCTGCATCAACTTCGTCTTTCGACGCCGATGGAAAAATAAAACCCATACCTCGTGGATGTGACTCGCCTCCTGCCCAAACTGAATATCGCGCAATCATTCTGGAATCAAGAAAAGTGAGCGGCATTTGAGTGGGTTCATCATCAGAATATCTCACCCCTATATTGCGACACAACGCACATATAAGTGACGGGTGTGGCAAGCCGCCCAAAAAATTTCCACGTAAGCACCGGCGGATGGAGAAATTGATAATGGCCCCGACGTCAATAATGAAATCTTGCACAATGGCGTATAACAGTAACGCCTTTTCTTTGGTGACGTCCGAAGTGTGTTGGGACAGAAGCAATTTCGCGTATAAGAATGCGTACCATATTTTTCCATACCGGCTAAGGTCAATGCTATGGAACACTATACCTCCCTTTCGACCTTTGATCCAAGATGTACCCGGCTTTGTCATGTTTGTACTAACCTCCTCTTAGTCAGGGTAAAAATCTCTCAATTGTGCATACTGACACTGCAGTGGCACCCGCAACTGATAATATGCATTAATGGCATCATCACTGAACGAGACCATGCGACCCCGAACAAACGCATTGAATGGTGCTTTGTCTTCGGTGTTTGCATAAAATTCTTTGACAATGTTGACAATGGTGGGTACCGGATGTTCGGTGAGTTTGACCCACCCATTTTGATTATTTGAGACATCATCTCCCCATCATTTCCCTCGGGGGCCAATCCATGTTCCGGCGTAAGGTCTTTGGTTGTCATGTAATCATACCGGTCGGCGGCGGCGGCACTCACAAATTTTCGTCGATCGTATGATCGTGGCGGTGGAGCGAGTCTTGAACTCTCTCCTCTTTGGCGTTTTGATGTAGGTTGTGAAGCCATTGAAATTCGCATGTTACAACTTGCTACAACACACTTCCTTCCCCTTACACTTGGTTCAGTCAATTTATCAAACACTTTGTGTGCACAACCCGTTTTTCCCCCAAACTTAGGTTGTTTCTATGGAATGTCAGTGGAGAGAAGATGAAAACTCAAAGGGAATGCAACTTACTTTCAATTGTGCTATATGTTCCCCAATTTCTTGAAGAATTCAACTTTAGTGGTGATGAATATGGGAAGTATGGGTTAGGGTTTATATAGGGGTGAGAGAGGGAAAAGGAATTCGTGGGCTTGATTGTGTGGGTTAATGGAATTCGTGGAAAGTGGGTGCAATGGAATTATGTAGTGGGTAGGAGGAAGTTGGTATCGTGGGTAGCAAGTGTTCTTGTTATGGAGGCTAGGTAGTGTGCTTGAGGGAGAATGAGAGAAAGAGATGCGTGTATGGGTGTATGGGATTGATATAAAAGGCAGCATGTGTAACGATTTTGTCTGCCCAGGATTTGGGACCCCCGCCCCGGCGGGGGGTGCTAAGCCAAAAATGCCCGCCCCGACGGGCATGCCCACTATAATCAGCTTTTTGGTCCAAAATTTTATGATGCAAAATTCTCTGATTTTCCTCCCTTTCTTTCCCGTTATTGTTCTTACGCACCTTGAAACCCTCCTGCACCCATAAACAAGCAAGATGTTAGATTAATGATGACTTGGAGTGTCATTGAGAGTTTTAGCAAAACTTTTACTTGTTAAGACCTACCTAATGCTTAATAAAACTACATCCTAACAATTAAATATGTAACTACGAAAAATAATGAAATGATGGGTTGCCTCCCAAATAGCGCTTGATTTTAAGTCGTTCAGCCTGACTACTCCCTGTTTTACTGTGTATCGGTGAGGGTAATGTCATCGACATCCCAGTTCGACTCGCCTCCCCAGTAATGATATATCCATTGACTACTGACCTTGAACATCTCTAATGGATTATGACTGTAGAGTTCAATGGCGCCGTGAGGAAATACTCGTTTTATAGTAAATGGTCCCGACCATCTCGACTTAAGCTTTCCTGGGAACAATCACAACCGTGAGTTGAACAAGTGGACAGATTGACCTAGCTCGAATGTTCGATGCACAATTTTCTTGTCGTGCCATCTTTTAACCTTTTCTTTGTATAGCTTGGCGTTCTCATAGGCTTGGAGTCAGAATTTGTCGAGCTCATTTAATTGGAGTAGCCTCTTTTCTCCTACAGCGGCTTGATCAAAATTCAATTTCTGTATGGCGTAGTAGGCCTTGTGTTGTAGCTCCACTGATAAGTGACATGCTTTTCCGTATAAGAGTTGATATGGTGACATCCCGATTGGTGTTTTATATGCAGTCCGGTACGCCCATAATTCGTCATCCAACCGAAGTGACCAATCTTTCCGACTTGGATTGACGACTTTCTCTAATATCTTCTTAACTTCTCTGTTTGAGACCTCAGCCTGTCCATTTGTTTGAGGATGATACGCTGTAGCTACCTTGTGGTTGACCCCATACTTAGCCAACAGAGCTGTAAAAGATTTATTGCAAAAGTGACTACCTTCATCACTGATTATTGCTCTTGGCGTGCCAAACCTCGTGAAAATGTTTTTCTGTAGGAACTTGAAGACCACCTTGGCATCGTTAGATGGTAGTGCTGCAACTTTAACCCATTTCGAGACGTAATCCACCGCGAGTAGAATATACTGATTGCTCATAGATGAAGGGAATGGCCCCATGAAATCGATGCCCCATACATCAAAGATTTCCACTTCAAGAATTGTTTGTAGGGGCATCTCATTCCGTTTAGAGATGTTGCCCACCCTTTGGCATCTATCACATGTTTTCACGAATTGGTGGGCGTCTTTGAACAATGTCGGCCAATAAAACCCGGCTTGAAGCACTTTTGCCGTGGTGCGCTCACTCCCATAATGTATACCATATGCCGATGAGTGGCATTCCTTTAGTATGTTGTGCACTTCGCTATAGGGGATACACCTTCTAATCATCTTGTCGGCGCACTGTTTAAATAGGTAAGGCTCGTCCCACAAGTACCACTTGACGTCATAAAGAAACTTCTTTTTTTGTTGTCTTGTAAGATCAGGGGGAAGCATGTTGCTCACCAGATAATTTGCGAAGTCAGCATACCAAGGAAATTCAGCATTTAACCCAAATAATTGCTCATCCGGGAATGACTCATTAATTGTGCATCTATCTTCATCCTTTTTCTTTGGATTTTCCAGCCTTGATAAATGGTCGGCAACTTGATTCTCCGTCCCCTTCCTATCTTTAATTTCTAAGTCGAACTCTTGAAGTAAGAGAATCCATCGGATAAGGCGTGGCTTAGCATCTTTTTTTGCTATTAGGTACCGAATCGCCGAATGATCCGTGTATACTATCACCTTGGTCCCGATCAAGTAAGCCCGGAATTTGTCAAACGCATACACCACTGCAAGCAATTCCTTTTCCATGGTAGTGTAATTCATTTGAGTCATTGTGAGTGTTTTGCTTGCATAGTATATGTCATGAAACACTTTGTCTCGTCTTTGTCCCAAAACTGCCCCAACCGCATAGTCGATCGCATCACACATAAGCTCGAATGGCATATTCCAGTCCCGTGCGACTATCACGGGGGCTGTAGTTAATTTCTTCTTCAACAATTCAAACGCGAACTTGCATTTCGCAGTAAAACTGAAAGTGGCATCCTTCTCTAAAAGACTGCATAGAGGTTTTACAATCTTAGAGAAATCTTTTATGAACCTTCTGTAGAACCCAACATGCCCCAGAGAACTTTTAATACCCTTAACTGAGCTCGGTGGAGGCAGTTTCTCGATCGTATCCATCTTTGCTTTCTGCACCTCTAATCCTTGAGCCGACACCTTATGGCCCAAAATTATTCCTTCTTCAACCATGAAGTGACATTTTTCCCAATTGAGTATGAGGTTTGTATCCTTACATCGCTGCAAAACCATGACCAGATTCTCTAGGCAAGTATCAAAATTGTCTCCATAGACCGAGAAATCGTCCATGAAGACTTCAACATTCTTTTCCACCATATCTGAAAAAATAGCCATCATACACCATTGGAAAGTTGCTGGTGCGTTGCATAGCCCGAATGACATCCTCTTGAATGCAAATGTGCCGTAAGGGAATGTAAATGTTGTCTTTTCTTGATCCTCAGGAGCGATGGCGATCTGATTATATCCCGAGTATCCATCCAACAAACAGTAAAACTCATGTCCCGCTAATCTGTCTAACATTTGATCGATAAATGGTAGCGGGAAGTGATCTTTTCAGGTTGCCTTATTCAACCTCCTATAATCGATGCACACCCTCCAACCTGTCACTGTCTTTGTCGGAATTAACTCGTTGTCATCATTTTGTATCACCGTCATTCCCCCTTTCTTCGGTACACAATGAACTGGACTAACCCATTTACTGTCGGAAATTGGATATATGATACCGGCATCCAATAATTTCAGAATTTCCTTCTTTACCACTTCCTTCATAATTGGGTTAAGTCGACGTTGATGCTCGGCTGACGGTCTCGCATAATCCTCCATCAGAATCTTGTGCATGCAAAATGACAGGCTAATTCCCTTTATGTCCTCAATTGTCCATCCAATTGCTGATTTGTGATCCCGAAGCACCCGTAGCAACTTTTCTTCCTGTAATTCGTTAAGTGCAGCAGAAATAATTACAGGTAAAGAATTTGAATTTCCTAGGTACGCATACCTGAGATGTTTAGGGAGTGGTTTAAGTTCCAATTTTGGTGGCTCCTCCAAAGACGGTTTTTGTTTTTCTGCAGCTATTTCCTCAGTGTGCAAAGGTTCAAACGGTGCTCTAAATCGGCTAACCCGTGGCAATGAGTCTAGCATCTATAAGAGTTCCACAAATTCTGGGTCATCCTTTTCTTCATCCCCCAATAAGGTTATTTCTAATGGATCATTGACCAAACTCTTGCTCATATCTTCACTGATGATTTGCTCAATTAAATCCATCCGAAAACATTCTTCTTCATCCGTAGGGAATTTCATGGCCTTGAACACATTAAATTTGATTTCTTGATCTTGGACTCTCATAGTAAGTTCTCCTTTTTGCACGTCTATGAGTGTCCTTCCCGTAGCCAAGAAAGGTCTCCCTAAGATAATCGGTATATTCTTATCCTCCTCGAAATCCAGAATGATAAAGTCTGTCAGGAATATAAATTTATCCACTTTCACCAGAATATCCTCTAATATGCCTCTCGGATATGTGACTGACCTATCCGCCAATTGCAATGAAATATTCGTAGGCTTTAGCGCGGGCAAACCCAATCCTGTGCATACCGACAATGGCATGAGATTCACACTCGCCCCCAAATCACATAGACATTTGTTGAACGACATTTTCCCGATCGTTCATGGGATAGTAAAGCTTCCCGAGTCTTTAAGTTTTGGTGGTAGCTTTTTTTGTAACACTGCAGTACACTCCTCTATTAGTGCCACTTTTTTAAATTCTTCCCATTTCTTTTTCCTTGACAGAATTCCTTTCATAAACTTCGCATAACTCGGCATTTGCTCTAGGGCCTCCATGAATGGGATGTTAATCTGGAGTTTCTTGAACACGTCTAAAAACCTTGCGAATTGCTTATCTGACTTCTGTTTTTGAACCCTCTGCTGAAATGGTGGTGGAGGATAAACAATTGGCTTATTGTTTAACTTTATTCCCTCTTCATTGTTACCTTCCACCACGTTACTGTCATCAACTTTTTCCTCCGGTGCTGTTGAATTTTCTGCATTATTACCCCCGAGATGTTTTCCACTTCTCAACATAACTGCTTGACATTTCTCATGACTACCCTTCGGATTTCTCTCAGTGTCGCTAGGTAATGTTCCTTGTGGTCTATTATTCAACGCTAACGCCATCTGTCCAATCTGATTTTCCAAATTCTTGATTGACATCTCTTGACTTTTCATCACCATTGCTTAATTTTTTATTAATGCCTCAGCGCTGGTTATGAACTTCGACACTATTTCCTCAAAATCTGATTTCCTTTTCTGATGTTGAACCGGTTGTTGATGACTCTGAAAACCAGGGGCATATGATGGTCGTGGAGCTTGAGTTTGCTGGTTATTGCTCCATGAAAGGTTTGGGTGGTTCCTATTCCCCTGGTTGTAGGTGTTTTGGTATGTATTTTGCGGAATTCTATTGTAGTTATCGATGAACTGGATAGATGCTGGATTAATTGCGCACTGATCTGAAGGATGATCACCCGCACGCAATTCACATACTACCATAACCTGCTGAACTTGAGCCCCTGTCATAGTATCAACCTTATCATTCATAGTATCAAACTTCTTAGAAAGTGCGTAAATCAGATTGTATGGTCACACACCCATCTAATTCCAAAATCCCAACAGCCTTTGCCTGTGTCATCCTTGCTGTGGGCCACTGGTAGTTATTTGCCGATATGATTTCGATCAAACTGTAGGCTTCCTCGTAACTCTTAGCCATGAATGCACCGCCCGACGCCGCATCAATACTAGTTCTAACATTCCCATTTAGTCTGTTGTAAAAGGTGTTCAGTTGCAACCATTTGGGCAATCCATGATGTGGGTGTAGACACTTAAAATTTTCTGTACTACTGTTACTAACATTGCAGGAGGGCAGATTCATCTTTTAAGAGAGAACCCTGAAAGACAATCCAAATCCATACCGGATACTACCGGAAGTGCATCATCAACCCCGAATCGCAATCTGGGAGTAACGATTTCAACCTCGGATCTAACCCCGAGACCTGCAGATACAATACCGGAACACACACCGGAGAAGACCGATCAATCTCGGAAATAATCCCGAGGTATCCAGTCTCAGTCCTAACCATGGGAATAGCCACCAACCTTGGTCATAACCCCAAGGAATGCAGTTTCGGAGATAACCCCGAAAATGCTTGTTTCAAATGCCATCAGCTTCAATCTCGGCACTCACAACGAGATACACTGTGCCAACCCACTTGGTGAAGTAGTCAATTATGGTGAAGATAAATCAGTGACCATTACTGGCTTTAGGCTCAATGGGCCCGATAACGTCCATTCCCCACATTGAGAAGGGCCAAGGCAAACTCATATTGTGGAGCTCCCGTGGAGGGGCGTGTATAGCATTCCCATGAATCTGGCACTGATAGCATCTTTTGATGTGGTCATTGCAATCAACTTTGAGAGATAGCCAATAATGACCTGTCCTGAGGACTTTCTTGATAAAGAGGGGGCCACTCATGTGGGGGCCACAGACTCCACCATGGATTTCATCCATAAGCCTTTGGGCTTGATCTTTGTCTAGACACCTGAGGAGACCTAGTCCTGCATCTCTTTTGTAGAGCGTATCTCCACTCAGGTAGAACTTCATAGCAAGTCGATGGATCCGCCTTTTCTCAGTCAGGCTCGCCTCAGTGGGTGTAGATCCATCTCGCAGATATTCCTTGATATGCTGATACCAAGGAGGTTGGATGGGAGGTAGCTCATCCGATACTTCTCCAATGTAATTCCCATAGGCTGGGGCCTTATTTAGGGAAATTGTGACGCTTGGCAAGTGTTCCTTGTCTGATATGCGAATCAAGGAGGCCAAAGTTGCTAACGCATCCGCGAAATCATTCCTATTACGAGGAACATGTATAAAGGAGATTTCTTCGAACTCCAAAGCCATCTTCAAAACCTGCCGATGGTAAGGCAGCAAATGTAGTTCTTTGGTTTGATAGATTTCGGTTGATTATCTGATTATCAACTCCAAATCTCCAAGGACAGTTAACCGCCTGATGCCCATTGAACGGGCAAGTTTTAGCCCCATGAGACAGCCTTCATACTCAGCCGTATTGTTGGTGCTGACAAACTATAATTTAACGAATTCGGGATCTGCTCCCGTGACGATATTAGAACCGCTCCACTCGGAACCTTCTATATTAATGACTCCATCAAAATACATCTTCCATGATTGACGCCAGATCGTCTTCGATGGTGTTGTTGTCTTCATCATTACTCCTTCATCGGGAAATATGTCTCCAAGGGTTTGAAATCCCCTAAAGGTACAACGGCCAGTTGATCCGCGATTCCTTGACCTTTGATGGACTTTTGAGTCACATATACGATGTCAAATTATTGTAGGATCAACTGCCATCTGGACAGCCGGCAATTTAACATGGGTTTGTTGAACACATACTTGAGAGGATCCACGCGGGATATGAGATGGGGTGTGTGACCATGGAGGTAATGTTGTAACCTCATGGAAGCCCATGCTAAAGCACAACACATCTTTTCGATCAGAGTGTACTTGTGTTCACTGCTGCTGAACCTTTTACTGAGGTAATAGATAGCTCGTTCTTGGCCTCTATCCTAACAGGAGGCAAGATCGGTATACGAATCTCCCCTGTGGTGCTCCTAATAGCACGCTCTCCTAAATAGAGCTCCCAGCCTCCATCTGTGAAAAGAGGAAATCTTCGGGTGGAAATCAAATACTCTACTCCAGTAGGGTGTCCATCCTCAAAACCAATGGTCAAATGAGTAGGGAATCCATATAATGGTGTCAACCGTCAGCAACTCCAGCTACATACGGCAGTGAGAAAAGCCCTCAGATACGTGGACCTCTGGCAAAATAGAATGGTTCCATCGTCGTCCTCATGGATAGGTATCTAAGCCTAACACACTCATGGGATGCAAACATGGGAGCCTCTCATAGGCCCAAAACTGCCAACACAATGGCAAAATATCTGCTATCAGTAGACACTTTTAACCTATGAATGGGAAAAGACAAGAGAAATACTCACCAGCAGAAACGGGTAAAATCCTAGCTAAGCCTCGGTCAAACCCTGTGAGCGCAGATGCATGCCCCGGAGGAAATAGGCAAAGGTGTAAGAGCCCCAGTCATACTCTCCTATACGGTCCACATCACGTGTGGCGCTGACCAGAGCGAAGGATACCATGGAAGAGTTATCTGCTATGAAGCAGCCTAGAATGATCATCAGGAACAATCGCCGCAGAACGCGATCCCTGATCCTGACATCATCAGGCATGGGCCCACTCAATAGCCCGCTCATAACATCTACGCTCAAAGGACCGAGCACGACGATCCCGCTGGCGCCCTAACGAAACTCCTAATAAGGATCGGACGGCGGTAGAAGGTGATATTCGCCATGCAAGGCAATCGCCCCTCCAAACTCCATACACCGTGATAAATCGCTAATCCATAGGCGTCATCATCACCTCGCAATCCAAAGAGTGGGTGGATCGAGTCCGATGAAACCATCGCTCAAACAATGCCCCGAGGTAACCCTGGGACAACGACGGGAAGGATGGAGAAAATGCCCCAAATCCCCACTCATGCACTCTTGCTTCTATAATCGGGATGAAGCGCCTAGTACATGGAGTGGATGCTAAACCAGTTCCCTCGAGGCTGTGTAAAACCTGGAACCTGCATGAAATACAGATAAACATCAGAACCCTTTAATCCTCATCAATAGGAAAGAAGGAAGATAAAGTCTAACGTCATACCTCATTAGCATGCAAGTACATCGATGGGTGTCTACCCAAATCATCCAGCAACTCTGGGTTCACCACCTGGATGCTCGGAAGCTCCCTACGAGGGATATGTGCAGCAGGAGTGGGATCTTCAATATCCACCTCATCGTCCTCGACGTCTGGAACATCTACCTGGACAGGACGAATCACAGCCTCCACCAACCGACGAGGTTGTCTGACAGAACGGGAATGAGGCACTTCAGAAGCCCTCCACCGTACGCCAGAAGTGGTCCTATAAGAACTGCTCGGCTGATCCGGATCCATAATATCTGGACAACAAGTCTCCAAATCACCTCAGAAAGGGTGTGGTATTTCCTTACCTGGGGCTTTCTAAAATGCATTATATGACTATATGCATGCATGCATTTACTTTAACATATAATAGAGTTAGAATGCATGACTACCCAATGCCTACATTTGGAAAAATTTTGCTATAGTCCCCTTTGAAAATAGGACTATCCACATGCACACAGGCATGTCTAGGTGGTCATTCAGTAGCACACCTATCCCAAAGTCATATACCTAATATATGCATTAAAAATCAAAATTATCATGCATAAGGCCAACCTCAATGCTAGGAGTATTTTTCCTTTCTACCTTTTGCTCATTGGACCTCAAATAAGACAAAAAATAGCAGAAAAAGGTGCCAATTTGACTGTCTCAGAAGTCAAATTTTTTTACATCATTATGTTCAGCATGGTTTAATACTAACATTTACTATATTGAATATTTTTTATCAAGTCATTTGTGCATATATAATCACTACTATGTGTTTAGATGCATTTCACAAGAATATCTCACAATCTAACTGAATGAAAACCGAAAAAAATACATGCATACGTTACCAGGATAGTGTAGAACATTTGTACGGTGACAGAATTTGCAGAAAGCAGCCCGAACTCAGCAAATCTGAAGATGGCTCACGGTTTTTCTAAAGTGAAACAAGTTAAAAGTGACTTGTGAAGTGAAGCTCACGGGATTTATCATCCACGCTTTGATCAAGAGGCTCACTGCATGCCAACAGCAAAGTGCACTGCAGCTCCTCTATGTGGGTTCCACCCCTCCGGCTTGGTCCAGTTCGAGTTGAAATGGAGTTCTTATGGGCTAGAAAGGTCAAATCGGGAATAAAAATGCCACGCGATTGAGCAAAACAACATACAATCCTAGTCTTCTTAGATGAGACTTTGAATCTGTACATCACTCATTGGTAGTCGCCTGAACACTAGGTATACTCTGCCGATGACCTTAGTTGTCACAAATCATATACAGAAATACCTTATACAGGTCCGATGCCGCCGACTCCAGGTCATTACCCTACGTGAGTCCCCGACGGGGGTTACAACGTGAGTCCCCGACGGGGGTTACAATGTAGATCCCCGGTGGGGGTTAAAACACTTTCATCCGTTGACAATTCTATCAACGAAGGTTAAGTTACCTTGACATTATTTCAGCCGATGGCAGGTAAACCTATCGAAGCGTTGAGAACCGCTTCGGTGTCATTAAACGTACTCATGCGTCCCCAAGTAGATCCCGACGGGTTACAAAGTATATCTCCGTGGGGAGTAACAACGCATGCTTTCTGCCGTTGACTCACATATCAATGAAGGTCAAGCAACCTTGACGCCATTTCAAATTGATAGCGTTTAAACCTATCAGAGCTATAGAGCTGTTTGAGGTTCTCATACCCAAATGCTTTCATATTCCCCAAATGGATCCCCATGAGGGTCACAACGCAATGCTCCATTGATCTACATGTCAGCGAAGGTCAAACAACCTTGACGATCTCCTCACAGAGTTTCAGCCGTTGATTCACATGTCAGCGAAGGTCAAGCGACCTTGACGATCTCCTCACAAAGTTTCAGCCGTTGATTCACACGTCAACGAAGGTCAGGCGTCCCTGACATCATTTGTTGTTGGCAGTAAATCCAACAGAATCGTGACATATTCTGATGATACTAACCAGGAGAGGTCAACATTATTAAAGGGGATAGATGATGGAATATGTTATACACATCCTCAAACAGATCAAGCTTTATCCCCACAGATCTCTTACACATAAGAGATACCCCTTCAGGAGCAAGTCGTTATCAAGAACACATGAATTTGGTGATAACTCCAACATCAACATCCTAACAGATTCGGCTTGCACATCAGGTCTGGTCCGTATTGCCAATCCCCAGTTGAAGCAACAGGGAGCCAACAATCATCCCCAGCATGTTGGGCTACAACCCCGTACACATGCATCATACATTTGCATCATGTTTCTATCCATAGTACCATGTTTGTCTTGTTATGTTTCAAGTGTCTAGGATTCTTTATCCTACCCATGCATCGCCATGCATGAGTATGATAAAGAGGGGCATCTGTAGACACTCGAAATTTTCTCAGATTACTCATCATTACTTAACATTGCGGGGAAGATGATTCGTCTTTTTAAGAGAGAACACCGAAAGACAATCCAAATCCATACCGGATACTACCTAAGTGCGAAGATCAACCCCGATCGCAATCTGGGAGTAACGATTTCAACCTCGGATGTAACCCCGAGGCCTGCAGATACAATACCAGAACTCACACCGGAGAAGATCGATTAATCTCGGAGATGACCCCAAGGTATCCAGTCTCAGTCCCAACCATAGGAATAGCCACCAACCTTGGTGATAACCCCAAGGAATGCAATTTCAGAGATAACCCCAGAAATGCTTGTTTCAAATGCCATCAACTTCAATCTCGGCACTCACAACGAGATACACTATACCAACCCGACAATAACATCGGGAAGACAGGCACACCTCAAAGATGACAATGAGGACCTTCAACAAATGCAGCAGTCCAATCTCAGCGAAGTCTGAGCAACGTCTGCTTTATCGGCCCAATCCGGCGATAACACCGGTGAGGGGCAACATCGTCATCTCGTCCAAAACGATGCCACGTCTCGTCTCTACGCAACGATGTCCCACAAGGCTAACCAATCCCGAGTGACTATTGTGCGGGGTAACGGATGAAAGTTGAAGCTTGAAGACCGGAGGGCATCGTCCCATCTTCAATGACTTCGTACAAACTCTAATCCAATGCCATCGTACAACTCTCGACAACGGCGGTCCGAAATAGGTCCTAAATACCTCAAAACGGATGCCCGGATTGCACTTCTCAAAATCCGAGTGAACATTATAGTGCCTAAGTTCACGTACTTCGAGACGACCCGACCCGACCCGCCTCTGGTACACCTGCGGCTCTCAAATTGTACACACTGTGGCTCATATTGCCTATAAATAGAGGGCATGGGGTGCTGATTTTAAGAGAAAAAGACGGGAAACCACCACAATTTGTTCTTTTTCACGCCATACAAAGGTATTTTCCCACTTTCAAACACCCAGTGAGCTCATATATAGCCTCTTTTGTACCCACACAAGCCGGTGTTTACCCACTCTAAAGATATAGAAGCCTTTTTATCGATCCAACAAAGCCTTCTCACACACGTTAGAGTCTTTCTCTTCTCAGACACACACCCTTCTACACGTTGAGAGTCGTGTTGCTTGCTTTTGCCCCACTTTGGTCCGTGGTTTCATTCGATCAGTATATATATATATATATATATATATATATATATATTTATATTGACTAACATTATCGAGTTATGCCTCGATTGAGCCTGAACTTGATGCGGAGCATTTACTTGCTTTTCTATATATATATATATATATATATATATATATATATATATATATATATATATATATATATATATATATACATTTATACATATTAATCGTGTGTGTCGACTACATTCGATGAGCACTAATTTTATATCCTATGCGTTTACTCGCTTTTATATATATATATACTTATATATATGAATCGTGGTCGAACTCGTTCGATGAGCTTGATTTTACATCCGGTGCATTTACTACTTATATATATATATATATATATATATATATATATATATATATTTTGTCCCGCTGAGTTCTCTTCTTGGCGATTGATACGCTTTCTGACTTTATTTACGTTTTGTCTACTTTGGAGTTTCCTCCGTATATTGATAACTTTTTAACAGCTTTATTTACATTTCGATCCCCATGGAGGTGCTTCGTGGTTGGTGATTATGTCTGTATATATATATATTTACCGCTTTTATATATATACCTGCTTACTGCTTTCATATAAACTACATTATTTTATGAGCCTAGGAATCATGTGATCACAGATTCATTCCATTGAATCTAGATTCGGTTCCCGTGATGGACATATTCAACTGTAAGCAGCTTGTAAATTATTCTGCGATGTCTAAATTTCCTCAGATGGTTTCCATACCCACGAGGAAGTCGGCATTATTTTTGTATATTATTTTGTATACGGATGTCTTGCATCTGTCAAATAAAATCAATTCAGCTGCTCACTTAATAAAAATGGGAGTGTGAAAAGTCTCAATTCCTATTGAGCATCAGGGTTTGAAAAACCTCTTTCATAAAACATCACTGCCATATCTTGCTAAAAAACTGAATTTTCTACATAAATTCAAACCCTGTGTATATAGGTTCGAACGAGCCATCACACAATTTTCGTATAACAGCACATTGACCCACACACACACACACACACTCAGATAATAGTTTCTTGAAAAGAGGCGGTCACCGTGGTAACACGGATGTTGGGGGGTGCCTAACACCTCCCCCCCGCATAACCAAGTCCCCGGACCCTAAACGAATCTCGGTTTCGCCGACCCGTATATCAGTGTCACATCATTGGGTCAATGTGCAAACCTTTTCTCGGTTGTGTTGGTACAACCATTTAAAAAAACCAACTGGCGACTCTTAATAGTTCCATCGTCGACATTATACATGTCGAACCTTTTTCACTTGTTTTTTCAAACAAATCTCACTTAAAATGAGAACACCAAAGAACAAGTAACGGAAAGGGACATCCAAAAATCCCGACGTCGACAAGTGCTTCGCACCATATCTGCTTGTAATATTAGTGCTTCACACATGTCATCATTTTTCATACGGTGAGATGCGATGTATGTGAATGTATGTTGTGTGGTCCCTCCACCAGGAGGCTATCCCGTCGGTGTTTGATTACTGGACTCGTGAGAAGACTAATTCTCTGAGGCTCAGGAAAGTCACCACCCAAATTCGCTCCAGTTGAAAGACCGGATTAACTTTTCGTCAAGTAGATTGCGATGATTTGGGAACCTTCATGCCAAAAAGCTGCGAGAGTAACCTAAGATAGGTCAGCCTCTGATAAACCCAAAACGAAGGAAAGTCTCTTCATGCTCTCTCATTTTAAATTACTTGTAAATACAATTACTTGTAAATTCATTCCATATCTATCTCCATGTAATGAGAAATATGAATAAATGTGTACACATACATATTTTTAGCATGCTACAAACAGCTGACATCCGTTTTGCAGGATAAAAATCCTAAAATGGTCACATCACATAGCATGTTATTATACACATTCCCTAAAGACTAAACTATGCAAGTCTTTCGCAGGGAAGCAATCGGTCCCGTTACCCGGTTAAGGTCCAAGAAGGCGCTGAGCCCACCGTCAAACATGGCTACAAGTGCCCAGCCTAATCCTACTCCTGTTTCCCGAGAGGAGTTTGAAGGATTAAGGAATCGAGATAAGCGAGAATTGGTTGTCTTTCTAAAAGAACAAAGTAAAAATCGTGAGGGCCGCATAATGCCTACTCAACCGAGTCCTTCACACGAGGCGGTCGGGGCATTGGTAAAAAGATGGAAACCCAAATACCTAAACCTCATTCCAATAAAGAAATCACAAATCTCAAGGATGATCGAGAAACTTGGGATATAAGAAAGAAAGTCCAACAAATGGAGGATACCATCCGGCCAATTAAAGGGGCCTGAAATTATGGGAGTGTCACCTATTCAGGATCTCTCAGATATTCCCAAGGGCTCAATATCCTAACAAATTCAAAGTCCCAGAGTTTGAAAAGTACAATGGGGCAGGCGATCCCTATACGCACCTAAAAGTGTACATTACGAACTGGGGTCTTATGCTGAAAATGAAAGCCTCAGAATGCAACTTTTTCAAAAAAGTCTCACTAGAGAAGCCAAAGCCTGGTATGCCCGACTTGACAATGCCAAAATCCACAACTGGGAAGAATTGGCCCATGCCTTTCTAAATCAGTACAGTTTTCAGTCACAAATGGCACCGGATCGATATCAAGTGACTAAAGTGAAAAGGAAAAGTACTGAATCTTTCCGAGAATATGCCCAAAGGTGGAGACATCTAGCAGCTCAAGTTATTCCATTAATGACAGAAACTGAGATGGTAATGACATTTATTGATATCCAAGAGGCTCCTTACTATGAGAGGATCCTAGCAGGCATAGGAAAGCCATTTGCGAAAATGATCAAACACTATGAAATGGCGAGATAGCTGAAGGCGTGCAAGATTAAAGACTTCACTTGCCTTGGAAGCGATGCATGCCAAACATATCTGACCGGCAAGTATGCGAGTGATCCTAAGGGGGTACCCGATAAAGGCAATGAAGATGTATCCCTTGTTGTACAGGGGCAAGCTAGGAGGCCAAACTAAAGTCCCCCCATTTGGAAAATGCAAGACAATATGCCATCTCAATAACAGGCTGCATTCAACCAATATCCAGATAGGAAAAGAAAATTTGAAAGAACAGAAAATCGGGTATTCACTCCACTGGGCGATTCCCTTGAACATGTATTGGCGATATTAATGGATCATAAGAAAATTACCGAACTAGCTCCACCTCTGGAACTAGGGAGAAAAAGATACAATCCATGCCAGAGATGCGCTTACCACTCAGGGTCTCCAGGACACGATACACAGGATTGTTGGTCCTTAAAACATAAGATTCAAAATCTGATCGAAAGTGGCAGTATTGTGGTCGAACAACCTGCCCAACAAAATATCAACACCAACCTTCCGTTGCGACATGATACGGAAGAAGTAAACATGATTGGGTCAGGAAGCGCTGAAATGTATCCAATTCGTAAGTACATACGAAGGATGGAGGAATACCCCCAAAAGCACATAACAAATGTCCTAGAGTGGGAAGACTCGGAGGAGGGTATGCCAATAATGCAAAAATTGGATGCGATCCAGAATCAAGTAAACCTGCTGGCTAAGCTGATAGTGCGCCAACATCAGGAAACAAGGCAATTTTTCACTCAACTATCAGAAAGCCAAGAGAAAAAGGACTGCACGATGAGCCAGCTAAATGAAGAAGATCAAAGCAGGCTGAAAATATAAGAAAATGGGGATGATAAAATTTCTAGGAGATCTCGCCAGCGGAAAAATCGATCGAGGGAATGCGAATTCTCAAAGATGAAAGATCAAACAACCTCTAAAAGAGTCCGAAAATTCACCCCTCTGAGCAAATCCAATGAAGAAATGCTAAATTTTCCGATAAGCGAAGGAAGGATTACTAAGTTGTTTGCCTCCCTATAAATCCCAAGATAAAGAGTTATGATTCCACCAAGATATGTCTCTACCATTCTAACTCACTTGGACATACGACTGAAGAATGCTGGTCTTTGCGACATAAAATCCAGGATCTCATTGAAAATGGAGAGTTGGAGATAGAATTTCCCATGACCAAAAAAATTCAAAAAGGAAATAAAAAAGCTTATGATGTCCATTCGAGATGATAGTTCAAATGAGGTGAAGGCTATGAGCGACAATTCCGCCGTAACACAAAATGGATGATCCTAATGCAAGAAATGACAGAGGAGACAAAGGCATCCCCAAAGGAGATTCCCCCGCCAACATCAAACGTTCTATGGTTCCAAGATATCAACCACGTTCCTGATTTTATCACCTTGGAAGATGCAGAGGAAATACTAATCCTTTCCAAGGAAGAAAAACCCAAAAAGGAAAGTTCTTTGCAAGAAATGTAACAACCGTTCGAGGGAGATTTCATGGTTGAATCCTTTGAAACCTATGAAGAAGGCGAAGGAATAGATGAAGAAAAAGGTGGTGAGATTGTCGGGGAATCCAACCCATTAAGGAATGTACTGAATCAGGAAGCGATCAAGTTATGGCCACAAGCGAAGACATTCAGAATCAAGGGGTAACCTCTATCATGAGCCCGTATAGGCAACATAACCAATCGACAACCGGACTATCGTGCCTCAACTAGCCGAGAAGATGTAGATCTAGGGATAAAGTTGTGAGTTCCAGAAAATGTTGGAACGGTATCACTTTCTTTGTAGTATGCCTTTTATTTTCCATGCATGTAAATAAATAAAAAAGAAAAAAAACATCTCTACACTCTTCTCACCACTTACCCTTTGAACCTTTTTAAACCAAAGCTCTAACTACAAAAGACCCGATCTCCTCTTCATAGGAGTACGTGGGCGACCATCAATGGTGCGGTCAAAACCAAATAAAAACCCAAAGAAACACTTCTCAAACAGATACACCCCAGACGATGATGGCCCAGACGTAATGGTCATCATTCGGGAGAAGGAGGTTGATGATAGCCCCTCCATCACTGCAGTCCACCAAGACTTTTCCCTCGACAATTGGAGCACCACTCCTTGAATTTGCCGACGAGGGTAAAAAGGGAAGAAACTCTCTCTACCTTGTAGATAGCAATAACTGCTTACTTTTTTTGTACAGTATTAGCAGTTACTTTTGTCATTACAGGCTAACACTTTGTGTGATTAAATAGTGTTATATACTAAGTGAAAGCATATTTTGTTTCAGGACTCTGAATTTAGATGTGTCTGTACTTGCTGATGAGGTTTCTATTCTCCACAAGGACTGTAACTTTGATGTAAAGTTGGACTCAGACTTGATGGAAATACAAGATGACTATGAGATACCTCAGGAGATCAAAGAATGGGTCGAAGACAAACCCAAGCCAAATCTTGATCAAACCACCTCTTTTTAAACCTCGAAACCTTAGAAAACCCCAAACAAGTCCAGATTGGTACGACCTCACTCCAAACCAAAGGAATGACATGGTTACTCTATTGACCCTATTCTAGGATGTGTTTGCATGGTCTCACGAAGACATGGTCTGTTTATCCACTGACATTGTCATTCATCGCCTTCCCATTAGAGGGGAATTCAAGCCAGTCAGGCAGAAGCTCAGGCGATTAAAACCTGAGTGGAGGTTAAAAGTTAAAGAAGAAATTGTTAAACAATTTCAAGCCGACATCATCATGGTGTCAACATACCCTGAATGGCTATCCAACATAATCCCTGTGCCGAAACCGGGAAGGGAGGTGCGAGTTTATGTGGATTACAAATATTTGAATAAAGCTTGCCTCAAAGATAGCTTTCATGTGCCGTTCATCCACATACTCATTGACAATACAGCTCAATACGACATGTACTCCTTTGCTGATTGCTCCGCGGGGTACCATCAAAATATGGTTGCTGAAGATGATCATGAGAAAACTTCATTCATCACGCCTTGGGGAGCCCTTTGCTACATACGATTGTCATTAGGCCTTGTCAATGCTGGAGCTACCTATCAATGAGCCATATGGCTCTTTTCCACGATCTAATAGATAAAAAAAAATAAAAGAAAAATAAAAAGAAAAAAGAAAATAAAAAGGAAAAAGAAAATAAAAAGAGAAAAAAGAAAAAGAAGAAATCTCTTCAAAAGGTTCTATAGCTTGTCTTTGCCTTACCACTCCAAGAAGTTCTCTGAGATGGCTTTTTGAGTTTGAAGAAAATCCTTCCTCCATATTCCTCGGAGTAGGAATGATTTTGCAGATGCTCTAGCAACTTGGGACTCCTTGATCAACATACATGACAAGGAAGACATGCTAACCCTCACATTTGCCCAACAAAAGGCTCCAGGCTATGGGAATTACATTGGAGAAGTATCGAATGAGCTACCTCTCATCCAACACCGTTGATATCAATATATCAATGAGTACTCACAAGATAGATCTACACCCGCTGAGGCGAGCCTGACTGAGAGAAGGAGGATCCATCGACTTACTATGAAATTCTACCTAGTCGGAGATGCAATATACAAAAAAGATGCAGGACTAGGTCTCCTCAGATGTCTAGACCAAGACCAAGCTCATAGACTCATGGATGAGATCCATGGTGTAGTATGTGGCCCAGACATGAGTGGCCCTCTACTTGTAAAGAAGATCCTACAACAGAGAAGTCCAACTACGGCAGTTCAAACAACACGACTTTATTTTGAAGAAGATCATTGACAACCAAGCTCAGTCTAAAGGAAAATTCACTCCAAATTGGGAAGGCCCGTTTATTGTCAAGGAGGTGTTGACAAGAGGCGCTTTCAGATTACAGGAAATGGACGGCGATGAATTTCCACAGCTTATCATGTCGGACACCGTGAAATAGTACTATATCTAAGGTTACCATCAAGTGAACATCCTAGTTTTGGATCATCAGATCACCAGTCATTCCGGTTCTTTAACCCTTTACCACATACAACTCCTTTCCACGCTTTGCCCCTCAGGGAAACATCATTTCAAGCTAGCAGCCTGGCTTCACTGCGATCATACCACTTAGGTCATCCCACCGCGAATTGAACCTCTTAGGTTTGCAGTTTGGCAACCCATACATGGGATCAAACTTTTCACACCTCCAGTTTATCCTCAACCTAGGATCAAACTTTCTCTTCCCTGGAGTCTGACCTTCTTATGGGATCACGTTTTTCAACTCGCCCTGCAGGGCGAACTACGTCGACCTTATCTCCCCAATACACGGGAGTACGTAGGCAGTCATGTTATATGGTCCGGTCTCACCACAGAAAAACAAAAACAAACATACTCCTATCCATAACCACATACCGAAACAAGTCCCAAGACACAAAAGATGGTAGGGATACACACAGATCGATGATCCATTTTGAAAATCCTGAAACATCTCATTGTCCATCCATCAAGGAGGGGTTCAGAATACATCCAGATCATAAAGTCCTGGAGAAACAAGCAAATATCAAGCAAGTAACAAGGCACAACTAAAAGGGAAGTGAATCAACATATATTTCTCTGCCATATATAATGTTGTTTGATATATACAATGTGTACTGTACATGGAAAAATGGCTAAGCTAGTATGTGCAGGAAAATACAAGCCCATCTACAAATCAGTGTATATGTGGGCTATCAAGTCCAGCATGGATTCCCTCTCAGAAGAAGGAAGTAACACTGTGATCTCCTGCCCAAGGGTTTCTACACAAGCCAACAGATCCACCGCTAACTACATACAATATCTCGGGTAGATATAGTGTCATCCCGCTCAACAAAAATGATGTCCTTATGAGTTAGAGCATCATCTCTCTAACAAAGCGACATCCCTACTAGAAAGAGTTGTCAACATCAAAGCCCACATCCACTACCTGTTCACTAGATGGCACAGAAGTAAAATCCTCTTGCGATCTCGGCGTCTTATCAGCTCATCTGTCAAAGCAACTATCTCATACAACAAGCAAGGCTGGGGAAATTTCAAAATTGGCGACAACGGATAGTGGATCCCTTACATCAAGATTAGGGGTAATCTCAGAAGCAGCAATAACTCAACACTGGGCATTTATCAATCATCCTAAAATGGAAAATACACCAGTTAGCACCATCAGCATGGTCCATCATCATCTCAATGGTGATTCAGATATTATTCACTCCCGACTTCATCAACAAAGAGAGTTTCTCATATAAACCCTCGGCATTAACATGCGAAAGGACTGGGGCATTTTTTCAAAATTCCAAGAAATGGAAGGAGCTTAAGGCGAGATCAAGCTTCTCATCAAAAAGAAAGGGGAGAACTCCTGAAAGAAATCATAGCGACATAAGCTTGCCCCTACGAAAGAAGGGGAAACTTCTCATGAAAGTTCTTAACTCAGAAGCAGAAGGTCAACGACGAAAGGTCTAGCAAAGAAAATCCTCATCATTAAATGTGTCAACCGGCGTCAAATTCTCACAAGTCGAGACCTCTACACCGACGTTCAAATCTGGGCAGCGAAAGAATGAATTACACCCTCCAGGGA
The DNA here is from genome assembly GCA_020205605.1 of Panax ginseng. Lineage (NCBI taxonomy): Eukaryota > Viridiplantae > Streptophyta > Magnoliopsida > Apiales > Araliaceae > Panax > Panax ginseng. Next base: position 55,539,896 of record CM035142.1, read on the forward strand.
TTTCAGCGACATTCAAGTCATCAGTTCTACCGGGTTGCGAATCAAACGCTTAAGGAAATGGGGCACAAGCACCCAACAGTGAAACGAAACTCCAAATCACCTCAAGCAGGGTGAGACATCTGGTGGTTGTCATCAATCTAGCGTAACATCAAGTGAAGTCTAGTGACGTACTCCGTGTAATACTTCAGCGAAGGTATCGAAAGATTCGGTATTCTTAAACCATTGGCATCAATTCAGCGTGACATCAAGATAGTTCAGCGATGAAAGCTTCGTATACCATCATTCGAGTGGGAACCAAAAAAGTTTGGCGATCAACAGGATAGGCACCGTTGCAAACTACCAGCGAATACATCAGGAGGGTCTGGTGATTTCTAAACATCATCCCCATCAGAGATATGGAAAGCATCTCAACTTATCTTCATCAAACAAGCATCATCGATTAAATGCCAAACCATTGGAGTCAACACCAGCATATGCATCAGCAATGATCGGTAAAGGTAAACCGATTTGCGAATACATTTTAACATTCATCATAACATTCATTACATTATGATTTGCGATTTGTGATTTTGCGATTTGCGATTTTGCGATTTGCGATTTGCGATATACGATTATCAATATGCGAAATGCGATGTGCGATTTGCGATGTGCGAATTGCGATGTGCGATTTGGCCAAAAGCAAAAAGCGAAGTGCGAAATACGATGTGTGATTTACGAACTGCGATTTGCGAAAACATTGTCACATTCATCATAAACATTCACTACATTACGATTTGCTTCATTGAAAATACCTTGTCATGTTTAAAGTGTCTACTAATCTTTATCATGTCCATTCCATTGCATTGCATGAACATGATAAAGAGGGGCATCTGTAGACACTCGAAATTTTCTTCTCCTGTTACTAACCATGCAGGAGGGCAAAAGCGTCTTTTTAATAATCCAAAGATAACCCTGGAGGACTACGATATCAACTTCAAACCCCAGAGATAACCCCGGAGATAGCCTCGAGAAATCAGGTTCCAACCCCAGAGATAATCCCGGGAAAGTCAGTTTCAACCCCGGAGATAGCCCCGGAGGATTAGGATCAAAGCCTGGAGATAGCCCCGGGAGGGGCAAAATGGTCATTTTACCAACTCAACTTCTCTTCAAATTAGATACACTCATTTCAACTCAAAATACTTCAAAGGAAGTCCCACAAGAGCGATATCTTAACTCCGGAGCACAAACTACACAAAACGGCTCACCAGATTGCCTGACAAAAACCTAGGAATGCCATTTCGGTCATGGACCTATCTTCTTAGAAAAAAGGTCAAATCATATATCATTGTGTAGCTCTCAGAAAGAGCTTTCCGGAATGGTATGGCACGCTTCCATCGGACTCCCGGATTGAAAGTTATGAGAGACCGAGCGAATAGCGCGTACGTACTTCAACACGGCGGGACCCACACTGCCCAGGGCACCCCGGGCAGCCGTAGGTACACCTGCTACTAGGTGCCACAGGTAGACCTGTGGCTCCTCCCTCTATAAATAGAGGGTTTGGGGTGCTGATTTTCCAAAGAGAAAAACGGCGAGGAAGCCTTGCCCAATTTGCTCTGCACTCACCCCATGCAGTGTACTTTCTCATTTTATACACCTGTGAGCTCATATATAGCCCTTTTGTACCTACCAAAGTTAGTGTTTACCCACTATAAAGATATAGAAGTTTTCTTTAGCAGTCAACTGTAAGCCTTCTCACACAATTTAGAGTCTTTCTCTTCATCTCTACACACACCCTTCTTCACTTTGAGAGTCGTGTTGCGCGCATTTTCCCGGACTTTGGTCCGTGGTTTTGTTTCAACTTGTATATATATATATATATATATATATATATATATATATATATATATTGACTAACATTATCGAGGTATGCCTCGATTGAGCCTAGACTTCAGTCTGGTGCGTTTATTCGTTACATATATATATATATATATATATATATATGAACTGTGTGTCGAACTATGTTCGATGAGCCTAGACTTGATGCCCGAGCGCTCTTCGCTTTAATATATATATATATATATATATATAAATGTATATATATATATATATATGAACTGTTGTCGGACTCTGTTCGATGAGCCTGGATTTTAAATCCGGTGTGTTTACTCTGCTTTTATATACATATATATTTATATATATGAACTGTTGTCGAACTCTGTTCGATGCACCTGGATTTTACATACGGTGCGTTTATCGCTTATATATATATATATATATATATTTCATTCCACATAGAGTTTACTTCGTGGTGGTTGATCGCTTTTACAGCTTTATTTACGTTTCGTCCTGCCTGGAGTTTACTTCGTGGCAGTTGATAGCTTTTACACCTTTATTTACATTTCGTCCCGCCTGGAGTTTCCTTTGTGGCGGTTGACCGTATTTACAACTTTATTTACGTTTTGTCCCACCTGGAGTTTTCTCTGTGGCGGTTGGTAGCTTTTAATAGCTTTATTTACATTTCTGATCCCCCATGGAGGTGCTTCATGGTTGGTGATCATGTCTGTATATATATATTTACGGGTTAAATGAAAAGTCGACCACAGAACTTTTCTGATATTTGGGTATTGAGCCCCTTTCTTCCGGTCAACGCAAATTGAGCCCCTTTCTATTCAAAAATTTGGACTTTGAACCCCCAAGCGCCACATGTGCGTTGACATGCTGACGTGGCGCCTACGTGGCACATCTGACGCGGCATCTTTAGATTTTTTTCTAAAAATTTGTCATTCCATAGGTTTGAACTCGCAACCTCAAGCATGAAATTTTAGTCATCTAACCACTAAAACACAATAAGTTAGCTGTTAATATTTTGCAAAAAACTAAGCTTTATATCAAAACATATTAAATATATTAATATAACAATAAAGATGGGCATATGTTTAACATCATATAAAGGCATACTACTATCGCCAAAACAATAGTGGGAAGGAATAATAATAATAATAATAATAATAATAATAATAATAATAATAATAATAATTATTGTTGTTATTTAAAATTATTATTATTATTATTATTATTATTATTGTTGTTGTTGTTGTTGTTGTTGTTGTTGTTATTATTATTATTATTATTATTTTTATTAGTACTATTATTTTTATTATTATTATTATTGTTATTATTATTATTATTATTATTTTATTTTTATTTATATAATTATTATATTAAAATTGTAGTAATCGTGTAGTATTTTAATTTTTTTTGGGGGAAAATGAAATATTTTGATATAAAGATTATTCCTTGCAAATTGTTAATAGCTAACATGTGGTGGTCTAGTGGTTAGATACTTAAAGTTTTACACTTGAGGATGCGAGTTCAAACTTTGGGAGAGACAAATTTTTAGAAAAATTCTAAAGAAGCCCTGTCACATCTACCACGTGTCAAATTAAAATATAAAATACCACGTCAGATGTGTCATGTGTGCCACGTCAGCAGGTCAACGCACATGTGGCACATGGGGGTTCAAAGTCCAAATTTTTGAATAGAAAGGGGCTCGGTTATATTGACCTAAGAAAAAGGGCTCAATACCCAAATACCGTAAAAGTTCAAAGGGTCGATTTTGCATTTAACCCATATATTTACAAACTTTTATATATATACCGCCATCGCTTTCATACAAATTGCGATATCTTGTGCGCCTAGGAATCATGTGATCACAGATTCATCCCATTGGATCTAGATTCAGTTCCCGTGATGGATATTTTCAGCTGTAAGCAACTTGTAAATTATTTTGTGTTGTCTGAATCTCCTCAGATGGTTTCCATACCCACAAGGAAGTCGGCATAATTTTGTACATTATTTTCGTACGGATGGCTCGCATCTGTTAAATAAAATCAATCAAGCCGAACACTTAATAAAGTGGGAGTGTAAAAGGTCTCAATTACTATTGAGCATCAGGGTTTGAAAAAACCTTTTTTTATAAAATATCATTGCTATATCTTGCTAAAGACTGAATTTTTATATAAATTCAAACCCTATTTATATAGGTTCGAACGAGGCCTCGTACTACTTCCAAATAATAGCACATTGACCCCCCCACACACACATTCAGATAATAGTTTCTTGAAAAGAGGCGGTCACCGTTGTAACACGGATGTCGGGGGTGCCTAAGACCTCCCCCCCGCATAACCAAGTCCCCAGATCCTAATGAATCTAGGTTTCATCGACCCGTATAGCAATGTCACATCACTAGGTCAATGTGCAAACCTTTTCTCGGTTGTGTTGGTACAACCATTTAAAAAACCAACTGGCGACTCTTAACAGTCCATCGTTGACATTATACATGTCGGACCTTTTTCACTTATTTTTTCAAACAAATCTCACCTAAACTGAGAACACCAAAGAACAAGTAACGGAAAGGGACATCCAAAAATCCCGACGTCGACAATCGTTTTCCTTACTCGCCATAATCTTCTGTCAGAAAAGTTGGTTGTGATTGCAAAAAAGCACTAAAGCCCTCCTTCTAGCGCCAATGTTAACGCCAAGTTTCATCATGCAGCGTCCAATCACGTAATCCACGCTACCGAAACTCAGAGACAATAACGGATCACACGTAAGCATGATGGCTTGTGTGCCATGCGGATAGATAACTTCGGTGAGAATAAGTACAGGTCGTTCACAAGGTTTAACAATGGAGGCTTAAGTGTTTAGTGCTCAAAGATGTATTACCTGTTAATTGTAACCTTGGCCCTGTATTTATAGTACTCTCACCACCTTAGAATCCTTCTCCGAGTCGTAATAGGACTCCTAAATATGGTAGTTACCATATTTGGGTCCAACACAATCTCCTTAAAAGGTGTAAGTAGAATCCCTTTCCAATACCACCTTTGGAGCTGCCTTGTTAGAATATGGCTAGGGTTAGAACCCTTAACCACGTAAACCCTTATCACTCCCAACTCTGTACATGGGTTGTCCGACTGCACAGGCCCAACCCATAAAGTATCATAAGCACCGGTCTGGGCCTCGGTCCAAAGGACGCGAAGACCCGACCCCGACCTCCATGATCACAACCGGATCCCGGCCTATTGGGCTTGGGTATCCGAACTCAAACGCCCTCGACCTCAGATGTCTTTCGACCATATCTACCAACCTCCTCGATTCCAAATTTTCAGCCTCACACCAACATGATGGTAGATAAAACACTCCCGAACACTTCTAAAACATCAATTAAAAGGAACGGAGGGTGTACATTTATATGGTTTGAGAAATGTAAACTGATTTAAACTTGGAGCTTAAGCAGATTTGCATAAAATTTAATTTGAGAGACAAAAAAGAAAAGGTAGGATTGATTTAAAATGAATGTTTTAGTTAACCTTACTAAAAATAATAATGATATTTGACAGGCTGCAGTCTTAAATTACAGGGACAATACAAGTTCATAATTTGATAAACATATTTACTCCAACATCAACATCAACATCAACATCAAAATCAAGGTCAATGTGTGACCACTTTGGTCATATATTCAACATCTAATGACATTCAATACAGTACTTGTCAAAAAGTTATATTAAACCTTAAAAACACATATTTGTGCTCTATTTTACAAAAGTGCACCACTATTTGGCCTTAAAAACACATATTTGGCATTTGTGCTCTATTTTACAAAAGTGCACCACTATTTTTTTTGTCATGATCAATGTATAAATTTTTAAATTTTAATGTAGTGTAAAGTTATTTACTTTATAATTTGTTGAAAGAAATAGTCAATACTGTAAGTTAATTAAAAAGTGTTATTAAAAGTAAATTTACTACAGTAAAAAAATTAATGTATTTATATTACAATTTATATTCACCATAATTAATTCTAAAAATATTATTTAGAACAAAATAGTGACCAATTTAACTCTCACAAAAAACCTTTGAACAATAATATATAATGAGTAATAATTCATTCATTAATATATAGTGAGTAATAATTAACATGCTTGACAATCGGTTGTCACGGGTACTATTTCAACAACCATAATCTATATCGTTGATCGCAACATTGGATGACACGGATTGAAATGGATTTTCCCCTGCCGCTACAGGCTGTAGCGACATGAGAAATTACTCATTTGCCCCTCATTTGCCCATATGCTACAATGTCTATGTCGACGTCGGGATTTTTGGGTGTCCCTTTCCGCTTACTTGTTCTTTGGTGTTCTCTTTTTAGGTGAGATTTGTTTGAAAAAACAAGTGAAAAGGTCGATATGTATAATGTCGATTTGGGACCGATAAGAGTCACCAGTTGGTTTTTAAATGGTTATACCAACACAACCGAGAAAAAGGTTTGCACATTGACCCGATGATGTGACAACGATATACTGCCCAGAAAAGCGAGATTCGCTTAGGGTCCGGGGACTTGGTTATGCAGGGGAAGGTGTTAGGCACCCCCAGCATTCAGATACTACCACGGTGACCGCCTCTTTTCAAGAAACTATTATCTGAGTGTGTGCGTGTGTATGTGTGGGTCAATGTGCTGTTTATATGAAGGTTGTGCGAGGCCTCGTTTGAACCTATATACACATGATTTGAATTTATATAAAAATTTAGTTTTTTGCAAGATATGGCAGTGATGTTTTATAAAAAGAGGTTTTTCAAACCCTGATGCTCAATAGGAATTGAGACCTTTTACACTCCCATTTTTATTAAGTGATCGGCTGGATTGATTTTATTTAACGGATGCGAGGCATCCATATGAAAAATAATATACATAAAAATAATGCCGACTTCCTCGTGGGTATGGAAACCATTTCAGGAAATTCAGACATCGCAGAATAATTTACAAGCTGCTTACAGCTGAAAATGTCCATCACGGGAACCGAATCTAGATCCAATGGGATGAATCTGTGATCACATGATTCCTAGGCGCACAGATTGTTGCAATTTGTATGAAAGCAGTAAGCAAGTATATATATAAATGCAGTAAATATATATATATAGACATGATCACCAACCACGAAGCACCTCCATGGGGGATCAGAAATGTAAATAAAGATGTTAAAAGCTATCAACCGCCACGGAGGAAACTCCAGGCGGGACAAAACGTAAATAAAGTTGTAAAGCGATCAACTGCCACAAAGAAAACTCCAGGCGGGGCGAATAATATATATATATATATATATATATATATATATATATATATATAAGCGATAAATGCACCGGATGTAAAATCTGTGCTCATCGAATGAGTTCACCACAGTTCATATATATATATATATATATATATATATATATATATAAGTGAGTAAACGCACTGCATCAAGTCAGGCTCATCGAACAAAGTCCGACACACAGTTGATATATATAAGTATATATATATAAAAGCGAATAAACGCACCAGACCGAAGTCTAGGCTCATCGAACAAAGTCCGACACACAGTTGATATATATAAGTATATATATATATAGAAAAGCAGTAAACGCTCCAGACCAAAGTCTAGGCTCAATCGAGGCATAACTCGATAATGTTAGTCAATATGTATATGTAATATATATATATAATATACATATATATATATAGACTGAAATGAAACCACTGACCGAAGTCCGGGCAAAAGCAAGCAACACGACTCTCAACGTGTAGAAGGGTGTGTGCAAAGATGAAGAGAAAGACTCTAAAGTGTGTTAGAAGGCTTATAGCTGACTGATAAAAAAGGCTTCTATATCTTTAGAGTGGGTAAACACTAGGCTTTTGTGGGTACAAAAGAGGCTATATATGAGCTCACAGGTGTTTGAAAGTGGGAAAATACACTGTATGGCGAGTGCAGAACAAATTGTGCAGGGTTTCCCCGTCTTTTTTCTCTTAAAAATCAGCACCCCATGCCCTCTATTTATAGGCAATATGACCTGCGGCTAAGTCGCAGGTGTACCATAGGCGGGTCGGGTCGGCCCAGTTTTGTCAAGTCGGGTCGTCTCGAAGTACGTGCACTCAGGCACTGTAATGTCCACTCGGATTTTAAGAAGTGCAATCTGGGCATCCGTTTTGAGGTATTCAGGACCTATTTCAGCCCGCCGTTGTCGAGAGTTGTACGATGGCATGGGATTAGAGTTTGTACGAAGTCTTTGAAGATGGGACGATGCCCTCCGGTCTTCAAGCTTCAACATTCATCCGTTACCCCGCACAATAGTCACTCGAGATTGGTTAGCCTTGTGGGACATTGTTGCGTAGAGACGTGACGTGGCATCGTGTTGGACGAGATGACGATGTTGCCCCTCACCGGTGCTATCACCGGATTGGGCCGATAAAGAAGGCGTTGCTCAGACTTCGCTGAGATTGGACTGCCGCATTTGTTGAAGGTCCTCATTGTCATCTTTGAGGTGTGCATGTCTTCCCGATGTTATTCTTTGGTTGTACGGTGTATCTCGTTGTGAGTCTTAGAGATTGAAGGCGATGGCATTTGAAACAAGCATTTACGGGGTTATCTCTGAAACTGCATTCCTTGGGGTTATCACCAAGGTTGGTGGCTATTCCCATGGTTGGGACTGAGACTGGATACCTCGGGGTCATCTCCGAGATTAATCGGTCTTCTCTGGTGTGTGTTTCAGTATTGTATCTATAAGCCTCGGGGTTATATCCGAGGTTGAAATCGTTAATCCCAGATTGCGATTCGGGGTTGACGCTGCACATCCGGTAGTATCTGGTATGGATTTGGATTGTCAGGAATGCCTGACCTTCGTTGACGTGTGAATCAATGGCTGAAACATCCTGTGGGATATACTGTCAAGGTTGCTTGACCTTCGCTGACGTGTGAATCAACGACTGAGATTCTGTGAGGAGATCATCAAGGTTGCTTGACCTTCGCTGATGTGTAGATCAATGGAGCATTGCGTTGTGACCCCCGTCGGGGATCCGCTGGGGAATATGAGCAGCTGGGTATGAGAACCTCAAACAGCTCTATAGGTCTGACAGGTTTAAACGCTATCGGCTGAAATGACGTCAAGGTTGCTTGACCTTCGTTGATATGTGAGTCAACGGCTGAGCATGCGTTGCTACTCCCACCGGAGATATACGTTGTAACCCCCATCGGGGAGCTACTGGGGACGCATAAGTACGTACGCAACTATCGAACAGTTCTCAACGCTTTGATGGGTTTACTTGCCATCAGCTGAAATAACATCAAGGTTGCTTGACCTTTGTTGATGGACATGTCAACGGATGAACGTGCTGTAACCCCCACCGGGGATCTACGTTGTAACCCGTCGAGGACTCTCACGTTAAACCCGTCGGACTCACGTAGGGTAACGACACGAGTCGGCAAGACATCGGACCAGATAAGGTATTGTCGAATGTGATTTTCGACAACCGAGGTCATTAAGCGAGTATACCTTTTGTTCAAAGACTACCAATGAGTGATGTGCGATTCAAAGTCTCATCCGAGAAGACCAGATTGTATCTTTGCTTTTGCTCAATCGCGTGGCATTTTTATTCCCGATTTGACCTTTCTAGCCTATAAGAACTCTGTTTCAACTCGAACTGGACCGAGCCGGAGGGGTGGGACCCACATGGAGGAGCCACAGGTGCACTTTTCTTTGCGGTAGCGGTGTGAGCTGCGATCGAGCGTGGATGATAAATCCCAGCAGGCTTCACTTCACAAGTCACTTTCAACTTGTTTTACTTTAGAAAAACAGCGAGCCATCTTCAGATCTGCTGAGTTCGGGCTGCTTTCTGGAAATTCTGTCATCGTACAAGTGTTCTAAACTATCCTGGTAACGTATGCATGTATTTTTTTCCAGTTTATGTCTGTTAGATGGTGAGATATTGCACGAAATGCATCTAAACACATAGTAGTGATTATGTATGCACAAATGATTTGATAAAAAATATTCAACATAGTAAATGTTAGTATTAAACCATGCTGAACATAATGATGTAAAAAAATTTGACTTCTGAGACAGTCAAATTGGCACCTTTTTCTGTTATTTTTTTGTCTATTTAAGGTCCAATGAGCAAAAGGTAGAAAGGCAAAGTACTCCTAGCATTGAGGTTGGCCTTATGCATGATGATTTTGATTTTTAATGCATATATTAGGTATATGACTTTGGGACAGGTGTGCTACTGGATGGCCACCTAGACATGCCTGTGTGCATGGGGATAGTCCTATTTTCAAAGGGGACTATGCAAAAAAATTTCAAAATGTAAGCATTGGGTAGTTATGCATTCTAACTCTATTATATGTTAAAGTAAATGCATGCATGCATATAGTCATATAATGCATTTTAGAAAGCTCTAGGTAAGGAAATACCACACCCTTTCTGAGGTGATTTGGAGACTTGTTGTCTAGATATTATGGATTCGGATCAGCCGAGCAGTTCCTATAGGACCGCTTCTGGTGTACGGCGGAGGGCTTTTGAAGTGCCTCGTCCCCGTTTTGTCAGACAACCTCGTCGGTTGGTGGAGGCTGTGATTCGTCCTGTCAAGGTAGATGTTCCAAACGTCAAGGACGAGGAGGTGGATATTAAGGATCCCGCTCCTGCTGCACATATCCCTCGCGGGGAACTTCCGAGCATCTAGGTGGTGAACCCAGAGTTGCTGGGTGATTTGGGTAGACACCCATCGATGTACTTGCATGGTAACGAGGTATGACGTTAGACTTTATGTTCCTTCTTTCCTATTGATGAGGATTTAAAGGGTTATGATGTTGATCTGCTTTTCATGTAGGTTCCAGGTTTTACACAGCCTCGGGGGAACTGGTTTAGCATCCACTCCATGTACCAGGCGCTTCATCTTGATTATAGAGCAGTAGTGCATGAGTGGGGATTTGGGGCATTTTTCTCCATCCTTCCCCGTCGTTGTCCCTGGGGTTACCTCAGGGCATTGTCTGAGCAATGGTTTCATCAGACTCAGTCACTCCACCTGCTGGATTGCGAGGTGATGATGACGCCTATGGATTTGCGATTTATCACAGGTATAGAGTTTGGAGGGGAGCCAGTGCCTTGCATGGCGAATATCACCCCTACTGTCGTCTGCTCCTTGTTAGGAGTTCCGGTGGGGGCGCTCAAAGGCAGGACTGTCCGTTCAGGTCCTTTGAGCTTAGATGTTTTGAGCGGGCTATTGAGTGAGCCCATGCCTGATGATGTCAGGATCAGGGATCGCGTTCTGTGACGATTGTTCCTGATGATCATTTGAGGCTGCTTCATAGCAGATAACTCTTCCACGGTATCTTTCGCTTTGGTCAACGCCACACGCGATGTGGACCGTATAGGAGAGTATGACTAGAGCTCTTACACCTTTGCCTATTTCCTCCGAGGCATGCGCTTGCGCTCACAGGGTTTGACCGAGGCTTGGCTAGGATTTTACCCGTTTCTGCTGGTGAGTATTTCTCTTATCTTTTTCTATTCACAAGTTAAGAGTGTTTACTGATAGCAGATGTTTTGCCATTGTGTTGGCAGTTTTGGGCCTATGAGAGGCTTCCATATTTGCGTCCTATGAGTGTGTAAGGCTTAGATACATATCCACGAGGACGACGATGGCACCATTCTATTTTGCCAGAGGTCCCTGTATCTGAGGGCTTCGCTCATTGCCGTATGCAGCTGGAGCTACTGACGACTGACGCCATCACATTGCTTCCATACTCAGGGGATCATTTGATTATCGATTTTGAGGATGGACACCCTACTGGAGTAGAGTATTTGATTTCCACCCGGAGATTCTCTCTTTTCACCGATGGAGGCTGGGAGCTCTATTTAGGAGAGTGTGCTATTAGGAGCACCACAGGGGAGATTCGTATACCGATCTTGCCTCCTATCAGGCATCATTGGCCTGTATCACAGTCACCCACCACTGATATTCCATTGTTGGGAGTTAACAGTTTTGATTTATCCAAGGGTCCATGTACTCAGGAGATATTCTAGCGCTGGTGGCTCCCTCGCATTATTGGGGCCCAGTCCTTTGCCACACAGTTTATGGGGGACATGGTTCCAGGATCTTTGATGATGACGAATTGGGTGGCTTATGTCCGAGCTCCAACTCATCTGACCCAGATTGATAGCTTGACCCGACAGTTGGATCAGGCACACATATTTATTTGGCATTTGGACTGAGATCCAGCAAAGGCGAAGACATTTGTTCCTTCCAGCTCAGGTGAAGGCCCCTCAGACGACCCATTTGGTTTTGCCGGCGCAAATCCTCCTCTTTATAGGCCTGATATCCCTGTTGATAGAGATCCAGTGACTTAGGAGGAGTTACATCATGTGGACAGGATTGAGGACGTGGACATCGAGACCCTGGTCTTCTTCTGATGTATATTCTCGTTATATCTTTTGATAGGCCTCTGTTAGATATTGGGTGGTTGTTCCCCATTCTCGCTATATCTTTTGTTAGGCCTCTATTAGTAGTAGGGCGTCTGTGCCCCATTTTTATGTACTTGTAGCTGTATAGAGCTGATGTATTAGATGATGATATATTTAGGAATGTATGCACCATTTTTCATTCCCTATATCATATTGCCATAAATTATCTATTATGCATGTATCATGTTATGCATATGTATGTATGTCATGAGATATTTAGCATTGACCCCTGGATGGTCTTATGACACGGCCCGCACAGATGTCTTCTTGACGAAGAAGCCATATAGATCATACCCCACCGCCAAGGTGGCATTGGGTATCGATCGGTAGAGCATCCCCTAATCCGGGTCCCAAATCGCCATGGATCCTCCGTATACTAATTCTATCAATATTGCGGAAGATATAAACATAAATTGTTTATACATTAAACTTTACACTATTTCCCCAAAATCGAGTAACCTTAACTAATACACAATCATAAACTATCTAACACATGACAATACTATTCTTCAACCATACTTTTACAAATTAGCTTTACATTCTATCCCAAGTTTGAACTTGGCATTTTCTTTTTCACATGGCTGGTAGTATTAGCCTTATACGCAATGTTTTATCATGATATAGCAAGGGTGAGCATGAAAGTTGCCCATGACAAGTTTAAAAAAAAAAAAGGTAAAGATATATCATGATTGAAAGAGTTTGAATAATAAAGTGGCTATCCTTCACAATGTAGTTGTGAATTAGCATGAACAAAATTTCAAAATTTGATGAACATTGAAAATGAACATAACAATTATATCTCGAATCGATTTGGTAATGAAGGTGATCGACCTTTCATACTGATGAATACATGCAATATGTCTGAGTACAATTCATAAGCATATCTGTGCGAAACCACTCTTAAAAGAGTTTAAGTAAAAAGAACTTGAAAAACTTGCACGAGCAGATTTGATTCTTAGTAACGCGATATAATAAGCTTCTCCACGAAGACTTAATATTAATAATATAGATCTCCAATATTAGAATAATATCATCACCATTATAAAATAACTTAAACACATAATCCTATCAGTCTATACAGCATATAAAACCTATAATAGATCTTTCGGTTAGTCATAACATATAGTTAAGTATTAGACAATAGGTTTAAGTCTTAATATTCTTATTATACTTTGATATTCTTTTAATCACATCATAACTTGTACTTATAAGTTATTCATTTTTATATGTTATCCTAGTAAATTAGATAACATCTTAGTAAACCGAAATACCATTTCAGTAAGACGGATTTCATTTCAGTATCCTGAAATCAATATTCTTTTCACGAAAATACCAAATCAACTTATTATTTTTCTATCCTTTGGTCAAACACATATACATATATTTCATACACAAAATTATTTTTCCATAATTTTCCAAGTTCCTTTAGTATTTTTTCAAAAATCATTTCTAGTTAATTCCTTAAGAAATTAGCTACCTTGTGCTTAACTCGAGAGATGCCCATCTTTTGACATAACCTTATATATATTAACGTGATGCTCTATTTTAAATTTACGTGGCAATCGGAGTTGTAGAACTCGGTTATAGCGATTTCAAATCGGAAAATCACAAAATTGAAATGGTCATAACTTCGGTCATTTTAAGTCGGAATTAGCTCATTTTTGGACACGAGGTACTTAATACCATATATTTTTATTTCCCAAAAGGCTGGAATTTATTTCACACTTTAAGTTGCCAAAACAGCCCCTGGACAGATCTGGACAGAAACTTTTTGTCATTTGGCAGTTTTGGAGTCCTTTACTAAATCTTAAATAAAATGAGATCTGTAACTCCGATTAACGATCCGTCAATTTTGTTGGATTCCTATCTTTCCGAACTACAGTTTTCATCTATCACAATCCATATTTGGACATGTTAAGCTCCCGGAAATTAGCCCGGAAGTGGCTGTTAAAAACTGTTGCTCTAACAGTTTTTCTTACCTTTGAGTAGTTTGGGAGAAATTTCATAACTCTCTCCTCCGATGTCGGATTTAGTCCGTTTCGGAGTCTATGGAAAGCTTATTGAGTGTACTATAACATACCAAAAGCTCAGAATTTTTAGAGCAAGCTAGCTAACCCCGAAATTTCCTTTTTGTGGCAGCAACGTTTTGGCAAAAAAAAAAAGTTTTGGGGTCCTTCACCGTAAAATCCATATCTCTCAAACCGTATGGCCAAAAATTCTCAATTTTTTACACAACCTGCATATCTACAGATATTAACACCCCAAAATTTTTCCAGAATTTATAAAGCACAAAAAGGGGACGAAAATGCCCCTGCTACGGACTGATCCAAAACAGTTCCTAGAAACGGGACTGTTTTCACATAAATCAACACCACGACTTTTAGAAACGTGATTTTTGAGTTCTACCACTTGGGTTAACTACTAAACACATATATCTAGCACCCCTCTTTGACGGATCGTAAAAAGGAATTATAGATTTAAAACGGTGAAATTTCAAAGTATATAGAAATTTCGATTTTCAAAACTAGAAAATTATTTTTCCTTATTCTTTTGATTCCAACCAAATCAACACTCAATATGGTTATATCTAAACATGAAACACTCATTTACACATAGATCTAAGGTTTTTGAGTTTAGAACTATGGATTCAAGGTTTGATTTACAACCATCAAAAATTACATAAACAAAAAGGGGTTTATACCTTTACTTATCATGTTCTCCTTCTTCTTCTTCATAGCTTGATTATGGAGCTTTGATGTATCACCAAAAACTCCCCTTTCTCTCCTCCATGGTTGCCGAATGGCCTCCTTCTCTCTCCCTCCATTTGGTTTTCTTTTGGTGAGAGCAAGAGAAAAAATTGAGCAATAATACACTTTCTCTCTCTCTCTCTCTCTCTCTCTTAATCTAACAAGCCTTGTATGGAATAATTGTAATGGATGATTAGGGCTAGTAATGCTATAGTATTATAGGTAAATTCTAGATGTCTAGCTTTTGTGGAATAATTGGTGACAATAATTCACAATAATACACCAAATGGACAAAAGGGTAAACTAGTAATTTCCACATTAATAATTAATTTCTTTTTAATTCTTATTTATCATACCAAATGTCCAATATGTCCCTCCTTATTTGGGCTTAAATTTGGGCCACCATTTCCATCTTTTGGGCAATCAATAAATAATATATTGGACTTAAAATTTAATTCTTTGGGCCATATAAATTAACATAGTCCAATACTATTAATTCTTTTCAACCCAAATCATTAAATTAGGGTTTTCATTTTCCTCAATTATAACTTAAATCCTTACTCATGCACATTTATTTCCTTAACCCAATTAGACTTGCTAAAATTAGGTTATAAAATTAATTAAGCGAGATGTATAAAATAAATCTCTTAGAGTTAGTATATATCTAAATACTATTATTTTCCCCAACTCATAACTCTTAAGTTATTCAATCATTCATTCTTAATATATAATTAGGATTACATTAGTTTATTTTATTTGTTTATATAATAAACAAATATAAACCATCACATAATCTTCATATTCCTTTACTCACCTATTCGAATAAAACAATTTAATAAATTGTGACATGTTCCACAATTCTCTTAAATTAGGTCACTAATATAAAAATAAAATATTAGGACCACTAAATAACGATAACCATTTAGGTTATTTAATTATCACACCTAATATATATATTAGGTTACATAACTTAATTCTTACTTCACTTTTATATACAAAATAAATGTATTCACATTATATAATGTATATTTATTTACTCATATCCATAATTCACATAATCATAACATATTTCACTTCTCACACTAATTTTGACTTTTCTCCATAAAAAGTCAACTATTGACTTTGACCAAAAGTCAACCTTTACACATTTTGTGTTTCTTGTCCATTAAACTAAATTCGACGTTACGGGCCTTGGCCGAAAGCGATCCATGCTTCAAAATTCTATCTCTAACTCAAATTTTGAGTTTTAAATTACTCCACTTCTCATTCTTAATCGTATTATCTAACGACTTTATACTTATTCAAATTCTTATTTGCGGTCAAGGCCAACACTCAAACTATGTTAATTACTAACATAGTTTTATCTTGATCATTATATCATTAACTTAATTCATCATTCCTCTTGCTAAAATATATATAGCACCTTACTAAGTATATATATTTCTATACATATACTCATCTTAGTTTTAACCTCATAGCATCTCTTCATGTGAAATCTTATCTCCAATAATAAAATTTCCATATGTACTTATATAACTTTTTTTTTTTAGACTATTAAGTTCACATCAATTTAAAGGTATCGTAATACCTTATTCTTAATATTCCTTCAAGTACATATTAATTCATTTCTAGGGTTTTGGAATTTTGTAACCCATATTTCCTCTATTCTTATTGAATAGCAAACCATATAGGTTTTACTTGAAAAATTTTAAATAAATCCTCAAATTCTCATCTAGGTTTTATTCTTTAACCTTTATTCTAATCATTCAAGATTTTAGAAATTTTCGGGTTATCACATTCACCCTTCTTCTAAGAATTTAGTCCTCGAAATTAAAGCATACTAATCTCTGCTCATTCTCTTATCCATAACTAGGTTTTCAACTTAACCTTTACAATTTCCTCCTTTGAGAATTTCTCTTTCTATCATCACATTTCACCATAACTACTCACTAGGGTTTACATCTTCTAAACATTCTTCAAAACTAGGTTGTCGTAATAACCTTTATTCAATCATCTCGATTCTACTAAATACACAGCGAGTTTACATTATTCATATCAATCATCACGTTCTACCACAACATTACTACGAAGGGTTTAAAAAAAAAACTTTTCATATACATGCGGGGATCATAAAAATTATGAACTTTGAACTCAGGGGTTTAGGGGTATTTCTACCTTTACCTCTTTCAATTAAGAAAGAAAGGTACTCTACCTCTTAAACATTTCTTTAATAGGTATGTTTACAATCACGAAGAAGGTAAACTACTGATTTACGGTACTTTAGATGATCGATCTATTGTACCTTAGTAATCCGAAACGACTATATCGTCCTTAAATTGGAATATTCTATCCAATTAGTATATCCCCATTTTCGGGGTTGTTCACCTCGGACTTAGTATAGGATTCCGCACCAAAACAATTTGGTTGGAAATTTCTTTCAATGAACACTTAGAGTTTTCATAAACATTAGTCTAGGCAAATCGAATAGCATAGACTCATATCGATAATTCGATTCAATAGAATTATTTAAGTATAGCCAAACCAGTTTGGCAAATTAAAATTTTGAAAACATTTTTTTAGAGAATGACGTCGTGATGCCGCCTTTGTATTCTACGATCAGTTGAGGATTCCGTCATTTGGTGATTTTATCATACTACATCATACCATAGTGGGTTGGCGATCCACGAGATCACATCCAACACTAAGTAATCTTGCATTGATGACTCCATCATTTTTTATCATCTCTTGCACTTGAGGTTGCATGGTACATAAGTGATAAATAAAAACAACTTTTGATACTTCAAATCATTCGCGTCTAGCCAAAAATAAGTAGCATAAATTTGTACTTTAAATCGTTTCAAAAATCTTTGCAAATCGGTTTTATCATCTCAACGAGTAACGCGAGGTGTCGGTGGCAAAAGTCCACTCATACACAATGGTCACCGGAGTTGAGAATAAAAATCATTTTTCAAAAGCACATAGTGCGTGTTTAGCTTGATGTCAAAAACTTGAAGTCTAGCATAGCTAGAAGATTTGGAATACCTATGCTTCCATCATCAACTTCACTTTTCTCTTGATCCATTGCTTAATAAATCTATCTATTCTTATAATCCTCAATGCTCCATTCACCACTTTGCTATACCCAGTTCATCAAACTTACCACACATTATGAGTTCGAACTTGCCCACAATCATATGAGTTTAAGAACTTATCCTAGTCGGACCATAGGCGTCCATTTCTTTGAGGGTTCAAAACATACCATATGATTATGAGTCGTGAACTTACCATAAGTATGAGTTTTAAGAACTCACAACTTAACCTTATATCCTCTACCTATTAGTTATACACATGAGAAAAGAATCACCTTCTCAACATGCATATAACAAATAAGCGCGACATTAGGTTCGATGATTATCATTACGAGAAACTAAGTGGTTGTCAAAACCAAACTCGGCCACTAATCAATATAGGAAGCTAAGCGGACAATTCCACGCCCATACAAAGAATTTGTCAACCTAACCACTATATCAACCCGAGAAGCTAAGTGATTCTAAAACCAAGTACAAATTCCCGCCCATACAAGAGAATCATCTGAACTCATTTTAACGACACGAGTCCTCAATTGAAAACCCATATAATCTTAACTTTCTCTTTTCTTAATACTAATTTTCTTTAATCCGTATCTTAACATTTTCCACTCATTTACGAGTTTACATTGTACCATTTCATAGTACCTTCTCTTTATAGCATCAAGCTATATCATTCCAATCACTTAACAAATCATATGTTATTCATGATTTAATCGATCACGTGGTGATCTTATTTAAGTAATCATTTCTCCTTATGCTTACGATCGTTTTATTTTATGATCTTCTTATTCTTCTCTTTAATCATATTATATTATGATTTTATTTACACTTTTCATCTTATAGACATAGTCTATTTATTTTCACTTTTCATCTCTATTCTTTGGAGTTAGGTAACTCCAAATTCTTATCCTTATAACTCTTTAAGATTCTTTTTTGAATCTTCTTTATCTTTTTCTTTACTTAATGATGAATTTCCATAAATTCATCTCTTATCTCTTAAACTCTATTCGAGTTTATCACTTATCATCTTTGTGGTTATAGCCTAAGGTACACCTACCTAAGGTTTATAACCTCTGACTTTGATACTGTTGTAGCATCCCCGAATCAAGGGTCCCCAATCATGCATGGATCCGGTATACTAATTCTATCACTATTGCGGAAGATATAAACATAAATTGTTTATACATTAAACTTTACACACTATTTCCCCAAAATCGAGTAACCTTAACTAATACACAATCATAAACTATCTAACACATGACAATACTATTCTTGACCATACTTTTACAAATTAGCTTCACATTCATCCCAAAATTTGAACTTGGCATTTTCCTTTTCACATGGCGGTAGTATTAGCCTTATACGCAATGTTTTATCATGATATAGCAAGGTGAGCATGCATGAAGTTGCCCGACAAGTTTAAAAAAAAACAAGGTAAAGATATATCATGATTGAAAGAGTTTGAATAATAAAATGGCTATCCTTCACATGTAGTTGTGAATTAGCATGAACAAAATTTCAAAATTTGAATGAACATTGAAAATGAACATAACAATTATATCTGGTATTTGGTAATGAAGGTGATCGACCTTTCATACTGATGAATACATGCAATATATACAGTACAATTCATAAGCATATCTATGCGAAACCACTCTTAAAAGAGTTTAAGTAAAAGAACTTGAAAAACTTGCACAGAGCAGATTTGATTCTGTAACGCATATAATAAGCTTCTCTCGAAGACCTAATATTAATAATATAGATCTCCAATATTAGAATAATATCATCACTAGTTATAAAATAACTTAAACACATAATCCTATCGATCTATCTGACATATAAAACCTATAATAGATCTTTAGGTTAGTCATAACATATAGTTAAGTATTAGACAATAGGTTTAAGTCTTAATATTCTTATTATACTTTGATATTCTTTTAATCACATCATAACTTGTACTTATAAGTTATTCATTTTTATATGTTATCCTAGTAAATTAGATAACATCTTAGTAAACCAAAATACCATTTTCGATAAAAGCGGTTCATTTCGGTATCCACGAAATCAATATTCTTTTCACGAAAATACCAAATCAACTTATTATTTTTCTATCCTTTGGTCAAACACATATACATATATTTCATACACAAAATTATTTTTCCATAATTTTCCAAGTTCCTTTAGTATTTTTTTTCAAAAATCATTTCTAGTTAATTCCTTAAGAAATTAGCTACCTTGTGTAACTCGAGATGCCCATCTTTTGACATAACCTTATATATATTAACGTGATGCTCTATTTTAAATTTAAGTGGCAATCGGAGTTGTAGAACTCCGGTTATAGCGATTCAAATGGAAAATCACAAAAATTGAAATGGTCATAACTTCGGTCATTTTAAGTCGGAATTAGCTCATTTTTGGACACGAGTACTTAATACCATATATTTTCATTTCCCAAAAGGCGAATTTATTTCACACTTTAAGTTGCCAAAACAGCCCCTGGACAGATCTGGACAGAAACTTTTTGTCATTTGGCAGTTTTGGAGTCCTTTACTAAATCTTAAATAAAATGAGATCTGTAACTCCGATTAACAATCCGTCAATTTTGTTGGATTCCTATCTTTCCGAACTACAGTTTTCATCTATCACAATCCATATTTGGACATGTTAAGCTCCCAGAAATTAGCCGGAAGTGGCTGTTAAAAACTGTTGCTCTAACAGTTTTTCTTACCTTTGAGTAGTTTGGGAGAAATTTCATAACTCTCTCCTCCGATGTCGGATTTAGTCCGTTTGAGTCTATGGAAAACTTATTGAGTGTACTATAACATACCAAAAGCTCAAATTTTTAGAGCAAGCTAGCTAACTTGAAATTTCCTTTTTGTGGCAGCAACTTTTGGCCAAAAAAAAAAAAGTTTTTTGGGGTCCTTCACCGTAAAATCCATATCTCTCAAACCGTATGGCCAAAAATTCTCAATTTTTTACACAACCTGCATATCTACAGATATTAACACCCCAAAATTTTCCAGAATTTATAAAGCACAAAAGGGGACGAAAATGCCCTGCTACGGACTGATCCAAAACAGTTCCTAGAAAGCGGGACTGTTTTCACATAAATCAACACCACGACTTTTAGAAACGTGATTTTTGAGTTCTACCACTTGGGTTAACTACTAAACACATATATCTAGCACCCCTCTTTGACGGATCGCAAAAAGGAATTATAGATTTAAAAGCGGTGAAATTTCAAAGTATATAGAAATTTGATTTTCAAAACTAGAAAATTATTTTTCCTTATTCTTTTGATTCCAACCAAATCAACACTCAATATGGTTATATCTAAACATGAAACACTCATTTACACATAGATCTAAGGTTTTGAGTTTAGAACTATGGATTCAAGGTTTGATTTACAACCATCAAAAATTACATAAACAAAAAGGGGTTTATACCTTTACTTACCATGTTCTCCTTCTTCTTCTTCATAGCTTGATTATGGAGCTTTGATGTATCACCAAAAACTCCCCTTTCTCTCCTCCATGGTTGCCGAATGGCCTCCTTCTCTCTCCCTCTATTTGGTTTTCTTTTGGTGAGAGCAAGAGAGAAAAAAATTTGAGCAATAATACACTTTCTCTCTCTCTCTCTCTCTCTCTCTAATCTAACAAGCCTTGTATGGAATAATTGTAATGGATGATTAGGGCTAGTAATGCTATAGTATTATAGGTAAATTCTAGATGTCTAGCTTTTGTGGAATAATTGGTGACAATAATTCACAATAATACACCAAATGGACAAAAGGGTAAACTAGTAATTTCCACATTAATAATTAATTTCTTTTTAATTCTTATTTATCATACCAAATGTCCAATATGTCCCTCCTTATTTGGGCTTAAATTTGGGCCACCATTTCCATCTTTTGGGCAATCAATAAATAATATATTGGACTTAAAAATTTAATTCTTTGGGCCATATAAATTAACATAGTCCAATACTATTAATTCTTTTCAACCCAAATCATTAAATTAGGGTTTTCATTTTCCTCAATTATAACTTAAATCCTTACTCATGCACATTTATTTCCTTAACCCAATTAGACTTGCTAAAATTAGGTTATAAAATTAATTAAGCGAGATGTATAAAATAAATCTCTTAGAGTTAGTATATATCTAAATACTATTATTTTCCCCAACTCATAACTCTTAAGTTATTCAATCATTCATTCTTAATATATAATTAGGATTACATTAGTTTATTTTATTTGTTTATATAATAAACAAATATAAACCATCACATAATCTTCATATTCCTTTACTCACTTATTCGAATAAAACAATTTAATAAATTGTGACATGTTCCACAATTCTCTTAAATTAGGTCACTAATATAAAAATAAAATATTAGGACCACTAAATAACGATAACCATTTAGGTTATTTAATTATCACACCTAATATATATATTAGGTTACATAACAATTCTTACTTCACTTTTATATACAAAATAAATGTATTCACATTATATAATGTATATTTATTTACTCATATCCATAATTCACATAATCATAACATATTTCACTTCTCACACTAATTTTGACTTTTCTCCATAAAAAGTCAACTATTGACTTTGACCAAAAATCAACCTTTACACATTTTGTGTTTCTTGTCCATTAAACCAAATTCGGCGTTACGGGCCTTGGCAAAGCGATCCATGCTTCAAAATTCTATCTCTAACTCAAATTTTGAGTTTTAAATTACTCCCTTCTCATTCTTAATCGTATTATCTAACGACTTTATACTTATTCAAATTCTTATTTGCGGTCAAGGCCAACACTCAAACTATGTTAATTACTAACATAGTTTTATCTTGATCATTATATCATTAACTTAATTCATCATTCCTCTTGCTAAAATATATATAGCACCTTACTAAGTATATATATTTCTATACATATACTCATCTTCGTTTAACCTCATAGCATCTCTTCATGTGAAATCTTATCTCCAATAATAAAATTTCCATATGTACTTATATAACATTTTTTTTTTTAGACTATTAGTTCACATCAATTTAAAGGTATCGTAATACCTTATTCTTAATATTCCTTCAAGTACATATTAATTCATTTCTAGGGTTTTGGAATTTTGTAACCCATATTTCCTCTATTCTTATTGAATAGCAAACCATATAGGTTTTACTTGAAAAATTTTAAATAAATCCTCAAATTCTCATCTAGGTTTTATTCTTTTTAACCTTTATTCTAATCATTCAATTTTAGAAATTTTGGGTTATCTGTCATACGTGTATATGCCGTGGTATATGGATGAGATAGATATAGGCGTTATCATGGCCGTGAGAGCTCTCAGGGAGGGTCGTACCATTGTACCTATGATTGTGGCGAGACCACCGTGATCGATATCCTCTCGCGATGATTTCCGTCGAGGCCGCAGTGCATGTTTACGGTAGTTGATGGCCATGTGTATGTGGTTTATATGTCACACTTGCGACCGGTTGGTACCCTTAGACGACACAGATATTGCTTCTCCCATGAGGTGGCTATGTTATATTCCTTTCAGCCATCGGAATGTACAGATGCTTAGTCCTGGTCCCCATTTTTGGCAGATATCAGAGATCCATTTAGCATATTGCTGTGCTCGGGGCTTTGCTCACCATACAGCTTCATTACTCATGCTCCGGGCATGGATTTCCTCCCTTTGGTTGGCTTGAGGGGGCGTGACTACTTATCACCCATTGGCCGTGATGTCGTAGTTCGACCGCCTCGAGATTTTCATCCTTTCGAGGCGGCGAGTTAGCGTTGACTTCTCGATATCTCTCAGCAGAGGACCGATCTCGTGTATACGCTTACTGGGATCAGCATGAGCTAGCTGCTTTTCCTGCCAGTCTTCCCAGTTATTCTGCAGAGTACTCAGCATAGATGGAGACATAGGTTTTATCACCGCGGCGTGATATTTGCGATCTGGGAGATTGAGTTAGACGATGTAGAGCCTACGGAGGACATTGATACCTACATCGAGGAGGGTACCGCTGCTAGGTTGCCAGCATTTCTTTCAGATTCTCCTAATACCAGTACTTTTGTGATTCAAAGACTTTCGGCACAATGCTTAGAGCGTAGTCTTAATCGATGACCTTTGAGAGAGATCGATTCGATCTATGATGTCAATGCTCTTGATGTGAGGGACGCCACTTATTAGAGAGAGAGCGAGGCATTGGCTCGTAGAGATGCCGCCGTCATTTGGCGTGATGAGGCTAGATCGATCAGAGAGACGCAGTGATAGTTGAGCGGGATAGTGCTATATCTTGCTTTCGGGATGTGGTCATCACGAGATAATCTCTTGATGAGGTCCCTTACCACTGGTATGATCGCAGAGATGAGCACTTATATCGATTAGAATATGGTCATCATATAGATGGCTACAGATCTGTTGGGTCGTGTGGATATTCTTATCCAAGAGACTACAACTTTACCTCCTTCATCTGAGAGGGATGCCATGTTGGTCTTGCTAGCTCGCATGTACCCTGATTCATAGATGATCTTGTACTTACCTGCACAGACTAGCTTAGCCATTTTATCATGTACAATTCACATTGTATATATATCAAACAACATTATATATGACAGGGAAATATATTTTTCGATCACTTCCCTTTTAGACATGCCTTGATATTTTGCCTGCTGCTTCAGGGCTTGTGATCTTGATGTATTCTGAATTATTCCTTGGTGGATGGACATTGAGCTGTCTCTGGATAGTTCAGAATGGATCATCGATCTATGTATCCCTACCATCTTTGGTGTCTTGGGACTTGTTTCTGTATGGAAATGTGGAGAGGAGTATGGCTTTCCTCTCTGAGATTGACCGCACCACAGATGGTCGACAGTACTTCTATTTAGGAGAAGCCTAGTTAATTCCACCTCTTATGGTTTAGTGTTGCTCTTCGAGGTATGACCGCAGCTTAGATGGTCGTCGAATCTCCTATTGGGGAGGAGTTCAGGTAATTCCATCCCTTTGATCTGAAGCCGAATGAAATGTAATGGATTGAAAGAGAATCCCAATACCCGTTGACAATGGTTTGTGTTTTGGTAGGGGGTGAGACCACACCATGAATGGCTGCCTACGTACTCCTATTGAAGAGGAGATCAGGTTTGCGTAGTTTGAACCTAGTGTAAGAGGTTCAACGCTGTATATGGCTGACATGGTGTAGGAATGTTTTTGGTTTTTTGTTTTTGTAAGGAGAAGGGGGTAGAAATGTTTTTGTTGTTTTTGTTTTATTGCGACCGGGCCATATGAAATGGTTGCCTACGTAATCCTATTGAAGAAGAGATCAAGTCGACATAGTTCGCCCCTCAGGGCGAGAAGAAAAGCGTAATCCCATGTGCAGGTCAGAGTGCGGGGAGGAGAAAGTTTAATCCTAGGTTGAGGATAAACTGCAGGTGAAAAGTTTGATCCTAGGAATGGGTAGCCAAACTGCAAACGGAAGAGGTTCAATCCGTGGTGGGATGACCTGAATTGTATGAGTGCAAAGGAGAAAGCTAGGCTGCTGGCTTGAAGAGTATGTTTCCCTACGGGGAAAAGTGTAGATAAGTTGTATGTGGTAAAGGGTTAAAGAACCGGAATGACTGGTGACCTGATGATGATGCACCAGGCTGTTTGCTGGTTACTTCAGACATAATACCGTTTCACGGCGTCCGAGTTGATGAGTTATGGAAATTCATCGCCGTCCATTTCTTGCAATCTGAGAGCGCCTCCTGTCAATACTTCTTTGACAATAAACGGGCCTTCCCAGTTAGGAGCGAATTTTCCTTTAGCCTGATCTTGGTTGTCAAGAATCTTCTTCAGAACCAAGTCATGTTGTTTAAACTACCGTAGCCTGACTTTTTTGTTGTATGATCTGGCGACCCTTTGTTGATATAGCTGACCATGGAAGATAGCCGCGGTTCTTCTTTCGTCTATCAGAGACAATTGATGATACCTGTCTTGTACCCATTGGTCTTCATTCAGCTGAGCGTCGATCAACACTCTAAGAGATTCCATCTTAACTTCTATGGGGAGCACTGCTTCCATCCCATAGGTTAAAGCGTAGGGGGTTGCCCCAGTTGAAGTACGCATTGTGGTTCTGTAGGCTAACAGAGTCAGAGGCAATAGGTCAGGCCAAACTTTGTGGTTGGCGGACATCTTTTGCATAATCTTCGTGATATTTTTGTTAGCCGCTTCAGCAGCACCATTCATCTTCGGACGATAGATGATAGAGTTAAGATGTTTGATGTGGAATTTAATGCATAATTCCTCCATCATTTTGTTGTTGAGGTTTTTGGCATTGTCTGACACAATCACCTCTGGTTTTCCATATCGATAAACGACATTGTTTCTGATGAAAGCAATGATGACTTCTTTAGTGACCCTGGGGAAGGAGGCTTCTTCCACCCACTTGGTGAAGTAGTCTATCATGGTGAAGATAAATCGGTGACCATTACTGGCTTTAGGCTCGATGGGCCCGATAACATCCATTCCCCACATTGAGAAGGGCCAAGGTGAACTCATATTGTGGAGTTCCCGTGGAGGGGCATGTATAGCATTCCCATGAATCTGGCACTGATAGCATCTTTTGACATGGTCGTTGCAATCATCTTTGAGAGACAGCCAATAATGTCCCGTCTGGAGGACTTTCTTGACAAGGAGGGAGCCACTCATGTGGGGGCCACAGACTCCACCATTGTGAGACCCCAGATTTTCTTAAATAAAGATTAAATTTTCTCAAAATATATTTTTGAATATTATGGTGTGGATTTGATATAATGTTATAGTTGTGGGTAATATTTACAAATTTTGCAAAGTACGCAAGTTGTTATATAATATTCGATTGGTGGGGAATATTCGTTTTAACGGGGAATATTAAATGTATAACCAAGACAATCATTGGTGGACCCCATTAACGGAATTATTGTCGAATTGAGAAAACGACAAAAATACTTTATGAAAATAATAACTACGTAAGTTTTACTGTTAATCTGTTGAAACACCTTGGTGTTAAAAGTAAAGTAAAATGTCTGGCGTGGTTGCATAGTAGCACACGGTATTGATTATTGATGCTTACGTGAGAAGTCACTCAGTTATACTCAATTATTGCTACAGTAATTGTTGCATCATATCTATCATATTATTGATTCAATTATTGTCACAGTATCATCTGCATAAAATGTTTTTTTATTAAATCAATACTTGAGACGACAAAGTTATTCATATTATAAATTGCAATATTTACAATGTCTATAAGTTCTGTCAAGGAGAGGTTTGGTCACCTAATTGCGCGCCAATAGGGAGAAATCCTTGTTGGAAAGCCCCCTCTTTCCTAGGAACGACCTGGTTGATAATATATTGTGAGTTATAATATTAATAATGAATGTTGTTCGGAGTTGAATTTGGAGACGCGAACGTGATATTTGAGTCCAGAACGACGAAATTAATAAAAATAGTCTATAAACACAATTTTTCGGGATTCACTATTTGGTCAAAAAGTCAACAGTTGACTTTTTTAGGAAAAGTCAAACTTCGAAATTTCAAAATTTATATTTTTGATAAAAATAGTTTCATTATGTTGGAATTGTTTGTGTTAGTGAAAATTGACATTTATTCTGATGATAATTGATGTCTAGGGGTTATATTGATAAATCGGATAATTTATCGGATAAATGAGCAATTAATTGCTACTAATTCACATGCTTACATAACTATTTGTTCACATATGTGTACTATTGAATCAAATTATTTACTATTAGGGGAGTTGGTGCAATATTGATAATACTTGCATGACTAAATTAAAAATGGAGGTATAGATTGAGGTACTTATCTTTGAAATTAGTATTTTCACATGATTATACTATTGATTCACATGATTGAACTATTGATTCACATTATTTACTATCAGGGGAGTTGGTGCAAGATTGATAATACTTGCAGGACTAAATTGTAAATGAAAGAAAAGTTGGAGGTATTGTACTATAATTTTTGAGCCCCAAAACGTGCAATTATCGAAACTATATTTTCCTATAAATAGAAGCTCATTCTTCCTTCATTTCTCACTAATTCACAAAAACTTTAGAGCGATTATTATAGAGAGAAATTATAGAGAGAAACAAAGAAGAGAAATCTGCTACCTCACTATTCCAGTATCCAGTTTTTTCCATGGTAGGGAATATTATTTGTTGTACTGGTAGGGAGTATTATTTCTTTCTTATCTATGAAGAGAACTTCTGTTATTCCATTCTTTATTATTCTATTGGAATAACCTGTATACGCAAGCTACTCTATACTTGGTGAAATTCTTCTGTTGTTCCATTCTTTATCATTCTGTTGGAACATCCTGTCTGCATGCGTTCTCACGCTTACCGTGTCCGTCTTTATTATTACTGTTGGAATATCTTGTGCACATGCATTTTACTGGACTGATTCCGTCTTTATTCTTTTGTTGGAATATCACATGCATGCGTTCTACATGGGACTGATTCCGTCTTTATTATTACATTGGAATATCCTATCTCATGACGTTTCACGCCAACTGATTCCGCCTTTATTATTCTCATTAGAATATCCTGCATGCATTTTACGGGACTGATTCCGTTATTTATTATTTTGTTGGAATAACTTTGCATGTCCGGCCTATCGCATGCACTGTGATTTCTTTTGTTATTTCATTCCTTATTATACTCAAATTGGTTAAAGTTTTTGACTTCTATACTCCATGAAATTAGTGGAATATCCTTGATATTTGCGCTTCATCCAGTATCTTTTCATGGAAATATTCTTCTGAGCATTCTTGAATTTTACTCTACAAAGCAGTATCATGTTGACAATTTGGACGTTATTAGTTCCTGGATAAAATAATTCTTGAACTTGTTTTATTGAATTCTTATATCATTGTCATCATCCTCATGTTTATATTTTGTTGAAAGTCATTTGTGGCCTATAGTGCATAGATGGACTTGGTATGATTATGACTAGGGATTATTCAGTGTAATCATTACCGTAATGTTACAAATGATGTGGTAAAAGTCTTCATTGGCCCGTAGTGCATTGATGGACAGTTGTTGGCATGATCATGACCATTATTGAATACACAAATATTCTTGGCCCGAAGTGCATGGATAATTGTGGTCGTGATACTAAATAATATCCTCGGTAAGTGAGTGTGGGGTGATTCAATGATGTGGATTATTTATTAAGTCGAGTCCCAATGATAAAAGTGATGAAAAATCTTCTAAATCATAAAAGATAGTAGATTTTATTCTCTACTTGACTCTTTTAATGGATTGCTTGTTCAAGCTGCTTAAACTTGATGGTTGTTATATTGTATCGGTTTAACACTTTGTTGAAGGCTAACGATAATATATTTTGCATTATCTTAGTCATAATATTTCCTCTTGGGCTAGTTGAGCTCACCCTTTTACTTTTATTGTTCTCTTGAAAATGAGAACGTGGCGAGGACTAGTCGGGGAGCGGAGTGACGGACGAGATGATAGCATTAGTAGTCCTCACTATTACTGTGAAATAGTGTAATAATAATAATTGTAATAAGGACTCCTTTTGAGTTTGTATAATCTCTAGTAGACAATATTTGTATTCAAACTCACAGTTTATGTTTTGTCATATTGTACATGACAGCTGTATTATTAAGTTGTATTTGAATTTATGTTCCATGTAAGTGGCGACCCAAGATGGGTGACGTATACCTAATTTTGAGGGCGTCACAGTTGGTATCAAAGCTTAGGGATATGATCCCTGGCTAAGATGTGAGACTAGAACTAGGAGGGGAGAGACGGGGAATTCCTTCGCTAGTATGACCTACCTAAGTTTATTTGGTATTTAATTGGTCAGTTAGAGTGTAGGGATAATATGTTTCATGTCAATTAACCCTTGTTTTGTGGCAGTGTTTGAAAATGGCATCCGAGAATGTTGAGAATAGCAATGGAGCACAGGAGACCGTTGAGTCTCCACAAATCAATAATCAGGACAATGTGCAATAGGATGGCAATAATCCTCCTGTAAACAACAACACTGATCAATTGACGAACGACGGTACGTTTAAGAGCTTTTTAGAATTCATGCAACATCAGGCGAAGACAGCTCCTTTTCATAATGCGGGAGGAAACAATGGCAACCCACGGTTGGTCACCGCTAAGCAATTCAAGGAGCTGGGACCACCGGAGTTTTTTGAAAGTCGAAACCACTTAAGCGCGAGACGTGGTTAAAGCGGATCACCAAGATATTTGATGTCTTGGGATGCTCAGGAGCAAAAGGTTCCTTTTGCCACCTTTATGTTATGCGCCAAGAGGCGATCACCGGTGGGAATCTATAAAACGTATTCCAACTGGCCGCTCAAGATGTCTTGGGAGAAGTTCCAAGAGTCATTCAACTACAATTACTTTTTCAAAAGTATTATTCACATGAAGGAGGTGGATTTTATCAAGTTAGAACAAAATAATATGGCCGTGTATAATACGAGGCTAAATTTGCGGAGTTATCCGGTTTGCATCCCATTTGGTCGATAATGAGGAGCGAATGACGCGAATGTTTTAAGAGGTTTGAAGCGGAGATACGCCAATATCTTATTTCTCATAAACCGTGTTTGTATTCGATGTTTGTAAATAGGGCTCGATTAGTGGAGCGCAATAACGAGTCAACATAACCAAAAGAGAGCGGTAAAAGCAAAATTATAATACTGGTGATAATAACATCAAAGCGGTGACAATAAGCATAGAGGGAATCAACATGCCAGAAATGGTAACCACTTCGGTGGTAATCATGGTCAAAACAATAAGAATGGACATTTTAAGAATATGAGATTCAACAATGATGGAAACTCGTCAGCACCAGCACCCGTTGTTAAGGAAGGAGAATGACCACCTATCATATGCTTCAAATACGGAGGGGAGGGACACATCGGTCAAAGCTATGCGCGATTCATTCCAAAAGCATGTTATAATTATGGAAGAGAAGGTCAGTTAGCCTGATTTTGTCGTTCACCAAAGACAAGTTCAGCTAGGATGGAGGCACCAAAGGCCGTCCCAGAAAAGTCAAAGCCGGTAGTTTAAGAGAGAACGTTTTTTTTCGTGACAAGGAACCTGAATAAAATTATCACGGGTATGTTAGTCATAAACTCTTGTGAAGTCTATACCGTATTAGATACCGGTTCTAATCACTCTTTTATTTCACCTAGTTGTGTTCAATGTTTGAATTTAACTCCGGAGAAGTTAGATTTTGATTTATCTGTTGAAACTCAGTTGGGAGAAACCTTCATTACCTCCATTATTTATAAATCTTGTTCAAATCAACACTTTCACGTTACCTATCGATCGTATCTCTTTGAAAATACTTGTCTTTGATGTGATTTTAGGAATCGATTGGTTAACTATTCATCATGCTTTTCGTCAGGTTATTAGCTTTCATATTCCTAACCAACATGTTATGCGAATTCAAGCAACCAAATCACTAAAGTCAATCATGGTCATATCAAGCCATAAGTAAAGAGCCCCGGTCCTTTCGTTGTTAACTTCCTTGTGTGGAATGCAACGAAGCCAGACTTTCTGTAGGCAACGCTGTGAATGATGATGGCAAGTTAATAGGTATCAATGTGACGTGTTACCCAAGTCTTGGATGAGAGTCACAGTTTTGAATGATATTTCTATTGTTAATAAATTTCCTTACTTATTCTTGAAGACTTCTTAGCCTACCCCTAGAGCGTGAAATCGAATTTTGTATTAACCCCAATACAAAACCCATTTCTAAAACCCTCAAATATTTCTTCAACTAAAATGACTGTAACATGCGCTAAAGACGTTTGCTCGAGCTGTTGAAGATTACGATCGTACCATTCAATACCATCGTGGGAAAACAAACGTGGTAGCTGACGCGTTGAGTAGAAGATCGTATCGCGTTCTGAGTCGCGATTTGTTAACACAAAGACCCATTTCGTACGACTTACAAATGATGAAGATAGAGTTAAAGACTCTAGGAACCCACGTGAAGATAACGAATATAGGAGTAGAATTAATCGACTTTAATCGATAAAGTTAAAGCCGCTCAAGCTACACTCCCGAAGCTGATGAATGTGAAGAATTGAGAAGGTTCAAGAGGGCGTTATTCTAGAAGCAAGAATCGACGAAGAGAAGAAATCTCAACCCTCAATTTAATTGGCCCATTTGAAATCCTCAATAAAGTAGGAACTGTGGCTTATAGACTCGTTTTACCGCCAAGTATGTCGCGTGTTCATAACGTTTTTAACGTATCGACGTTACGTCAATATGGGGATGACCCGAACCACATTATTAATTTAGAATCGGACGAGATAGCGGATGATTTAACGTATGAGGAGATACGTGTTAAAATCTTGGATAAGAAGGATTATATTTGACACTCAAAGGTTATACCTCAAGGGTTAGAATTTTTAGTGAGGTCAAGGTATCCTCACATGTTCGGCATACCAGGTACGTACGTAAATTTTGAGGGCAAAATTTCATAAGGAGGGGAGATTGTGAGACCCCAGATTTTTTAAAATAAAGATTAAATTTTCTCGAAATATATTTTTGAATATTATGGTGTGGATTTGATATAATGTTATAGTTGTGGGTAATATTTACAAATTTTGCAAAGTACACAAGTTGTTATATAATATTCGATTGGTCGGGAAATATTCGTTTTAATAGAGAATATTCGTACAACAGCATAATCATTGGTGGACCCCCAAAACAGAATTATTGTCGAATTGAGAAAACGACAAAAATACTTTATGAAAATAACGGCGAAAGTTTTACCGTTAACTGTTGAAACACCTGGTGTTAAAAAGTAAAGTAATACGCGTGGTTACATAGTAGCACACGGTATTGATTATTGATGCTTACGTGAGAATTCACTCAGTTATACTCAATTATTGCTACAGTAATTGCTGCATCATATCTATCATATTATTGATTCAATTATTGTCACAGTATCATCTGCATAAAATGTTTTTTTATTAAATCAATACTTGAGACGACAAAGTTATTCATATTATAAATTGCAATATTTACAATGTCTATAAGTTCTGTCAAGGAGAGGTTTGGTCACCTAATTGCGCGCCAATAGGGAGAAATCCTTGTTGGAAAGCCCCCTCTTTCCTAGGAACGACTTGGTTGATAATATATTGTGAGTTATAATATTAATAATGAATGTTGTTCGGAGTTGAATTTGGAGACGCGAACGTGATATTTGAGTCCAGAACAACGAAATTAATAAAAATAGTCTATAAACACAATTTTTCGGGATTCACTATTTGGTCAAAAAGTCAACAGTTGACTTTTTTAGGAAAAGTCAAACTTCAAAATTTCAAAATTTATATTTTTGATAAAAATAGTTTCATTATGTTGGAATTGTTTGTGTTAGTGAAAATTGACATTTATTCCGATGATAATTGATGTCTAGGGGTTATATTGATAAATCGGATAAT
The DNA here is from genome assembly GCA_020205605.1 of Panax ginseng. Classification (NCBI taxonomy): domain Eukaryota; kingdom Viridiplantae; phylum Streptophyta; class Magnoliopsida; order Apiales; family Araliaceae; genus Panax; species Panax ginseng. Next base: position 55,573,529 of record CM035142.1, read on the forward strand.
TTATCGGATAAATGAGCAATTAATTTCTACTAATTCACATGCTTACATAACTATTTGTTCACATATGTGTACTATTGAATCACATTATTTACTATTAGGGGAGTTGGTGCAATATTGATAATACTTGCATGACTAAATTAAAAATGCAGGTATAGATTGAGGTACTATACTGAAATTCGTATTTTTCACATGATTATACTATTGATTCACGTGATTATACTATTGATTCACATGATTGAACTATTGATTACACTGTTGATTCCTACTGGGCTAGTTGAGCTTACCCTTTTACTTTTATTGTTCTCTTCAGGAAATGAGAACGTAGCAGGGACTAGTCGGGGAACGGAGTGATGGACCAGATGATAGCATTAGTAGTCCTCACTATTCCGTGAAATAGTGTAATAATAATTGTAATAAGGACTCCTTTTGAGTTTGTATAATCTCTAGTAGACAATATTTGTATTCAAACTCACAGTTTATGTTTTGTCATATTGTACACGACAGCTGTATTATTAAGTTGTATTTGAATTTATGTACCATGTAAGTGGCGACCCAAGATGGGTGACGTATACCTAATTTTGGGGGCATCACAACCATGGATTTCATCCATAAGCCTTTGGGCTTGATCTTTGTCTAGACACCTGAGGAGACCTAGTCCTACATCTCTTTTGTAGAGCGCATCTCCACTCAGGTAGAACTTCATAGCAAGTCGATGAATCCGCCTTTTCTCAGTCAGGCTCGCCTCAGCGGGTGTAGATCCATCTCGCAGATATTCCTTGATATGATGATACCAAGGAGGTTGGATGGGAGGTAGCTCATCCGATACTTCTCCAACGTAATTTCCATAGGCTGGGGCCTTGTTCAGGGAAATTGTGATGCTTGGCAAGTGTTCCTTGTCTGATATGCGAATCAAGGAGGCCAAAGTTTCTAACGCATCCACGAAATCATTCCTATTACGAGGAACATGTATAAAGGAGATTTCTTCAAACTCCAAAGCCATCTTCAAAACCTGCCGATGGTAAGGCAATAAATGTAGTTCTTTGGTTTGATAGATTCTGGTGGATTGTCTTATTATCAACTCCGAATCTCCAAGGACAGTTACTCGCCTGATGCCCATTGAACGAGAAAGTTTTAGCCCCATGAGACAACCTTCATACTCAGCCGTATTGTTGGTGCTGACAAACTGTAATTTGACGGCGACGGGATACTGCTCCCCCGTATCAGATATTAGAACTGCTCCAGCTCCAGAACCTTCCATATTAACAGCTCCATCAAAATAAATCTTCCATGATTGGCGCATATCGCGACCGATGGTGTTCTTTGCCATCATCATTACTCCTTCATCGGGGAAATATGTCTCCAAGGGTTTGAAATCCCCTGAAGGTGCGGCGGCCAGTTGTTCCGCGATTCCTTGACCTTTGATGGACTTTTGAGTCACATATACGATGTCAAATTGTTGTAGGATCAACTACCATCTGGAAAGTCAACAATTTTACATGGGTTTGTTGAACACGTACTTGAGAGGATCCACGTAGGATATGAGATGGGTTGTGTGACCATGGAGGTAATGATGTAACCTCATGGAAGCCCATGCTAAAGCACAACACGTCTTTTCAATCAGAGTGTACTTGTGTTCATTGCTGCTGAACCTTTTGCTGAGGTAATAGATAGCTTGATCTTGGCCTCTATCGTCTTTCTGTCCCAGCATGCATCCCATGGCATTGTCACTTCTGACGCATGTACACATGAACAGGGAACATCATCCTAGGTGGCACCAACACGGAGCTTTGACTAGTCATTTGCTTTCTTGATTGTAAGGAAGGCATTCGGCACTCATCATTCCATTTCATGGAGGAGTTCTTCCTTAATAGCTTGAAAATTGGTTCACAGGTTGCTGTGAGTTGGGAGATAAACCTGCTAATGAAGTTGATTCTTCCCAAAAATCCATGTATTTCCTTCTCTGTCTGAGGAATGGGCATTTCGGTGATGGCTTGGATCTTGGCAGGATCCAGCTCTATCCCTTTATGGCTGACTAGAAATCCTAGCAACTTGCCTAATTTGACGCCAAAGGCGCACTTAGCTGGATTCAACTTCAAGTTGTACTTACGCAACCTATTGAACAACTTTCTGAGATGGTCTAGATGGCCATCCTCCTTTCGGGACTTGACAATGATGTCATCCACATAGATCTCAATCTCTTTATGCATTAAGTCGTGGAAAAGAGCCATCATAGCTCGTTGATAGGTAGCTCCGGCATTGATGAGGCCGAATGACAACCGTCTATAGCAAAAAGTTCCCCAAGGAGTGATGAAAGAAGTCTTCTCACGATCTTCCTTGGCAACCATGATCTGATGGTACCCCGCAAAGCAATCAACGAAGGAGTACATGTCGTACTGCGCAGTATTGTCAATGAGAATGTGGATAAATGGCACGGGAAAGCTATCTTTTCAGCAAGCTTTATTCAAGTCCCGGTAATCCACGCAAACTCGCACCTTCCCTCCAGGTTTAGGTACAGGCACGATGTTGGATATCCACTCAGGATATGTAGACACCATGATGATGCCGACTTGAAATTGTTTCACAATTTCTTCTTTCACCTTTAAACTCCACTCGGGTTTCAATTGCACGAGCTTACATTGACCGTTTAAATCCCTCTTTAATGGGAAGGCGATGAAGGACGATGTTAGTGGATAAACCCACCATGTCTTCATGAGACCATGCAAACACATCCTGGAATTGGGTTAATAGAGTAACCATGTCATTCCGTTGGTTTGGGGTAAGGTCTGAACCAATCTGGATTAACTTAGGGCTTTCTAAAGTTCCGAGATTGAAAGAAGTGGTTTGATCAAGGTTGGGTTTGGGTTTGTCTTTGACCCATTCTTGAATTTGTAGAGGCACCTTAATGTCATCCTGGAGATCCATCAAGGCTGAATTCATCTCTACATCAAAGGTACAATCCTTGTGTAGGAGAGGCATCGTATCCGCAAGTACAGGCACATCTAAATTCAGAGTCCTAAAACAAAATATGCTTTCACTTAGTATATATGAAATGTGTTGATCATACACAGTGTTAGCATATACTAGCAAAATAAACTGCTAATACTATATAGAAAAGTAAGCAATTATTATATCTATAGGGCAGAAAGAGTTTCTGCCAGCTCTACCCTCGCCGACCAAAGCAAGGAATGTTGTCCCAATTGTCAAGGGTAAAATTCGGGTGGACCGCAGTGATGGAGGTATTGTCATCATCCTCCTTGTCCCAAATGATGGCCATTACATCAGGGCAATCATCGTCTGGGGTGTATCTATTAGTATGTTCATCATGGACGATGATGCGTATACCGGACATCATCTGTATGACATCTTCCTTGATTCTTCGTTCCTCTTCTTGCACTGCGGGATTTGGAACAAAGATTTCATTCTCCTTCACCGGTACCGGCTTTGGAAATAACATAGCCATTACATTGGCTGGCACCTTTATTGGAGGTTGTGCGGACTCAGAGTTTGAAGGCGAAGCCAAACGCCACATGGTTGAAGCTGAAGGAATCTGCTGATGCTTATAAGGGAAACATCTTCCTCTTTCTTTTTATGGACCCTCTGGGGGTTGTTCCCATAATTTCCAGATTGGATGTGATCAGCAACAACTTTGAGTGCGGCTAGGTCTTGAATCTTTCCTGATTTCAACCCCATTTCAGCCATCTCCCCATGTTTAACCATTTCAGAAAAGCGATTTTTCGATCTTTAAAACTCTCTCGTAGAAGGGAGCTTCTTGTATGTCTATGAATGTCATGACCATTTCGATTACATCATGGCAGGAGGACTAACTCAAGCGACCATACGCCTCCACCTCCGGGCATACTCTCTGAAAGACTCATTAGACTATTTTTGATCTTGGTAATTTGATATCGATGGGGAGCCATCTAAGTTTGAAAAGCTGTATTGAGTAAGGAAGGCATGTGCTAGCTCTTCTTCCAAATTGTGAATTTTGGAGTTGTCTAATCTTGTGTACCACTTAACAGGCTTCTCCAGCTAGACTCTTTTGGAACAATTTCATTACGAGTTTTCATCCTCTCAGATAGATCCCAGCCTCTAATAAAGACTTTTAAATGTGTATAAGGATCCCCTAACCTGTCATATTTTTTAAAGTCAGGAGTTTTAAATTTTTCTAGATAGTGAACACCAAGAAAAATACATAGATCATCATATGAAAGACTCCCGTGTGTTCCAATTCCTTTGATAGCGCGAAGGGTCTCTTCCATTTGGAGGACTTTCTTTTTGATGTCACCATTGTCTGGATCTCTAGTGGGATGGGCAGCATCATGAGTTTTGTTGGTCGTATCCAACTGTGGTTCCGATATGGTAATGACCGGGTTTGCCCCTTGTGTGGAGGGCTTAGTATGTACGGGTATTTTCTGATCCTAGGTAGACTGGTGTAATTCTTTTAATAGAACAACCACATCTGTAATCTGTTTATTTAATCCGTCGAATTCTTTGTGAGAAACTGGATTAATTTCAGTCTGGTCGGATGACAAAATGATTGACTATAGGCCTATTTCCTTTTTGGACTTTGACCGGGTAGTAGGTCCGATTGATTCCCTGCGAAAGACTGGCATAGTTTAGGCCTTAGGGAAGGTATATAATAACATGCTATGTGATGTGTCCATTTTAGGAATTTTATCCTGCAAAACGGGTGTCAGCTGTTTGTAGAATGTATGTGGACACATTGCTTCATATTTCTCATTACATGGAGATAGATATGGAATGAAATTACAAGTAATTGTGTTTACACACAATTGAAATGAGAGCATGAAGAGACTTTCCTCCATTTTGGGTTTATCAGAGGCTGACCTATCTTAGGTTACTCTCGCGGCTTTTTGGCATGAAGGTTCCCAAATTATCGCAATCTACTAGACGGGAAGTTAATCATGTCTTTCAACTGGAGCGAATTTGGGTGGTGCCTTTCCTGAGCCTCGGAGAATTAGTCTTCTCACGAGTCCAGTAATCAAACACCGATGGGATAGCCTCCTGGTGGAGGGACCACACAACATACATTCAAATACATCGCGTCTCACCGTATGAAATGATGACATGTGCGAAACACTAATATCATAAGCGCTTTATAGTCAGTGAAGCACTAACATCACATCTGAGATATGATCTAAGCACTAAGCTCAAACAAGACATGCATTCGTACACATTCATCAAATGTAAATGCAACATCCACACACAAGTAGATAACAGTTTTGAAAAGATTGCAATAGTGGCTTAAGTCCTCTTACTGGAGTACCCAACGGAGTCGCCACCTATCGACGTCGGTATTTTTGGGTGTCCCTTTCCGTTACTTGTTCTTTGGTGTTCTCTTTTTAGGTGAGATTTGTTTGGAAAAACAAGTGAAAAAGGTCCAACATGTATAATGTCGATGATGGGACTGTTAAGAGTCGCCAGTTGGTTTTTTAAATGGTTGTACCAACACAACCGAGAAAAAGGTTTGCACATTAACCCAGTGATGTGACACTCGATATACTGCCTCACAAAAAGCGAGATTCGTTTAGGGTCCGGGGACTTGGTTATGCGGGGGGAAGGTGTTAGGCACCCCCCGACATTCGAGTTACCACGGTGACCGCCTCTTTTCAAGAAACTATTATCTAAGTGTGTGTGTGCGTGTGTGGGTCAATGTGCTATTTATATGAAAGTTGTGCGAGGCCTCGTTTGAACCTATATACACAAGATTTGAATTTATGTAAAAATTCAGTTTTTTGCAAGATATGGCAGTGATGTTTTATAAAAAGAGGTTTTTCAAACCCTGATGCTCAAGAGGAATTGAGACCTTTTACACTCCCATTTTTATTAAGCGAATAAACGCACCAGACCAAAGTCTAGGCTCATCGAACAAAGTCCGACACACAATTGATATATATAAGTATATATATATATATATATAGAAAAGCAGTAAACGCTCCTGACCGAAGTCTAGGCTCAATCGAGGCATAGCTCGATAGTGTTAGTCAAAATGTATATATATATATATATATATATATATATATATATATACAGACTGAAATGAAACCACGGACCGAAGTCCGGGCAAAAGAAAGCAACACGACTCTCAACGTGTAGAAGGGTGTGTGCAAAGATGAAGAGAAAGACTCTAAAGTGTGTTAGAAGGCTTACAGCTGACTGATAAAAAAAGCTTCTATATCTTTAGAGTGGGTAAACACTGGCCTTTTGTGGGTACAAAAGAGGCTATATATGAGCAAATACATTGTATGGCGAGTGCAGAGAAAATTGTGCAGGGTTTCCCCGTCTTTTTTCTCTTAAAAATCAACACCCTAAGCCCTTTATTTATAGGCAATATGAGCCGCAGGTGTACCAGAGGCGGGTCGGGTCGGCTTTGGTTTGTTTGCCTGGTCGTCTCAAGCACGTGCACTCGAAATCGTAATGTCCACTCAAATTTTGAGAAGTACAATCCGGGCATCCGTTTTGAGGTATTCAGGACCTATTTTGGACCGCCGTTGTCGAGAGTTATACGATGGCATGGGATTCGAGTTTGTACAAAGTCTTTGAAGATGGGACGATGCCCTCCGGTCTTCAAGCTTCAACTTTCATCCGCTACCCCGCATTTATAGTCACCGGGATTGGTTAGCCTTGTGGGACATTGTTGCGAGAGAGACGGACGTGGCATCGTGTTGGACGAGATGACGATGTTGCCCCTCACCGGTGCTATCGCCGAATTGGGCCGATAAAGCAGGCGTTGCTCAGACTTCGCTGAGATTGGACTGCTTCATTTGTTGAAGGTCCTCATTGTCATCTTTGAGGTGTGCCTGTCTTCCCGATGTTATTGCCGGGTTGGCACAGTGTATCTCGTTGTGAGTGCCGAGATTGAAGGTGATGGCATTTGAAACAAGCATTTCCGGGGTTATCTCCAAAACTGCATTCCTTGGGGTTATCACCAAGGTTGGTGGCTATTCCCATGGTTGGGACTGAGACTGGATACCTCGGGGTCATCTCCGAGATTAATCGATCTTCTCCGGTGTGTGTCCGGTAATATATCTGCAGCCTCGGGGTTACATCCGAGGTTGAAATCGTTACTCCCAGATTGTGATCCGGGGTTGACGTTGCACTTCCGGTAGTATCTGATATGGATTTGGATTGTCTTTCAGGGTTCTCTCTTAAAAGACGAATTTGTCCTCCTGCAATGTTAGTAACAGTAGTACCGATAATTTCGAGTGTCTATAGTCTACCGCTACAAGTTATGGCGGTAGTTTAGTTAACTAATAAATTAGAATTACTCAGTGGTACCTTAATGGCCCAATTATCCATAGGTCTTAGGTTCGAAATCTAGTTGTGATATTTGAATATATATATATATATATATATATATATATATATATATATATATATTTTGTAAAATTGGTATGGTGTTGAATCAAAGTTTACACTATAGAGTTATAACAAATATTTCGATGGATCAATCCTTGGTGCGTTAAAAAGATTTTTTTTTTTAAACGAATATTTTTTTAAAAATAAAAACTTGAACGACTGTCGTTGGGAGTAAAGGCTCTCACATCTAATTTGGGAAAAACTACTGAACGCCAATTGAAATGGCGTTGAATTTTTGGATCTTTTTTTGGATAAAAATCAGAAAGGCAACCAACGCCACTTAAAAAATATTTTTTTAAAAAATTAATCTAAAAAAAATTTAATCTTAATTTTTTTAAAAATGATTTTATTTTTTTAAAGAAATTTGAAAAAATTAAAATGTGATCCAATGCCAAACTAACCAGCATTGTAACTTTTTTTAAAAAATTTATAAAGCAAATTTGTAAAAAAGAAGAGTAAGATGTAACATCACTTTTGTTAAGTTTGTAATATTCATGAACGCAATCAGATTACACAAAATAAGCGGAAGCATGAAAAATTAGAGTTTAAAATTTTTACAAACCATATACCCGGATCATCCTTTATGCACAATTATTAATTAAACGAAAAGATAAAGAATAAGAATCATACCCTTGAATATTCGAACTTCCTCATGTACAAGTTCTCCTCCAATCCTTTTCGCATTCAACTTGAATCCACCGGGTTTGGTTCTTTCCTTTGATCAACGTTAGCCACCCAAGTGTTTGACCTCTAGAGGTGATCCACCAAGGAAGAAGAAAGATTCAAGAAGAAGGGTGATTGGCTAAACCCTAGTTTTTCTATCTCTCATAGAAAAGGAGCATATTCTCCAACTATTGGAATTACGTATTCACGTGTTGTGAAAGTGTCAACCACCTCACCCATAATAAGACTCCTCTTATTTATAGATGTGGGCAACCCTCCTTAACAATTAAGAAATTTGGTTTTATTTTAATTAATTAAATTTCTTTAATTAATTAGACTCCCAATCTTATTAGGAATAATTAATTAAACTCTTTTAATTAATTAGCCTCCTAATCTTATTAGGATATTTGAGAGTACTTTTATTAATTAATTCCCAAACTCCTTTAGGAATTAAATAATAATAATAGTAATAATAATAATAAGGCTCCTCTTATTAATTTATATTTAATATTTCCATAATATTAAATAATAAATATTAAGCTATTTAATTTATTCTATCACCATAGATTAAATTAAATATACTTAACTTATTATTACGATTATGCCGCCACTTCTTAAATAATTATTCTTCCTTTTATGGTGTGACCCTTTAGGTTCTCCATATTAAACCGGTTGTGAATAAATTAATTAGAACAATTCTAATCTTATTTAAATAAATAATATTTATTCTACAATAGGGATAAGCCTCCCTAGCGATCAACGACTTTTCAAATAATATAAATTTCAACATTAATCACAAAAGAACCTTTGAGTAAATAGTTACCGTACAATTCAATCCTTCTATCATACAATGTCCCAATTAAATATAAGATATGGAATTACTGTCAAGTCTTATTTTATTTAATTATATGTATTTCGACTCTTAAATGCACAACTCTAAATAATGCAAATTAGAAACTCCTTTCTAATTTCATTCACTTTGCTAAGGACTCTTGGGTTGTCATTTATCTAATTACACAGACATTTCTCTTCTTTTACTAGAAGTGGTAGATTTTTTATTGATCATACATTATCTCCATGTACAACTTATTATACCCAAGCATACCCTTTGATATACCCTAAGGGTCTTAAGGAATAAGTCAAATTATAACTCATCATACACAAGATACTATGATGATCTCAAGTCCAAGGATCACTTGTACTACTATCACTACATGAATTCCTATTGACAAAAAAGTAAAACTCCATTAGGTATTCCTTAGCGAGCCATGTTAAGTAAACTTATTCTCTAATAAGCACCTAGATACTTGCTTTAGTGTCTCTACACAAATGATCATGAGATCAGTCATCCTCATCCAATGAGCAAGCAACGTATGTACCAATCTATCTGGATTCACCAATCCCCAATTTAGTAATCCAACAATTGGGAACTATTTTAGTTTTAAGCTTTCTAAGAATTTAGATCTCATTAGAATGATCATCATAATTATTCTAAAAGCATTGTTTAAAACTATAGGTTTATAACATATTATAAAACAGCATCATGTAGATAATTAAAAGCCTTTAATAAATTAATACTTTTTATTAATAAATGAATAAGATTGTTACAAAGTATATGCTTTATCATCAAACATGATTGGCTTGTGTGCATAATACTTTCAATCTCCCACTTGCACTAAAGCCAATTGTCGTGGTATCTCATACTCTTCTTCTCTAAGTGACGATTATCTTGCTGTTGAATAAGCTTCAGTAAATGGATATGTAATGTTGTTCGTGAGAGTCCACTATCTCTATAGTGAGTTCCCATCTTTCAATGATTCCTTAATCAAATAAAAGTGCCACAACACATGTTTAGATCCAAGATGAGACTTAGGAACTATTCCTAGTTCTGTAATGAACTTATCATCCAAACAATCAACTTGCAGCTTCATTTACAGCTATATACTTTGTCTTTATCACTAAACCAAAGAACTCTTTCTTTGTTTGGAACCTTTCCAATTCACTGCACCACCGTTCAAGTTAACGCTTTACCTTAAAGTGGATTTTATATCGTCTTGGTCTGTTTGAAAAAACTTGAGTCTGTTATGCCCTCTAGTTTTATTTAGACCCACCATGAATTTTAATCACATCCTTAGTGCCGGTTAAGTACTTTAAGATGTTTTTCACTGTCTTATAGTGATCTTCTCCGAATATGGTACGATCAACATCAGTCTCTAGATATTTCATTGTATACATGATTGTCACTCATGTGATCTCTCTTTTCAGGAGACTATGGGGACTATTAAGAGAGATACACTCCACGGCTCATCAACATGAGACATCTCTTGGAGTTTACCATGCTAAACGACTTTAGCATCAAATGAATATATGTTCCTTGGGTTAAGTCGAGCATCCTTTTAAATCTATCTAAATAGATTTTTATCCCCAATTATGATACTCTACCCAAATCATTCATGGAGGAATGTTTAGACAACTTTATCTTTACTGATTGTAGCATTAGTATGTCATTCCTTATCCATAGTATATCAATATATAATACTAGGAATGTCATGACGCTCCCACTGACCATTTTGTACACACTAGGTTCATTCTTATTTGTGATAAAATCAAACTCTTTTGATTTTTTTTCCATCAAAACGAATGTTCCATTTTTGAGAAGTTTGCTTCAATCTATTTCTCTGAGTGTCTACAACTCTTACCTCATCGTATGTAATTGGATCATCATCTTCTATGATACGTACCTCATCATCATCATCCATGATGAATCCATACCTCCTAGGTATCTTCGGTACTATTCTAGATTTACGATTCGGTTGTGGTACAATAAGTCTATCTACAAGTTCCTCTTATTTGACTTATAGTATTTTATGGTTCTTGAACTCTTCAAGATTCTATTATCCTCCCACTAGCCCTTTCAATGATAAACACCTTTATCTTAGAAGGCAGCGTGTTTCGCAACAAACACCTTTTGCTAAGTAGGATTATAGAACATATACCCTAAACTTACTTTAGGATGTCCCACAAATCTGTAATTGTCAAATCTTGTCCCAAGCTTATCCTTTGAAACCTTTTTCACATAAGTTGGACAACCCCTTATCTTAACATACTTAAGATGAGGAATCCTCCTTGTCCATAACTTTTATGGAGTCTTGGGGCCGGATTTTGAGGTTACCTTTTCGTAGATATGCAGCCATTTCTAGGACATTATCCTAGAAGGATACTGGAATGTCAATAAAATCATTATGGATCGCACTATGTCCAACAAGGTATGATTTTTCATTTCAGATACACCAATCAATTATTGCGTATCAAGAGGCGTCCATTGTGAGAAAACCATTTGAGATGGTCTAGAAACTTATTGCACAAGTATTTATTCCTTGATCTAATCAAAGAATCTTAATACTTTGCCATGTTGTTTCACTTTTGAATTCTTTGAACCTTTCAAATAATTCACACTTGTATTTCAGCAAATACACACATTCAACTCTTTGAATGATCATCTCCTTTTCTTATAATAATTTGTTCACTATGTAAAATTATTTTCACGTAAGTCAAGTATACAAAATCCATTAAGTAATATTCCAGTTCTATACAAAATATTATTATTATAAATAGAACAACAATTGTTCTTAAATATAATACCAAATTTTATTATCCAACAACAAGATAAAAATAATGTTTCTAACGAGAACTGGAATACAATAACAACTTATTAACTTAATAGACTTGCTCGTAGGCAATGCTAAACAATAAATTTATATGGCTAATGTAGCAACCTTTACTTCATTTCCCACACATAGGATTACTTATATTTGTTTAGCTTTCTACTTCTGCTTGGTCCCTTCATAAATCTATATTTATGATAACCAAAGCCGGTATCCAATACCCAAGTAGAATCTTGACTTAAAGAAAATTTATTTTAAATCATGAACAAAATTGTATTTGTAACCGAAACTTCACTAAGCTTCTTCTGGTTATCCTCTGCAAGATGCTTCTTGCAGTTTCTTTTTCAGTGTCCAGGCTTATTACAGTGGAAGCAAACTCCTTTGCTATCCTTATCATTTTTGTTCTTATTATCCTTTGTTTTTGCCTTTCTATTTACCTTCTTTGAATCGTTCTTCTTTTCAGAAGATCATTTGGACCCTACTAGTAAGACTTGGTCTTTCTTGGTTGGAAAGTGACTCTCAATCATTTTCCAACATGGTAAGCAAATCAGCGAGGCTGATATCTAGCTTGTTCATATGAAAAATTCCCAACAATTGTGAAAGGAGTCCGGGAGTGAGTGCAAGATCAAACGAATCGATATTCATTTCAAGTTTAAATTCATAGTTTTCTTCGTGTTTTGTGTTCGTTTTCAACTGTTTCGTATTATTTTATGTGTAGGGTGGTCATGGATGCAAGTGGTGAAGAATGGCGGAGTTTTGGAGCAAAAGTGGAAAAACTCATGAAAAAGTAAAAAATCCTTTAACAGTAGCCTAGCCCACCGGGGTGGGCCTTTTTCAGCTTATACCCCCCGCCGGGGCGGGGGTCCCGAATCTGGCGAGTGACCTGCTGCTGTTCAAACTCTGCTGCGACTTGGATTATTGATTTTCTGTTGGGCGCCTGGACTCTATAATAGCAGATTTCGGCTAGAACAAAGAGGAGAGCTGAACATTACGTAGAACTCTGCTGCGACTTGGATTGTTGATTTTCTGTTAGTTGATTTTGATACTTGCCTAGAGAATCTGGTCATGGTTTTACAGCAATGTAAGGATACAAACCTCATACTCAATTGGGAAAAATGTCACTTCATTATTGAAGAGGGAATAATTTTGGTCCATAAGGTGTCGGCTAAAGGATTAGAGGTGGACAAAGAAAAGCTAGATACGATCGAGAAACTGCCTCCACTGAACTACGTTAAGGGTATTAGAAGTTTTCTGGGGCATGCTGGGTTCTACAGAAGGTTCATAAAATATTTCTCTAAGATTGCAAAACCTCTATGCAGTCTTTTAGAGAAGGATGCCACTTTCAGTTTTACTGCGGAATGCAAGTTCGCGTTTGAATTGTTGAAGAAGAAATTAACTACAGCCCCCGTGATAGTCACACAGGACTGGAATATTGTGACGCCCCCAAATCCGGGTATCTTCCAACCCGACAGATGGTGCTACACGGTGCTACAGTTCACATAAACATTCAATTGAAAAGCCTCAAAAGAACGGATATGTCTTATATATATCAAAAGAATATTTACGTACCCCAGGTTCTTTACAACCAATACATTGTTCTTGTCATAATATGAATAATATTCCGTACAAAAACTATACTATTACCAAAATCCATCTAAGGGTTCGCCTTTGCCTTCCCTTTATCCTTGCCGGATCCATCGTTCCGTTCTGTCTTACCTGCATTCATATAGTTCAAGCAAGAATGAGCCTAACTAGCTCAGCAAGTACAACAATTCAAGGAAAATAGCATGCTTGAAACATAGGAATAATATATCTTCAATAACTAGACAATAGTTACGAAGTACTATTGAGAATTCAAAATAGCACCTCTTTTCCTTCAAAACGTTTTACAACTACAATATTCAGTAAAACATCAATTCCGATTCAAGACCATAAGCATTTCATAAGTACTTTGAAAAGGGACATCCAAGCACAAAGTCCGTAAGTCCGGTATAGCTTACAAGCACGCTTCAGTGATCAAATTTATAGTACTCTATGTTGATCAACACTACATTCCTTAAACGTGTATACGTTTAAGTTGTGGCAACCTCACGTGCCTGTCATTTGACGACAAAACATTTTGAGCATACATAATCTACTTTTGAAAACCACAACAATATTAGTTCGGTAAATCCTTATCAACACTTGATAGAATAACATAGCATACGTCTAGCCAAAGGAATTGGCTTTGACATTCTTGAAATTCTAACTCATGCGAAGAATACATGAATCACAAAGACTTGCCCAGATCGAACTAGAACCAGGGTTAGAGTACTTGCCTTCAGCGTCTGCTATAATTTATAACACGTGCACTTTACGTCCTTAAGGTTTCTACATTAAATGATAGCATAACATAGAACATTAGGTCATGAATGATCATACATGGTTCTTAAAGAATCTTACCCTACTTCTCAATCTAATTACATATTAGATTTGTTATTATCGATTTCGACTTTTCGTGAGATCATTCTTTCATTCATTTGCAATTAATTTAACTAAACCCTAAGTGTTCATACTTAAGGCTTAATTGTGTCTTAATAATGTTTCATTATAATCCTTGTCCAATTGGTTATCAATTACTAACCATGTTCTAAATATAAACCTTCATTATTGTCTTGGTCTTGAAGTCGGGTGTTGCATGTACCGGCTTTTACATATGGAGCCCTATTACTGCCACCTATTGTCGCTTAGAACCCGGACTCCGGTATTTGCATTGCCAGTCTCAAAGAGTTAAATGGTTACATCATGCCCGACTCTTGCAAAGGTGTGCTACATTCTCGCTCAGCGCCACTTGCCATGCGGGGTTTTTTTCTAGGGTTGGCGCATGGCTTCCAACTCGTGCACCGTAAAACAATTTCAGTTTTGAAATTTTGTGAACTTCCCGGACGCATAACTTCTTCGTTATAAGTCCAAATTGGCTCGTTCAAAAGCCTATGGTTCACAAATTACGTAATCTACATGATCATTCAAGAATTTTATCTATTTGACTTCGTTTGCTAAAAATTAATCTATTGGTTCATTTTTAGCGAAAATGATAAACGTTCGTGAACGTTCAACGCTCGTTTCTTCGTTCTAAGTCAGAATCCGGCCATTTTCGAGTCCGCAACTCTACAATGCCAAATATGACTTGTCTCTATCGAAAATAAATGTTTCCAATGTTAAACATAAAATACGACTTCCATTCCGAGAATTTCATGAATCCGACGTCTATCGTCCAATCGTGTAAATTCCGGCGAAACCTCAATACTAATCATTCTAAGTGGATTTTTAACCAACATGTAGACATTACAAGTTACTTATTACACCAACTTATAATCAAAGTAGGTTTTGACTTATTTCATACATTAATGACTTACTTAACTTAGGAACTCAAATTCTTATGCTTTTGACTTATTATGAAATTAAGTCCATCAATCAATGTTCTCATACTATATTAATCATATGACAACATATGACAATTTGTGTACAAGGTTATCAACTTAATTAGGTTCAAGTTGCTTATTCATCTTATTCGGCTTAAGTCAATTGCTTATCCATTTCTCTTATGTGCTTAACATCTAAGTTCATTAGTTACACTTCTCTTATCAACCTACCATGATAGAGATGAAGAAGACAAGGTCATTTACCTTTGATGATTACTTCACTTGCTTTGGAAATCTACTAATGAAAGGTTAAGCTCAAAGTGCTTATTGAATCTAACAAATAAGTTGTTTGAGAGAGAGTTGTTGAATGAAATTTAAACAACCAATTCAAGAAATAAAGCTTGGTATTTATAGGCAACCCAAAGTGGTGGCACTATGGACATTTAGGCCATCCCACCTCCTTAGTTAACCTCCTTACTATTCCTTACTTGTTGCCCACAACTCTTATCCATTCCTTGGTCATTACTTAAAGTTCTTGCTCACCACTCCAAGTGCTTGGTTACCACTCCACCCATGGGTTGCTCCATGGATCTTGCTTTACCCATTGGATCATCCTTTAGGCTTAGTAGTTAACTTAATTAACTTATCTTTGGGCTTGCATTAATAATAGCTTGGACTTCATTAACTAAATATATGGGCTTAATATAAATCCCATATAGGATCACATCTTATTCATATTGGACATGTATTTTATACCAAGTTACCTTAATTTATTTCATTAGGTTTTAATACCTATATTCTCAAATTACATCCACATGCGAATTATTGCAGTTTCCATACTTAGATTATTATTACATAATCTATCTCGCCTCGATATTCTAACATTACGTATTTCTCGGAAGTTCAAAAATAATTTTCGAGCGATAATCGGTGAATAGTGTTTTTCGTAAACTTTCTCAGAAAACATTTATTTTCATCTTGAAAAATCAAACACTTTAATTCCCTCACCTGGTTCGAATACTACGATATTCCGACGTTTTTAGGTTATAGAACGGCATACATCTTATTAACACATATAATAACAATTAATATTATTTTATTCATTATTCAATTCTTTCAAATATTTTTGCAAAGGATCCGAATTTCTCGGGCGTTACAAATATGCCATTCGAGCTTATGTGATCTGACGACTATGCTATGATTAAAATGTTTTGGGACAAAGACAAGACAAAGTATTTCACGCCATATACTATGCAAGAAAAACACTTACAGAGACTCAAACGAATTACACTACCACGGAAAAGGAATTTCTTGCAGTAGTGTACGCGTTTGACAAATTCCGAGCTTACTTGATCGGGACTAAGGTGATAGTATACACGGATCATTCGGCGATTCGGTACCTAATAGCGAAAAAAGATGTTAAGCCACACCTTATCCGATGGATTCTCCTACTTCAAGAGTTCGACTATGAAATTAAAGATAGAAAGGGGACGGAGAATCAAGTTGCTGACCATTTATCAAGGCTGGAAAATTCGGAGAAAAAAAAAGAAGATAGATGCGCAATTAATGAGTCATTCCCGGATGAACAATTATTTGGGTTAAATGCTGAATTTCCTTGGTATGCTAACTTCATAAATTATCTGGTGAGCAACATGCTTCCCCCTGATCTTACAACATACTGCAGGAATGCCACTCATCGGCATATGGGGGACATTATGGGAGTGAGCGCACCGCTGAAAAAGTGCTTCAAGTCGGGTTTTATTGGCCGACATTGTTCAAAGACGCCCACCAATTCGTGAAAACATGTGATAGATGCCAAAGGGTGGGCAACATCTCTAAACGGAATGAGATGCCCCTACAGACAATTCTTGAAGTAGAAATCTTTGATGTATGGGGCATCGATTTCATGGGGCCATTCCCTTCGTCTTTGAGCAATCAGTATATTCTAATAGCGGTGGATTACATCTCGAAGTGGGTTGAAGCTGCCGCATTACCATCTAACGATGCCAAGGTGGTCCTCAAATTCCAACAAAAAAACATTTTCACGAGGTTTGGCACGCCAAGAGCAATAATCAGTGATGAAGGTAGTCATTTCTGTAATAAGTCGTTTACAGCTCTTTTGGCTAAGTATGGGGTTAAACACAAGGTAGCTACAGCGTATCATCCTCAAACAAATGGACAGGCTAAGGTCTCAAACAGAGAAGTTACGAAGATATTAGAGAAAGTCGTCAATCCGAGTCGGAAAGATTGGTCACTTCAGTTGGATGACGCATTATGGGCGTACCGGAATGCATATAAAACACCAATCGGGATGTCACCATATCAACTCTTGTACGGAAAAGCATGTCACTTACTGGTGGAGCTACAGCACAAGGCCTACTGGGCCATACAGAAATTGAATTTTTATCAAGCCGTTATAAGAGAAAAGAGGCTACTCCAACTAAATGACCTCGACGAATTCCGACTCCAAGCTTACTAGAACGCCAAGCTATACAAAGAAAAGGTTAAAAGATGGCACGACCAGAAAATTGTGCAACGAACATTCGAGCCGGGCCAATTAGTCCTCTTGTTCAACTCACAGCTGTGATTGTTTCCAGGAAAGCTTAAGTCGAGATGGTCGGGACCATTCACTATAAAGAGAGTATTTCCTCATGGCGCTGTTGAACTCTACAGTCGTAATCCATTAGAGACGTTCAAATTCAATGGTCAATGGATAAAGCATTACTGGGGTGGGGAGTCGAACTGGGACGCCAACGAAGTTACCTTCACCGAAACACAGTAAAACAGGGAGTAGTCAGGCTGAACGACTTAAAATCAAGCGCTATTTGGGAGGCAACCCAACATTTCATTATTTTATGTAGTTACATATTTAATTGTTAGGATGTAGTTTTACTAAGCATTAGGTAGGTCTTAACAAGTAAAAGTTTTGCTAAAACTCTCAATGACACTCCAAGTCGCCATTTATCTAACATCTTGCTTGTTTATGGTTGCAGGATAGTTTCAAGGTGCGTAAGAACAATAACGGGAAAGAAAGGGAGGAAAATCGGAGAATTTTTCATCACAAAATTTTGGACCAAAAAATTGATTACAGTGGGCATGCCCGTCGGGGTGGGCGTTTTTGGCTTAGCACCTCACGTAGGGTGGGGGGTCCCAAATCTGGCGAGAAAAATCACACATCTTTTTTATATCAATCCCATACACCCATACACGCATCTCTTTCTCTCATTCTCCCTCAAGCACACTACCTAGCCTCCATAACAAGAACACTTGTTACCCACGATACCAACTTCCTCCTACCCACTACCTAAATCCATTGCACCCACTTGCCACCCCACGATTTCCATTACTTCAGACATTCAAGTACACCACTTCTTCTCCCATTCATCACTTCTATATAAACCCTACAACATACCTCCAATATTCATCACCACTAAATTCGAATTCATCCAGAAATTGGGAAACACATAGTGCACTTGAGAGTAAGTACACTTCTATTGGTTTTTCTTCTTTTCTCCACAGAATTCCATAGAAACAACCTAAGTTTGGGGGAAGAACGGACTGTGCACACCAAGTGTTTGACAAAGTGAGTGAACCAAGTGTAAAGGAAAGGTAGTGTGTGCGAACATTCGAAAATCAATGGCTTCTTAACCGACATCCAAACGCCAACGGGGGGAGAGTTCAAGACCCGCTCCACCGCCACGAATATACGATCGATGAAAATTTGTGAGTGCCGCCGCCGCCGACCGGTATGACTACATGACAACCAAAGCCCTTACGCCGGAACGTGGATTGGCCCTCGAGGGAAATGATGGGAAGATGATGTCTCAAATATATCAAAAGGGGTGGCTCAAACTCACCGAACATCCGGTACCCGCCGTTTTCAACATCGTCAAAGAATTTTATGCAAACGCCGAAGACAAAGCACCATTCAATGCGTTTGTGCGGGGTCGCATGATCTCGTTCAGTGATGATGTCATTAGTGCATATTATCAATTACGGGGCCACGACAATGTCAGTATGCACAATTGAGAGATTTGACCCGGACTACGAGGAAGTTATCACGAACATGATAAATCCGAAAACTTCTCGGATCAAAGGTCGAAAGGGAGGTACAGTGTTCCATAGCAAGGATCTTAGTCGGTATGGAAAAATATGGTACGCCTTCTTATGTGCTAAATTTCTTCCGTCCCAACACACTTCGGACGTCACCCAAGAGAAGGCGTTACTGTTGTACGCAATTGTGCAAGATTTCATCATTGACGTCGGGGCAATTATCAGTTTTTCCATCCGCCGGTGCCTACGTGGAAATTTTTTGGGTGGCTTGCCACACCCATCACTCATCTGTCAGTTGTGCCGCAATGCAGGGGTGAGATGGTCTGATGATGAGCCTACTTAAATGCCACTCACTTTGCTTGACTCGAGAATGATAGCCCCGCATGGTATTCTGTATGGGCAGGAGGCAAGTCACATCCACGAGGTCTGGGTTTTATTTTTCCATCGGCATCAGAAGACGAAGTTGATGCAGAGGATACCTCGGAGGATGAGGATGAAGCTATGGGAGATCAAGGAACCGAGCATGTACCGTAGACCGAGGCAATATCTAGTCCTCAGTTCCTTAAGTTCCAAAATCAGATGAATGCACACAATAGGACAGCACGCCGGGAAATGTAGCGATTGGCGATGTGACAAGATCACATGTTTAATGCCATGAACGCATCTTTTGCCTCACTCAACACATCACTCCAAAGTTTCAACCCGGCGGCTCACTGTCCATATCAACAACCCGAACCACTACCTCGATTTCCTCCAAGTGATTTCGATGATGAAGAGCACCAACCACCTCCCCAGACTTAGACGATTCCAGGGAAGTCCTCATGCACTTAATTTTATTTTAATCCAATGAGGGCATTATGTTACTTAAGTTTGGGGGATTTAGTTGTTTAGTTGCATGCATTTTTGTTATTTTTGTTTTCATATCTAGTTTTGTATAATAGATTAGGCATTTGCATAGTAGTCTAGGATTTTACATTATTGTCAGTTCCATTATTATCATTAATAAAAAAATGAGTTAAATATTGTGTTTGCATATGTCCAACGGTGTCGCATTTTCATGTTCTTTATGGGCCAATGATGAGATTGTGAACAAGTTAACCAATATAGTATTGATTATAGAACTGTGATACAATTTTTGAAATGAATCGACTCTTGAATTCGTTTGAAACTATTATAAAAAGGTTAGCACTAATAACATCTTTGTTGACTGGTCAGTTCAAATTGATACATAAATAGTTTCTAAAGGATAATGCTAGGGTGAACCAGAAAATGACAAGGATAGGCAGTAAAGGCTTGGATTAGGCAAGAACCTAAGTTTGGGGGAGTATATGTGGGGTATATAAGCTTTGAAAAAAAAAGAGAAGAAAAAAAAAGAAGGTATACATGGTGACTAGTCTTGTTTCGGGGCCTTTGTTACTTGAGAAAGTACGCCCGAGGGGATTGTCTTTACACCTAGCGCCTAAGGTCTTTTATATGTCCGGGAGTCGTTGGTGAAAGCTTCGCTAAGGGTAACATCATTAGCCTAATGGGATGAGACATTGCACAGTCACTTATGTATATTTAGAAATAAAAAATAATAAGAGTAAAACGGGAAAAGTGCAAAAAGCCCCCGTGTTAAAAAAACAGAAAAAGAAGAAAGAATAAGTTATCCTGCATTACCCTTGAATTTGGTTTTGTTCAATTTTAGTTGGGTTGTGCCTATCTTTGAAATTTTTAAAATTGCACTGTATAATTCCTTCTAAGAAGTTGCTTATGTATTAAATTTGGGTCCGTATCAGTTATCTTAGATGTAGATCACACACGCACGCTATACCAGTGATAAATGTCCAAGATTTGAGAATTAATACGAAATTGCTGATTAGTTTTGGTGACTCATATTGTAAGGTTGCTTGTTTTCTTTGAGGCCGACGAGATAAGTTAGTTTTGGCAATATTATTGGATTCTTAGGCATTTAGATTTGCATTTCATTGCATTGCATAGCATGTAGTTTGTTTTGCGCTCAAGGACTAGCACGGTTTAAATTTGGGGGATTTTGATAAGTGGATTTTATATACACGAATCGATATTCATTTCAAGTTTAAATTCATAGTTTTCTTCGTGTTTTGTGTTCGTTTTCAACCGTTTCGTATTATTTTATGTGTAGGGTGGTCATGGATGCAAATGGTGAAGAATGGCGGAGTTGTGGAGCAAAAGTGGAAAAACTCATGAAAAAGTAAAAATCCTTTAGCAGTAGCCTAGCCATTTGAAATGGGGGTCCCGAATTTGGCGAGTGACTGCTTCATTGCTCAACTCTCGTCACGACTTGGATTGTTGATTTTCTGGTGGGCACCTGGACTCTATAATAACAGATTTCGGCTAGAACAAAGAGGAGAGCTGAACATTACGTAGAATACAACTAATCACACAACACAAGGAGCATATTACGAGATAAAATTCCAGGATTCAAGTGAGCTTTGGAGGAGTAATTTTCAGAGATTATCATGACGGTTGCAAATCGAGGCTACGTGAAGGGGTTTTCATTATTCGTCTTCTATTTAGTTCTTTATTTGTAATCTAAAGGATGTTTTCAGTATATTATTCAGTTTTTAATTCATTCGTTATGAACTAATTCACTTATTAAACTTGTGATGGATCTTTGGGCGAAACAATGATTATATAACTTTGATTTCCAAATCAATAATATATTCTCAGTTTATCTATGTTAATTCGAGTGTGAACTTATGAATTGCCTGATCAACAATTCCTTGTGGATTTGAATGGAATCGAGAGAGGAGATTCAATTCTAGACTTAGTTAATATAGCATGTGTCATGAATTTTGTCAATAGCAGATTTTTGATTATTGTTAAGGTAGAGATATGCTTAACATCATATGTAATCGAATAGAGAACTTAAGCTTAAACCTTCTTTAATTGCAGTTCATATAGAGATATAGTGAGTTGGTTGATTTAGGTGTTTAACGGATTTCTATCTTAATTGTGGATTGACGTTAATACAATATTAGTGCATCGAGAGGTGGCTGGTATTACTTTTGTGTTCTTGATTAATAAACTGGGATATTAAATTGAGTTGGAATAAAGGTTTGCAAATCAGAGTGAAGCTCAGGGTGAAATCATAAGTCTAATTCTCCATTAATTGTTTGAAATTCCGGATTTTGATATTAGCGGTTGTTTTTGTGATAGTTTACTTATTTATTAATTTAGTTTCTATAATTTTAAACCATTGATTTGATTAGTTTAATAGAATTAGGATTAATAGAAAATTGATATTGTGAAGTTAAAATTCTTGATAATTTGTCCTCGTGGGAACGATACTTTATTCACTACTATATTACTTGTTGACCACGTATACTTGCGTGTTTTGCGCGTATTGATTTTACCCAACACAACTCCCCATCCATGAAAAAACATGTTATCCTAATTGATTAATCAAATTGATAATGTTAAGTACATTTATCTGTACTATAGTGTGATCGGTCATTCTAGATCGGAAGAGCTCCTTAGATATCTGATATCTATCAATCCTACTTTCCTCACCATCAACTACTTGATGTGTAGGAATATAGTAGGAGCATCCATAGTTTCATGCTGACGCTGAAGCTCATTACTCATGGATGCGAGCATGATGCATTGAGCCAATTGTGCATCATCTTGCCACTTTCTAAAAGTAGCAATCTCTTCCTCAGAGGCATTGTCTGCAACCATTGTAGGGATAGGCGTATTAATGACATAAGATAGCTTTTCAGTCATGAGAACTTTTCTCAAATTCCATAACCAATCCGTGTAATTTGGTCCGATTAATTTAACATCTAATATGCTTCGCAATGATAGTAATTTAGACATTGTAAAATTATGTAAATGAATTTGGAATTAACAACATTTTACCATACATTCTTTTATTAATTACCAAAATAAATTAGATCTTGTTTTAAATTGGAATCTCCGACTATTTTCTTCAAACTATATTACCCTCACTTATATAGTTCTAAGAATATCTAATTAAAGATATGCTAGTGAGAATAAGGATCCCATTTAAAATGTATATAGCCTTGTGTGCACAAACAAACTATATATAAATAAATAGGTAGACAACTCTTGTCAATTACATCAACTATGTAACTCCTCAGATTTTGCCTCTTAGATCATAATGGTCAAGTGTGTACATCTCGAACTAAAATGATCTAAAGTTAAGTCATACCTAGCACTTCCATATATTCGAAAAGAAAAACACCGTCTCAGTATGTATGCACAACAAAACAAAGATTGTTCACCTATTTATAAGCATTAAATGTGATAAAACAACATCTTAAATATTTAATACTTGCCTTGTGTGTACCGCAAACATACGATATTAAATATTTAATACTCTATTGTTTTACCATGCTAGAAGGCGACGCTCGATATTCCAAATATCTTTGAACGTTACAACTTAATATAAAAATTTGAGGGGTTTGTTATTAATTGTCTCATCTTGTTTAGCGCGCTTGCACATATATATATAAAATACGCGTCATATTAATTAACATGCGAAGTATGTTTGCATAATATAATATATATATATATATATATATATATATATATATATATAGTATAAGCATGCACATATAGAATACTATATTATACCCGATTGATTATGGACTTTTATTCTAGTTTGGTTCACTAGAGCCACCAAGTGAACCAAAAGATCAAACCCTAGGGGTGAAAGAATTAATATTTAAATATAACTATTACATTTAAACCCGGACTCCATTACAAACGGGTCTTCAAGCACTCCTTGTTCTTTGATCTCCAATTCTTCAAAATTAATTCTAACTATTCCTATTACAAAACTATTTAAAATAAATAGAAATCTTGATCAGCAGTCAAAGGGAAGTACATAGGAGCAAGTTAGAATTTACATTAAGAAAAAATTAGAGAAGACGAGATACGCAGACCCCATTTAATAAAAACCATACATTCATGAATCCAACTAAAATAAAATCCAATCACATTGGTCAATAGTCCATAATTAATCCTATTTATTATCATACACATCACCATATGTATCAATAAATAACATTCATTTCATGAATAATAAACATTCAATATATATATATTGATATCATTTAATGGGCAAATTTAGTTAGTATAAAATCTAATTTTGAACCAAAATAAACTCCTTTATTTTAATCCAAATTTAAATCAAAATAAACCTCTTTTATTTTAATTAATTATGGAATCCAATTTCAAGAAAAAAAATAAAACTGTTTTATTTAAAGGAAACACTGATTCTTTTCCTATTTACAAATAAACTCTTTTATTTTGAATAATATGAAATCTTATTCCATATCTAAATAAACTCCTTTATTTAAAGAAATACGGATTCTCTTTCCTATTCACAAATAATCTCTTTTATTTTAAATAACATAAAATCTTATTTCATATCTAAATAAACTCCTTTATTTAAGAAAACATGAAATCTAATTTCAACTCCAATTAGTTATCATGGAATCCAATTCCAACTCTAATTAGTTAGCATGAAATATAATTTTAAAATTAAAATAAACTTTTTATTTTAATATTAAAATAAACTTTTTATTTGAAGATTAAAATAAACTTTTGTTTTAATAATAAAATTATTAAGAATATTATATATATACACACACACACACACACACACACACACACACATAAGTGAATGATATCATCTGAATTCCTTTAATATGGTTTATCAAGTATACATATATACTCGTGATACATATATCCTAAATTCCATAATCATATATACATATATATGATTTAATGAAACACCACTCTCCAGACACTTGCCACGTGATTAAGTTAGCGGAAAAAGTAAGAAAAAAAATGAAATACAGCTCGCGATTTATAACAGGCTTCGCGAATTGATTACGTTTTTTTTTTAAATCTTATACAATAAAATTATACCTAATTAAATTGTTCTAAACACATATCCATATACATATTAAATTTGAACAATTAATAATTCGCATAAAGGTTTGGCTCTGATGTCACTGTTAGGTTTGTAATATTCATGAACGCAATCAAATTGCAAAAAATAAGCGGAAGCATGAAAAATCAGAGTTTAAAATTTTTACAAACCATATACCCAGATCATCCTTTATGCACAATTATTAATTAAACGAAAAGATAAAGAATAAGAATCACACCCTTGAAGATTCGAGCTTCCTCAGGTACAAGTTCTCCTCCAATCCTTTTCGCATTCAACTTGAATCCACCGGGTTTGGTTCCTTCCTTTGATCAACGTTAACCACCCAAGTTTGGCCTCTAGAGGTGATCCACTAAGGAAGAAGAAAGATTCAAGAAGAATGGTGGTTGGCTAAACCTTAGTTTTTCTATCTCTCATAGAAAATGAGCATATTCTCCAACTATTGGAATTACGTATTCACGTGTTGTGAAAGTGTCAACCACCTCACCTATAATAAGACTCCTCTTATTTATAGATGTGGGCAACCCTCCTTAACAATTAAGAAATTGGGTTTTATTCTAGTTAATTAAATTCCTTTAATTAATTAGGCTCACAATCTTATTAGGAATAATTAATTAAACTCTTTTAATTAATTAGCCTCCTAATCTTATTAGGATATTTGAGAGTACTTTTATTAATTAATTCTCAAACTCCTTTAGGAATTAAATAATAATAATAGTAATAATAATAAGACTCCTCTTATTAATTTATATTTAATATTTCCAAAATATTAAATAATAAATATTAAGCTATTTAATTTATTCTACCATCATAGATTAAATTAAATATACTTAACTTATTATTACGATTATGCCATTAACTTCTTAAATAATTATTCTTCCTTTTATGGTGTGACCCTTTAGGTTCTCCATATTAAACCGGTTGTGAATAAATCAATTAAAACAATTCTAATCTTATTTAAATAAATAATATTTATTCTACAATAGGGATAAGCCTCCCTAGCGATCAACGACTTTACAGATAATATAGATTCCAACATTAATCACAAAAGAACCTTTGAGTAAATAGTTACCGTACAATTCAATCCTTCTACCATACAATGTCCCAATTAAATATAAGATATGGAATTACTGTCAAGTCTTATTTTATTTAATTATATGTATTTCGACTCTTAAATGCACAACTCTAAATAATGCAAATTAGAAACTCCTTTCTAATTTCATTCTTCCTTGGCTAAGGACTACTGGGTTGTCATTTATCGAATCACATATGACATTTCTCTTCTTTTACTAGAAGTGGTAGATTCTTTATTGATCATACATTATCTCCATGTACAACTTATTATACCCAAACATACCTTTTGATATACCCTAAGGGTCTTAAGGAATAAGTCAAAGTATAACTCATCATATACAAGATACTATGATGATCTCAAGTCCAAGGATCACTTGTACTATGTACTATCACTACATGAATTCCTATTGACAGGCAAGTAAAACTCCATTAGGTATTCCTTAGAGAGCCACGTTCAGTGAACTTATTCTCTAATAAGCACCTATATACTTGCTTTAGTGTCTCTACACAAATGATCATGAGATCAATCATCCTCATCCAATGAGCAAGCAACGTATGTACCAATCTATCCAGATTCACCAATCCCCAATTTAGTAATCCAACGATTGGGAACTATTTTAGTTTTAAGCTTTCTAAGAATTTAGATCTCATTAGAATGATCATCATCATTATTCTAAAAGCATCGCTTAAAACTATGAGTTTATCACATATTATAAAACAGCATCATGTAGATAATTAAAAGCCTTTAATAAATTAATACTTTTTATTAATAAATAAATAATATTTTTACAAAGTATATGCTTTATCATCAAACATGATTGGCTTGTGTGCATACTACTTTCAACTTTAACTGACATTGGAATCTCTTCTTTTTTTTTTAATTTCTTTGATCTCTTGTACTTGTTTACAAACATCAATATTTTTTTATGTTTATTCTCTGTCATCGGCGTTGGAAATGAAGGAGTATATAAGACTTCAACTATAAAAAAATAAAAATAAAAATTCTAACGCCAATTAAAGTGACGTTGCATCTTACTATTCTTTTTTACAATTTTTTTTTATAAATAAAATAGGAAGAAAATTGATATTACACTAATATGGGTCAAACTAACTTATTAGGAATGACTTATAAGTCATTTTAAATAACTTTATTCTTTTTTAGTTCATAAAACATAATAAAATTTTCTTCTTCTTTTATGTTTTCTCTTAAAACTGATAGTATTATAATTTAATTTTATAATATATTTGGAAAAAAGGTACGTAAAAGGAGAACTAAGAATAGTCAGGGGTATACAATTACTATTCTTCTTTTTATGTTTTATTTTTTGACTTAAAAATATGTTCATGATTTAAGTTACTCCCTCCGTCAAAGAATAAAAGTTCTTATTATTTTATGTAATCTCAAGTTAAATATTTATTTATTTTAAATAATCTATTTTTTTACAATAATTTATGCGTAATATCCTTAGTATTAAATGTCATATTTTTATTATTTATAAATATTTATATAATATCACTAGTCATGTATATATATAGAAAAATATGCAATAGTTATGGTCGTAGTTTAGTTAACTAATAAATTAGAATGACTCAAAGGTAACTTAATGGCCCAATAACCTATAAGTCTTAGGTTCAAAACCTAGTTTGTGATATTTTTGCTTCTTATGTTATATTTTTGTGTATTAGACAAATTCTATATATATATATATATATATATATATATATATATATATATATATATATATATATATACACACATCTTAAATCTTCACATTAAACTAAATATATATAAAGTAACTATGAATATTTATGTGACGTAATTATGAATATTTTAATATATATATATATATATATATATATATATATATATATTTATAAATTTATCTCTAAATATTCATATAAATATTTATAAACAAATATTCATATAAATTTATCTTTAAAATTTATAAACAAATATTTATTTATAAATTTATAAATATTTCATCTAAAATTTATAAAATTTAGATATGAATATTTTTATAAATATTGATATGAATATTTAGAGATAAATTTATAAATATTTATATGAATATTTGTTATTATTATTATAATTAATATTACTATTATAATAGTAATAATAATAATAATTATTATTATTATTATAATTATTACTATTACTATTGTTGTATTTACTATTATAATTACTATTACTATTATTATTATTATTATTTTTATTAGTACTACTATTATTATTATTACTACTTGTTATTGTTATTATTATTATTAGTACTATTATTATTAGTATTATTATTATTACTATTATTATTATTATTATTATTATTATTATTATTATTATTATTATTATTATTATTATTAGTACTCCTATTATTATTATTATTATTTATTGTTATTATTATTATTATTATTATTATTACGTGTATTTTTATTATTATTATTATTATTATTATTATTATTATTATTATTATTATTATTATTATTATTATTATTATTATTATTACTATTATTATTATTATTATTATTATTATTATTATCTCTTAATTTAAGGCAACCTTTTAATAGTCGTTGCAAAAAATTGTATAAAATATGCAACGAAAATAAAAATTGTTGCCAATGAATGTGGTCCATATTAGGCAACGAAATATAACAACAAAAAAACTTTTGTTACCCACGATGAAGAGAAATCAAGTGGTTAGAAATTTTGCAACGAATTTCTAACGAATTTTATTTCCAAATTTTGCAACTACTTATGAATTTCGTTGCAAAAAAAACAAAGCTCTGATAAATCAGAACGGGCGACAAGTTTAGTTGCTAAACATTGACTTTTTAGCAACGACTTATAAAAGTCGTTGCACGAAAAATCGCTGCTAAAGTCCCATTTTTAGCAACAAAAAAAACTTTCGCTGCCCACGATGACGGAAAGCAAGTGGTCGAAAATTTTGCAAACGAATTTCTAACGAAATTTTTTCCCTTGATGAATTAGCAAATCTAATTTTTGCAACAACTTATGAATTTCGTTGCAAAAAGTGAAAGTCCGACACAATCTGCAACAAAGGACAATTGCTAAACATATACTTTTAGCAACGACTTATAAAGTCGCTGCACAAAAATCGTTGTTAAAGGCCCATTTTTTTGTAGTGACACTAGCACTTCAAGATCTGATCAAAACCATACCCAGAAAACATTAAGAACCAATATCAAATCTTGGTCAAACCTCCTTTCTCGGTCACTGACTTGAAGGTTCTGGGTTTGGCCAAGAACACATTCAGCGACAGTTTTGTCGCCTAAAGCACTTTTAGCGACATTTAATTTTTAAAATTATATTTATATTAAATAATTAGAGAAAATTAGTTTTTAATCATAAAAAATACAAATTAAATTACTAAAAATTATTTTAAGTCCGAAAATTAGTTTTTAATAATTTTAATATATTTCATAAATATTAATATTTTTGAAATATTAAAGGTATTTAATTTATTTAATTATTATATTAAATAAATTAATTAAAAATGATTATAATACTTGAAAACTCATTTAAAATTATATTATGATATAAGATAATATTTTAAGTTATTTTAATGATTTTTAATAGTTTGTGATGAATTTCATTAATAAATTAAATATTAATGATAATTAAGCTAATTAATAAATGTATTAAATAAATGATGAAAATGTAATTAATGATTTAAAAATCATATAAAAATGATTTAAAGGTTATAAAAATATTTTTAGTTATAAAATATAACTTTTGATATTTTTCCTAAAAACATTAATATTTTAATAATAATGATAATAGAATTATTTAATAATTATATTAAATAAATTAATTAAAAATGATTTTTAATATTATGAAAATCATTTAAAATGAAAATAAAGAATTTAAAAATATTTTAAGTTATAAAATATAACTTTTAATATTTAAAGGATAATTTCATTAATATTTTAATATTAATGATATTAATTTAACATTAATGATATTAAATTTATTTAATAATTATTTAAATAAAAAGTTTTAAAATGGTTAAGTCTTGCTATGACTACTTATTGGTTTTATATTAAACCCATTTCATATCCTATAATATTCATTTCAATTGAATTGAAACACTTGTTAAGTTCGTTAACACTTACTGGCACTATGCTGCTTTGACGCTCATTCATTACACGCCTAATTTGCTTCTCTCTCAGTATGCTTACTATGCTTCTATAACTTATCTAATACATTATTTATTAATGTTAAGCATCATTATATTTACCAAAGATACATGTTTTATAACTTAGGACATCATCTTTTATGGTCGAGCACTACACATGCATATGTGCATGCCCGACGCCTCTCGATTGCCCCTCAAAACATAACAAAATTCTAAAGATGACCATTTTACTACTATTACAAACCTCAAATTAAAACAATTAAAGCATGAAAGTTGTAGGTCTACTCATCCTCGTTTCGGATCATCTTGACTCATCTCAATCGGAGTTCATATGAGAAAGGTATGGCCATTTTACTACAGGAGGCCAAAATTGTCCGACTTCAGATTTCCGTCCTCACCACCATGACACGAACTAACTAATTCATAAAGTGAAATAAGCAACAGATTAGCGTTAGGCGCAAATTTCATGGATGGGCGCGAATTTCAAGGTAAGGCTGAATTTTTACCTGGGCAAAACTAATGAGAACGCACCTTCACGAAGAATGTAAACAACTAAATTTCATGCTATAACTTAATTTCTAACACTAATTAACATGTATAACTTATGCCAATTATACATATACACATTACCCAACATGCATATACTAATTTAAACCACTAAACAACAATCACAGAAAACTTAATTCCTTGAAAACACTGTTTTCAACCAAAACACCATTAACGATGTTTGTTTACACAGTGAACATGGTAAATGTAAGGCCCTAACTTT
Organism: Panax ginseng; assembly: GCA_020205605.1. Classification (NCBI taxonomy): domain Eukaryota; kingdom Viridiplantae; phylum Streptophyta; class Magnoliopsida; order Apiales; family Araliaceae; genus Panax; species Panax ginseng. The sequence goes on from CM035142.1 coordinate 55,604,626, forward strand.
TATAAATAAAGATAAATTTTCTATAAATATAATTTTTGAATATTATGGAATAAATTGATATAATGTTATAGTTGTGGGTAATATTTATAAATTTTACAAAGTACGCAAGTTGTTATATAATATTCGATTGGTCGGGGAATATTTGTTTTAACAGTGAATATTCGTACGACGACACAATCATTGGTGGACCCCACAACGAAATTATTGTCGCCTGATTGAGAAAATGATAAAAATACTTTATGAAAATAACGGCGGAAGTTTTACCGTTAATCTGCTTGAACACCCTATGTTAAAAGTATGAAGAATATGCGTGGTTGCATAGTAGCACACCAGATTAATTATTGATGCTTACGTGATAAGTCACTCAGCTTTTGTTGGTATTATTAATGTAATAATACGTAAAATCTTTTATATAAAAAATGTAATACTTTTATAAAGTTATTCTATAAATAGAATATATTATATTCTATTATGCATAGTGTTTTGCATAGTAAAATCTTTTTATATAAAATGTAATACTTTTATAAAGTTATCTATTTTATTAGACAATAATTAGAATATATATTATTTTATTATGCATAGTATTTGCATAGTGCCTGCATATATTATATTCTATTATGCATAGTGTTGCATAGTGTTTTGTATAGTAAAATCTTTTTATATCAAACAGAATACTTTTATAAAGTTATCTGTTTTATTAGACAATAATTAGAATATATTATATTTTATTATGCATAGTGTTTGCATAGTGCCTGTGATGAGTGAGTTTTATACCCATGAATTGGATACATTCGAGCTTAATTTATTGTTGTTCTTAAGTCTTTTAGGATGTTTTTATGTGTTTGTGTCTATTCATGCATGTTTTATGTTATTTTATAGGAATTGGGACAAAAGTTACATGGATCGATGTTTGGGGTGGCTAGATTCGCTTTTCTTTCGCTTGCCATTTACACAAAGAGCCACTTCGAGCCAATTTGACTATATCTCCTGACATTATTTCGACAAACTTCAAGATTGAAAGTTGTAGATCTACTTCTCCTCTTTCCTAACATCTTGAATCATCAAAATCGGAGTTCGGACGAAGACGTTATGACCATTTTCTCAAAGGACGCCGTGAGCGAAAAAATGTCGATTTTGGGCCGCACCGGGCGCTATTCTTAGTGCATTTTCCAAATAATGGGCGCTATAAGGCGAACTCTCATTGCTGTACCAATAACAAGGCTGGGAAGGGCTTGGTGATGGCCTCGGACGCGTTTGGTAATTTTAACACCTTTTGACTCCAAATTGGATTGGGTTTGTTCCTAAACTAAAAATTGGACTTGTAACCTATAAATACATGATGTAAGGCATAAAATAAGGGGAGATTACATAGCTTAGCCTAGAGAAAACACTCCTTTAGATTAGAAAATAACCCTAATTCTTATTAGTTTTGGAGATTGAAGCAACTTGGAGACCATTGAAGATCAAGAGCAAGAGCATGAGGGGAGCATCAGATTTGCTAACAACAGATTCTATTCTCTTCTCTCATCTTACTTTTATCTTTTGATGTCTATTCAACCAGGATTCTTGGTTTTAATTCATTAATTATGAACTAACTATTTTTGAGATTTGAATTGAACTTTTTATGGCTATGAATTAGTTATTCATTATATTCTAAATTATTTATGTTAAAGTGAGTTGTTTATCTTGTCTTGTGCTTATTGCTTAATTATTTGATCAAGAATTACTATGTTACTCTAGAAGGAATTGGAAGAGGAATTCTAGGTTAGAATCGGGCATGATATCATGTGACTTAGTTATTTGCATGGTGAAATATTAGGTTTGTGAATTGAATGGAAATATCCGTCACGCATGTAACACGTAAGGAATTGGGATTGGAAAGAGTTTAATTCAATTGTTTTACATAGGAATATAGCAAGATTAATCTGGATTAAATAGAAGGCAATTGATCACTTGGAAAAGGACTTTTGGCATTTGAGAATTCTGTTAACAATTCAAGAGGCATAATAATTTGGATAATTGGATAATTGATTTATAATTCATAATTGGGGATATTGAAGTCTTAATCTTTATTTATTTGAATTCATTCGTTAAAATCTTAGTTTTAATTAGTTAATTTAGTTTTCTTAATTAGAAAAACACGATTTGAGATTGTTTAAATAAAATTAGTTTGGTTAAGAATTAGTACTTGGTGATTTTTATTAAATAATTCCTCATGGAACAATACTCTACTTTCACTTTATTACTTGGTTAATCGTGTATACTTGCATATTATTCATTGATTGAAAATTGATCAACAAGTTTTTTAAGCGCGTCACGGGAATTAATTTAATAATTAGTTTCAATATTAATTTCAATCAAATTAGTCTTAATTTAAACATTTTTTATTTTTATTTTTAATTCTCTTTCTATATTTCTCTCTTTTCAGGTACCATGGATGGCTTTGTGTATCAATGGCCATACACGAACATGACTCAACCAAGGGGAGCGGAGATTGAAAGACTCGAGAAACTTTCTCGCATTACAAAGACAGATTGAGACACTTTCGAGGATGTTTGAAGCTTTTGAAGCTCATACGTCAAAAGTATGGCGGTTACTTGTGATTATTCTGCTGGAAATCATACGAGTCATCAATACGCCATCAGTTTCGAGCCGGTATAGTATAATGGTGATTACCCCAATAATTATGTCTATCCCAACAACTATCATCGATTGGGGTATCACCCGATTTTTCATGGAGTAACAATCAAGATCAATTTTATGCTCCAAGTCCAACATACCCACAAGATTTCTTGTGTCCACCTCCACTACAACAGAAGAACATTCAAATTGGGAGGAAGCCTTGGAAAAATTTATTAAAGCTTCAAAAAGGAATGAGGAACAAGACAAGAAAATGAATCAAGTAGAAATTTGAATTTGCAAAACCAAGGGCGCTGATCAAAAATTTGGAAAATCAAGTGGAACAGATAGCACATGCGTTGAACAACCGTCCTCAATACACCTGGACCTATGACATGGATTTCGAGACTGATGGAGAGCCCGAGCCAAATCTACAACTGGATGAACCACGAGATGAAAAAGAGGAGATAAGTGGGGATAATGACAACAAGGTTTGTGAAGAACTAATTGTGAGAACCAATGATGATGAGCCAATGTTATTTATGCCTCAAGTGCCTTCTCCTCCACATTTCAAGAGTCCTGCTAGATTTGCAAAACCTTGTCCGATTGGTAGTCATGTCGCTTAATACTCTCTCGTGATGTAAAAGCAAGTACACCTTCGAAACCATAGTGCGATGAGCTGGAGAAGATAGAAAAATAAACTGTTGTGTCTGACAAGCTTCAATACCAGAATATATTCGCAGACACAATGGAGAAACCACCTAGATGCTGGACGTTCTTGAATGTGATCTTATCTAAAGAAAGCATGCTAGGTGACTTTAATACAATGGCTATCGTAAATGGAACCTACCAAAAGCTATATTATTTCCGATGGATGGAGGGTTCCTCAACTTTACTAGGGGAATTGGATAGAAATTGAAGAAGTCAGGCTGAGACTATAAAACAAGCGCTTATTGGGAGGCAACCCAAGTTTAATTTTTATTTTTAGTTTTTATTAAGTTTTATATTAGTAGTTTTGAATTTGCATTTATTTAGGATTTAATAAAATTGCTTCTATCATGGTTTTACAGGTTATTCAAGTCAAATTCAAGTGTGGTGCCCAATTTGTTCCATGTGCTTAGCCTATTCTCCAAACTTAGCGGGCAAGGAGGAAGATTGCTATATTTTCGTGAAAGTCCTCCGCTTTAATTTTTTTATTTCACTATTGAGGACAATGTCTAGTTTAAGTTTGGGGGCATTTTAGTGTCGTATTGCATATAGTTAGTTATTTACATTGTAGTTCGTTATGTTTTCGGGTTATTTACATTTAGTTGTTGCATTCGTTTTTTTTTTGTTTAAAAAAAAAAATTAAAAATCGCAAAAATAGCAGTTAGTTTATATTTGCATGATTCCAACTGTTAGATAGTAAAAGTCTATTTTGGCCAATGATGAGACTGGAGTTAAGTAGATAAGTATAGTATTGAATATTCAGGCTTTGATGTGATTTCTTGTTATGAATTGAATCTTTTCATGTTTGAAACTTGTATAATCAAGGTTAGCACGTTAATAATAGCTATGTTAACTGATTAAGTTTAAATTGATACATAATGGATTTCTTAAGTATAATACTAGTGTGAAGGAATGAAAGACATGAATAAAGTGAGATGGCTAAATTTTGATAAAAACTTAAGTTTGGGGGAAATTTTGGGGTATATAAGCTTTAAAAAAAACATGTTGAGTCTTGTGGTGGGTTGAGGAGAAACACTCCCCATAAACACAAGCGTGAGATGGAGCGTAAAAACGCACTCACTAACCATCTATAAAAAAAAAGAAAAAAAAAAAAAATTTACTGTGGCTAGTTTTGTTTCGGGCCTTTGTTACTTGAAAAGTATCGCTCAAGGGGTATCTTAAAACCTAGCGCCTAAGGTCTTATATGGTCTAGGAGTCGCTGGTCTAAAGCTCACTAAGGGGTGACACTCATTAACCAAATGGAATGAGACATTGCACAGTTATGGTTAAAAAAAAAACAATAAAACGGGAAAAGAGCAAAAAGCCCCCGTAATGAAAAGTAAAGCATAAGTATCCCAGATTGGACTCTTGAACTTGGTGGATGTTTGACTTTAGTTGGATATAGCTTGTTCGTGAATTTTGTGAATTTGCACTTTGTATGATGCCTTCAAGATATCTATTAGGTCTTAAATTTGATTTTATATCGCTTAACATTGTTGTGGAGCACACACGCACTATATCGATGATAACACTCAAGATTTGATGATTGATTAGAAATTACCGATTTGTTTTAATATGATGTATTATCATGTTTACTTGATTTTTCTAAGGCCTATTGAATAGACTTGTTTCGCATTATTACTTTGTTGGATTCAGAGGCATAAAGATTAGTTTCATTACATTTCATTGCATAACATTTTTGTGTTTTTGCTTGAGGACAAGCAAAGATTTAAGTTTGGGGGTATTTGATGAGTGAGTTTTATACCCATGAATTGGATACATTCGGGCTTAATTTATTGTTGTTCTTAAGTCTTTTAGGATGTTTTTATGTGTTTGTGTCTATTCATGCATGTTTTATGTTATTTTATAGGAATTGGGACAAAAGTTACATGGATCGATGTTTGGGGTGGCTAGATTCGCGTTTTCGGCTTGCCATTTACACAACAGCTACTTCGGAGCCAATTTGACTATATCTTCTGACATTATTTCGACAAACTTCAAGAATGAAAGTTGTAGATCTACTTCTCCTCTTTTCGGAACATCTTGAATCATCGAAATCGGAGTTCGGACGAAGACGTTATGGCCATTTTCCCAAAGGACGCTTCGAGCGAAAAATGTCGATTTTGGGCTGCGCGGGCGCTATTCTTAGTGCATTTTCCAAATACCGGGCACTATATAAGGCGACACTCATCACCGGCCCATGCCAAAGGGAAGCTGGGAAGGGCTTGGTGATGGCCCGGGCGTTTTTTGGGCGAATTTTAACACCTTTTGACTCAAAATTGATTGGGTTTGTTCCTAAACTAAAAATTGGACTTGTAACCTATAAATACATGATGTAAGGCATAAAATAAGGGGAGATTACATAGCTTAGCCTAGAGAAAACACTCCTTTAGATTAGAAAATAACCCTAATTCTTATTAGTTTTGGAGATTGAAGCAACTTGGAGACCATTGAAGATCAAGAGCAAGAGCAAGAGGGGAGCATCAGATTTGCTAACAACAGATTCTATTCTCTTCTCTCATCTTACTTTTATTTTTTGATGTCTATTCAATTGTGGATTCTTGGTTTTAATTCATTAATTATGAACTAACTATTTTTGAGATTTCAATTGAACTTTTTATGGCTATGAATTAGTTATTCATTATATTCTAATTATTTATGTTAAAGTGAGTTGTTTATCTTGTCTTGTGCTTATTGCTTAATTATTTGATCAGTAATTACTATGGTACTCTAGAAGGAATTGGAAGAGGAATTCTAGGGTTAGAACTGGGCATGATATCATGTGACTTAGTTATTTGCATGGTGAAAAATTAGGTTTATGAATTGAATGGAAATATCTGTTCGCCGCATGTAACACGTAAGGAATTGGGATTGGAAAGAGTTTAATTCAATTGTTTTACATAGGAATATAGCAAGATTAATCTGGATTAAATAGAAGGCAATTGATCACTTGGAAAGGACTTTTGGCATTTGAGAATTCCTCATTAACAATTCAAGAGGGCATAATAATTGGGATAATTGGATATTTGATTTATAATTCATAATTGGGGATATTGAAGTCTTAATCTTTATTTATTTGAATTCATTCGTTAAAATCTTAGTTTTAATTAGTTAATTTAGTTTTCTTAATTAGAAAAACACGATTTGAGATTGTTTAAATAAAATTAGTTTGGTTAAGAATTAGTACTTGGTGATTTTTATTAAATAATTCCTCGTGGGAACGATACTCTACTTTCACTTTATTACTTGTTGACCGTGTATACTTGCACGTATTCATTGATTGTGAAATCGATCAACAGCCTGCATAGTGTTTGCATAGTAAAATCTTTTATAAAGTTATTCGCTTTATTAGATTATAAATAGAATATATTATATTTTATTTAAAAGATTTTGCTTTAAATATGGACCGTCGATTAAAGTAAATCAATACTGGACCGCTTCATGAGTTAGTTACTTATGCATTCCATTTTTCTATAAATAAAGCTCATTCCTTCATTATTTTCTTACGAATTCAATTAAACTCTGAGAGATAAACTATAGAGAGAAAGAAGAAAGTATTCGATACTTCACTACTTATATATCCAAGACTCTTCTTCTTAAGGTAGGGAATATTATTTTTTATGTACTCGTAAGGGGTGTTATTCTTTTGTATTCATGAAGAGAACTTTTTTATTCCATTCTTTATTATTCTCGTTGAATAACTCAGATACGCTGTGGCTACCCTATACTTGGTGACATTCTTCTATTATTTCGCCTTTATTATTCTTCCGCTTGGAATATCCTCACTCTGCATGCGTTTTGCTTCGGACTGATTTCGCCTTTTATTATTCTCATTGGAATATCCTCGCTCACATGCTTTTACGCCAACTCGGTTCCGCTTTTTTATTATTATTCTCATTGGAATATCCTCGTCATGCATGCTTTTTACGGACCGATTATGTCCTTATTAGTATTCATTGAATAACTCGCTGTCATGCGAAGTTCCGCATGCATGGTGATTTCAAGTTATTATTCCATTCTTTATTATTCTCGTTGAACATCCGCTTGGTATGTAATTTCTTTGACTCCGGTTCTCGTTATTTAGTATTCGTTGGAATAACTCGTCTATGCTAAGCACCGAATGCATGGTGATTTCTTTTGTTATTCCATTCTTTATTATACTCAAATTGGTTAAAGTTTTGACTTCTATACTCCATGAAATTAGTGGAATATCCCTGATATTTGCACTTCATCCAATATCTTTTCATGGAAATATTCTTCCGAGCATTCTTGAATTTTACTCTACAAAGCAAGATTATCATGTTGACAATTTGGACATTATTAGTTCCTGGATAAATTAATTATTGAATTTGTTTTCTTGAATTCTTATATCATTGTCCTCATCCTTATGTTTATATTTTTTTTTTGAAAGTCATCTGTGGCTCAGTAGTGCATAGATGGACTTGGTATGATTATGACCGTGGATTATTCTATGTAATCATGACCGTAATGTTACAAATGATGTGGTAAAAGTCCTCATTGGCCCGTGAAGTGCATTGATGGATGCTTGTTGGCATGATCATGACCATTAATGAATACACAAATATTCTTGGCCCGTGAAGCATGGATAATTGTGGTCGTGATACTAAAGAATATCCTTGACCATAGTGCGGGGTGATTCGATGATGTGGATTATTTATTAAGTTGAGTCCCAAATGATAAAATTCATGAAAAACCTTTTAAATCATAGAAGATAGTAGATTTTATTCTCTACTTGACTCTTGTAATGGATTGCTTGTTCCATTGCGCTTAAACTTGATGTTTGTTATATTTTATCGCTTTAACACTCAAGTAAAGGCTAATGATAATTTATTCTCGCATTATCTTAGTCATAATATTTCTTCTTGGGCTAGTTGAGCTCACCCTTTCTTTCACCGTTTCTCTTGTGAAATGAGAATATAATTTGGGACGAGTCGGGGAACGAAGTGATGAACCGATGATAGTATTAGTAGTCCTCACTATTCTCATTAAATAGTGTGACAATAAATGTAATGAGGAATTATTCTGAGAGTGGATATTGTCTAGAAGACAGTATTTGTATTAAAACTCACAGCTCTTTTGTTGTATATTAAAGATTGTATTTATATTCTGTACCATGTTTGGGGACTCAGAATAGGTGATGTATACCTATTTTGGGGGCGTCACAGTTGGTATCAAAGCTTAGGGATATGATCCCTGGCTAAGATGTGAGACTAGAACTAGGAGGGGAGAGACGGGGAATTCCTTCGCTAGTATGACCTACTTAAATTTATTTTGTATTTAAATTGGTTGGTTAGAGTTTAGAGATAATATGTTACATGTCAACTAACCCTTGTTTTGTGGCAGTATCTAAAAATGACATCCGAGAATGTTGAGAATAGCAATGGAGCACAGGAGACCGTTGAGTCTCCACATATCAATAATCAGGAGAATGTGCATCAGGAAGGCGACAATCCTCATGCAAACAACAACACTGACCAAATGATGAATGATGGAATGTTCATAGGCTTTATGCAATTCATGCAACAACAAAGTAGAGCCAGCTCCTCATCCAAAATGTAGGTGGAACCACTGAAACTCTCTGACGGTCACCGCTAAACAGCTTCAAGGAGTCAGGACCACCGAGTTTATTGGTGAGCCAAAACCACTTAAGGCAGAAGCATGGATAAACAAGATCACCAAGATATTTGATGTCTTGGGATGCTCTGAGGAGCAAAAGGTTCCCTTCGCCACCTTCATGTTACGTGAAGAGGCGACATCGGTGGGAATCAGAAAAGCATCTCCACCGACGACGACTCAAGATGTCTTGGGAGAAGTTCCAAGAGCTATTCAACGACAAGTACTTTCCCCGAGAGTATTCACACATGAAAGAGGTGGAGTTTATCAAGTTGGAACAAAATAATATGACCGTGGTCGCAATATATGAGGCTAAATTTATGAGTTATCCCGGTTTGCATCCCATTTGGTCGATAATGAAGAGCGAATGACGCGAATGTTTTTAAGAGGTTTAAAACCAAGATACGCCAATATCTTATTTCTAATAAACCGTGTTTGTACTCGAGATGTTGTAAATAGGGCTCGCTTATTGAGCGCCAGAATGAGTCAACGTAACCAAGAGAAAGCAAAAGAAGATGAAAATACCAAAGGGTATCACCATCGGCTAAGCGGTGACAACAAACGTGGAGGAATCAACATGCCGTAAATGGTAACTACTTCATGGTAATCATGGCCAAGACAAGAAAAATGGACATTTCAAGAAAAGGAGATTCAACAATGATGAAAAGACGCCAAAGACCAAAGAACCGTGGTTAAGGAAGGAGAACGACCACCTATCATAAGCTTCAAATGCGGAGGGGAGGGACATATCAGTCCAAACTGTGCGATGCCATCCAAAACGTGTTTTAATTGAGGAAGATAAGGTCACCTAGCCCGATTTTGTCGTTCACCGAAGACAAGTTCAGCTAGGATGGAGGCACCAAAGGCCGTCCCAGAAAAGTCAAAGCCGGTGGTGCAAAGGAGAGCATTTGTCGTGACCTCCCAGAAAGCAAGGAACCTAAATGAGGTCATCACGGGTAAGCTTATCATAAACTCTAGCGAAGTCTATACCTTATTTGATACCGGTTCTACCCATTCTTTTATTTCTCCTACTTGCGCTCAACGTTTAAATTTAACTCCGGAGAAATTAGTCTTTGACTTATCTGTTGAAACTCCGTTGGGAGAAACCTTCATTACATCAACTGTTTATAAGTCTTGTTTAGTTCAAATCGGTACCCTCACATTACCTGTTGATCTTATTTCATTGCTTGCATTTGATGTGATTCTAGGGATTGATTGGTTAACTACTCATCATGCTAAAATTGATTATTTTCGTAAGGTTGTTAGCTTTCATATTCCTAATCAACCTATTATGCGAATTCAAGCGACCAAACCATTAAAATCAATCACGGTCATCTCAAGCCATAAAGCTATTCGCTTATTAAAAAACGGATGTCAAGCTTTCTCACCCCACGCCATGATCTAAACAAAATACGCCGCTTTTGAATGATATTTCTATTATTAATGAATTTCCCGACGTATTCCCCTCAAGAACTTCTTGCCTATCCCCGAGCGTGAAATTGAATTTTGTATCGACCTTGAACCCTACAAAACCCCATTTTCAAATCCCCATATCGAATGGCTCTATTGAACTTCGTGGAGTTAAAGACTCAACTCTGAGAATTGTTAGACATTGGTTTTATTCGGCCCTAGTACTTCTCCTTGGGGTGCTCCTATTCTATTCATGAAAAAGAAAGATGGGAGTATGCGACTTTGTATTGATTATCGGAGTTGAATCATGTCACCATCAAAAATAGGTACCCATTGCCACGTATTAATGACCTGTTTGACCAGTTGCAAGGAGCCAAATTCTTTTCAAAGATTGATCTTCGTTCCGATATCACCAATTGAAGATTAGAACCGATGACATTCCAAAGACGGCTTTAACTCCCTATGACGGCATTATGAATTCCTAGTCATGTCCTTTGATCGACTAATGCTCCTACGCCTTCATGGATATGATGAACCGAGTATTCAAGGAATATTTGGATCACTTTGTGGTTGTCTTTATTGATGACATCCTTATTTATTCCAAACGTCATGAAGATCATGAGCAACACTTGAGGCTGATACTCCAAAAGCTTCGTGAATACAAGCTTTATGCCAAGTTGAAGAAATGCGAGTTTTGGCTTGAGGAAGTAGCATTCCTTGGGCACGTGGTATCAAGTCATGGAATATCTGTTGACCCAGCAAAGATTGAAGCTATTCAAAGTTGGGAGCAACCTAAATCAGTGACCTAAGTACGTAGCTTTCTCGGCTTAGCTGGTTATTATCAGAGATTCGTAGAAGGGTTTTCTCGAATCGCTACTCCACTAACTCAGCTGACTCGAAAAGATACAAAGTTCGGTCGGAGCGAGGAATGTGAAAAGAGTTTTCAAGAACTTAAGAGGACACTCATTTCAGCACCTGTTCTGACAATACCATCTGGTTCGGAGGGATTTGTCATCTACATTGCTGCTTTGGGAAAATGGTTAGGATGTGTTCTCATGCAACATAGGAAAGTCATAGCCTATGCCTCACGACAACTCAAAGAATATGAGAGGAATTATCCTACTCATGATCTAGAGTTAGCAGCTGTTGTCTTCGCACTAAATATTTGGAGGCATTACTTATATGGGGAGAAAGTGGAGATCTTTACGGATCATAAAAGCCTCAAATATTTCTTCACTCAAAAGGAACTCAACATACGACAACGACGTTGGCTTGAACTGTTGAAAGATTATGATCATACCATCCAATACCATCCTGGAAAAGTGAACGTGGTAGCTGACGCATTGAGTAGAAGATCATATGCGGGTACAAGTACAATATTGTCAACGCAAAGGCCCATTTTGTATGACTTGCAAAGGGTGGAGATAGAGATAAAGACTCCAGGGTCCCTTGTGATGATGGCAAATATACGAGTAGAACCGACTTTAATTGATAAAATTAAAGCTGCTCAAGTTACAGATCCAAAACTGATGCGTATGAGGAAGAAAGTGCAAGAAGGTGCGATGCCGGAAGCAAGAATCGATGATGAAGGAATACTTTGAGTCAACTCCAGACTTTGTGTTCCTAACGATCCTGAGTTAAAGTATAAAATCATGATGGAGGCGCACAACACACCGTTTGCAATCCATCTTGGGAGTACCAAAATGTATCGTGATCTTCGTTATACATTTTGGTGGAGCAATATGAAGAGAGAGATAGCGCTGTTTATCTCAAGGTGTCTAAATTGTCAACGAGTCAAGGCGGAGCATCAAGTACCAAAAGGTCCATTGCAACCACTTAAAATTCCAGAATGGAAGTGGGAGCACATTACCATGGATTTCGTTACTGGTCTTCCCAAGGTTTCTCAAGGCATTGATGCAATTTGGGTATATATATAAACGAGATTGTAAGACTGCATGGTATGCCAGTATCCATAGTTTCTGATCGAGACCCAAGATTCACTTCAAGATTTTGGGTTAGTTTGAAAAAAGCTATGGGCACGGATTTACGATTTAGCCCGACATATCATCCTCAGACAGACGGGCAGTCGGAGAGGACGATTCAAACTCTTGAAGATCTATTAAAACTTTATGTCCCTGACTTCAAGGGAATTTGGGACAAGTTCTTACCATTGGTGGAGTTTTCCTACAACAATAGTTATCAAGTAAGCATTGGCATGGTTCCATTCGAGGCGTTGTATGGAAGAAAGTGTCGTTCTCCAGCATGCTAGGATGAGGTGGGTGAAACAACGCTGTTGGGACCGGAGTTGGTACGTATGACTACGGAAAAGATTCAAACGATCCGACAACGTATCAAAACCTCACAAAATCGACAAAAGAGTTATTCTGATCTTCATCGAAAGGACGTGGAATTCGATATAGGAGATCATGTGTTGTTACGTGTTGCTCCATGGAAAGGAGTTAAGAGATTTGGAAAGAGAGGAATGCTCAATCCTCGATTTATTGACCCATTTTTAATCCTTGATCGAGTAGGAACTGTGGCCTATAGACTCGGTTTACCTCCAAGTAAGTCTCGTGTTCATAATATTTTTCACATATCCATGTTACGTAAATATGTGGAAGACCCGACCACATTATTGAGTTAGAACCAGACGAAATAGCAGAAGATTTGACGTATGAAGAGGTTCCTGTTCAAATCTTGGATAAGAAGGAACATATTCTACGCTCCAAGGTTATACCTCAAGTCAAAGTTTTGTGGAGAAACAAGGAAGTTGAGAAAATGACTTGGGAGTTAGAATCTGAAATGAAATCAAGGTATCCTTACCTCTTCGATATACCATGTACGTACCCTAATTTCGAGGGAGAAATTTCATACGAAGGGGAGATTGTAAAACCCCAACTTTTTGAATAAAGATGAATTTTCAATAAATATTATTTTTGAATATTGTGGAGTGAAATTGATATAATATTATAGTTGTGGGTAATATTTATAAATTTTGCAAAGTACGCAAGTTGTTATATAATATTCGATTGGTAAGGAAATATTCGTTTTAACAGGGAATATTCATACAATGGCACAATCATTGGTGGACCCCACAACGGAATTATTGTCGGATTGAGAAAATGAAAAAAATATTTTATGAAAATAACTACGAAAGTTTTACCGTTAATCTGTTGAAACACCCTGTTAGCAAGTACAAGAATGTCGGCGGGTTGCATAGTAGCACACAGTATTAATTATCGATGCTTATGTGATAAGTCACTCACTTTTGTTGGTATTATTAATGTAATAATACGTAAAATCTTTTATATAAAATGTAATACTTTTATAAAGTTATTCTATAAATAGAATATATTATATTCTATTATGCATAGTGTTGCATATTGTTTTGCATAGTAAAATCTTTTTATATAAAAATAATACTTTTATAAAGTTATCTGTTTTATTAGACAATAATTAGAATATATTATATTTTATTATGCATAGTGTTTGCATAGTGCCTACATAGTGTTTGCATAGTAAAATCTTTTAAAAAGTTATTCATTTTATTAGATTATAAATAGAATATATTATATTTTATTTAAAAGATTTTTCTTTAAATATGGACCGTCAGATTAAAGTAAATCAATCTGGACCGTTCATGAGTTAGTTACTATGTAGTCCATTTTTCTATAAATAGAAGCTCATTCCTTCATTATTTTCTTACGAATTCATTGAAACTCTAGAGAGATAAACTATAAAGAGAAAGAAGAAAGTATTCTACTACTTCACTACTTATATCCAGTACTCTTCTTCTTAAGGTAGGAAATATTATTTGTTGTACTCGTAAGGGGTGTTATTCTTTTGTATTCATGATGAGAACTTATGTTATTCCATTCTTTATTATTCTGTTGGAATAACCTGTATACGCGGGCTAACCTATACTTGGTGACATTCTTCTATTATTTTCGTCTTTATTATTCTGTTGGAATATCCTGTCTGTGCGTTTTACGCCGAACCTGATTCCGTCCTTATTAGTATTCTTGTTGAATAACTTTGTCTTGCTGGCAATCGCATGCATGGTGATTTCTTTTGTTATTCCATTCTTTATTATACTCAGTTGGTTAAAGTTTTGACTTCTATACTCCATGAAATTAGTGGAATATCCTTGATATTTGCGCTTCATCCAGTATCTTTTTATTGAACTTGTTTTATTGAATTCTTATATCATTGTCATCATCCTTATGTTTATATTTTTTTTGAAAGTCATCTGTGGCCTGTAGTGCATAGATGGACTTGGTATGATTATGACCAGGGATTATTCGGTGTAATCATGACCGTAATGTTACAAATGATGTGGTAAAAGTCCTCATTGGCCCGTAGTGCATTGATGGACAATTGTTGGAATGATCATGACCATTAATGAATACACAAATATTCTTGGCTCGTAATGCATGGATAGTTGTGGTCATGATACTAAAGAATATCCTTGGCCGTAGTGCAGGGGTGATTCGATGATGTGGATTATTTATTAAGTTGAGTCCCAGCGATAAAACTCATGAAAAACCTTTTAAATCATAGAAGATAGTAGATTTTATTCTCTACTTGACTCTTCTAATGGATTGCTTGTTCCGTTGCAGTTAAACTTGATGTTTGTTATATTTTATCAGTTTAACACTGTTGAAGGCTAATAATAATTTATTCTGCATTATCTTAGTCATAATATTTCTTACTGGGTTAGTTGAGCTCACCCTTTCTTTCACTGTTCTCTTCAGGAAATGAGAATATAGCTGGGACGAGTCGGGGAACGGAGTGATGGACCAGATGATAGTATTAGTAGTTCTCACTATTCTGTTAAATAGTGTGACAATAAATTTAATGAGGAATTATTCTGAGAGTGGATATTGTCTAGAAGACAATATTTGTATTAAAACTCACAGCTCTCTTGTTGTATATTAAAGATTGTATTTGTATTCTGTACCATATATTTGGCGACTCAGAATAGGTGATGTATACCTATTTTGGGGGCGCCACATATCATATGCTTCAAATGCGGAGGGGAGGGACACATCAGTCCAAACTGCGCGATGCCGTCCAAAGCATGTTATAATTGTGGAAGAGAAAGTCACTTAGCCCAATTTTGTCGTTCACCGAAGACAAGTTCAGCCAAGATGGAGGCACCAAAGGCCGTCCAAAAAAGTCAAAGCGGGTAGTTTAAGGGAGAGCGTTTGTTGTGACCTCCCAGAAAGAAAGGAACCCGAATGAGGTCAACATGGGTAAGCGTATCATAAACTCTAGTGAAGTCTATACTTTGTTTGATACCGGTTCTACCCATTCTTTTATTTCTCCTACTTGCGCTCAACGATTAAATTTGACTCTGGAGAAATTAGACTTTGACTTATCTGTGGAAACTCCATTGGAAGAAACCTTCATTACATCCACTGTTTATAAGTCTTGTTTGGTTCAAATCGGTACCCTCATATTACCTGTTGATCTTATTTCATTGAAAATACTTGCATTTGACGTTATTCTAGGGATTGATTGGTTAACTACTTATCATGCAAAAATTGATTGTTTTCGTAAGGTTGTTAGCTTTCATATTCCTAATCAACATATTATGCGAATTTAAGCGACCAAACCATTAAAATCAATCGCGGTCATCTCAAGCCATAAAGCTATTCGTTTATTGAAAAACAGATGTCATGCTTTCTTAGCTCATGTCACGGATCTAAACAAAAATACGTCAATTTTGAATGATATTTCTATTGTTAATAAATTCCCTGATGTATTCCCTGAAGAACTTCCTGGCCTACCCCCAGAGCGTGAAATTGAATTTTCTATCGACCATGAACCTGGTACAAAACCCATTTCCAAAGCCCCATATCAAATGGCTCCTATTGAACTTCAGAAGTTAAAGACCCAACTGCATGAATTGTTAGACATTGGCTTTATTCGTCCTAGTACTTCTCCTTGGGGTGCTCCTGTTCTATTTGTGAAGAAGAAAGATGGGAGTATGCGACTTTGTATTAATTATCGGGAGTTGAATCATGTCACTATTGTGACAACCCGGAATATCGGATTGTCCAGAATTTAAGTTTAAAGAATTAGTTATTAATAAATAAATTTTTATTAATAGTATTATGTGCTATGTGTTCATTAATCATTCTATAACCTAGAATGATTATTAATCGGGAGGATTCTGGCTACGAGCTAGACTGAACGAGTAAGAATTTTCAAGACAAAAATGAAAGTTTTCCGGGAACAAAAATATTTCCGGAGAAAAAGACGAAATAGGCACTATTCACCCATTTCTGCTCAGAGATTTATTTTGAAATTCCGAGAAGTTATTGATTACGTAAAATCTTGAGACGTTGTAAGACCCCAAATTATTAATAAATAAAATTTAATTCCTCTATTTATTATTTTGAAATAGTAAGGGTTGATTTGATTAATGTGGTTAGTTATGGGTAAATGCGCAAATATTTTAAATAAGCAGGTGGTTATAAAATACTCATTGTTGTCGGAGAATATTCGTTTGGTCGTGGAATAGTCTTGCTGTGGGCCCCATAACGGAAAACAATTGGATGAAGAAAACGACAAGTATAAGTTGTTTATAAATAACGACGCAGTTGTTACCGTTAATACTGTTGGAATACCCGGTGGTTAAAACACAGTAATATGCGTTGTTGCACAAAGAAGACACTGCATTGCACCAATTATTGATTCTTACGTGAAGGCACTACTCTCAATAATTGTTACGGTAATTATCGCTCAATATTTTATTTTGATTCAATTGTTGTTGTGTTGATATTTTATATTACTTGTTGTTTCAATAATTGTCACTACACAATATTTTCCATTATCGAAGCAATAATTCATATTATTTGAATAATATTATTAGATAACATTATTGGCAATGTCTAGAAAGTTCTCTCTTCAAGGAGAGGTTTGGTCACCTAATTGCGCTACCAAGAAGAAGAAATCCTTATTGAAAGCCCCTTTTCTTGGGAATGGCACCGTCACAAGATCTTGTGATTCTCGTAATATTACTTGTGAATAATTAATTATTGATTTATATGATGAGGAAAATATTAATTTTATGTGGATATAGATGGAGAAAATTTTTAAAGTGACAATTGTTAAAAAATGATATTTTATCTTTTCTGATAAAATAATTTATTATTATATTTTAATAATATAATAATGGTGATATTTTTACAATGAATGTGGGATATATGAGTATATGAGGAGAAAGAGTATTTTTGTTGCAAAAGTTGTTTAAAACATGTTAAACATGTTGGTGGACCCATTTCTTGACTGAAATTTGATTATAGCACAGTGAAATCGCCTGGCTTATGGATTTCTTGGCCAATTTCTTTTGGAATTTGGAAAACCTTTCTTCTGCAAAGTTGTAGAGAATTGAATTTCTTATAAAAAGTCGCTAGATTCGAATTTTCTGATAAAAGGACTATTTATTATGAATTATTGAATTTCTGATGTTTCGAAATAATTGATTTTTGGAAGTTTTATTTATTTTTATTAATAAAAACGTTTTTATATGTTGTGGGCATCTTTAACATGTGCATGGTGGCTGAATTCAGATTCAAGATGTGGGCGTATGAATTTTGTTTATATATAATATTATTATATTCAATTTTCTACTTTGGGGTTCTAAGCATTTTCCTATAAATAGGGTGCTTAGGTTAGAATTGAAAATCACACCAGAAACTAAAGATTTCTCTCTCTTTCTCTCTCTATAATATTGAGCGTATTTGTGAGTAATTTAGTACTTTGAGTATTGCTATACGGTGCAAGTTTTTTCAGCACTATATCCAGTATTCAAGTCAGAAGTACTATTCTTTCTAAGGTAAGGGAGATTATTTTCTTCTAAAATGATATTATTTCTTTAATATCATTATGCCAGAATGTTGGTTGGAAATTTTTATCAAATTTGGAACTTTTTCATGTCGGGATTACTATTCATGAGTTACTATTCATGAGTTACTATTCACGAGTTACTATTCATGAGTTACTATTCACAAGTTACTATTCACGAGTACTATTCACGAAGCATGATGATGTTTTTTGTGAAATTTTTATCTTTTAGTGTCGGAGTTACTATTCACGTATACGACACTATTCACGAATACGACACTATTCACAGAAAAATTAAATTTTCTTTTCTGTGTCCAAGATTGTCTGTTATGATTCCTATCTTTGATTGGATCTATGTTTTGATCTTCATTCTTGAATTTTACTCCAATCGGTTATTTTTTGAAGTATTTTTGAACTTGGATTATTTAAAGTACGAATCCTTAATACTTGTTCTTTTGTTTCACTTGGATTCATTTTCTTTAAAATATTTTTTCATCATCCTCAAACCCTAAATGATAATATTATTGAATATCTTTGGCCTGTAGTGCAAAGATGAATGATTTCTTGATGAATATTTTTGGCCCGTAGTGCAAAGATGAATAGGTGTTGAGATGAACATGATCGACTGATTAATATCTTTGGCCCGTAGTGCAAAGATGAACAGGTGTTTAGATGAACATGACCAATTGATGAATATCTTTGGCCTGTAGTGCAAAGATGAATATTTGATTCCAGATATATATTGATTGATGTTACAGGGATAAAATATCGACGATGAACTTTTAAATTCATATATAGAAGATAGTAGTTTGCATTCTCTACTTAACTCTTCTAATGAATTATTATTTCCGCTGCGAAGATTGATTTAAAACTGGTTGTCTATTGTATTCTATTAGATTTTTCCCTGTTGAGGACTAACGATAATTTGTTCTATATTATCTTAGTCATAATGTTCTTTACTGGGCTAATTGAGTTCACCCTTTTCCTTGTTGTTCCATTTTTCTTCTCAGGAGGCGAGAATGTAGCGAGTACTAGTCGGGGTGTGGAATGATGGTTCTAGAAGTGGTTCTAGTAGTCCTCACTATTCTATAAAATAGTGTATCAATAATTATAATGAGGACTTATTTGAGTGTGGATATTGTCTAGATGACAATATTTGTATTTAAACTCACAGTTTTTATGTTGTATTAATAAAGTTGTAGTTGTTTCTGTACCATGTATTTTGACAACTCAGAATGGGTGTTGTATACCTATTTTGGGGGCGTCACAATTTGGTATCGAGCTTAGGGATATGATCTCCATGCGGAGATCGGGAATAGAACTAGGAGGGGAGAGACGAGTAAATCCTTCGCTAATGTGTCCTACCTAAGCTTATTTGTTGGTCAGTCGAACTATATGGTTAATATGTGATATGTTAATTTGTTTAATTAACCCTTGTTATATGGCAGTATTTAAGAATGGCAGCTGAGAATATTAACGGTGGAGTTAATGAGACCGTGGAAACACCTTTAATCACCACCAGGGGAATGTGCAACAGGAAGGCAATATTCCTCCTGTAAACAACACCATTGAAAGCGCACAATGAACAGCCGGGATGTTTAGGAGCTTTTTGCGCTTCATGCAAAACCGATTTAGGAAACTTGTGTATAGAATACGGTGGAAATGATAAGAACGCTGCTTGTCACTACCAAGCGATTCAAAGAGTTGGGACCACCAGAATTTAAGGGAAAGACGGATCCGATCATGGCGGAAACATGGGTCAAGCAAATTACCAAGATATTCGATGTCTTGGGATGCACGGAGGAACATAAGGTTCCATTCGCCACCTTTATGTTCCGTGGCGAGGCAGATTACTGGTGGGAGTCTGTGAAACGTACCCAGCCTACCGCACTCCGCATGTCTTGGGAAACATTTCAGAAACTTTTCAACAAAAATAACTTTCCTGAAAGTATTCACCATATGAAAGAGGTAGAGTTTATTAGACTAGAATAAAACAACATGGCGGTGTCCCAATACGAGGCGAAGTTCGCAGAGTTATCCAAGTTTGCACCTCATTTGGTAGAGAATGAGGAACGAATGACGAGGATGTTTCTGAGAGGTTTAAAACCCGAGATTTGGCAATATCTTATCTCTCATAAATTTTCTTCATATTCAGATGTTGTCAACAGGGCTCAATTATTAGAGCGAGATAATGAAATACGTTCAACCAAGAGACCGCAACGAGGATCATACACGTGATGCAATCATCGAAACAACGATAACCAAATGGAGAAGAGAAAAATACTGACAAGAGCGACAACCACCCGGTGGTAATCGTGGCCATGAAAATAGAAGAAGCGAGTGGGGAGATTTTAAAAGAGGAGATTCAACAATGACATCAAGGAAGACGTCGGCCAAAGAAAGAATCGGTTTTAAGGGAGGAGAATGACCACCGGTCGTATGCTAAAAATGTGGAAAAGCGGGACACATCAACCCAAACTGTCCACAACAGTTCAAGGTATGCTATAATTGTGGAAAGGAAGGACATATCGCTCGAGATTATACGGTAGCGAAACCAAGCCCAGTGGGGATGGTGACTCAAAAGGCTGTCCCAAAAAAGTCAAAGTCAACGGTTCCTGGAAGAGCGTTTGTCGTGACTGGTCAACATGCGAGGAACCCAAACGAGGTGATCACGGGTAAGCTAATCATAAATTAATGCGAAGTTTATACATTACTAGATACTAGTGCTACCCATTCATTTATCTCTCCTGTTTGTGCTCAACGTTTAAACTTGACTCCGGAGAAATTAGACTTTGACCTATCTGTGGAAACTCCGTTAGGAGAAACTTTCATCACATCCACTGTTTATAAATCTTTTTTGATCCAAGTTGGCACCATCGCATTACCTGTTGACCTTATTTCTTTAAAGATACTTGCTTCTGATGTGATTTTGGGGATTGATTGATTAACTACTCATCATGCCAAAATTGATTGCTTTAAATAAGGTTGTTAGTTTTCATATTCCTAAGCAACTTTATTCAATTCAAGAAACCAAACCATTGAAGTCAAACACTTTTATATCAAGCCATAAAGTCATTCGTTTATTGAAAAACAGATGTCAAGTTTTCTTAGCCCATGTTATGGACTTAAACAAAAATACGTCAGATTTGAATGATATTTCTATTGTTAGTAAATTTCCTGATGTATTTCCTGAAGAATTTCTTGGCTTACTCCCAAAGTGTGATATTGAATTTTTATCGACTTTGAACCCAAAGACAAAACCCATTTCTAAAATCTTATGGCTCTATTGAACTTCGAGAGTTAAAATTCAACTATAGAATTTGGTACCCGAGCCTTTATCTGGTGACTTCCTTTGTGGAATGCACCGAAGCCAGACTGTCCTTAGGGGACGCCATATTCGTGCGATAGTAAACTGATAGGTGTCATTATGATGTGCTATCCAAGGTTGGGATATAAGTCACAGTTGAGAGCAACCTAAGTCAGTAATCGAAATACGTAGCTTTCTATGCTTAGCTGGTTATTATCGAAGATTTTGTGGAAAGATTTTCTCGAATCGCTACTCCATTAACGCAGCTGACTCGTAGAGATACAAAATTCGAATGGAGCAAGGAATGTGGGAAGAGCTTCGAAGAACTCAATAGGAGACTCATTTTGGCACATGTTCTGACCATACCATCCTGGAAAAGCGAACGTGGTAGCTGACGTGTTGAGTAAAAGATTGTATACGAGTACGAATGCGATATTCTCAAAGACCCATTTCATATAACTTACAAATGATAGATATAGAGTTAAAGACTCTAGGGACTCACATGATGATATACAAGTAGAACCAACTTCAATCGATAAAGTTAAAAATGTTCAAGCTACACACTGGAGCTGATGAATATGAAGAAGGAGGTACAAGAAGTTGTTATTCCAAATGTGAGAATTGGCGATGTGAGGAAAGCTCAAACCTTCGATTTATTAGTCCATTTGAAATCCTAGATCGAATAGGAACTGTGCCCTATAGACTCGTTTTACCGCCAAGTGTGACGCGTGTTCATTATGTTTTTCACGTATCGATGCTATGTAAATATGTGGATGACCCGAACCATGTTATTGAGTTAGAACCAGACGAGATAGCAGAAGATTTAACGTACGAGGAGGTACCAGTCAAGATCTTGGATGGGAAGGAGCATGTCCTACGCATGTCAATTTCGAGGACGAAATTTCATAAGGAGGGGAGGTTGTAAGACCCCAAATTATTAATAAATGAAATTTAATTCCTCTATTTATTATTTTGAAATAGTAAGGGTTGATTTGATTAATGTGGTTAGTTATGGGTAAAATGCACAAATATTTTAAATAAGCAGGTGGTTATAAAATACTCATTGTTGTCGGAGAATATTCATTTGGTCGTGGAAAATTCTTGTTGTCGGGGAATATTCGTACGACGGCGCAGCCTTGTGTGGGACCCATAACGGAAAGCAATTGGATGAAGAAAACGACAAGTATAAGTTGTTTATAAATAACTTGGCCTAGATTATTCACAATTATCTTGTTGGAATACCCGGTGGTTAAAACACAGTAATATGCGTTGTTGCAAAAGATAGCACATGGTATTGCACCAATTATTGATTCTTACGTAAGAAGGCACTACTCAATAATTGTTACAGTAATTATTGTTCAATATTTTATTTTTGATTCAATAATTGCTGCGTTGATATTTTATATTACTATTGTTTCAATAATTGTCACTACACGGTATTTTCCATTATCGAGAACAATAATTCATATTATCCTAATAATATTATTAGATAACATTATTGGTAATGTCTAGAAAGTTACATCTAAGGAGAGGTTCGGTCACCTAATTGCGCGCTTGATGAGGAGAAATCCTTATTGAAAGCCCCTCTTCCTGGAAACTACCGGCACAAAAGCGATCTTGTGATTCTGTAATATTATTTGTGAATAATTAATTATTGATTTATATGATGAGGAAAATATTAATTTTATGTGGATATAGATGGAGAAAATTTTAAAGTGACAATTGTTAAAAAATGATATTTTATTTCGATAAAATAATTTATTATTATATTTTAATAATATAATAATGGTGATATTTTACAATGAATGTGGGATATATGAGTATATGAGGAGGAAGAGTATTTTTGTTGTAAAGTTGTTTAAAACATGTTAAACATGTTGGTGGACCCATTTCTTGACCGAAATTTGATTATAGCACTGTAAAATCGCTTGGTTATGGATTTCGGTCAATTTACATTGGAATTTGGAAAAACGTTCTTCCGCAAAGTTGTAGATAATTGAATTTCCTATAAAAAAGTCGCAAGATTCGAATTTTCGATAAAAGGGCTATTTATTATGAATTATTGAAGTTACGAAGTTCAAAATAATTGATCTTTGGAAGTTTTATTTATTTTTATTAATAAAAACGTTTTTTATATGTTGTGGGCATCTTTAACATGTGCATGGTGGTTTGAATTCATTCAAGATGTGGGCGTATGAATTTTGTTTATATATAATATTATTATATTCAGTTTTCTGCTTTGGTGTTCTAAGCATTTTTCTATAAATAGGGTGCTTAGGTTAGAATTGAAAATCACACCAGAAACTAAAGATTTCTCTCTCTTTCTCTCTCTATAATATCGAGCGTATTTGTGAGTATTTTAGTACTCTGAGTATTGCTATACGGTGCAAGTTTTTTCAGCACTATATCCAGTATTCTAGTCAGAAGTACTATTCTTTCTAAGGTAAGGGAGATTATTTTCTTCTAAAATAATATTATTTCTTCAATATCATTATGCCAGAATGTTGGTTGGAAATTTTTATCAAATTTGGAACTTTTTCATGTCGGGGTTACTATTCATGAGTTGCTATTCATGAGTTACTATTCACGAGTTACTATTCATGAGTTACTATTCACGAGTACTATTCATGAAACATGATGATGTTTTTGTGAAATTTCTATCTTTTAGTGTCGGAGTTACTATTCACGTATATACGACCTTTATTCACGAATCACGACACTATTCACGTAAAATTAAATTTTCTTTTCTCGTGTCCAAGATTGTCTCGTTATGATTCCTATCTTTGATTGGATCTATGTTTTGATCTTCATTCTTGAATTTTACTCCAATCTAGTTATTTATGAAGTATTTTGAACTTGGATTATTTAAAAGTACGAATCCTTAATACTTGTTCTTTTGTTTCCTTTGGATTCGCTTTCTTTAAAATATTTTTCATCATCCTCGGTCCTAAATGATAATATTATTTGAATATCTTTGGCTTTTGTAGTGCAAAGATGAATGATTTCTTGATGAATATCTTTGGCCGTAGTGCAAAGATGAGCAGTGTTGAGATGAACATGACCGATCGATTAATATCTTTGGCCCAGTAGTGCAAAGATGAGCAGTGTTTAGATTTAACATGACCAATTGTGAATATCTTTGGCTCAGTGGTGCAAAGATGAATATTTGATTCGGATATATATTGATTGATGTTACAGGATAAAATATCGACGATGAACTTTTAAATTCATATATAGAAGATAGTAGTTTGCATTCTCTACTTAACTATCGAAGATTGATTTAAAACTGGTTGTCTATTTTTAGATTTTTCCCTGTTGAGGACTAACGATAATTTGTTCTATATTATCTTAGTCATAATGTTCTTTATCGGGCTAATTGAGCTCACCCTTTTCCTTGTTGTTCCATTTTTCTTCTCAAGAGGCGAGAATGTAGCGAGTACTAGTCGGGGTGTGGAATGATGGTTCTAGAAGTGGTTCTAGTAGTCCTCACTATTCTATAAAATAGTGTATTAATAATTGTAATGAGGACTTATTTGAGTGTGGATATTGTCTAGATGACAATATTTGTATTTAAACTCACAGTTTTTATGTTGTATTAATAAAGTTGTAGTTATTTCTGTACCATGTATTTTGACAACTCAGAATGGGTGTTGTATACCTATTTTGGGGGCGTCACAGACGTGATGGAATATTCAATAATATTTCAGTTATGGCAAAAACAATGTTTTCGCATGCGGACTCAAAACCTAAGGGTTAGGGAAAGTGAGTTCCGAGAATGTAATGAGTACGTATAATAACTAGGGTTATTATGTGTGAGAAATACGAGTATGATACGAGTTATTATACGAGTATAGTATGAAGATTAGTACGACGTATAATACGAATATCGTACGAACAATATATGAAGAGAATACGAGAATACGTGAATACGAGAAAGGAATGCGTAGAATACGATAAGTCTTAATGGACTTTGTGTTCATGGACTTTGTAGAATCCAATTGGACTTGGATTATGTCAAGCCCAATGCTTTGAGAAATCAAGCCCAAGATTGGCCCAATAAGAATTAGGATTAAGCCCGATCCAAAGAAATTAACCTCGGATCGAACCGATGAGTCACCGGATGGGTAAAACCCATGGGCATAAGGGGCGGCCACTTGGTCACCAAGTAAGGGTGGTGACCAAGTAAACTTGGTGGCTAAGTTTGGAATAGTAAGGAGGTGGGGAAGTGGAATGACCCCATTTTCCCTAAGCTTTGGTTTTCTATAAATGAAAGCTTAAATTCATTATTTTGGATTTTTGAAAATCCTACACCTTAGAGAGAGAGCTTGAGAGCTTGGAGAAGAAGAATAAGGAAGAGTATGAGCATGAATGCTCGGATCAAAAGTGATCGAGAAATAGAAAAGCTCGCAAATCGCCGGCTTTGTATAACGTAAGAGGATTAAAGAAGAACGGTAATCCGAACCCTAGTTCTTCTAATAATTTTCTTTAAGTTTCTATGTTTAAAACATAGCTTAATTAGACTAGAGAGTAGATGATGGTAGAAATGATTTCATATGGTTGAAATCATGAGAAAATGAAGAAATAAGAATTAGAAATTTAGTTTATAAATTTCTTAAGATTCGTAAGGATTTTGAGCGATCCGAATGAATTTTATGAACGATTAGGTGGAATAAGTAAGGAATGGTGTTCTATAACATCAAATTCCAAGAAAAAGTAGAATCGTAATCCAAAATATTGATTAAAATAAAGAACGAACGAAGAACGCGAAGGACACGCGAAGAACACGAAGAACGTTGTTGATGGACAAATTTAAAACCATCATAGTGTAAATGTTGTTGATGGACAAATTTAAAACCATCGTGTATCAGTTAGTTGCTTCTTGCTTGGTTAAGAGCGTTAGAAACGTTCATGAAGAACAGATTAAAATTGAGCTATAACGAAGTTATGGCGAAATTTTCGTAAAAGACAAGCGAGAATTTGAAAGTTAGTAAATGAACCCGAACATGTAGGGTTTCATAAGAATGTAAGAGAACGTAGAAAACGTGAGTCATGGACTCAAGAACGATCGAGTTCCGAGTTCGGATGACCGAATTACGGACGAACGAGCGAAGAATGTTAAAAGCATAAAATGAACGAAGTGTGAAGTTTAAGCCAATTGAATGGCACAATAACGAGTTTAGATCGAATTTCTGCTCAACGAGTGTTAAAGTACATGAGATAAAGAAGAGAATGGCTTTGGAACGACCTCGTTCCGAGTTATAACGAAGGAGTTATGAGATCGCAAAATAAGCATCTCAAACTTGATTCAACACTTAGAAAAATTTTCTAGGGTTTCAGCTTCGTGCCGCAGCGCTGAGAAGTGGCACCGCAGCGTGAACTCGGGCTTCAGGTGCTGTTAAGTGGAGCCGCAGCGCGAGAGATAACAAAGGGTTTGGCACCGCAGCGCCAGACCAAGGGAGGAGAGAGAAGTAGGTCGCGTCGCAGCGTGAGAGAGAGAGGGAAGGATGGCGCCGCAGCGCCAGTGCAGGGCAATACCCATAAATGAGATTTTAATTGCTCAATTTCTCGGAGGATGTGCAAGAAAGAAGTATGAACATAATGTTCAACTAATGTAACACTTAGTCAAGTGTTTTAAACCTTTAATAAAGGTTGAACGTAAAGATTTAGCGAGATTAAAAGATAGAGAATGTAAACGCTAGATTACGAAATCGATATCCGGGGACCGTAGTCGCGATGAATGAACGTGAGGGATTACTGTGATTGTGATTCCTTAGACGTTGTGTGATGAAGGTAATGAATAACATTCCGATGTTATTTCATGGTAATAAGAGATTAGTGTAAAGCATTTAGACGCTGTGAACGTAATGTTGTTGCGATGAACGATCGGTCTTAGCATACCACGGACCGTATGGCGATGACATTAAGAAAGAATAATGAACATGGGGTTCATGGGATGGATAACGATCGAAAGCGATTAAAACCTTGAATAAAGGTTGAATGAGAGGTTTAGAGACAAGCAACGTGAACGTTGAATACGTAAATGATCCTTGTGAAGCATATTCGCATTGAACGAACGTTCTAAGTATACCCTAGTTGTATGACTTAGACGTTGATGAAGGTAGTAAGTAAGATATGAATTATCAAGAAAGCCGTAGCGAACGGTAAAAAGATTAATGAAAGCCGATTGTGAGTCGGATGAGAATGTTTGAATGAAATGTAAGCGTTGAACACTTTAACCGACGTGAAGGTTGAGTGTACGCAAATATTAAACGGGTAGAACCTACACCCCGTGTATGGTTTGACCGTAGAATAACGAAGACCATTGATTAAAGCTGTGAGCAGTAAAGAAACTGAATTAAAGAGGTATGTATAACGTAAAAGAAGCCGAGTTAATGTTTATAACTTGGATGACGCTCCGAGTCGAATGAACTGGACGTTGTAAGATAAGAATAAAGTAACGTAAAATGCTTAATGCTATAAATGCGTAGAATGAATATGAAATGATCGTTCTGAGTATACAAAAGACTGTATGACTTAGACGATGATGAATGAATCCTGAGGTATAGCATTTAGTTGCCAGAAAGCCATAAGGAATATGAATTTAACTTAACGAACATTATAGTTTAATAGTTCAGACAAGTTAAGATAAGTTAGGTTGTAGTACAATTGTAACCTTTGATGGTTGACATATGGGAGCTGGGCTAAACAATTCCTTTAGAGAGCGAAGGTATATACAAAACTGGCAACCGATCTAACTCACTGTGTGGGCAGTGTAGACGAGACGTGAACTTGTTTGTTGGTTGTTTGTGGGAAACCACTCAGAGTACCATATGGACTACTAGCAGAGATGCGATGTGTGCTGAGTCCTAGAAAAGTTATAAGAAGAAGATAAGAATGTAAATCATCAAAGATGATGAATGTAATGAGTAAGACATCTCCGTATGTCATGAAATCGTTAACCGGTAAAGGAAGTTAGTCGCGTAAACTTAGTTTGTAAGAACGTGAACCCTAAGAAGTAAAGTAAAGTAAACCAATGTGTAAGTCAAGTATATGACTAATTGGTACTTGTGTTATTTCCTTATGTGCTGCATAGGAATTGGAATGAGCAGTTCAGCATAAACTATAAGTTGTAGCTGTACGTAAGACAAGTTTCCTAACTTCATTCATACTATATGAATGCTAGTTTCTTAAACTTCTCAGATGTTGAACTTGAGAAGTTATGTCTATGTGCGAATGTGTGATATTTGTATAAGGTGGTAGAACGTATGAGGCCGTGTGCCACAATGTGAGCACTTCGGTGTTTCTTTGAGATGAATTGTTCTATGATTGAACTGTTCAATATGAGTATGTTTTATTTTTACATGAACCAATATTGATAAGTCTGTGCTATTGATTCTAGCCAGACAGAATGTGCATGAAAGAGAGTAGAGAATGAAAGTATTTCAAAGTGCATGTAACTGATGTTTTAAGATGATAGGAATCAAGAAAATTCCTATTATTCAAGCTGCTTCATAACCTTTGTTCGGTTATTGAGGTCTTAAAAGAATGGTTGAATCCTTAAAGTTGTTTGTTCAACTGTATGACTTGTTGGGCAATTGAATGCTCACACTTGCTTTAAATAAAAATATTTTCAGCGAACGATGTTAGAAAGAACTTAAGGATCCCGTAAAGATCAAGTCGATGATCGGTATCCAGATTTAAATGCCATTCAAAGATATGAATGTCCGTGAAGAAACAAGTGAAGACTTGTAATATAGAATGATAGAATTAAACTATAGACTAGTTTAATGAACGATTATGTATCCTTGGTGGCGGATAAAAGTCACTTGTACAAGATGTAAAGAATAATGTAATTATCATTATTTATAATGAAAGAGGTTTTATGGTTATAGAACCTGGGATTTGAGAATGTATGTCGTTATATTTAGTTATATAATGATGTATGTTTGTAAGAAGATGGGATCATGACGTACGGAACCCGGATGTGAAAATAGACCGAATTTCGGGGCGTTACAACCATCAAAAATAGGTACCCATTGCCACGTATTGATGACCTGTTTGACCAGTTGCAAGGAGCTAAATTCTTTTCAAAGATTGATCTTCGTTCCGGATATCACCAATTGAAGATTAGAACAGATGACATTCCAAAGACGGCTTTCAGAACTCGGTACGGGTTATGAATTCCTAGTCATGTCCTTTGGATTGACTAATGCTCCTGCTGCCTTCATGGATATGATGAACCGAGTATTCAAGGAATACTTGGATCACTTTGTGGTCGTCTTTATTGATGACATCCTTATTTATTCCAAAATCCGTGAAGATCATGAGCAACACTTGAGGCTGACACTCCAAAAGCTTCGTGAATATAAGCTTTATGCTAAGTTAAAGAAATGTGAATTCTGGCTTGAGGAAGTAGCATTCCTTGGGCACGTAATATCAAGTCATGGAATATCGGTTGACCCGACAAAGATTGAAGCAATTCAAATCAGGAGCAACTTAAATCGATGATCAAAATACGTAGCTTTCTCGAAACTTGTTGGTTATTATCGGAGATTCGTGGAAGGATTTTCTCGAATAGCTACTCCATTAACTCAGCTGACTCAGAAAGATACAAAGTTCGGTTGGAGCGAAGAATGTGAGAAAAGTTTTCAAGAACTCAAGAGGAGACTCATTTCAAAGACTGCTCGACAATACCATCTAGCTCGAGGGATTTGTCATCTCTGATGTGATGCTTCGGGCAAAGGGTTGGGATGTGTTCTCATGCAACATGGGAAAGTCATAGCCTATTCCTCAAGACAACTCAAAGAATATGAGAGGAATTATCCTACTCATGACCTAGAGTTAGCAGTTGTTGTCTTCGCACTTAAAATTTGGAGGCATTACTTGTATGGGGAGAAGGTGTGACGCCCCGAAATCCGGTCTATCTTTACACCCGGATTCCGTACATCACGAGTACATCATTCATCCAACATACATCATTATATAATGCAATATAACGACATGCACTCTCAAATCCCAGGTTCTGGAACCTTATGACCTCTTTTATTACAAATAATGATAAATACATTATTCATTTCTTCTTACAAGAGTGACTTTTATCCGCCACCAAGGATACATAACAGTTCATTAAACTAGTCTATAATTAAATTATATCTTTTGACATTACAATTCTTCGCTTGATCTTCTCGCTCATTCATATTCTGAAAGGTACTCATCTGGAGACCGTCAGCTTGATCTCTACGGGATCCTTAAGTTCTTCTAACCTTGATCGCTGAAAAATTGTTTTTCATTTAAAGCAAGTGTGAGCATTCAATTGCCCAGAAAGTCATAACAGTTGAACAAACAACTTCAGAAAAACATTTCTTTAGAACTTCTATAACCGAACAAAGGTTATGAAGTAGCTTGAATAATATGAATAGTCTCGATTCCTATCATCTTAAAATATCAATTATTTTCACTTTGAAATACTTTCATCCCTCTACCTTTTTCATACACATCTTGTCTGGCTAGAATCATTAGCACAGACTTAACAATAACGATTCATGTATAAATAGAACATACTTGTATTGAATAGCTCAATCACAGAACAATTAATATCATAGAAACACCGAAGTGTTCAAATTGTGGCTCAAAGCCTCATACATTCTAACACCTTGTACATACACCGCACAAACGCACATAGACAAGACTTCTCAAGTACAACATTTAAGAAGTTTAAGAAACTAGCAATCATGTAATATGAATGAAGTTAGGAAACTTGCCTTACGCCCAGCTACAGCTTACGCCGAACTGTTCATTTCAATTCCTATATCACACACATATGGAGAAAACATAAACAACAATTAGTCATATATTGAACTTACGTCATTGGTTTACTTAACTTAACTTCTTAGGGTTCGTGTTCTTGCAATATAAGTTTACGCGACTAACTTCCTTTACCAGCTTACGGCTTTATGACATATGGAGATGTCTTACTCATACGTTCATCATCTTGGATGATTAGCATTCTTATCTGACTCACCTTCGGCTTTCATTAATCTTATTACTGTTCATTAAGGCTTTCTTGATAAATCATATCCTATTAATACTTTCGTTATCCTTTACATGAACCCCATGTTCATTAATCGTTCTTAGTGTCGAAGCCATACAGATCGTTGTATGCTAAGACCGCTCATCCATTGCAACAACATTGCGTTCACAGCGTCTATACGCTACACACTTATCTCTCATTATCATGTCATAACATCGAAATGTTATTCATTACCCTCGTCACTCAACGTCTAAGGAATCACAACCATAGCAATTCCTTGCGTTCGCTCATCGTAACTACGGTCCCCGGATATCGGTTACGTAACCCGCATTTATATTCTTTGTCTTTTAATCTCGTTTAATCTTTACGTTCAACCTTTAATAAAGGTTTAAGTCATTTGCTTAAGTGTTATTTTAGGTGAACTATATGTTCATGTATCTTTCTTGCACATCCCCTAGTAATTGAGCATTTAAAATCTCATTTACAGGCATTGCCACGGAGGCTGCAAGCCCGCGTGCCCTTCCTTTCCTCTCATGTGCATGGTGCGACCTACTTCTCTCTCTCTCCCCGGGTCGGCATCATGCGGTACACAAATTATACTACTGTTCGCATATTTGCAGCGAACTCTCGCAGTTTGCTCGGACACATCATTACTTGTTGCTGTGCCTTGCCTCAAAGGCACAACTTCATGTTATGGCCAATTATAAAACCTAGAAAATTTTTCTAAGTCTTTTACAAGCTTGAGACGCTGATTTCAAAATCTCATAACTTCTTCGTTATAACTCGGAATGAGGTTGTTCCAAAGCCATTCTCTTCCTTATCTTACATACTTCAATACCCCTTGTACAGAACTTTGTTCTGAATCCGTTAACGTGCCATTTGATTGGCTTAATCTTCACCCTTCGTTCATTTTTACGTTTTTAACGCTCTTCGTTTGTTCGTCCGTAATTCGATCATTCGAACTCAGAACTCGTCCGTTCTTGAGTCCACGACTCACGTTTTCTATGTTCTCTTACTTTCTTATGAAACCCTACACATTCGGGTTCATTTACTAACTTTCTAATTCTCGTTCGTCTTTTACGAAATTTCGCCATAACTTCGTTATAGCTAAGTTTTAATCCGTTCTTCATGAATGTTTCTACCATTCCTAACCAAACAATACACATCTAACTTATACGCGATGGTTTTAAACTTGTCCATCAACAACAATTACACTATGATGGTTTTAAATTTGTCCATCAACAACATTCTTCGTGTTCTTCGCGTGTTCTTCGTTCGTTCTTCATTTTAATCGATATTTTGGATTACGATTCCACTTTCTATTAGAATTTGATGTTATAGAACATCATTCCTTACTTATTTCACCTACTTATGCAAATAATCCACTCGGATCGCTCTAATTCATTACGAATCTTATACTTCCTTAAGAAATTTATAAACTAAATTTCTAAGTTCTTATTTCTTCTTTTCTCATGATTTCAACCATATGAAATCATTTCTAACATCATCTTCTCCCTATTCTCATTAAGCTATGTTTTAAACATATTAAACTTAAAGAAAATATTAGAAGAAACTAGGGCTCGGATTACCGTTCTTCTTTAATCCTCTTCCGTTATATAAAGCCTGTGATTTGCAAGCTTTGCTATTACACGATCACTTTCGATCCGATCATTCATACTCATGCTCTTCCTTCTCCCTCCCATCCGAACCCTCTCTCTCTCTCTCTCTCTCTCTAAGGTGTAGGATTTTCAAAAATCCAAAACAAATGAAATAAGCTTACTATTTATAGATTTTCAAAGCTAAGGGCATTTTAGTCATTTCGCCCCCACTTCCTTACTATTCCTATACTTAACCACAAAGTTTACTTGGCCACCACCCTTACTTGGTGGCCAAGTAGCCGCCCCTCTTGCCCATGGGTCACCCCATGGGTTGCCCCATTGGTTTTACCCATCTGTTTACCCATCGGTTCGATCCGCGATTTCTTTTCTTGGTTTGGGCCTTAACGCTAATTCTTATTGGGCCTAACTTGGGCTTGATTTCACAAAGCATTGGGCTTGACATAATCCAAGTACAATTAGATTCTACAAAGTCCATGAACTCAAAGTCCATTAAGACTAATCGTATTCTACGCATTCTATTCTCATATTCTCGTATTCTCGTAATCTCTTCGTATATTGTTCATACGATATTCGTATTATATGTCGTAATAATCTTCGTACTATACTCGTATAATAACTCGCATCATACTCGTATTTCTCACCCATAATAATCCTAATTATTATACGTGATCATTAAATCCTCGGAACTCACTTTTCCTAACCCTAAGTTTTGAGTCCGCAGGCGAAAACTTCGTTTTTGCCATAACTGAAATATTATTGAATATTCCATCACGTCTCGTAATTAAACGTAATCTATAACTTCTAAATTTCAAAATAAATCTTGACGAGAAAACGGATGAATAGTGCCTATTTCGCCTTTTTCCCGAAAAATATTTTTGTTCTAGGAAAACTTTCGTTTTAAATCTTGAAAATTCTTATTCGCTCAATCTAGCTCGTACCTGAATACTCCCATTTATAATCATCCAAGGTTATAGAATGATTAATAAACACATAGCACATAATAATATTAATAAAAAATTCCTTTTATTAATAACTAATTCTTTAAACTTAAATTCTGGACAACCCAAATTTCCGGGTCGTCACAGAAGGTGGAGATCTTTACGGATCATAAAAGCTTCAAATATTTCTTCACTCAAAAGGAACTCAATATGCGACAACGACGTTGGCTTGAACTGTTGAAAGATTATGATCATACCATCCAATACCATCCTGGAAAAACGAACGTGGTAGCTGACGCATTGAGTAGAAGATCATATGCAAGTACGAGTGCGATATTATCAACACAAAGGCCCATTTTGTGTGACTTGCAAAGGATGGAGATAGAGTTGAAGACTCCAGGGACCCATGTGATGATGGCGAATATACGAGTAGAACCGACTTTAATTGATAAAGTTAAAGCCGCTGCTCAAGCTACGACTTGGGTGATCGATGCGTATGAGGAAGAAAGTGCAAGAAGGTGCTATGCCGGAAGCAAGAATCGATGAAGAAGGAATACTTTGAGTCAACTCCAGACTTTGTGTTCCTAACGACCTCACAAGATCGACAAAAGAGTTATGCTGATCTTCATCGAAAGGACGTGGAATTCGATATAGGATATCATGTGCTGTTACGTGTTGCTCCATGGAAAGGAGTTACGAGATTTGAAAAGAGAGGAAAGCTCAATCCTCGATTCATTGGCACATTTTTAATCCTCGATCGAGTAGGAACTATGGCCTATAGACTCACTTTACCGCTAAGTATGTCTCGTGTTCATAACATTTTTCACATATCTATGTTACGTAAATATGTGAAAGACCCGCACTACATTATTGAGTTAGAACCGGATGAAATAGCGAAAGATTTAACGTATGAAGAGGTTCATGTTCAAATCTTGGATAAGAAGGAACATATTCTACGCTCCATGGTTATACCTCAAGTCAAAGTTTTGTGAAGAAACCACGATGTTGAGGAAATGACCTGGGAGTTAGAATCTAAAATGAAATCAAGGTATCCTTACCTCTTCGACATACCAGGTACGTACCCTAATTTCGAGGGCAAAATTTCATAAGAAGGGGAGGTTGTAAGACCCCAACTTTTATAAATAAAGATGAATTTTCTATAAATATCATTTTTGAATATTATGGAGTAAATTGATATAATGTTATAGTTGTGGGTAATATTTATAAATTTTGCAAAGTACGCAAGTTGTTATATAATATTCGATTTGTCAGGGAATATTCGTTTTAGCAGGGAATATTTGTACGACGGCACAATCATTGGTGGACCCCACAACGAAATTATTGTCGGATTGAGAAAATGACAAAAATACTTTATAAAAATAACGGCGGAAGTTTTACTGGTTAATCTGTTGAAACACCGGTGTTAAAAATGTACGATGTCTGGCGTAGTTACACAAAGAGCACAATTGTATTGATTATTGATGCTTACGTGAGAAGTCACTCGGTTTTGTTCAATTATTACTACTGATAATTCTTTGCATAGTATCTATTATAAATTTTGCTTATTTTATGGACCTCCATTTACCCATTTTCAAAATAATCGGTAGAAATTATTCTGTGTATATATAGTGGTGGGTCAGGTGGAGGCCACATGTTGGTGGAATGATGAAATTTGCTAGGATGTTGTTTTTCAAAAGTGATTCACGGGAAGGAGGACATATTGTTATTATATATATAAGGTACTGGAGTATCTATATATATATATAAATGGTTTACATGTATATATATACTGATAAAGCGGTGATGGGGTGGAAAATCACGGGAATGCATTCCGTGAGTTTTTTTTTAACAGATGTTATATATATATATAATATATCTTATTTTAAAAGATTTTGTTTTATTACAATATTTTATTAAATCAATCTAGATCGTCCGTTTAAAAGTAAATCAATCTGGACCGTTCATGAATTAGTTATTATGCAGTCCATTCTTCTATAAATAGAAGCTCATTCTTTCATAATTTCTTACGAATTCACTGAAACGCCGGACCTGGTTCCGTTTGTATTATTCAGTTGGAACATCCTGTCAGTGCAAATTTTGCTTGACCTGGTTCCGTTACTTATTATTTTGTTGGAATAACCTGTCTATACGAAGTACTGCATGCATGGTGATTTCTTTTGTTATTCTATTCTTTATTATACTCAGTTGATTAAAACTTGACTTCTATACTCCATGAAATTAGTGGAATATCCTTGATATTTGCGCTTCACGGTATCTTTTCATGGAAATATTCTTCTGAGCATTCTTGAATTTTACTCTACAAAGCAGTATCATGTTGACAATTTGGACGTTATTGGTTCATGGATAAATTAATTCTTGAACTTGTTTTATTGAATTCTTATATTATTGTCATCATCCTCATGTTTATATTATTTTGAAAGTCATCTGTGGCCTGTAGTGCATAGATGGACTTGGTATGATTATGACCAGGGATTATTCAGTGTAATCATGACCGTAATGTTACAAATGATGTGGAAAAAATCCTCATTGTCCCGTAGTGCATTGATGGATAGTTGTTGGTATGATCATGACCATTAATGAATACACAAATATTCTTGGCTCGTAGTGCATGGATAGTTGTGGTCGTGATACTAAAGAATATCCTTGGCCGTAGTGCAGGGGTGATTCGATGATGTGGATTATTTATTAAGCTGAGTCCCAGCGATAAAAGTCATGAAAAACCTTTTAAATCATAGAAGATAGTAGATTTTATTCTCTACTTGACTCTTCTAATGGATTTCTTGTTCCGCTATAGTTAAACTTGATGTTTGTTATATTGTATCAGTTTAACGCTGTTTAAGACTAATGATAATTTATTCTGCATTATCTTAGTCATAATATTTCTTACTGGGCTAGTTGAGCTCACCCTTTCTTTCACTGTTCTCTTCAGGAAATGAGAATATAGCTGGGACGAGTCGGGGAACAGAGTGATGGACCAGATGATAGTATTAGTAGTCCTCACTATTCTGTTAAATAGTGTGACAATAAATGTAATGAGGACCCCATTGAGTTTGTATATTGTCTAGATGACAATATTTGTATTAAAACTCACAGCATATGTTTAGTTGTATTTTACACGACTGTTGTATAATTAAATTGTATTTGAATTTGTACCATGTATTTGGCGACTCAAGATGGGTGATGTATACCTATTTTTGGGGCGTCACAGTAAACATAATTTATAAACCAATTTGATTCCTTTGAATTATGTTTCTCTGGATTTCTTACCCCGTTATCATATACAAGGTTCAATTTCATAACTTCACAATTAACATACACTAATTTTGTTATCTTATAAAAATCATATTCATGCATATGTGTTCACTGTAAAACCAATTCCCCTTACTTGTATACATAAATTAGCATACAATCTTGTCTATACGCTAAACATACAATCATTTATATATATATATATATATATATATATATATATATATATATGCTAGTATAACACTTGCAACAATATGGTTTTATAGAGAATCTTTTTAAAAACCTTATACACATTGAAAATCAAGAACACAAACACAGAGAACGTAAACATATATATATTAAGGTTTTAAAACATACCTTTTGTCGCTTTAGAAACCCTTGCTAATCACTGACAATAAGAATTCGGAACCTTCTCTTATTGCTTCTCTCTCTTAAACTCTCTCTTTCTCAAATTCTCTGTCTCTTATTGCTTCTCTCTCTTATTTTCTTCTTAGGCTTAGCAAACACTTAGAATGCGTAAACAAAACCATTGGTAACCAATCGTAAATGGCCATAATAAGCCCGATTAAATAATATCTGTTACCAAATATAACGTATAAATATATTTTATTTATATAATTTTTATAATATTTCAAAATTCAAAAGAACTCCAAAAGCCATAAGGCTTCGTTTGGCAAAACTCTTTAAAATTAAAGTATTAATATATTTAAGCCTTGTTTGACAAAATAAATTACAACTACTTTAATTTATTTTAATAACTACTTATAATATAGTTATTTGTCACACTTCTAATTAATTAAGTTTTCATACTTAATTTAATTAATACCAATAACAATTCATTGCATAATATAATAATTTATTTAATCATTATAAACCCTCTAACTTAATTATTAAATTAAATTAGATTACTATCTCAAAATAATTACTTTCCTTAACTCATTAATTATTTATTAAACAAATAAATAATCAAATCACATCAAATCAAATCAATTAAACAAATACTTATTCAACGATAAACACATCCATTAAATATTTATATAATTCAATAAATATTTAAATATTAATTAAAAATCTGGATTGTTACATCATTCCCTCCTTACAAGGATTCTGTCCTCAGAATCATAACTCAAACCACTCATTCATTACAATCTTCCCTACAAACAAAGATTCTGTCCCCAGAATCGAAGACACAAATTAAACAAATAACTCAGACTAATCTTTCATCATTTTATCTAAATATAGCTTATATATTTTCTATTACATTCATTACTTTAACAAATTGTAGGTTTCATTTCATAACTTTCATTTGATCTCCATATATTCTGAGTATTATATATCTTTTAAGCCATATATATCTTTTAACCCATTCATTTTCTTTTCTAAGGATCGTTATCATCAACACTCGGGATATTACATTCACCCTTTCTTCTAAGAATTTCGTCCTCAAAATTTTATTTATTAATCTTTATTCATTCAATCTATCAGAGTAGATTTTATGTCACTACTTCATTCATTCATTGGTTTCTATAACCACTTTCTTTCCACAAAGATCATTTTACAATTATTAACTTTTCTATTAAAAGTTTTACATTATTCTTTGATAACTCATATCCTTCTCACTTCAAAATCTCTTTTCTCACTTATTCAACATATTCATCATTCAGTGTCGCATTCTACGACTCACTTCTTTCTAAGGAATATCATCCTTACCACATTCACCTTTTAGAATATCAAGAATCTTCCACAATTGCTCAATAATTGGGAAGCGCTATGAATAATAGGAATTTAAAAGATTCCAAATCATGCTGAGGGTCATAAGACCACGAACTATGTCCATAGTTGCAAGTAATCTTTCAACTTCAACTTTAGCAGTCATAAGACTATAAGGACCCCCATACTTAGGGTGTTAAGCCCTTCGTACGATGTATTGTGCACAAACATTTAAACGCTATGCGTATGTCCATAGTTATAAGTAATCTTTCAACTTAAACTTTAACAGTCATAAGACTATAGGGACTCCTCGTACTTAGGGTGATAAGCCCTTCGTACAATGTATTGTGCACAAACATCTCAACGCCTCCGCATAATCCTCTATAAAAGGGTTGTTCATCTCAGCTTTTCAACATCTGAATCCGCACCAAAACAATTTGGTTTGGCATAACTTCTCAAGAAACGCATGCATTTCATGAACATCTTTCAATATTCGTCTAGCTAAATCAAATAGCATAGACTTCTACAATAATTCGTACATCAATCGAAATATAAATATACATATATATATATATATATATATTCTCATATTTTAAAAAAATCTCAAAAATCTTTTTATGATGTCATGATACCGCACTGTATTTACAGTCCGTTGAGGATTCCGTCATTTGGTGATTTTATCATACTACATTATACCATAGTGGGCTGACGATCCTTAGATCACATCCAACACTAGGTAATAATGCATTGATGACTCCATCATTTTTATCATCTTTGCACCAGGTTACATGATGCATTAATGATATAAAATACATTTTGATATATTGCAAATCATTTTTGTCTAGCCGAAGCAATTAGCATACACATACGAATAATAGTATTGTTGTTAAAACTCATTGGATCCATCATTTGATCCAATGTTTTTCAAGAAAATAAAAGTGTAAACATCAGCACGAAGTCAATAAATTTCGAAAGTGTAGCATAGCTAGTAGATTTAGAATACCTATGCTTCCACCATCAACTCCACTTTCTATAATGATCCATTGCTTAATAGGTCTATCTATTCCTATCATCCTCAATACTCCATTTACACTTATCTATACCCGGTTAATCAAACTTACCACACGTTATGAGTTCGAGAACTTGCCACAATCATATGAGTTTAAGAACTTATCCTAGTCGAACCATAGGCATCCATTATTTGAGGGGTTCAAAAACATACCATATAATTATGAGTCACGAACCTACCATAAGTATGAGTTTTAAGAACTCGCACTTAACCTTATAATATTCTCTAACTATAGTCTACCTATCTCATTATACACATGAGAAAAGAATCACCTTCTCAACGGGCATATAGAAATAGCGCGACACAAACATTCCAATGATTATCAATGTGATAAAGCGGAGTGCAAGCACAAAACCCTACGCCCATACAAAGGTTTGTACAACTCGGCCACCACACAGAGTCCTCAATTGAAATCCTCCAAACTCTATCTTGCTTATAACTTGCTCTTTGCTCGTCTGAATTCCTCGTATCACATTATCTATAACTCCTCATGAGTTTATCTCGTCTTATCATAGTACATTATCTTCATAGCATCAAGCTATAATCATTCAACCATTACAAACCATCTTCCTTTTATAACTTAAGCGGATCATGTCGTGATCTTAGTCTATAATCATCTCCTTAAAATTATTTTCTTAACTCCTCGTGATCGTTTTGTTTCTGATCCTCTTTCTTTCCTTTTTCATCATTTACGTCATTATTAGTTATCTTGGCTTTTAGAGTTAGGAAACTCCCATTTCTTATCTTTATATCTCTTAGATTCTTCTTTGAATCTTCTTGTTTAAAACAAAAATTCTTCCTTTAAGAATTTCTAACTTCAGTTACATCGCTCAAAACTTCATTCGAGTTCTACACTTTCATCATACGTATCCATTTCTACACTTGGTACACATTGAGTCTCTAACAGTTTCAATATGGTACGCTGAGTGGTTTCCCACAAACAACCAACAAACTAGGTTCCGAGTTACTAGTTAGTATATACCTCAGCTTCTATGAAGGAATCGTTTAGCCCGGATACCATACATCAACTACTAAAGAGTACAATTGCACCATACTCTCTATTCTTAACTTCTTTATCATTCTCTTTTTATAGACATTGTCTATTTATTATCACCTTACATCTTTATTATTGGAGTTGGGTAACCCCACATTCATAATCCTTATAAATCTGCGAGATTCTTCTTTGAATCCTTTCACGAAAGTTTTTAATCCCTTATTGTTCAAACTCTATTTGAGCTTATTCGTTTATTATCTTCACCTCTCTTTTCTAAGGTTATAGCCTATGGTACTCCTACCTAAGGTTTATAACCTACAGCTTTGATACCAACTTGTAACGACCCCAAAATTCATACCATTTAAATCTTGACTTCGGTCGTTAACTATACATTAAATCTCTAATAAAATATCATTATTCGATATTAAAAACACTACAATTGCGGAATAATTAAAATGTTTATACATTTCCTTCTTTCTTTTACACGAATACATGACCTTTACATTACATCTCTTTGATTCAATCTTATATCATGAATCGTTACAACAAAATGACTATACAAAGTCTTACATCATAACTAAATATCCATATACATTGGATAGCTCAACTTACAATTCAACAATATGTTACGTTCAAAATATGAATACATTTCTCATAAAACATAAGTAATCATCGTGAATATAAATCTCTATAACTCACTTAGCACATATCTTTACCTTAAAATCTTTACCTGCAAAAGTGGTTATTTGCAAGAGTGAGCTCGACAGCCCAACAA
The DNA here is from genome assembly GCA_020205605.1 of Panax ginseng. NCBI lineage: Eukaryota > Viridiplantae > Streptophyta > Magnoliopsida > Apiales > Araliaceae > Panax > Panax ginseng. Next base: position 55,646,563 of record CM035142.1, read on the forward strand.
AGTCTAACAGTTTTCATGCATCACATAGCACATAATAACATGCTCGATATACATCTTATTAAAGTAACGTGGCATACATGCTTTTAATTCACATAGCAAATATAAAGATTGAGTTCCTTACTCAACCATCATTACTTAGCCAAAACAATGCAGTCATATATTGACTTTAACATTTCATGATTTCAACATGTATAACATATCATGCAATTTAAAACAGTTCATCAAGTCCACGTAGAAAATAGGAACCGAAAGACTTGCCTTGATCGTTGTTTACCAATAATAGTTTAACAGCTTACAGTTATCTACACTTCACGTGTCCTACACAATTATATAATCATACACATCAACTATTAGTCACATAAAAACACATAGTAATTGTAATGTAAACTCTACTCCACATCTCATAATCATTCCTATTAATTAGCACACAATGTTCAATTAGATTGTGTTAACTTTTTGACTTATGACTCACTATATTTCATAATCGAAGTTCATTCAAGTGCTTAAGCTTGCTAGGAATACTTATTGGTTTTATATTAAACCCATTTCATATCCTATAATATTCATTTCAATTGAATTAAAACACTTTTTAAGTTCGTTAACACTTGGCACGGCGTTTCGACGTTTATTAAATCCTGCGCTTGGATTTGCCTCTCTTGTGTATGCTTACTATGCTTCTATAACTTATCTAATACATTATTTATTAATTTTAAGCATCATTATATTTACTAACACACATGTTTTATACCTTATGACATAATCTTTTATGGTCAGGAGCACTACACATGCATATGTGCATGCCCGACGCCTTCCGATTGCCCTCGAAAACATAACCGTCTTAAAGATGACCATTTTGACTACTGTTACAGACCTCAAATTAAAACACTTAAGAATGGAAGTTGTAGGTCTACTCGTCCTCGTTCCAGATCATCTTGAATCATGTCAATCGGAGTTCGTATGAGAAAGTTATGGTCATTTTACTACAGGAGGCCAAAAGCGTCTCGACTCGGACTTACATCCCATCATGTGCGAGAACTAAGTCATCAGATGGTGGTCTTTGCCTAAGATTAGTATTGGGCGCGAACTTCATTGAGCTGGCCGCGAACTTACCCATTTTTTTGGCGCTTGGCTCCATTTTTGGTATTTGGTATAGAAAACTAACGAACGCAACCCAAAGAATGAGAACAACTAAATTTCTGTCTAAAACTTAATTTCTAACACTAATTAACATGTATAACTTATGCCAATTACACATATACACATTACCCAACATGCATATACTAATTTAAACCACTAAACAACAATCATAGAAAACTTAATTCCTTGAAAACACTGTTTTCAACAAAACACACATTCTGGAGTGTTTGTTTACACACGATGAACATGGTAAACATAATTTATAAACCAATTTGATTCTTTTGAATTATGTTTCTCTAAATTTCTTACCCCGTTATCATATACAAGGTTCAATTTCATAACTTCACAATTTTAACCTACACTAATTTTGTTATCTTACAAAAATCATATTATGTGCATATGTGTTCCCTTACTTTGTAAAACCAATTCCCTTTACTTGTATACATAAATTAGCATACAATCTTGTCTATCGCTAAACATACAATCATATATATATATATTAGTATAACACTTGCAATAATATAGTTTTATAGAGAATCTTTGTAAAAACCTTATACACATTGAAAATCAAGAACACGAACACGAGAGCGTAAACGTATATATATATATATTAAGGTTTTTTTAAAACATACCTTTTGTCTCTTTAGAAACCCTTACTAATCACTGACAATAAGAATTCGGAACCTTCTCTTGTTGCTTCTCTATCTTAAACTCTCTCTCTCTCTCAAATTCTCTGTGATTTTCTTCTTAGGCTTAGCAAACACTTAGAATGCGTAAACAAAACCATTGGTAACCAATCGTAAATGGCCATAACAAGCCCGATTAAATAATATCAGTTACCAAATATAACTATAGGTTATAAATATATTTTATTCATTATTTTATTTATATAATTTATATAATATTTCAAAATTCAAAAGAACTCCAAAAGCCACAAGGCTTCGTTTGGCAAAACTCTTTAAAATTAAAGAATTAATATATTTAAGTCTTGTTTGGCAAAATAAATTAAAACTACTTTAATTTATTTTAATAACTACTTATAATATAGTTATTTGTCACACTTCTAATTAATTAAGTTTTCATACTTAATTTAATTAATACCAATAACAATTAATTGCATAATATAATAATTTATTTAATCATTATAAACCCTCTAGCTTAATTATTAAATTAAATTAGATTAGTATCTCAAAATAATTACTTTCCTTAACTCATTAATTATTTATTAAACAAATAAATAATCAAATCACATCAAATCAATTAAACAAATACTTATTCAACGATAAACACATCCATTAAATATTTATATAATTCAATAAATATTTAAATATTAATTAAAAATCTGGATTGTTACACCTGTCGTATCCCCCAGGATTTCAGAATCAACAGCAATCAGCTCAACGTCAAGAGAGGAAATCAGATTTCGAGGAGTTATTATCAAAGTATATAACGAGCAACGAGGTATCTATGAAAAATCAAGCAATGGCCATCAAGAATTTAGAAAATCAGATGGGACAGATAGCGTTTGCATTGAATAACAAACCGTAAGGAACATTACCCAGTGATACAGAGAAAAATCTAAAAGGTAATCACGAGCAATGTCAGGCAATTATGTTGCGAAGTGGAAAACAGCTTGAGAGTCAGAAAACAGAAAATTTGGCTACAACAGAGTTTGAGACAGACAGTGAAAATAAAGTGGTTGAAGACAGACAGGGGGAAGAAAAGCAAGTGGAAAAGAGTGCACCAGTGAACGCACCTGTTGTTTATCCTCCCCCACCTTTTCAGCAAAGAAATCAAAAGCAGAAATTAGATAAGCAGTTTGTAAAAATTTTGGAAGTTTTTAAGAAACTTCAGATTAACATCCCTTTCGCAGAAGTCCTAGAGCATATGCCAAGTTATGCAAAATTCATGAAATGGATTTTATCCAGGAAAAAGAAATTGGAAGATTTCGAAACAATAAGAACCAGAATTTTTAGAAAATATTAAAATAAGAATTTAGTAGATAAAATTCTTAAGGCATGTGAAGGGTTCAAACAAAAATATATAAATGTGTTACGAGGTATGTGGTATTGTGTTACATAGGTTAATATGAGCTATGTGATAAGTGATGTTGTGTTTAATAAATATATATATATCATTATTATATATTTATTATAAATTGTAGAGATGAATTAGTAAGAGGATGGATAAGATTTATCTATCGACATTAAATAATTTATAGAATTATTTTATTATAGTAAGTTGGTGACATTAAAATATCTTTGATAATCACCAATTTCTGAGTATTTGTACGAGTGAGTATAGTGTCTAAAGTAGTGCAATCATACTCTTTAATAGTATATGTATAGGAGCTGGGCTAAATGATTCCTTCAAAGAGCGGCGGTATATCTACTGAATTATTGAATAGATCTAACTCATTTGTGAAAATAGTGTAGAGCGAGGCTAAACTAATTTGTTGGTTGTTTGTGGGAAACCACTCAGTGTACTATATTGAATACTATTAAAGACTCGATGTGTACTAGGTTTAGACTTGTATATATGTACTAGTAACTGGTATGATGTAATATGAGTTTTAGTTAGTGCTTAAGCTATCCATGGATAGATTGAGATAGTAACACATAAATTACTTAATTACAAGAATTAACTAAGAAGTTTAAATATTGGTTAATTTATATTAAATTGGAAGTTATATTATAGAATAATATATTTTGAATATTAAAGCCTTAATTGACTATGGTGATATAGTAAGGGTTTGAAGAATCACTCAAGTAAATAGTGAGTTAATACACGTGTGGAATATGTGATTATAGTAGGTGTCTTTATAAATATTACTTGTCATGGTTTTATTTTGAATATAAAGGATTAATTCACTTACAAAAGACGGTGAATTAATATATGTGTTTAGCATAAGAGGAGGAAAGAATTATGTTAATTTGATATTTTAAATATATTACATAATATTGTAATATTTGAAAGATAAGTGATTAATTAAAGAAAATACCAATATAATTATAAATGAATATTGGTTAAAGATGAAGGGATTAGATTAACACTTAAGGTGTGGCTATTATAAAGATTGAAGAAGTTGTCTTGGGACAATCAAATAATTATACGTATAGTGTATAATTTAAATAATTAATAGAGTAAATATTAATTATTCTAAGTGTAAAGGTTGTGCATACTTTAAGTATGTAATTATTTAAGTAAGCTAAATAATTTAGCAGTCTGATAAAGTGTGACATAAACTCTATATTAAATAAATAATAAAATAATGCGGAAATGGGGAAAAGCCAAAGTGACCTAAACCCTAATAATTTATTATAGGAATAATGAGCTTGAGTTATACATAACTCCAGTAAATGAGTTAGATAAACCTTGTGTGGCACAGTGATGGGAAATATTAATAATGATATTAATCGACGAATGAATTATTAAGTGAATAATTAATTAATATTAATTATTAATTATTATTGTAGTATATTAATTAATTATTAATGGTGATTAATTAATATGTGATTATTATTGTTAAAGATATAATAATAAATGAGCCTTGTGTGGTCTGAGTATTAAAGTAAACTAGATTGAAGGTTTAACCAAAATTATTAAAAGAGAATTAATGATTAATAATTATCATTATTATATTTATGTGTAATATGAAATAAATGGGTTGAAAGTACCCAACTGAATTATATTTAGCCAAATTAAAATATTATTTAGACTAGCCATTGTAAATGGGATATAAGATTATATTGGTATATATTTAAAATATAAGTATACTTCATATATGTAGGTGGGAACATATATATGTGTGTATATGTACCCATAACTTAATTTAATGTAGTAATGTTAAATCCTTATAATTTACTTAAGGAACCCCAAAAAGGAAATAACCTTGGTATATTGAGTGGCCTTGTTGCTAATATAGTAAGCTAAATAGCTTGTCCCAATTTCTTAGTCTCAAAGTTTACATCACCGTAATAATAGGCCAATGGCCTACTTTTCTATTATAAGCTCGGCAAAGGCTAGTAGTACGCTAATGATGGAGGAAGATGGGCGGTGTAACCAACTCCTTCTTGTCCAACATATTCTTCCTTCTTCCATTGGTTTGATTTCTAGGGCAAAGACAAAATTGGGTAATGGTTTGGCTATATATAGAGAGCTTGACTTTCAATTTCCAGTTGCTAAATTATCTGATAAGTAGCTATAGAGAGTGAGTGCGGGAGAATTGAGTGAGCAAACTGATTGGAAGGAAATTAGCAAATTCAAGCTTTGAAGATGTAATGTCCTCATATGTGTTCTTACTTTCAAGAATGGTACATTTCTAAAATATTCATGAAATTACTTATGAATTGGTTTGTAAATTGATATCATGATATTATATGAGTTATATGGAATCATGATAGTTGTTCAGAGTATGTTAAAGCAATGGCTTGGGTTTGGTAGTAATATATTGCTTTGGTTTGATTTGGAGTCAAAATTTGTGGCAAATTCACTCTATAAATGGTAAAATTTATGATGGATTATGTTAGCCCTCTGAGAAATAAAAAGAACCCAAGTTAAACGAACCCAATTGGTTGAGAAACGAATTCGTGGTAAACGAATTCGCTAAACTTTTCAAAAACATGAAAATTTAGTAAGAATATGAGTTTTGGATTAATCTTTTGGTTAGTTAATGTGTTTGAAGTGTTATGATTACTTTGTAGATGGGTACCTAAGAGTTCCAACGAATCGAAAACCAACTAATTCGAACTTAAAATGAGAAAGTTATGTCAAAAATCATTTTACATGGCTTGAAGCGGTATGTTGCCCGTCTTGTGTGCATAGATATATAAATTGGGCATTGGCATTATCGGGCCTTGATAATAATAAAGTAAGTAAAAGGGGTGCAGTCACGCCCCATGTCTGCTGAGTGTGACTACTTTAACCTGTTTTGGTAAAACAGTCATAACATTTTCATACAAACTCCAATTGAGGCAATTCAAGATGATCCGGAATGAGGACGAATAGACCTACAACCTTTGTTCTTTAAGGTTTTAAATTTGAGGCCATTAAGAAGGGTCAAAATAGTCATCTTTGTGACTGTTACGTATTCGGAGGCGATCGGAGGGCATCGAGCGAGCACATACGTAAGGATAGTGCTCCCGACGATGGAATATGTTATTCTAAGTGATGTAACATCAAAATGCATGATATTAGATATGAAATATAAGATTACCTTACTTATAAGGAATTCCCTTAACATGAATGAATATATTTTTAAAGAAACTTTAGATTTTAAAAACAAGTTAGACGAACCTTAAGTCATTTGAATTCTGATATTTGTAGCTTGTGTAAAAGGGTTTAGTCATAAATATAAATAGGTATAACACATGGCCTTGAGTACCTTTGTATACTATGAGTTGCATAGATGGTTATTTTCTGAAGATATATAAAGATTTTGAAAACAAAGCATTATGCTCATTACATCTTTAAGTTCTGATCTTAAGTACATTCACATATGATTATGTAAGTGTTATCCGAATTGTCATCGGATGTGCAAGTCTGGCCTAGCTTCTATATAGCAGTCTTGGTTTGCACCAGGAGTAGCGCGGTCACACCACTCCTCAGTACAAACCAAGCGCGGCTGCACAAGCTTGTAGTGAAATCTGTTTTCTGTAAATGGTTTGAAGGTGTTTGCATGCTTGTGTTGTTACTCCATATATTATATGACCAGTACAAATCTGATGTGTTAAAGGGCATGCTAGGTGATATGATTGAATGTTTAAAAAGGTGATTATAGGCTTTCAAATGATAAGTCCAAAAGGTATTTGTAGACTGTAAAGTAATGATTAGAGACTATGATTATTTGACTTTATGGTGACTTATAATCTATTTTGTGCTATGAGTATGTAGGATATATGATGAAAGTTTACAACTAAGTTAGACGTTTTTGTGTAACGTTTAAACTTACCTATATGAGTTTTAAATGTGTCAAACACTTAGCGAGTCAATCGCGTGATAGCTATATATGAATGTTTATGTCAAGTACGAGTGGTTAAGGTATACCTATACGTACCTAGCTATTCCGAGAATTTGATGAGAGAGTGGAATTAGGTTTTACGAACCTAGTTAGGAAACAATGTAACATTGTTATTACATTGAGAATGCATGAAATATGTTACCGATTGATATGAATCCATGATTATATAATTGTGTAGGGATACACGAAGTGGAATTAGCAATACGCAGTTAAGTTGTAGTTGATAAACTACGAATTAGGCAAGTCTTTCAGTTCCTATTTGATATATGAATTCTATAACTGTTAGTGGAGCTATATTTTGCTATGATAATGTTGATGTATATATATGAAATGCATATGAGATATGTATGAAAGTTGAAAGTTGATCTTTGATGATATGCTTGTGAAGTGAATCTCTATGCTTGTTATGTGAGAAGTAACATGCGCAGTAAATATTACTTGCTTATGAATGTATGAACTGAATATTCTATTATATGCAATGTGCTGCATGAAAACTATTAGAATTACTGGGCTGTCGAGCTCACCCTTGCAAATAACCACTTTTCCAAGTTAAGGACTCACGGTAAAGTTACGTGCTACTTGATTGATAAAGTTCAATAGCATCGAAGGAGATTGATTTGTTTATTTAAATATATGTTCTTGAACCACGTTTATGTTCTAGGAGTCGTACAAGATAGTAGTTTATGACGTGCAATACAGGTTGCGTTGTAAAGTTATATTATGTGATACATAGAGAAATTCGAATTGAGATGTAAATATTTATACAGTAATTGAATAGAATGAATCATATCATAATTTGATTCAGGGATTTGTAATTGATTCAAGTTACGAAATCAATAAAAGATTATTTTTCCAAGGAGATTGAAAAAGTTTAAATTATTCCGTATATTTATATAACATCGAATATGATGTAAGACAGGAATGGTAAATGACCAATATTTGAAATTTATAATAGTTAGGGTCATTATACATAGATCCTGGAAATGGAAGGAATTTATATTCTAAATTGTAATAAGTGAAGTTATATTCATTAAGTTATGAATAAAAGATATAAATAGTTGCCGATAGTAGTATCGTGGCGGACCAGATCTGAGGTTAGAAGGGACCCGGATTTGGGGGCGTCAGAAGTTGGTAACAAAGCTGTAGGTTATAAACTTAGGTAAGTGTACCTTAGGCTATAACCTGAGGGAGAGAGAAAGATAAAGATTAATATATATATATATATATATATATATATAAGTGAAGATTCAAAGAAGAATCTTGAAGTATCTAAGAGAATGAGAATTTAGGAGTTTCCTAAGTCCGGTAATAAAAATGTTAAGATGGTGTCTATATGACAAAGATATTAAGAATGAACTCGAGTGGAGTTTAGTTGATGATAGGGAAAGAACCCTAAAGGTAAATTGATGATCACGACGTGATCAGATTGAGCTATGAAGTGATAAATAGTCTATAACGACTAAGTGTGTATAGCTAGATGCTATAAGAGATTGTACTATGAAATGGTACGATATGAACTCATGAGGAGTTGTATGTGATGAGATACGAAGAATTTGTATCAAGCAAAGAGCAAGTTAAGAGTGGGATAGAGTTAAGTTAGATTTCAGTTGAGGACTCATGTGAGAGCTGAGTTGTACAAACCTTTGTGTGGGCAGAGGCTTTGTGCTCACGCTCGGTTCCTCACCATGATAATCAATGGAATGTTTGTGTCGCGCTATCGATATACTTATGGTGAGAAGGTGATTCTTTTCTCATATCATATTTGATAGATAGATACTATTAAGATTAAGGATAGAGAATATTAAGATTAGGCATGAGTTCTTAAAACTCATGCACATGGTACGTTCGTGACTCATAATTATATGAAATATTTTTGAACCCCTCAGCGAATGGACGCCTATGGTCTGACTAGGATAAGTTCTTAAACTCATATAATTGTGGCAAGTTCCTGAATTTCCAAAGTGTGGTAAGTTTGATAAACTGTATCGGGTATATATATGTTATGAAATTAGAAATTTTGGTATAGTAAAGATTGAAGTTGATGGAGAAACATGGATTTTCTAGATCTTCTAGCTCTGCTAGATTTTCAAAACATATTGACTTCTGGCTGATGTTTGCACTTCTGTTTTCTTGAAAAACATTAGATCATGTGATTGAACTAATGATATTTAAAAACAATACCGTTATTCTTATGTCTATACTAATTGTTTCGACTAAGACAAAAATGATTTAAAAATTTTCAAAATGTATTTCTAACCATGTGCATCATTTGATATGGTGTAGAAAATGGTAAATGATGGAGTCATCAATCCAGTTGAACCTAGTGTTGGTTGTGATCGAAAGATCGTCAGCCCACTATGGTATGATGTAATATGAAAAACTCACATAATGGCAGAATCCTCAACGTACTACTAATCTAGTACGGTATCATGACGTCATAAAAGAATTTTTGGTTTTCTTTTAAATTATGAAGAAGGTCAATTAAGTTGGCCAAATAATTTTGATTGATGTTCGAGTTATTGATACAGTCTAAGCTATTTGATTCGACTAGATGGCTATTGAAAAATATTGGTGAAATTCAAGCGTTCTTAAGTATTTATGCCAAACCAGACTGCTCTAGTGAGGATTCAGATGTGGAAAAAAAACCGAGGTGAATAACCCTATAAGGGGACATGTTTTCGGAGACAATGGTTCCGAGCGTAACACATGTAGTCGTTACAAAACACTACGTTGCGGCCCAACGAAGTGGTATAATAGGCTGGCCACCTAGTGTACGTGTGGAGGGTGTTTTCAGTCTTTGTGATAGATAAACACTCTTGTTTATAGTGTGAAGGATTGTGATGAAGCACTAATTCACGGTCTTGTGACCCCTCAGTATAATTTGGAATCTGAGTTATTCATACTACTTCCCGATTATTGAAAAATTGCAGAAGACTCTTATTCTTCTATGTGATGAATGTTGTAAGACCCCAACTTTTATGAATAAAGAATAATTTTCTCGAAATATATTTTTGAAAATTATGGTGTGAATTTGATATAATGTTATAATTTTGGGTAATATTTACAAATTTTGCAAAGTAAGAAAGTGGTTATATAATATTCGATTGGTTGGGAAATATTCGTTTTAACAGGGAATATTCATATGACGGCACAATCATTGGTGGACCCCACAACGAAAGTGTTGTCGTAGTTAGAAAACGATAGAATTATCTTTTTATAAAAATAATGGTGAAAGGGTTACCGTTAAACTGTTGAACTACCCGGTAGTAAAAGTACAGGAATACGCTTGATTGCATAGTAACACACGGTATTGATTATTGATGCTTACGTGAGAAGTCACTCAGTTATACTCAATTGTTGCTACAGTAATTGCTGTATCATATCTCTCATATTATTGATTCAATTATTGTCACAGTATCATCTGCATAATATTATTATTATTATTAAATCAATAATTGAGACGACAAAGTTATTCATATTATTATTTGCAATATTGATAATGTCTAGAAGTTCTGTCAAGGAGAGGTTTGGTCACCTAATTGTGCGCCAATAAGGAGAAACCCTTATCGGAAAGCCCCCTCGTTCCTGGGAACGACCTGGTTGTTAAATATTGTGAATTATAATATTAATGATAAATAAGTTCGTGTTGATTAAAGATAAAATGGATAGTTCCATTGTGTTGGAATTATTAGTGTTAGTGAAAATCGATATTTATTTCAATAATAATTGATGTCTGGAGGTTATGTTGACCAATCGGGTAATTAACCGGATAAATGAGCAATTAATTGCTATTAATTCACATGATTATAACTATTTGTTCACATGTGTGTACTATTGATTCACATTCTTGTACTATTAGGAGAGGTGGTGCAAGATTGATAATACTTGCATGACTAAGTTAAAAATGGAGGTATAGTTGAAGGTACTATACTGTAATTAGTTTTTTCACATGATTATACTATTAAGTCACATGAATGAACTATTAATTCACATTATTTACTATTAGGGGAGGTGGTGCAAGTTTGATAATACTTACAGGACTAATTTAAAAATGAAGAAAAAGAGGAAGGTATTATACTGTAATATTTTGAGCCCCAAAACGTGCAATTATCGAAACTATATTTTCCTATAAATAGAAGCTCATTCTTCCTTCATTTCTCACTAATTCACTAAAGCTATAGAGCAATTATTATAGAGAGAAATTATAGAGAGAAAGAAGAAGAGAAGTCTGCTACCTCATTATTTCAGTATCTAATCTTCTTCTAAGGTAAGGGGTATTATTCATTCATATTCATGAAGAGAGTTATTTTCTTTCAATACTCGTAAGGGTTGTTATTCCATTCTTTAATATTATGTTGGAATAACCTGTCTATGCGAAGTACCGCATACAAGGTGAAATTCTTCTGTTATTCCATTTATTATTATTTTGTTGGAATAACCTGTCTTTGCGGTCAATCGCATGCCTGGTGAATTCTATTGTTATTCCATTCTTTATTATTACATTTGGAATATTACATCATGTGCGGGTTATGCATGACTGGTTCCATTCTTTATTATTACATTGGAATATCACATCATGCATGCAGATTCACGCATGACACAGTTCTATTTTTTATTATTCTGTTGGAATAACATGTCTGTGCGAATTATGCACGCCTGGTGAATTCTTCTGTTACTCCATTCTTTATTATTCTGTTGAAATAACCTGTCTATGTGGATTACCGCAAGTATGGTGAATGATCCTTCGTATTCATTCCTTAATAAATTGTGGAAATAATATGTCTACGTGGACTACCGCAGCGGGCAAAAATCCATTTGCGATTTCATATATTCTATTATACTCAGTTGTTAAAGTTTTGGCTTCTATACTCCATGAAATTAGTGGAATATCCTTGATATTTACGCTTCATCCAGTATCTTTTCATGGAAATATTCTTTTGAGCATTCTTGAATTTTACTCCACAAAGAAGTATCATGTTGACAATTTGGACGTTATTGATTTCTGGATAAATTAAAATTATAAATCATTAAAATTTATCCTTGAACTTGTTTTATTGAATTATTATGTCATTGTCATCATCCTCATGTTTATATTGTGATTAAAGTCATCTTTGGCTTACGTGCATAGATGGACTTGGTATGATTATGACCAAGGATTATTCGGTGTAATCATGACCGTAATGTGACGAATGATGTGGTAAAAGTCCTCATGGGCCTGTAGTTCATTGATGAACAGTTGTTGGTATGATTATGACCAGTGATAATTTGGTATAATCATGACCATTGATGATTACATGAATATCCTTGGTCGTGATGCAGGGATGATTCGATTTTATTTATTAAGCTGAGTCTCAGCGATAAAGTTGATAAAAAAAACTTTTTAAATCATAGAAGATAATAGATTTTATGCTCTACTTGACTCTTCTAATGGATTGCTTGTTCCGGTGCAGTTAAACTTGTTGTCTATTATATTATATCAGTTTAACATTATTGAAGGCTAATGATAATTTATTATGTATTATCTTAGTCATAATATTTCTTAATGGGCTAGTTGAGCTCACCCTTTCTTTCACTGTTCTCTTCAGGAAATGAGAACGTAGCCGGGACTAGTCGGAGAACGGAGTGACGGTCCAGATGATAGCATTAATAGTCCTCATTATTTTGTTAAATAGTGTGACAATAAATGTAATGAGAACTCCATTGAGTGTGGATATTGTCTAGATGACAATATTCTTATTAAAACTCTTAGATTATATTTTGTCGTATTTTACACGACTGTTGTATAATTAAGTTGTATTTGAATTTTGTACCATGTATTTGGCGACTCAAGATGGGTGATGTATACTGCTTTTGGGGCGTCACGGTTAATGTATCAAAGCTTAGGATATGATCCCCATTTGAGATGTGAGACAAGAACTAGGAGGGGAGAGACGGGGAATTCCTTTACTAGTATGACCTACCTATGTTTATTTGGTATTTATTTGGTTGGTCAGAGTATAAGGATAATATGTGACATGTCAATTAACCCTTGTTTTGTGGCAGTATTTGAAAATGGCATCCAAAAATATTGAAATAAGCAATGAAGCACATGAGACTGTTGAGTCACCAACGATCAATACCCAGGATAATGTCCATCAAGATGGCAATAATCCTCAGGAAAACAACAACACTGACCAAATGATGAACGATGGAATGTTCAAAGGATTTATGCAATTCATGCAACATCAGGAGAGAGAGGCTCATGTTAGGTGGAAATAATGGAAACTCTCGGACGGTCACCGCTAAACAGTTCAAGGAGCTGGGACCACCAGAGTTTATTGGAGAGCCAAAACCACTTAAGGCGGAGACGTGGATAAAGCAGATCACCAAGATATTTGATGTCTTGGGATGCTCCAAGGAGCAAAAAATTCTCTTTGCCACCTTTATGTTGCGAGGAGAGGCAGACTACTGGTCAGAATCGGTAGAGCGTACTCAACCTGCCGCACTAAAGTTGTCTTGGGAGAAGTTCCAAGAACTATTCAACGACAAGTACTTTCCTGAAAGTATTCGTCACATGAAAGAGGTAGAATTCATCAAGTTGGAGCTGAACAATATGACTGTGTCACAGTACGAAGCTAAGTTTGTCGAGTTGTCCTGGTTTGCGTCTCACTTGGTTGATAATGAGGAGAGAATGATGGGGATGTTTCTAAGAGGTTTGAAACCCGAGATACGTCAATATCTAATTTCTCATAAACTGTGTTTGTATTTAGATGTTGTAAATAAGGCTCAGTTATTAGAGCGCAATAACGAGTCAACCCAACCAAGAGAAAGCAGCCGACAAAATGATAATACCAGTGGTGGCAGTCATAGAAGCGGTGACAACAAACGTAGAGGGAATCAACATGCCAGAAATGGTAACCACTTCGGTGGTAATCATGGCCAAGACAATAAGAATGGACATTTTAAGAAGAGGAGATTCAACAATGATGGAAAGACGTCAGCACCAACACCCGTTGTTAAGGAAGGAGAACGACCACCTATCGTATGTTAGAAATGTGGAGGGGATGGACACATCAGTCCAAACTGCGCGATGCAGTCCAATGCGTGTTTTAATTATGGAAAAGAAGGTCACCTAGCCCGATTTTTTCGTGCATCAAAGTCAAGTCCAGCTGGGATGGAGGCATCAAAGGGTGTCCCAGACAAGACAAAATCGATAGTTCAAGGGAGAGCGTTTGTTGTAACCTACCAAAAAGCGAGGAATCCGAACAAGGTGATCACGGGTAAGCTAATCATAAACTCTAGTGAAGCTTATACTTTATTTGATACCGGTTCTACCCATTCTTTCATTTCTCTTACTTGCGCTCAGCGTTTAAATTTGACTCCGGAGAAATTAGACTTTGACTTATCGGTTGAAACTCCGTTGGGAGAAACCTTCATTACATCCACTATTTATAAGTCTTGTTTGATTCAAATCGGTAACCGCACGTTACCTGTCGATCTTATTTCCTTAAAAATACTTGCATTTGACGTGATTCTAGGGATTGATTGGTTAACTAATCATCATGCTAAAATTGATTGTTTTCGTAAGGTTGTTAGCTTTCATATTCCTAATCAACCTATTATGCAAATTCAAACGACCAAACCATTGAAATCAATCATGGTCATCTCAAGCCATAAAGCTATTCATTTATTGAAAAATGGATGTCAAGCTTTTTTAGCTCATGTCACAGATTTAAACAAAAATACGTCAGATTTGAATGATATTTCTATTGTTAATAAATTCCCTGACGTATTCCCTGAAGAACTTCCCAGCCTACCCCCGGAGCGTGAAATCGAGTTTGGTATCAACCTTGAACTTGGTACAAAACCCATTTCCAAAGCCCCATATCGAATGGCTCCTATTGAACTTCAGGAGTTAAAAACGCAACTACAAGAATTGTTAGACATTGGTTTCATTCGTCCTAGTACGTCTCCTTGGGGTGCTCCTGTTCTATTCGTGAAGAAGAAAGATGGAAGTATGCGACTTTGTATTGATTATCGGGAGTTGAATCATGTCACCATTGTGACAACCCGGAAAATTGGATTTTCCAGAATTTAAGTTTAAAGAATTAGTTATTAATAAATAAATTTTTATTAATACTATTATGTGCTATGTGTTCATTAATCGTTCTATAACCTAGAATGATTATTAATCGGGAGGATTCTGGCTACGAGCTAGACTGAACGAGTAAGAATTTTCAAGACAAAAATGAAAGTTTTCCGGGAATAAAAATATTTCCGGGGAAAAAGACGAAATAGGCACTATTCACCTATTTCTGCTCGGAGATTTATTTTGAAATTCTGAGAAGTTATTGATTACTTAAAATCTTGAGACGTGATGGAATATTCAATAATATTTCAGTTATGGCAAAAACAAAGTTTTTGCCTGCGGACTAGTTGCAAAGTATTGATTATCGGGAGTTGAATCATGTCACCATCAAAAATAGGTACCCATTGCCTCGCATTGATGACCTGTTTGACTAGTTGCAAGGAGCCAAATTCTTTTCAAAGATTGATCTTCGTTCCTGATATCATCAGTTGAAGATTAAAACTGATGACATTCCAAAGATTTGCTTTAACTCCGATGACGGCATTATGAATTCCTAGTCATGTCTTTTGGATTGACTAATGCTCCTGCTGCTTTCATGGACATGATGAAACGAGTATTCAAGGAATATTTGGATCACTTTGTGGTCGTCTTTATTGATGACATCCTCATATACTCCAAAACCCGTGAAGACCATGAGCAACACTTGAGGCTGATACTCCAAAAGCTTCGTGAAAACAAGCTATATGCCAAGTTAAAGAAATGCGAGTTCTGGTTTGAGGAAGTTTCATTCCTTGGGCAAGTGATATCAAATCATGGAATATCTGTTGACCCAACAAAGATTGAAGCAATTCAAAGCTGGGAGCAACCAAAATCAGTAACCAAAGTACGTAGCTTTCTAGGCTTATCTGGTTATTATCGGAGATTCATGGAAGGATTTTCTCGAATCGCTACTCCATTAACTCAACTGACTAGAAAAGATACAAAGTTCGGTTGGAGCGAGGAATGTGATAAGAGTTTTCAAGAACACAAGAGAAGACTCATTTCAGCACATGTTCTGACAATACCATCTGGCTCGGAGGGATTTGTCATCTACAGTAATGCTTCGGGTAAAGGGTTAGGATGTGTTCTCATGCAACATGGGAAAGTCATAGCCTATACCTCTCGACAACTCAAAGAATATGAGAGGAATTATCCTACTCATGATTTAGAGTTGGCAGTTGTTGTCTTCACACTTAAAATTTTGAGGCATTACTTGTATGGGGAGAAAATGGAGATCTTTACGGATCATAAAAGCCTCAAATATTTCTTCACTCAAAAGGAACTCAACATGTGGCAACGACGTTGGCTCGAACTGTTGAAATATTATAATCATACTATTCAATACCATCTTGGAAAAGCGAACGTGGTAACTGACACATTGAGTAGAATATCATATGCGGGTACGAGTGCGATATTGTCAACGCAAAGGCCCATTTTGTATGACTTGCAAAGGATGGAGATAGAGTTAAAGACTCCAGGGACCCATGTGATGATGGCTAACATACGAGTTGAACCGACTTTAATCGATAAAGTTAAAGTTTCTCAAGCTACAGACCTGGAGCTGATGCGTATGAGGAAGAAATTGCAAGAAGGTGCTATGCCGGAAGAAAGAATCGATGAAGAAGGAATACTTCGAGTCAACTCCAGACTTTGTGTTCCTAACGACCCTGATTTAAAGTATAAAATCATGATGGAGGCGCACAAGACACCGTTTGCAATCCATCCAGGGAGTACCAAAATGTATCGTGATCTTCGACATACATTTTGGTGGAGCAATATGAAGATACAGATCGTAGAGTTTATCTCAAGGTGTCTAACTTGTCAACGAGTCAAGGCGAAGCATCAAGTGCCAAAAGGTTCATTGCAACCACTTGAAATTCCAGAATGGAAGTGGGAGCACATTACCATGGATTTCGTTACTGGTCTTCCCAAGGTTTCTCAAGGCATAGATGCAATTGGGGTCATTGTTGATAGATTGACCAAGTCTACTCATTTGCTACCTATACGAGAAAGTTATACACTTGAACATCTTGCTTGTATGTACATAAACGAGATTGTAAGACTGCATGGTATGCCAGTATCCATAGTTTCTGATTGAGACCCAAGATTCACTTCAAGATTTTGGGTTAGTTTGCAAAAAAGCTATGGGCACGTATTTACAATTTAGCTCGGCATATCATCCTCAGACGGATGGGCAGTTGGAGAGGACTATTTAAACTCTTGAAGATCTATTAAGACTCTGTGTCCTTGACTTCAAGGGAAGTTAGGACAAGTTCTTACCATTGGTGGAGTTTTCCTACAACAATAATTATCAAGCAAGTATTGGCATGGCTCCATTTGAGGCGTTCTATGGAAAAAAGTGTCGTTCTCCAGTATGCTGGGATGAGGTGGGTGAAGCAACGTTGTTGGGACCGAAGTTGGTATGTATGACTACAACAAAGATTTAAACGATCCGACAACGTATAAAAACCTCACAAGATCGACAAAAGAGTTATGCTGATGTTCATCGAAAGGACGTGGAATTCGATATTGGAGATCATGTGTTGTTACGTGTTGCTCCATGGAAAGGAGTTACGAGATTTGGAAAAAGAGGAAAGCTTAATCCTCGATTCATTAGCCCATTTTTAATCCTCGATTGACTAGGAACTGTGGCCTATAGACTCGCCTTACCGCCAAGTATGTCTCGTGTTCATAACATTTTTCACATATCTATGTTACGTAAATATGTGAAAGACTCGAACCACATTATTGAATTAGAACCAGATGAGATAGAGGAAGATTTAACGTTTGAAGACTTACCTGTTAAAATCTTGGATAAGAAGGAACATATTCTACGCTCCAAGGTTATACCTCAAGTCAAAGTTTTGTGGAGAAACCACGATATGGAAGAAATGACCTGGGAGTTAGAATCTGAGATGAAATCAAGATATCCTCACCTCTTCGATATACCAGGTACGTACCCTAATTTTGAGGACAAAATTTCATAAGAAGGGGAGGTCGTAAGACCCCAACTTTTATGAATAAAAAATAATTTTCTCGAAATATATTTTTGAAAATTATGGTGTGGATTTGATATAATGTTATAGTTGTGGGTAATATTTACAAATTTTACAAAGTAAGCAAGTGGTTATATAATATTCGATTGGACAGAGAATATTCATTTTAACAGGGAAATTTCGTACGACAGCACAATCATTGGTGGACCCCACAAAGGAAGTATTATCGTAGTTAGAAAATGATAGAATTATCTTTTTATAAAAATAACGGCGAAAGGGTTACCTGTGACGCCCCCAAAATTAGATATACATCACCCATCTTGAGTCGCAAGATACATGGTACGGAATTCAAATACAACTTAAGAATACAACTGTCGTGTACAATACGACAAAACATAAACTGTGAGTTTGAATACAAATATTGTCTACTAGAGAGTATACAAACTCAAAAAGAGCCCTCATTACAAATATTATCACACTATTTCACAGAATAGTGAGGACTACTAATGCACCATCTAATACCATCACTCCGTTCCCCGACTCGTTCTAGCTATATTCTCATTTCCTGAAGAGAACAGTGAATGAAAGGGTGAGCTCAACTAGGCCAGTAAGAAATATTATGACTAAGATAATGTAGAATAAATTATCATTAGCCTTAAACGGTGTTAAACTGATACAATATAACAAACATCAAGTTTAACTGCAGCGGAACCAGCAATCCATTAAAAGAGTCAAATAGAGAATAAAATCTACTATTTTTTATGATTTAAAAGGTTTTTCACCACTTTTATCGCTGGGACTCAGCTTAATAAATAATCCACATCATCGAATCACCCCTGCACTACGGCTAAGGATACTCTTTAGTATCACGACCACGAATTATCCATGCATTATGGCTTAAGATAATCATATTTTCATCAACGGTCCTGATCATGCCATAAAATAATTCATCTTTGCACTACGACCAAAGAGAATCCATAGCCATAATCATACCAAAAATTGTCCATCAATGCACTACGGGCCAATGAGGACTTTTTCCACATCATTTGTAACATTATGGTCATGATTACACCGCATAATCCCTGGTCATAATTATACCAAGTCCATCTATGCACTACAGGTCACAGATGACTTTCAACATAATATAAACATGAGGATGATGACAATGATATAAGACTTCAATAAAACAAGTTCAAGAATTAATTTGTCCAAGAACCAATAACGTCCAATTTGTCAACATGATACTGCTTTACAGAGTAAAATTCAAGAATGCTCAGAAGAATATTTCCATGAAAAGATAGTGGATGAAGCTCAATTATCAAGGATATTCCACTAATTTCATGGAGTATAGAAGTCAACTTTAACCAACTGAGTATAATAAAGAATGGAATAATAAAAGAAATCACCATGCATGCGGTGATTTACAGACAGACAAAGTTATTCCAACAGAATACTAAATAACGGAACCGTGTCGGTAAATTAAGACCGCTGGGATGTTCCAATGTAATAATAAAGAATGGAATAACAACAGAAATCACCATGCATGCGGTACTTCGCATAGACAGGTTATTCCAACAGAATACTAATAAGGACGGAATCAGGTCCGGCGTAAAACGTACAGACATGATATTCCAATAGAATAATGATAAAGACGGAACCAGGTCCGACGTAAAACGCATATACAGGATATTCCTACAGAATAATAAAGATTTAATCGTGTGCGGCGTAAAACGCATGCATGTGGGATATTCCAAATGAGAATAGTAAAGACGGAATAATAGAAGAATGTCACCAAGTATAGGGTAGCCCGCGTATACAGGTTATTCCAACAAAATAATAAAGTATGGAATAACATTAGTTCTCTTCATGAATACAAAAGAATAACACTCCTTATGAGTACAACAAATAATATTCCATATCTTAAGAAGAAGAGTACTGGATATATAAGTAGTGAAGTAGCAGAATACTTTCTTCTTTTTCTCTATAGTTTATCTCTCTAAAGTTTCAGTGAATTCGTAAGAAAATAATGAAGGAATGAGCTTCTATTTATAGAAAAATGGACTGCATAGTAACTAACTCATGAACGGTCTAGATTGATTTACTTTAATTTGACGGTCCATATTTAAAGCAAAACTTTTAAATAAAATATAATATATTCTATTTATAATCTAATAAAATGAATAACTTTATAAAAGATTTTACTATGAAAACACTATGCAGGCACTATGCAAACACTATGCATAATAAAATATAATATATTCTATTTATAGAATAACTTTATAAAAGTATTATGTTTTATATAAAAAGATTTTACTATGCAAAATACTATGCAGATACTATGCAACACTATGCATAATAGAATAGAATATATTCTATTTATAGAATAACTTTATAAAAGTATTATGTTTTATTACATTAATAATACCAATAAAACAAAACTGAGTGACTTATCACATAAGCATCAATAATCAATACTGAGTGCTGCTACTATGCAACCATGCCAGATTCTTTATACTTTTTACTACCGGTAGTTCAACAAAGATTAATGGTAAAACTTTCGCCGTTATTTTTATAAAAATATTTTTGTCGTTTTCTCATTCCGACAATAATTCCGTTGTGGGGTCCACCAATGATTGTACCGTTGTACGGATATTCCCCGATAAAAAAGAATATTCCCCGACCAATCGAATATTATATAACAACTTGCATAGTTTACAAAATTTATAAATACTACCCACAACTATAATATTATATCAAATCCACACCATAATATTTAAAAAATATTTTGAGACAATTAAATCTATATTCATAAAATCAAAGGGTCTCATTACATTAATTAAATTGTTGAACTACCCGTAGTAAAAAATACAATAAATATGCGTGGTTGCATAGTAGCACACGATATTGATTATTGATGCTTACGTGAGAAGTCACTCAGTTATACTCAATTATTGCTACAGTAATTGTTGCATCATATCTTTTATATTATTGATTCAATTATTGTCACAGTATCATATGCATAATATTTATTATTATTAAATCAATAATTTAGATGGTAAAGTTATTCATATTATTATTTGCAATATTGACAATGTCTAGAAGTTCTGTCAAAAAGAGGTTTGGTCACATAATTGCGCGTCAATAAGGAGAAATCCTTATCGGAAAGCCCCCTCTTTCCTGGCAACGACCTGGTTGTTAAATATTGTGAATTATAATATTAATGATGAATAAGTTCGTGTTGATTAAAGATAAAATGGATAGTTCCATTGTGTTGGAATTATTAGTGTTAGTGAAAATC
Organism: Panax ginseng; assembly: GCA_020205605.1. Lineage (NCBI taxonomy): Eukaryota > Viridiplantae > Streptophyta > Magnoliopsida > Apiales > Araliaceae > Panax > Panax ginseng. The sequence continues at coordinate 55,668,120 of CM035142.1, forward strand.
GATATTTATTTCGATGATAATTGATGTCTGGAGGTTATGTTGACCAATCGGGTAATTAACTTGATAAATGAGAAATTAATTGCTATTAATTCACATGATTATAACTATTTATTCACATGTGTGTAATATTGATTCACATTCTTGTACTATTAGGGGAGGTGGTGCAAGATTGATAATACTTGTATGACTAAGTTAAAAATGGAGGTATAGAGGAAGGTATTATACTGTAATATTTTGAGCCCCAAAACGTGCAATTATCGAAACTATATTTTCCTATAAATAGAAGCTCATTCTTCCTTCATTTCTCACCAATTCACTAAAGCTATAGAGCAATTATTATAGAGAGAAATTATATAGAGAAAGAAGAAGAGAAGTCTGCTACCTCACTATTCCAGTATCCAGTCTTCTTCTAAGGTAAGGGGTATTATTCTTTCATATTAATGAAGAGAGTTATTTTCCTTCAATACTCGTAAGGGTTGTTATTCCATTCTTTATTATTATGTTGGAATAACCTGTCTATGCGAAGTACCGCATACATGGTGAAATTCTTCTATTATTCCATTCTTTATTATTACATTGGAATAACTTTATGCATGCGGTCTATCGCATGCACCGTGAATTCATTGTTATTCCATTCTTTATTATTTTGTTGGAATATCACATGCATGCGGATTACGCATGACCGGTTCCATTCTTTATTATTACATTGGAATATCACATGCTCGTGTGGAGTTACGCGTGACACGGTTCCATTCTTTATTATTCTCAGAGGAATAACTTTTCTCTATGTGGATTACCACATGCATGGTGAATGATCCTTCATATTCATTCCTTATTAAATTGTGGAAATGATCTGCTCTCGTGGATTACTGCATGGCGGACAAAAATCCATTTGCGCTTTCATATATTCTATTATACTCAGTTGGTTAAAGTTTTGGCTTCTATACTCCATGAAATTAATGGAATATCCTTGATATTTGCGCTTCATCCAGTATCTTTTCATGGAAATATTCTTCTGAGCATTATTGAATTTTACTCCACAAAGAAGTATCATGTTGACAATTTGGACGTTATTGATTTCTGGATAAATTAAAATTATAAATCTTTAAAATTTATCCTTGAACTTGTTTTATTGAATTATTATGTCATTGTCATCATCCTCATGCTTATATTGTGATTAAAGTCATCTTTGGCTTACGTGCATATATGGACTTGGTATGATTATGACCAAGGATTATTCGGTGTAATCATAACCATAATGTGACGAATGATGTGATAAAAGTCCTCATGGGCCTGTAGTTCATTAATGAACAATTGTTGGTATGATTATGACCAGGGATAATTCGGTTTAATCATGACCATTGATGATTACATGAATATCCTTAGTCGTGATGCAGGGATGATTTGATTTTATTTATTAAGCCGAGTCTCAGCGATAAAGTTGATGAAAAACTTTTTAAATCATAGAAGATAGTAGATTTTATGCTCAACTTGACTCTTCTAATGGATTACTTGTTCTGATGCAGTTAAACTTGTTGTCTATTATATTCTATCAGTTTAACATTGTTATAGGCTAACGATAATTTATTCTGCATTATCTTAGTCATAATATTTCTTACTGGGCTAGTTGAGCTCACCCTTTCTTTCACTATTCTCTTCAGAAAATGAGAGCGTGGCGGGGACTAGTCGGGGAGCGGGTGGCGGTCGAGATGATAGCATTAGTAGTCCTCACTATTCTGTTAAATAGTGTGACAATAAATGTAATGAGGACTCCATTGAGTGTGGATATTATGACGCCCCCAAAATAGGTATACATCACCTATTCTGAGTCGCTAAATACATGATACAGAATACAAATACAATCTTAAATATACCACATGAGTTGTGAGTTTTAATACAAATATTGTATTCTAGACAGTATTCAAACTCAAAATAAGTCCTCAATACATTTATTATCACACTATTACATAGAATAGTGAGGACTACTAATGCTATCATCATCGTCCGCTCACTCGCTCCCCAGATTAGTCCTCGCTACGTTCTCATTTCACAAGAGAACAATAAAAGCAAAAGGGTGAGCTCAACTAGCCCAATAAGATATATTATGACTAAGATAATGCAAAATAAATTATCATTAGCCTTCAACAAGGGTTAAACTGATAAAATATAACAAACATCAAGTTTAACTGCAATGAACAAAGCAATCCATTAGAAGAGTCAAGTAGAGAATAAAATCTACTATCTTCTATGATTTAAAAGGTTTTTCATTACTTTTATCGCTGAGACACAACTTAATAAATAACCCACATCATCCCTGCACTACGGCCAATGATATTCATTAGTATCACGACAACAAATTATCCATGCACTACAGGCCAATGAGGATTTTTTCCACATCATTTGTAACATTACAGTCATGATTACACCGAATAATCCCTGGTCATAATCATACCAAGTCCATCTATGCACTACAGGCCACATATGACTTTAAACATAATATAAACATGAGGATGATGATAATGATATAAGATTCAGTAAAACAAGTTCAAGATTTAATTTATCTAGGAACTAATAACGTCTAAATTGTCAACATGATACTGCTTTGTAGAGTAAAATTCAAGAATGCTCAGAAGAATATTTCCATGAAAAGATACTGGATGAAACACAAATATTAAGGATATTCCACTAATTTCATGGAGTATAGAAGTCAAAACTTTAACCACCTGAGTATAATAAAGAATGTAATAACAAAAGAAATCACCAGGCATGAGATAGACCGCACAAACAGGTTATTCCAACAGAATAATAAATAATGGAACTAGGTCATGCGTAAACGCACAGACAGGATATTCCAACAGAATAATAAACAACGGAACCAGGTCTTGCGTAAACGCATAGACATGATGTTCCAATACAATAATAAATAATGGAACCATGTCATGCGTAACGCACATACATGATGTTCCAACAGAATAATAAAGAATGGAGTAACAGAAGATTTTCACCAAGTATATGGTAGCCCGCGTATACAGGTTATTCCAACAGAATAATAAATAATGGAATAACAGAAGTTCTCTTCATGAGTAAGAAATAAATAATACCCCTTACGAGTACAACAAATAACATCCTTTACTGTAAAAGAACAGTATTCCGACTGGTAGAGCGAGGATATTCTAGAAGAAAACTTGTACTACGCTCAAAGCTTCTTAAAACTCTAAAGAAATACGCTCAAGATTATAGAAGAATTCTCTGAACTTCTGGTGTGGTTTTTAATTCTAACTAAGCATCCTATTTATAGGAAAATAGAAAGGATATTATGATGCACTATGCAATAAAATATAATATATTCTAAATATATATATATATATATATTATTTAAAATCTAATAAAACAAATAACTTTATAAAAGTATTACATTTTATATAAAAGATTTTACTATATGAAAACACTATCTGCAGGCACTATGCAACACTTATGCATAATAAAATATAATATATTCTAATTATTGTCTAATAAAACAAATAACTTTATAAAAGTATTCTATTTTATATAAAAATATTTTACTATGCAAAATACTATGCATAATAGAATATTATATATTCTATTTATAGTCTAATAAAACGAATAACTTTATAAAAGTATTACATTTTATATAAAAAGCTTTTCTCTGCTTTTATTACATTAATAATACTAATAAAACAAAACTCATCATCATTATTATCATTCACACTATCAATCGACCAGGTCGTTCCCAGGAAAGAGGGGGCTTTCCAATAAGGATTTCTCCCTATTGACGCGCAATTAGGTGACCAAACCTCTCCTTGACAGAACTTCTAGACATCGTTAATATTGCAAATAATAATATTAATAACTTTGTCATCTCAATTATTGATTTAATAATATATAAAATATTAACAATAATTGAATCAAATAACGTGAGATACTATGCAGCAGTTACTGTAGCAATAATTGAACAAAACTGAGTGACTTCTCACGTAAGCATCAATAATCAATACCGTGTGCTACTTTACAAATATGCGTATTACTGTACTTTTAACACCGGGTGTTTCAACAGTTAACGGTAAAACTTCCGCCGTTTTTTTTATAAAGTATTTTTGTCATTTTCTCAATCCGATAATAATTCCGTTGTGGGGTACACCAATGATTGTGCCGTTGTATGAATATTCCCTATTAAAACGAATATTCCCCGACCAATCGAATATTATATAACAACTTGCGTACTTTGAAAAATTTATAAATATTACCCACAACTATAATATTATATCAAATTCATTCCATAATATTCAAAAATGAAATTTTTCCCCCTTGGTACTTGATGCTCCGCCTTGACTCGTTGACACGTTAGACAACTTGAGATAAAAAGATCTCTCTCTCTTTATATTGCCCCACCAAAATGTATGTCGAAGATCATGATACATTTTGGTACTCCAAGGATGGATTGCAAACGGTGTGTTGTGCGCTTCCATCATGATTTTATACTTTAAATCAGGGTTGTTAGGAACACAAAGTCTGGATTTGACTCGAAGTATTCCTTCTTCATCGATTCTTACTTCCGGTATAGCACCTTCTTTCACTTTCTTCCTCATACGCATCAGCTCCAGTTCTGTAGCTTGAGTAGCTTTAACTTTATCGATTAAAGTCGGTTCTACTCGTATATTCGCCATCATCACATGGGTCCCTGGAGTCTTTAACTCTATCTCCATCCTTTGCAAGTCACACAAAATGGGCCTTTGCGTTGATAATATCACACTCGTACTTGCATATGATCTTCTACTCAATGCGTCAGCTACCACGTTCGCTTTTCCAGGATGGTATTGGATGGTATGATCATAATCTTTCAACAGTTCAAGGCAACGTCATTGTCGCATGTTGAGTTCCTTTTGAGTGAAGAAATATTTGAGGCTTTTGTGATCCATAAAGATCTCCACTTTTTCCATATTTTAAGTGCGAAGACAACAACTGCCAACTCTAGATCATGAGTAGGATAATTCCTCTCATATTCTTTGAGTTGTCTTGAGGCATAGGCTTTGACTTTCCCATGTTGCATGAGAACACATTCCAACCCTTTGCCCGAAGCATCACTGTAGATGACAAATCCCTCCGAGCTAAATGGTATTGTCAGAACAGGTGCTGAAATGAGTCTCCTCTTGAGTTCTTGAAAACTCTTCTCACATTCTTCGCTCCAACTGAACTTTGTATCTTTTCGAGTCAGCTGAGTTAATGGAGTAGCGATTCGAGAAAACCCTTCCACTAATCTCCGATAATAACTAGCTAATCCGAGAAAGCTACGTACTTCGGTCACTGATTTAGGTTGCTCCCAGCTTTGAATAGCTTCAATCTTTTCCGGGTCAACAGATATTCCATGACTTGATACTACGTGCCCAAGGAATGCTACTTCCTCAAGCCAGAACTCACATTTCTTCAACTTGACATAAAGCTTGTTTTTACAAAGCTTTTGGAGCATCAGCCTCAAGTGTTGCTCATGATCTTCACGGCTTTTGGAATATATGAGGATGTCATCAATAAAGACGACTACAAAGTGATCCAAATATTCCTTAAATACTCGGTTCATCATATCCATGAAGGTAGCAGGAGCATTAGTCAATCCAAAAGACATGACTAAGAATTCATAATGCCCATACCGGAGTTACGAAGGCGCCTCTTTGGAATATCCTCAGTTCTAACCTTCAGCTGATGATATCCAGAATGAAGATCGATCTTTGAAAAGAATTGTGCTCCTTGCAACTGGTCAAACAGGTCATCAATGCGAGGCAACGGGTACCTATTTTTGATGGTGACATGATTCAACTCCCAATAATCAATACAAAGTCGCATACTTCCATCTTTCTTCTTCACAAATAAAATAGGAGCACCCAAAGGAGACGTACTAGGACGAATGAAACCAATGTCTAACAATTCCTGCAATTGGGTCTTTAACTCCTGAAGTTCAATAGGAGCCATTCGATATGGGGCTTTGGAAATGGGTTTTGTACCAGGTTCCAGGTCGATACAAAATTCAATTTCACGCTCTGGGGGTAGGCCACGAAGTTCTTCAGGAAATACATCAGGAAAATTATTAACAATAGAAATATCATTCAAATCTGACGTATTTTTGTTTAAATCTGTGACGTGAGCTAAGAAAGCTTGACATCCGTTTTTCAATAAACGAATAGCTTTATGGCTTGAGATGGCCGTGATTGATTTTAATGGTTTGGTCGCTTGAATTGGCATTAATAGGTTAATTAGGAATATGAAAGCTAACAACCTTACGAAAATAATCAATTTTAGCATGATGAGTAGTTAACCAATCAATCCCTAGAATCACATCAAATACAAGTATTTTCAATGAAATAAGATCGACAGGTAATGTGAGGGTACCTATTTGGACCAAACAAAACTTATAAACAATGGATGTAATGAAGCTTTCTCCCAACGGAGTTTTCACAGAGAAGTTAAAGTCTAATTTCTCCGGAGTCAAATTTAATCGTTGAGCGCAAGTAGGAGAAATAAAAGAATGGGTAGAATCGGTAACAAATAAGGTATAGACTTCGCTAAAGTTTATGAAAAGCTTACCCGTGATGACCTCGTTTGGATTCCTTGCTTTCTGGGAGGTCACAACAAACGCTCTCCCTAGAACTACTGGTTTTGACTTGTCTGGGATGGTATTTTGTGTCACTGTTCCAACTGGACTTGTCTTCGGTGCACGATAAAATTGGGCTAGGTGACCTTCTCTTCCATAATTATAACACACTTTGGATGGCATTGAGCAGTTTGGACTGATATGTCCCTCCCCTCCGCATTTGAAGCATATGATAGGTGGTCGTTCTCCTAAATGTCCATTCTTATTGTCTTGGCCATGATTACCACCGAATTGGTTACCATTTTTGGCATGTTGATTCCCTCCATGTTTGTTGTCACCGCTTTGATGACCGTTACCACTGGTATTTTCATTCTGCCGGCTGCTTTCTCTTGGTTGCATTGACTCGTTATCGCGCTCCAATAACTGAGCCCTATTTACAACATCTGAATACAAACACAGTTTATGAGAAATAAGATATTGACGTATCTCTGGTTTCAAACCTCTTAAAAACATTCGCGTCATTCTCTCCTCATTATCAACTAAGTGAGACGTAAACCGGGACAACTCAACAAACTTAGCTTCGTACTGTGACACAGTCATATTGTTCTGCTCCAACTTGATGAACTCTACCTCTTTTATGTGATGAATACTTTCGAGAAAGTACTTGTCATTGAATAGTTCTTTGAAATTCTCCCAAGACATCTTCAGTGCGGCAGGTAGAGTACGCTTTACCGATTCCCACCAGTAATTTGCTTCTCCTCGCAACATAAAGGTGGCAAAGTGAACCATTTGCTCTTCGGAGCATCCCAAGACATCAAATATCTTGGTGATCTGCTTTATCCATGCTTCCGCCTTAAGTGGTTTTGGCTCTCCAATAAACTCCGGTGGTCCCAGCTCCTTAAACTTCTTTCCACCTACATTTTGGACATGAGTCGGTCTCGCCTGATGTTGCATGAATTGCATAAAGCCTCTGAACATTCCATCATTCATCATTTGGTCAGTGTTGTTGTTTGCATGAGGATTGTCACCTTCCTGATGCACATTATCCTGATTATTGATATGTGGAGACTCAACGGTCTCCTGTGCTCCATTGCTATTCTCAACATTCTCGGATGTCATTTTTAGATACTGCCACAAAACAAGGATTAGTTATCATATCACATATTATCCCTATACTCTGACCGACCAATTAAATACCAAATAAACTTAGGTAGGTCATACTAGCGAAGGAATTACCCATCTCTCCTCTCCTAGTTCTAGTCTCACATCTTAGCCAGGGATCATATTCCTAAGCTTTGATACCAACTGTGACGCCCCCAAAAGAGGTATACATCACCTATTCTGAGTCGCCAAATACATGGTACATAATATAAATACAACCTTAAATATACCACATGAGCTTTGAGTTTTAATACAAATATTGTATTCTAGACAGTATTCAAACTCAAAATAAGTCCTCAATACATTTATTATCACACTATTTCATAGAATAGTGAGGACTACTAATGCTATCATCTGGTCCGTCACTCCGTTCCCCGACTAGTCCCTGCTACGTTATCATTTCCTGAAGAGAACAATGAAAGCAAAAGGGTGAGCTCAACTAGCCCAGTAAGAAATATTATGACTAAGATAATGCAGAATAAATTATCATTAGCCTTCAACAGTGTTAAACTGATAAACTATAACAAACATCAAGTTTAACTGCAACGGAATAAGCAATCCATTAGAAGAGTCAAGTAGAGAATAAGATCTAATATCTTCTATAATTTAAAAGGTTTTTCATTACTTTTATCACTAAGACTCAACTTAATAAATAATCCACATCTTCCCTGCACTACGGCCAAGGATATTGATTAGTATCACGACCACAAATTATCTATGCACTACGGGCCAAGGATATTCGTGTATTCATCAATGGTCATGATCATGCCAACAACTGTCCATCAATGCACTACGGGCCAATGAGGACTTTTTCCACATCATTTGTAACATTACGGTCATGATTACACTGAATAATCCCTGGTTATAATTATACCATGTCCATCTATGCACTACAGGCCACAGATAACTTTCAACATAATATAAACATGAGGATGATGATAATGATATAAGAATTCAATAAAATAAGTTCAAGAATTAATTTATCTAGGAACTAATAACGTCCAAATTGTCAACATGATACTGCTTTGTAGAGTAAAATTCAAGAATGCTCATAAGAATATTTCCATGAAAAGATACTGGATGAAGCGCAAATATCAAGGATATTCTACTAATTTCATGGAGTATAGAAGTCAAAACTTTAACCAACTGAGTATAATAAAGAATGGAATAACAAAAGAAATCACCAGGCATTCGATAGACCGCACAGACAGGTTATTCCAACAGAATAATAAATAACGGAACCAGGTCATGCGTAAACGCACAGACACATGATATTCCAACAGAATAATAAACAACGGAACCAGGTCATGCGTAAACGCACAGACAAGATATTACAACAGAATAATAAATAATGGAACCAGGTCATGCGTAACGCACAGACAGGATGTTCCAACAGAATAATAAAGAATGGAGTAACAGAAGAATTTCACCAAGTATAGATTAGTCCGCGTATACAGGTTATTCCAACAGAATAATAAAGAATGGAATAACAGAAGTTCTCTTCATGAGTAAGAAAGATATAATACCCCTTACGAGTACAACAAATAACATTCCTTACCGTAAAAGAAGAGTATTCCGACTGGTAGAGAGAGAATATTCTTGAAGAAAACTTGTACTACACTCAAAGCTTCTTAAAACTCTAAAGAAATACGCTCAAGATTATAGAAGAATTCTCTGAACTTTTGGTGTGGTTTTCAATTCTAACTAACCATCCTATTTATAGGAAAATTGAAAGGATACTATGATGCACTATGCAATAAAATATAATATATTCTAAATATATATATATATATATTATTTAAAATCTAATAAAACAAATAACTTTATAAAAGTATTTTGTTTTATATAAAAAGATTTTACTATGCATAACACTATGCAGGCACTATGCAACACTATGCATAATAAAATATAATATGTTCTAATTATTGTCTAATAAAACAAATAACTTTATAAAAGTATTCTGTTTTATATAAAAAGATTTTACTATGCAAAACACTATTCATAATAGAATATTATATATTCTATTTATAGTCTAATAAAACGAATAACTTTATAAAAGTATTCTGTTTTATATAAAAATCTTTTCTATTTTATTACATTAATAATACTAATAAAACAAAACTCATCATCATTATTATCATTCACACTATTAATCGACTAGGTCATTCCTAGGAAAAAGGGGGCTTTCCAATAAGGATTTCTCCATATTGGCGCGCAATTAGGTGACCAAACCTCTCCTTGACAGAACTTCTAGACATCGTTAATATTGCATATAATAATATTAATAACTTTGTCATCTCAATTATTGATTTAATAATATATAAAATATTGACAATAATTGAATCAAATAACGTGAGATACTATGCAAAGAATTCTTGTAGCAATAATTGAACAAAACTGAGTGACTTCTCACGTAAGCATCAATAATCAATACCGTGTACTCTTTTAACTGACGCTGCGTATTATTGTACTTTTAACACCGGGTGTTTCAATAGTTAACGATAAATCTTCCGCCGTTATTTTTATAAAGTATTTTTGTTGTTTTCTCAATCCGACAATAATTCCGTTGTGGGCTCCACCAATGATTGTGCCATTGTATGAATATTCCCTGTTAAAACGAATATTCCTCGACCAATCGAATATTATATAACAACTTGCTTACTTTGCAAAATTTATAAATATTACCCATAACTATAACATTATATCAAATTCATTCCATAATATTCAAAAAGTATATTTATAGAAAATTCATCTTTATTTATAAAAGTTGGGGTCTTACAGATATATTGTCTAGATGACAATATTCTTATTAAAACTCTTAGAATATGTTTTGTCGTATTTTACACGACTGTTGTATAATTAAGTTGTATTTGAATTTTGTACCATGTATTTGGCGACTCAAGATGGGCGATGTATACCTGTTTTGGGAGCGTCACAAATGTAGTGAGTAGAATGTTCCTTAGAAAGGAGAATGTGGTAGAATACAAGTGAGCAAGTTATAATGAAACTTTCGAAAAGAGAATGGATAAAATTATCCAAAAGAATATGTAATATTCATAATAGCAGAGTAGAGGAGGTTTCGGTGATTCCGAGGACAGAATCCTTATAAGGGGAAGAGGATGTAAGAACCTGAATTTTCAGAAAATATTAAAATAAAAATTTAGTAGATAAAATTCTTAAGGCATGTGAAGGGTTCAAACAAAAATATATAAATGTGTTACGAGGTATGTGGTATTGTGTTACATAGGTTAATATGAGCTATGTGATAAGTGATGTTGTGTTTAATAAATATATATATCATTATTATATATTTATTATAAATTGTAGAGATGAATTAGTAAGAGGATGGATAAGATTTATCTATTGGCATTAAATAATTTATAGAATTATTTTATTATAGTAAGTTGGTGACATTAAAATATCTTTGATAATCACCAATTTCTAAGTATTTGTACGAGTGAGTATCAAGTCTAAAGTAGTGCAATCATACTTTTTAATAGTAGATGTATAGGAGCTGGGCTAAACGATTCCTTCAGAGAGCGGATGTAAATATGAATTATTGACCGATCTAACTCACTGTGAAAATAGTGTAGACGAGACGGAAACTAATTTGTTGGTTATTTATGGGAAACCACTCAGTGTACTATATTGAATACTATTAAAGACTTGATGTGTACTAGGTTTAGACTTGTATATATGTACTAGTAACTGGTATGATGTAATATGAGTTTTAGTTAGTGCTCAAGCTATCCATGGATAGATTGAGATAGTAACACATAAATTAGTTAATTACAAGAATTAACTAACAAGTTTAAATATTGGTTAATTTATATTAAATTGGAAGTTATATTATAGAATAATATAATTTGAATATTAAAGCCTTAATTGACTATAGTGATATAGTAAGGGTTTGAAGAATCACTCAAGTAAATAGTGAGTTAATACACGTGTGGAATATGTGATTATAGTAGGTGCCTTTATAAATATTACTTGTCATGGTATTATTTTGAATATAAAGGATTAATTCACTTACAAAAGACGGTGAATTAATATATGTGTTTAGCATAAGAGGATGAAAGAATTATGTTAATTATTAATTTAATATTTTAAATATATTACATAGTATTGTAATATTTGAAAGATAAGTGATTAATGAAAGAAAATACCAATATATTTATAAATGAATATTGGTTAAAGATGGAGGGATTAGATTAACACTTAAGGTGTGGCTAGTATAAAGATGGAAGAAGTTGTCTTGGGACAATCAAATAATTATACGTATATTGTATAATTTAAATAATTAATAGAGTAAATATTAATTATTCTAAGTGTAAAGGTTGTGCATACTTTAAGTATGTAATTATTAAAGTAAGCTAAATAATTTAGCATTCTGATAAAGTGTGACATAAACTCTATATTAAATAAATAATAAAATAATGTGGAATTGGGGAAAAGCCAAAGTGACCTAAACCCTAATAATTTATTATAGGAATAATGAGCTTGAGTTATACATAACTCCAGTAAATGAGTTAGATAATCCTTATGTGGCACAGTGATGGGAAATATTAATAATGATATTAATCGACGAAGGAATTATTAAGTGAACAATTAATTAATATTAATTATTAATTGTTATTGTAGAATATTAATTAATTATTAATGGTGATTAATTAATATGTGATTATTATTGTTAAAGATATAATAATCAATGAGCCTTGTGTGGTCTGAGTATTAAAGTAAACTAGACTGAAGGTTTAACCGAAATTATTAAAAGAGAATTAATGATTAATAATTATCATTATTATATTTATGTGTAATATGAAATAAATGGGTTGAAAGTACCCAACTGAATTATATTTAGCCAAATTAAAATATTATTTAGACTAGCCATTGTAAATGGGATATAAGATTATATTGGTATATATTTAAAATATAAGTATACTTCCTATATGTAGGTGGGAACATATATATGTGTGTATATGTACCCATAACTTAATTTAATGTAGTAATGTTAAATCCTTATAATTTACTTAAGGAACCCCAAAAAGGAAATAACCTTGGTATATTGAGTGGCCTTGTTGCTAATATAGTAAGCTAAATAGCTTGTCCCAATTTCTTAGTCTCAAAGTTTACATCAGCCGTGTAATAGGCCAATGGCCTACTTTTCTATTGCTTAAGCTCAGCAAAGGCTAGTAGCTGCTAATGATGGAGGAAGATGGAGCAGGTAACCAACTCCTTCTTGTCCAACATATTCTTCCTTCTTCCATTGGTTTGATTTCTAGGGCAAAGACAAAATTGGGTAATGGTTTGGCTATATATAGAGAGCTTGACTTTCAATTTCCAGTTTCTAAATTATCTGATAAGTAGCTATAGAGAGTGAGTGCGGGAGAATTAAGTGAGCAAATTGATTGGAAGGAAATTAGCAAATTCAAGCTTTGAAGATGTAATGTCCTCATATGTGTTCTTACTTTCAAGAATGGTACATTTCTAAAATCTTCATGAAAATACTTATGAATTGGTTTGTAAATTGATATCATGATATTATATGAGTTATATGGAATCATGATAGTTGTTCAGAGTATGTTAAAGCAATGAGCTTGGGTTTGGTAGTAATATATTGCTTTGGTTTGATTTGGAGTCAAAATTTGTGGCAAATTCACTCTGTAAATGGTAAAATTTATGATGGATTATGTTAGCCCTCTGAGAAATGAAAAGAACGCAAGTTAAACGAACCCAATTGGTTGAGAAACGAATTCGTGGTAAACGAATTCGCTAAACTTTTCAAAAACATGAAAATTTAGTAAGAATATGAGTTTTGGATTAATATTTTGGTTAGTTAATGTGTTTTAAGTGTTATAATAACTCTGTAGATGGGTACCTAAGATTTTAACGAGTCCAACGAATCGAAAACCAACTAATTCGGACTTAAAATGAGAAAGTTATGTCAAAAACTGTTTCTGTGCGAAGCCAGGCGCGCCGCCCGTGTTCGCGGGCGCATAGCTGGGGTTGGGAATTGGCATGGGCGCGCGGTAATGGTAAGGAAAAGGGGCGCGGACGCGCCCCATGTCTGCTAAGTGCGACTGCTTTAACCTGTTCTGGTAAAACAGTCATAACTTTTACATACGAACTCCAATTGAGGCAATTCAAGATGATCCGGAACGAGGACGAATAGACCTACAACATTTGTTGTTTAAGGGTTTCAATTCGAGGTCGTTAGGAAGGGTCAAAATAGTCATCTTTGTGACTGTTACGTATTCGGAGGCGATCGGAGGGCGTCGAGCGAGCACATACGTAAGTATAGTGCTCCCGATGATAGACTATGTTATTCTAAGTGATGTAACATCAAAATGCATGATATTAGACATGAAATATAAGATTACCTTACTTATAAGGAATTGCCTTAGCATGATTGAGTATATTTTTAAAGAAACTTTAGATTTTAAAAAGAAGTTAGACGAACATTGAGTTATTTGAATTATGAAATTTGTAGCTTGTGTAAAATGGTTTAGTCATGCATATAAATAGGTATGACACATGGCCTTGAGTACCTTTGTATACTATGAGTTGCATAGATGGTTATTTTCTGAAGATATATAAAGATTTTGAAAATAAAGCATTATGCTCATTGCGTCTTTAAGTTCTGATCTTAAGTACATTCACGTTTGATTATGTAAGTGTTATCCGAATTGTGATCGGATGTGCAAGTCTGGCCTAGCTTCTATATAGCAGTCTTGGTTTACACCAGGAGTAGCGCGGCCACGCCACTTCTCAGTACAAACCAAGCGCGATCGCGCAAGCTTGTAGTGAAATCTATTTTCTGTAAATGGTTTGAAGGTGTTTGCATGCTTGTGTTGTTACTCAAACGTGTATTATATGACCAATACAAATCTTATTTGTTAAAGAACATGCTAGGTGATATGATTGAATGTTTAAAGAGGTTATTATAGACTTTTAAATGATAAGTCCAAAAGGTATTTGTAGACTGTAAAGTAATGATTATAGACTATGATTATTTGACTTTATGGTGACTTATAATCTGATTTGTGCTATGAGTATGTAGGATATATGATGAAAGTTTATAACTAAGTTAGAGGTTTTTGTGTAACGTTTGAACTTACCTATATGAGTTTTAAATGTGTCAAACACTTAGCGAGTCAAGTGCGTGATAGCTATATATGAATTTTTATGTCACGTACGAGTGGTTAGGGTATACCTATACGTACCTACCTATTCCGAGAATATGATGAGAAAGTGGAATGTAGGTTTTACAAACCTAGTTACGAAACAATGTAACATTGTTATTATATTGAGAATGCATGAAATATGTTACTGATGGATATGAATCCATGATTATATAATTGTGTAGGGATACACGAAGTGGAATTAGTGATACACAGTTAAGTTGTAGTTGATAAACTACGAATCAGGCAAGTCTTTTAGTTCCTATTTGATATATGAATTCTATAACTGTTAGTGGAGCTATATTTTGCTATGATAATGTTGATGTATATATATGAAATGCATATGAGATATGTATGAAAGTTGAAAGTTGATCTTTGATGATATGCTTGTGAAGTGAATCTCTATGCTTGTTATGTGAGAAGTAACATGCGCAATAAATATTAATTGATTATGAATGCATGAACTGAATATGCTATTATATGCTATGTGCTGCATGAAAACTGTTAGAATTGTTGGGCTGTCGAGCTCACCCTTGCAAATAACCACTTTTGTAAGTTAAGGACTCACGGTAAAGTTACGTGCTACTTGATTGATAAAGTTTAATAGCATCGAAGGAGATTCATTTGTTTATTTAAATATATGTTCTTGAACCACGTTTATGTTCTAGGAGTCGTACAAGATAGTAGTTTACGAGGTGCAATACAGGTTGCGTTGTAAAGTTGTATTATGTGATACATAGAGAAATTCAAATTGAGATGTAAATATTTATACAGTAATTGAATAGAATGAATCATAGCATAATTTGATTCAGGGATTTGTAATTGATTCAAGTTAAGAAATCAATAAAAGATTATTTTTCCAAGGAGATTGAAAAAGTTTAAATTATTCCGCATATTTATATAACATCGAATATGATGTAAAACAGGAATGGTAAATGACCAATATTTGAAACTTATAATAGTTAGGGTCATTATACATAGATCTTGGAAATGGAAGGAATTTATATTCTAAATTGTAATAAGTGAAGTTATATTCATTAAGTTGTGAATAAAAGATATAAATAGTTGCCGATAGTAGTATCGTGGCGGACCGGATCCGAGGTTCAAGGGACCCCGGTTGGGGGCGGCCGCGAAACGATGGCATTAACGAGAGGAGTGCGGTCACGGTTTTATCATGAAAGTTGCCACCAAAGTTGAAAGATCCGGGGAGTTTCACCATTTCGTGCACGATTGGGAACATGGCATTCAATAAATGTCTATGTGATTTGGGGGAAAGTGTGAACCTTATGCCATTATCAGTTTATACAGAATTGGGTTTGCCAGTTCCAAAGCCTACGAACATCTCATTGTAGTTGGCGGATAGGTCAGTCACGTACCCGAGAGGCATTGTGGAGGACATATCGGTAAAGGTTGACAAGTTTATATTCCCTGTAGATTTCATCATTCTGGATTTTGAGGAAGATAAGAACATCCTAATTATCCTAGGGAGACCTTTCTTAGCTACGGGTAGGACGTTCATCGACGTACAAAAAGGAGAACTAACGATGAGGGTCAAAGATCAAGAAGTAAAATTTAATGTTTTCAAGGCCATGAAATTCCCTACGGATGAAGAAGAGTGTTTCAGGATGGATATCATTTGTGACACCCCCAAATCCCGGTACTTCATTACCTCAAGATTTGGTATTCACTTAATCAAAACATTCATATCTAACTACCCAATCATAATAAAATTGAATAATAAAACCTGCCCACACATGATTACATTAATAAAAATTATCTCCCAAGTTATCTAACCTTTAATTACAATCATTCAAATGCGGAAATTAAATAAATGCTTCATTACATCGATCAAATTAAAGTCTGATAAATAACTGTCAACATATTACAAGTCTTCAATATTTGTTCATCTTCCTTTTTCCCTTACTGGTGCTAGGTACATCTACCTTCTCATTCTTAGCTGTAATAGTTATATAAGCAAGAGTGAGCAAACAAAGCTCACTTGAAATAAGAATGGATAAACTTTACAACATTTGCCAAATAATAGGCTCAATAGAACTAAATGATATGTTCTATTAACATTCTGAAATATACTACTGAGGGTCTAATGACCACGAACCATGTCCACTATTATAAGTAATCTTTCAACTGTAACTTTAATAGTCATAAGACTATAAGGACTCCACGTACTTAGGGGGATCAGCCCTTCGTACAATGTATTGTGCATAAACATTTCAACGCTAAGCGTAAACCCCTAATAATAGGGTTGTTCATCTCAATATTTAGATTATAAGTCCACACCAAAGTAAGTTTGGTTTGGATACACTTCAAGGCAATTTGGAATTCAACGAACATCAACTAAGGATTAGTTGAATAAAATGAAATAACATTATGCTATGGAATAAATCATAAGTGAAGTAACATTGTGTATTAAAGTTATGCTTTAGGAATAATCTAATAGCATAAATATTGAATAACTATCACCTACCTTGCTTGAACAATATTAAGCCAAGGTTATTTAGAATTGAATCCTAAGCATGCATAACGAATAGCAATTTGAACAATAAAAACTATTCAACAACAGTATATTAGATTATATAAACTTGCATGCTATTTGAAAAGTTAAAGACAAGAATAACTTGCTTAACATCAAAATAAGGTTTAGAAAACTTGCATCATCATGAACAAACTAGATACAAGAGCTTGCAAAATTATAGTTAAAATATGACAAGTAAACTTGCATAACAATAAACAAACTAGCTCAACGAAAGTGTAGAGTTAGAAATTGCTCAATTGTAAAAGTAGAATGAGAGAACTTGCTCACTGTAAAAAGATAGGTTTAGAACCATCATCTAATAGATATATTAACATTCACGTTCCAACATAACACACATTTCCAGTTAGACTTATTATTTTAGCACAAGTCTTAAGATACCATGTAAATGTTAGAAATTAAAAATGTTAACCCACAACACCTGTTTACTATTCATCATTCTCACTAAGTTCTAATATACCACGTTCATCACTCACTAATCATTCAAACTTTTAATTTATCAATGGTTCTGTTTTAACCTTCTTACTACATGTTTGACACTTAATCATAACCTTAAACCAACTAACACGAATTTCACCCACCAAACAGTGAAATTAACATATAAAATAAATATAACACTATCATAAACATGATTGCTAACATATTCATCAACATAGAACAATTTAACAACACTTCTAACTATTTTAATTTCTCAAATTTCTCAATTTTCATATGAAAACTCCATTTTTGAGTTTCTTCACAAAAATCAACACTGATTTCAATTCTTGTCCAAATTACTTCGTTTAAATTACGTTATCTTCGTTTCTTAATGAACTAACATAATCAAGTCTCAATTCACATATTAACATACAAATTAACCACTAAATTTGGTCTTACATAAACCATATGAGAAAATATCCATAAAACCTACATTGTCGTTATTTTTTTCCTACTGTTAACCGAAATTAGCTTGCAATTCTTATTTAAACACAAACTCTAATCATCATAACCACATACAGTCACAAGTAACCCATTGTATAGCAACAATTCAACAAATTTGCAATTCACAGAATATATAAAGTTTGCCGTATAACATATATATGTATATATATATATATATATATATATATATATATAATACTAAGGTTTAGATAAAATACCTTCAATTTGTTTGAAATCCTTGCTAAAATTGCTGGAAATTCCTTACGTTCTCTCTCAATTCTCTCAACTCTTTCTAAAATTCTCAGTGTTCTTAGCAACTGGCCAAAACCCAACTGAAAACCTTATGCGTAAAACAAAAATATAAAACTGATATGGCCTTAATTCACTTATTAAGTATATCAGTTAATACATATAACGTATATGTTATAAATATATTATATTTATTATTTTAATTTATTTAATTTATTTTATCTAGATTATTTAAATTCAAAATTTGAAAATCCAAAAGCCACAAGGCTTTGTTTGACAAAAAGTCTTTAAAATAAGGAAATATCCTTAAACTTTGTTTGGGTAAAACTCAATTAAACTACTTTAATTTATTTTAATAACTCATTATAATATAGTTATATGTCACACTATATTTAATTAAGTTTTCATACTTAATTAATTAATTCAAATAACAATTTATTAAATAAATCATTTAATCACATAACTCAATACAAATAATTAACCATCAAATTGAAATATCAATATAATAATAATTTCCTTAACTCATTAATTATTTATTTAATCAAATAATTAACCAAATAAAATCAAATCAATTAAATAAATATTTATTCAACGATAAACACATCCATTAAATATTATTTCATCATTTTCAACAATAAACACATCAAATAAATATTTATATAATTTAATAAATATTTAATATTACAATTAAAATTCTGGAATGTCACATCATTCCCTCCTTACAAGGATTATGTCCTCAAAATCATAATTCAAACAATCAAATCGTTACATTCTTCGTTTCTTACATAGATTTTGTCCCCGGAATCGAAGACATTGTAATTTTTCATCATTTCAGCTTCGAGTTCCCACATTGCCTCTTCGACATTGTGGTTTCTCCATATCACCTTCATAGAAGGTATCACTTTATTTCTGAGAACTTGTTCTTTCCTGTCAACTATCTGAATTGGAATCTCTTCATAAGATATATCTTTATCAAATTTCAATGGTTCGTACTCTATCACGTGCTTATAATCGGGTTTATACGGTCGTAACACCGAAACGTGAAAAACATTATGAATGTTTTCCAACTCTGGAGGTAAAGCTACCTCATAAGCCACTTCCCCCACTCTTCGTAGTATCTCGAAAGGTCCAATAAATCTTGGGTTGAGCTTTCCTTTCTTGCCAAAACGAATTTTCCCTTTCCAAGGAGAAACTTTTAGGAAAAAGAAATTTCCTACTTCAAATTCTCGATTCTGCTTGTGTTAATCGGCATACTTTTCTGTTTGTCTTGGGCTGCTACCAATCTTGTCCTGATGAGTTTGACAACCTCAGCAATTTGTTGTACTAGTTCTGGTCCCAACCGTTGGCGTTCACCGACTTCATCCCAGCACAGTGGAGTTCTGCACTTTCTACCGTATAATGCCTTGTAAGGCGGCATGCCGATGCTCGCGTGGTAACTGTTGTTGTAGGCGAATTCCACCAACGATAAATATTCTTCCCAGCTCCCTTTGAAATCCATGATGCATGCTCTCAGTATATCTTCCAACGTTTGGATTGTTCGTTCGCTTTGCCAGTCGGTTTGCGGATGATAAGATGTACTCATTCGCAATTGTGTTCCCATACATTCTTATAGTCTCTTCCAGAAGTTTGACGTAAATCGCGGATTTCTATTTGACACAATTGACACTAGTACTCCATGTCTCGAGACGATCTCTTTAACGTACAATCTTGCCAACTGATCAAGATTGAACCTAATCTTGATTGGTAAAAAGTGCGCTAATTTTGTCAGTATGTCCACTATCACCCAAATCGAATCACATCCTCTCTGAGTAGTTGGAAAACCCACCACAAAATCCTATGTGATGTGTTCCCACTTCCATTCCGGTATTTCTAACGGTTGAAGTAATCCGCTTGGTCTTTGATGTTCGGCCTTGACTCTTTGACATGTCAAGCATTTCGCAACGCATTCGGCAACGTCTCTTTTCATATTTGGCCACCAAAAATGTTGCCGCAAATCTTGATACATTTTCGTACTTCCCGGATGAATCGAATATCTTGAGTTGTGTGCTTCGGTCAAGATTTTTTCTTTAAGCTCTGGTACTGCTGGAACCCAAATTCTTTCCTCGAACAGTAGTAGTCCTTCGGTATCGATCTTGTATTTTACATCACTACCCACAACCACTTTCTCTTTGATCGTTTCGCATTCTTTATCTTGTAGTTGAGCATTCTTCACTTTGTCTACCAAAGTTGGACTAGCTTCTATCTGGTATAAATTTTCGTTGGTTTCTTTTGGAAATTTGATTTCCTACTCTAGCCTTTCCATCTCTGTAATAAGCTCTTTCTGGTTAGTTAACAACATCAATTTTTCCCGACCTTTTCTGCTTAAAGCATCTGTAACCACATTCGCTTTGCCCGGATGATAAAAGATCTCACAATCGTAATCTCTTATCAATTCCATCCATCTTCTTTGACGCATATTCATGTCCTTCTATGTGAAAATATACTTCAGACTTTTATGGTCTGTGTAGATTTCACATTTTTCTCCATAGAGATAGTGTCTCCATATCTTCAGAGCAAATACTACTGCAGCCAATTCCAAATCATGAGTCGGATAACCTTTCTCATAATCATTCAGTTGTCTTGATGCATACGCAATAACTTTGTCTTTTTGCATAAGAACACAACCCAATCCTTTATGTGAGGCATCACTAAACACCAAAAAGTTTCCGGTACTATCTGGTAACAACAACACATGTGCCACACTTAGCTTCTTCTTCAAATCTTGAAAACTCTCCTCACATTTCTCCGTCCAAACAAATTTTACCGCTTTTCTTGTCAAATTTGTTAGCGGAGTGGCTATCTTAGAAAAATCTTGAATAAATCTTCTATAATAATCGGTCAGTCCCAAGAAACTTTTTACCTCCGACGGTGTTCTTGGTTGTTCCTAATTGATTACAGCTTCCACTTTTGATGGATCCACTGAAATCCCATCTTTGTCAATCACGTGCCCAAGAAATTATACATGATCTAGCCAAAATTCACACTTAGAGAATTTCACGAACAACTTTTCCTTTCTTAGTGTTTCCAACGTCAAACGTAAGTGTTCCACGTGTTCTGTGATGAACGAGATTTTTGTAATTTAATTCTTAATATTTATTGAAGTAAATAAATATTTTCGATGATTTAATTATTAGATTAAATAATTAATTGATGCAAATGTGAGTGATTAATTTAATTATATGTGTTACATTTATTAAATTAATGTGGAGGATATTTATTATTCAAGTATGTAATTATGTAAGCTTATTGAATTAAAAGAAATATTTAATAAGCCTAAATGTTATTTAATTAATGTAATAATTAATTGGAGATTTAATAATTTGATATAATTAATTAATGAGAAAATTAATTATGTGACTATGTGAATTTATGAGAAATTATTATATTTATTTTATATTAAATTAAATAAGATATTTGAATTGGGTGTGACATGATTTAAACTATATTATAAAGCTTTTATTAAATTAAATGACTTTGAATCAATTAAGGGTTGCCAAACAAGGCCCTAGTAGTGGTTGGATGTAGTTACCCATGACTTGGTTAACTGACCATAATGCGCCATTTCTTTTTACGACGTCTTCTCCATTCCTTATTGTTTCTAAGTCTGGAAAAACAGAGAAGGAGAGAGTTTGAGAAATTGTCAGAGAGAAATATTGAGATTGAGAGAAATTGTGAGTGTGTAGTTAACAATTATTGTGAAAGGATTATCATTGATCACCTCTTCTAAATTATACTCTGGGTAATTCTCCTTCCCAAATTCTATTTCACGTTGTTTAGTTTTTATAAAAATTGGCTTTCATAGTTTTGATTTAAACCTCTGTAATTGGGATAAGAGTAATGATTATGGGTTGTATATGTGTTATGTCATATCACATTGTATTTGATTATATTTATTATGTAGACCATATCATCAGTATCATAAAATATGTCATTATACAATGACTTGTTATTTCAAAATTTACAGAGTTTGGGTTTTGGCCATATGGCCTTATACGTGATATTTCATGTGTTGATCGTATATTATCCCTAAATTTTACACTCGTATGTTGTTATGCATGTTGATACGAAGAGACCAAAGTTTAAATAAACGGATTTGGTGTTATAACGAATCCGTAGTGACAATTTTTATGTTTTATTTTCAAAACCTTCAAGAACATCAAAGTCAGTGAAATTGCATGCTTAAACTCTGTGATTATGTGTTTTAATGCTTTAAAATCACTTTATAAATGTTGGGTAATGATTATATACGAATTCTAACATGTGGGTATGATTAAATTCGTGTAGTGATAATTTAATTGGAATTTCTTGGCTGTTTTCTGCAATTTTCGTGAATTGCGAGCAGTTCTGTTCACATGCAAGGCCAAATTCAACGCTTTAAGGCTGGCTGCATGTACCAAGTGTCCGATCATAGTATTACCAAAATGCATAGCCAAAGACTCTAGTATAAACGTGGCGCATGATTTCACTCTGCAGAATGGTCCAGAAATGTAAATTTTAAAGTGTTAAGTCTAGCAATGTATTATTAACTTAATGTAATGAACATGTAAACATGTTAGAAGTATAATGAGATGTAAAATAGATGTTTAACATGTAATTAACATAATTGCATGTGGATCGAATTATTGAATACATAATTAGCTTGTTATTCATGAAATATAAATTATGTGACAAAGTGGTAAATTAACTAAGTATAGTCAATAATCAAAGTAGACAAAGAGAATGAGTTTTTAATGATTAGTTAAGTTATAATTAACTGGTATTTTGAATGTGAATGGTATGTAGGATTAAATTCAAAGAACGTGCTTAGTTAAAGTGTACTCTACGCACGAGGCAAGTTTCCTAACCCTACTTGTCATTATTGTTCAAGTTTATTATTTACCTCAAGTAAATTATCATTACTATTATTCAAGTTCGAATTATTATATTAAAGAATGATTATCTTTTCAAAGTATGATTTTTTTATACAATAATCGTCCTATTGTATACTCCTTGAGATTATTATTCAATTTGAATATCATTATTGTTGAACCTTGTTAGACTAGTGAACTTTATTGATTCAACTAGTCCTTAGTTGATGGACGTTCTAAATTTCGGAACCCTTATTGAATTATCCAAACCAAACTTCCTTTGGTGCGGAATCGAATGTCAAACTGAGATGAACAACCCTGCAAAGGGATTTACTTATGCGTTAGCGTTAAGATATTGTGCACAGTATGGTACTAAGGGCTGATCCCCCTAAGTACGAGTAGAAAGGTCCATAGTCTTATGACTATTAAAGGTTTTAAGTATAACCCTTGATAACCTAGGACATAGTTCAAGGTCTTATGACCCTCAGAATTCATTTGATTCTTGTTATTCATTCTTGATTCAAAAGTTGAGCTTTTATTCAGATGTCTTTGATTTACTCGCATGTTATTATACTATTATTTCATTATTATACTTGTGGGCAATAGTGCTCACTCTTGCTTAATAATAACATTGCAGTTAAGAACGAAAGAACTGATGAACCTTCCACTAGTAAAGGCAAGGGCAAAGTTAGCAAATGATGAAGACTTGTTGTTTATATGATGATATATTTTCTTTAAGACTTGATTTATTGATGTTGTTTAAGACTTATTCGTTTATGATTCCGCACAGATGTTTAAGGTTAGTTTAACCTGGGTTTGTATTATTATTCAGATGTTGTAACCCTTAAGGGGAAGATTTTATTTCTATCTATTGCATGGTTTGTATTTATTATGGGTAGATAGATAGATAATATTTGTACAGTGAACACCAAATCCCGTGGAATCGAAGTACCCGGATTTGGGGGTGTCACATGTTCCTCTTGAGTTTTGGAATACACCAGAAACTCGTAATGTCCATACCGAGTTCTGAATGTCGTTCTAGGTATATCCTCCTTCCTCACTTTCAATTGGTGATACCCACTTCTCAAATCTATTTTTGAGAAGTATTTAGCACCCTTCAATTGATCAAACAAGTCATCTATTCTTGGTAACGGGTATTTGTTTTTAATAGTGACTTTGTTTAATTCTCTATAATCAATGCAAAGACGCATTGACCCATCCTTCTTCTTCACGAATAACACCGGTGCTCCCCACGGTGATACTCTTGGTTAAATATACTTCTTATCTAGGAGTTCTTGCAATTGTACCATCAGCTCCTTCATTTCTCTAGGAGCCATTCATGACGGGCCTTCGATATCTAAGGCGGTTCACGGCGCTAAGTCGATCACGAACTCAATTTCTCTGTCAGGCGGAAGCCCTGGAAAATCCTCTGGAAACACATCCTCAAATTCCCTCACCACTGGTATCTCTTCCAGTTTCACACTCTTCTTCTGAGTATCGACTATGTAAGCTAAATAGCCCATATAGCCTTAACTCAACAATTTCTTGGCCTGCATAATCGTCAGACATTTCCTTTGTCTAGGCGACTTGTTACCATAGAATACTACCTGTGACGCCCCCAAAATAAGTATATATCAACCATCTTGAGTCGCCAGATACAAGGTACTGAATACAAATACAACTTAATTATACAACAGTCGTGTAAAATACGACAAAACATAGGCTGTGAGTTTTAATACAAATATTGTAATTTAGACAATATCCACACTCAATGTAGTCCTCATTACATTTATTATCACACTATTTCATAGAATAGTGAGGACTACTAATGCACCATCTAGGACCATCACTCTGTTCCCCGACTAGTCCCAAATCGCTCTCATTTCACAAGAGAACGGTGAAAGAAGGGTGAGCTCAACTAGCCCAAGAAGAAATATTATGACTAAGATAATGCAAAATAAATTATCATTAGCCTTCAACAATGTTAAACTGATAGAATATAATAGACAACAAGTTTAACTGCAGCGGATCAAGAAATCCTTTAGAAGAGTCAAGTAAGGTATAAAATCTACTATCTTTTATGATTTAAAAAGTTTTTCATCAACTTTATCGTTGAGACTCAGCTTAATAAATAAAATTGAATCATCCCTGCTCCACGGCCAAGGATATTCATGTAATCATCAATGGTCATGACTATACCGAATAATCCCTGGTCATAAACATACCAACAACTGTCCACCAATGAACTCGAGGCCAATGAGGACTTTTACCACATCATTCGTCACATTATGGTCATGATTATACCAAATAATCCCAGGTCATAATCATACCAAGTCCATCTATGCACGTAAGCCAAAGATGACTTTCATCACAATATAAGCATGAGGATGATGATAATGACATAATAATTCAATAAAACAAGTTCAAGAATAAATTTTAAAGATTTATAAATTAATTTATCTAGGAACCAATAACGTCCAAATTGTCAACATGATACTGCTTTGTAGAGTAAAATTCAAGAATGCTCAGAAGAATATTCCCATGAAAAGATACTGGATGAAGCGCAAAGATCAAGGATATTCCACTAATTTCATGGAGTATAGAAGCTAAAGCTTTAACCAACTGAGTATAATAGAATATATGAAACTGCAAATGGATTTTCGCCTGCCATGCGGTAATCTACGTGATGATCATTTCCACAATTTAATAAGGAATGAATACGAAGGATCCTTCACCATGCATGTGGTAATCCACATAGACAAAGTTATTCCAATGTAATAATAAAGAATGGAATAATGTAAGGATTCACCATGCATGCGATAGACTGCATAGATAGGTTATTCCCAACAGAATAATAAATAATGGAACCAGGTCCGGCGTAAACGCACAGACAGGATATTCCAACAGAATAATAAAAAATGGAACCAGGTCCGGCGTAAACGCATAGACATGATATTTCGACAGAATAATAAAGAACAGAATATTAGAAGAATTTCACCATGTATGTGGTACTTCACATAAATAGGTTATTCTAACAGAATAATAAAGAATGGAATAACAGAAGCTCTCTTCATGAATACAAAAGAATAATACCCCTTACGGGTACAACAAATAATATCTCTTACCTTAGAAGAAACTAGATATTGGAGTAGTGAAGTAGCAGAATACTTTTCTCCTTTCTCTTTATAGTTTCTCTCTCTAGAGTTTCAGTGAATTCGTAAGAAATAATGAAGGAATGAGCTTCTATTTATAGGAGAATAGACTGAATAGTAACTAATTCATGAACGGTCCAGATTGATTTACTTTTAAATGGACGGTCCATATTGATTTATTATTAAAACTTAAAGCAACGGTCCATACTGATATACTATTAAAACCTTAAACCAGCGATCCATATTGATTTACTATTATAACTTTCCACTAGCGGTCCATATTGATTTACTATTATATCTTCAACCAACGATCTATATTTATTTACTATTATAACTTCAACCAACGGTCTGAAAAATTATCACATCTCCTCATGGAATAATATTGTACCCAAAAATGATTTGGACCGAAAAGAGATATATTTTTTGAGTGAATAGTACCTCATGAATAGTACTTTAGGAATAGTACCTCGACACGAAAAGTGTCTCAAATACCCGAGTGAACAATACTAGAATGAATAGTAACTGGGTGAATAGTAACCCGTGAATAGTACTCCGACACGAAAAAGTGGCCCGAATACCTGATTGAACAATATAACCTCCATACATCAATTATTATCGAAATAAATATCAATTTCCACTAACACTAATAATCACAACACAATGGAACTATTAATTTCATCTTTAATCAACACGAACTTATTCATCATTAATATTATAACTCACAATATTTAACAACCAGGTCGTTCCTAGGAAAGAGTTGGCTTTCCGATAAGGATTTCTCCTTATTGGCGCGTAATTAGGTGACCAAATTTCTCCTTGACAGAACTTCTAGACATTGTCAATATTACAAATAATAATATGATTAACTTTGTTGTCTCAATTATTGATTTAATAATATATCATATTATGCAGATGATACTGTAACAATAATTGAATCAATAATATGAGAGATATGATGCAGCAATTACTGTAGCAATAATTAAGTATAACTGAGTGACTTCTTACGTAAGCATCAATAATGAATACCGTGTGCTACTATGCAACTACGCGTATTACTGTACTTTTACTACCGAGTAGTTCAACAGTTTTAATAGTAACATTTTCGCCGTTATTTTTATAAAAATATTTTTGTCGTTTTCTCAATCCGACAATAATTCCGTTGTGGGGTCCACCAATGATTGTCTTCATTGTATTTGGATATTCCCGACAAAAAAGAATATTCCCCGACCAATCGAATATTATACAACAACTTGCATACTTTGCAAAATTTATAAATATTACTCACAACTATAACATTATATCAAATCCACATCATAATATTAAAAAAATATTTCGAGAAATTTAAATCTTTATTCATAAAATCTGGGGTCTCACAATCTCCCCTCCTCATGAAATTTCGCCCTCGAAATTTATGTACGTACCTGGTATGCCGAAGAGATGAGGATACCTTGACTTCATTTCAGATTCTAACTCTTGAGGTATGACCTTTGAGTGTTGACTATGATCCTTCTTATCTAAGATTTTAACACGTATCTCTTCATACGTTAAATCTTCTGCTATCTTGTCTAGTTTTAATGAAATAATATTGTTCGGGTCGTCCACATATTTACGTAACATCGATACGTGAAAAATGTTATGAACACGCGACATACTTGGCGGTAAAATGAGTCTATAGGCCATAGTTCTTACTCGATCAAGGATTTCAAATGGGCCAATAAAATCGAGGGTTAAGATTTCCTCTCTTCATCGATTCTTGCTTCTAGAATAACGCCCTCTTGAACCTTCTTCTTCACATTCATCAGCTCTGAGTTTGTAGCTTGAGCAGCTTTAACTTTATCGATTAAAGTTTATTCTAATCGTATATTCGTTATCTTCACGTGGGTCCCTATAGTCTTTAACTCTATCTCCATCATTTGTAAGTTATACGAAATGGGTCTTTGTGTTAACAACATCATACTCATAAACGTATACGATCTTCTACTCAACGCATCAGCTACCACGTTCGCTTTTCCCACGATAATATTGAATGGTACGATCGTAATCTTCAACAGCTCGAGCCAACGTCTTTAGCACATTACACGTTCGTTTTGGGTGAAGAAAATATTTGAGGATTTTAGAAATGGGTTTTGTACTGGGGTCAATACAAAATTCAATTTCACGTTCTAGGGGTAGGCTAAGAAGTCTTCAAGAATACGTCAGGAAATTTATTAACAATAGAAATATCATTCAAAACTGTGACTCTCATCCAAGACTTGGATAACACATGTAATGAAGGTTTCTCCTAACTAAGTTTCAACCGATAAGTCAAAGTCTAACTTCTCTAGAGTTAAATTTAAACGTTGAGCGCAAGCAAGAGAGATAAAAGAATGGGTAGAACCGATATCGAATAAGGTATAAACTTCATAAGAATTTATAATTAACTAACCTGTGATAACTTCATTCGATTCCTCGTCATGAAAAATGCTCTCCCTTAAACTACCGAATTTGACTTGTTCGGGACAGTCTTTGGTGTCATCATTACCGCTAGAATTGACTTTCGCTATAGGGCATATTCCACCCTCAACTACTTCGTCGTACTCCTGCTCCATGATCTGAATCATTAATCCTTGATCCATATCTAATTGGGGTTGACCGCAATGTATATAGTAATTCAAAACTTGATGTTGGATTCTCCTAATTGCTGTTGAAAAAGAGAAATACAAATCATCTATTTTAAATTTCTTTGATCGGACTTCTCTTTCCACAATATCAACGCGTCGTGCGGCTTTTACCCATGCATCTTTCATTCTCACTCGTTCAGTTGTTTCTTCTTTCAGCTGCTCCTTGACATTTGAATTCTGAGATTCCAGCTTTAATATCGTATACTCTGCCAAAGAGTGCTTCTGTTCAACCATCGCACATCGGGTAATACAATTTTGAATTGTTGCATCCCTTTGTTCCATGACCGCCTGCCGTTCTTCAGCCTTTTCTTCTAACTCATGAATACGATTTTGCAATTCTACATTTTAATCAATAAGTTCTTATAATAAATCATCCTCAGGTTCCTCTTCTTCCTCACTCTTAGTTGCTACCTTTGCGACTAGCTTGAGTGCAACTTTTAATTCCTCAATCACCACATGGATATCTCTAATCACATTAACCTGGTTGGTGATTAGAGGTGTCTCCACGGTCTCATTCACTCCATTGTTAACATTTTTGGCTGCCATTTCAAACACTGCCACAAAACAAGGGTTAATTAACACACCACATATTATCCCTACATTCTGACCGACCAATTAAATAACAAATAAACTTAGGTAGGTCATACTAGCGAAGGAATTCCCCGTCTCTCCCCTCCTAGTTCTTGTCTCACATCTCAGCCAGGGATCATATCCCTAAGCTTTGATACCAACTGTGACGTCCCCAAAACAGGTATACATCACCCATCTTGAGTCGCCAGATACAAGGTACTGAATACAAATATAACTTAATTATACAACAGTCGTGTAAAATACGACAAAACATAGGCTGTTAGTTTTAATACAAATATTTTCATCTAGACAATATCCACACTCAATGGAGTCCTCATTACATTTATTATAATACTATTTCACAGAATAGTGAGGACTACTAATGCACCATCTAGGACCATAACTCTGTTCCCCGACTAGTCCCAGCTACGTTCTCATTTCCTAAAGAGAATAGTAAAAGAAAGGGTGAGCTCAACTAGCCCAGTAAAAAATATTATGACTAAGATAATGCAAAATAAATTATCATTAGCCTTCAACAATGTTAAACTGATAGAATATAATAGACAACAAGTTTAACTGCAGCGGATCAAGCAATCCATTAGAAGAGTAAAGTAAGGTATAAAATCTACTATCATCTATGATTTAAAAAGTTTTTCATCAACTTTATCGCTGAGACTCAGCTTAATAAATAAAATCAAATCATCCCTGCTCCACGGCCAAGGATATTCATGTAATCATCAATGGTCATGACTATACCGAATAATCCCTGGTCATCATCATACCAACAACTGTCCACCAATGAACTACAGGCCAATGAGGACTTTTACCACATCATTCGTCACATTACGGTCATGATTATACCGAATAATCCCTGGTCATAATCATACCAAGTCTATCTATGCACGTAAGCCAAAGATGACTTTCATCACAATATAAGCATGAGGATGATGACAATGACATAATAATTCAATAAAACAAGTTCAAGAATAAATTTAAAGATTTAAAAATTAATTTATCAAGGAACTAATAATGTCCAAATTGTCAACATGATACTGCTTTGTAGAGTAAAATTTAAGAATGCTCAGAAGAATATTTTCATGAAAAGATACTGGATGAAGCGCAAATATCAAGGATATTCCACTAATTTCATGGAGTATAGAAGCCAAAGCTTTAACCAACTGAGTATAATAGAATATATGAAACTGCAAATAGATTTTCGCCCGCCATGCGGTAATCCACATAGACAGATCATTTCCACAATTTAATAAGGAATGAATACGAAGGATCCTTCACCATGCATGTGGTAATCCACATAGACGGGTTATTTCAACAGAATAATAAAGAATAGAATAACAGAAGGATTCACCATGCGTGCGATAGACTGCACAGACAGGTTATTCTGACAGAATAATAAATTATAAAACCAGGTCCGGCATAAATGCACACACAGGATATTCCGATAGAATAATAAATAATGGAACCAGTCCCGTAAACACACGTATATGATATTCGGCGAATAATAATAAAGAATATATAGAAGAATTTCACCATGTATGCGGTATTAGCGATAAACAAAGTTATTCCAATGTAGAATAATAAGAATGGAATAACAACAAAATTCATCGTGCATGCGATAGATAATCATGCATAAAGTTATTCCAATAGAATAATAAATTAATTTAATAAAACCTTTATAATATAGTTTGAAAAGTGTTACACCTTATTATATAATAACTCAAACATCTTATTTAATTTAATTTACATAACATATAATAATTTGTCATAAATTCACATAGTCACATAATTAATTTTCTCATTAATTAATTATATCAAATTATTAAATCTCTAATTAATTATTACATTAATTAAAATAACATTATGCTTTATTAAATATTTCATTTAATTTAATAAGCTCAGTATAAATACATACTTGAATAATAAATATTCTCCATATTAATTTAATAGATATAACACATATAATTAAATTAATCTATCACAATTGCATCAATTAATTATTTAATCTAATAATTAAATCATTGAAAATATTTATTTAATTCAATAGATATTAAGAATTAAATTACAAAAATCTCGTTCGTCACATCTTTCCCCCAATCACGACTCATAAATTCGACCATTACATTCTCCCCCCACAAAGATTCTCCCCCGTAATCGCTACACATAAATTAAGTAAATAAATGAGGGTAATTCTTAATCATATTCTCTTCAAGTTCCCACGTAGCTTCTTCAGCGTTGTGGTTTTTCCAAATTACCTTAACAGAAGGTATTACTTTATTTCTGAGAACTTGTTCTTTTTTTTCGACAATTTGAACAGGAATTTCTTCGTAAGATAAGTCTTTTTCAAAATGTAGGGGTTCGTATTCAATTATATGCTTGTAATCGGCTTTGTAGGGTTGTAACATAGAAACGTGGAAGACATTGTGGACATTCTCGAGTGCTGGAGGTAGGGCTACCTCGTACGCGACTTCTCCGATTCATCGTAGTACTTCAAAGGGTCCAATGAATCTTGGGCTCAATTTTCCTTTCTTTCTGAACCTAATCTTTCCCTTCCAGGGAGAGACCTTTAAGAACATGTAACTACCCAGTTCAAATTCAACATTCTTATCAGCGTATTTTTTCTGTCTATCTTGAGCTGCTACCAGTCGTGCTTGGATCACTTTGACTATTTCTGCTGTCTGTTGTACCAATTCTGGGCCTAGCAATTGTCTTTCGCCAAATTCATCCCAATAAAGTGGAGTTCTGCACTTTTTGCCGAATAACGCTTCATAGGGCGGCATGCCTATACTAGCGTGGTAGCTGTTGTTGTAGCCGAAATCGACTAACGGTAGGTGATCATCCCAATTTCCTTTAAAGTCCATTACACAGGCTCTTAGCATATCTTCTAATGTCTGAATCATTCTCACTATGTCCATCTGTTTGAGGGTGATATGCTGTACTCATTCCCAATTGCGTTCCCATGCATTCCTGTAGACGTTTCCAGAAATTTGATGTAAAGCGCGGATCTCTATCAGAAACAATTGACACCGGCACTCCGTGCCTCGAAACAATCTCTTTTACATATAGTCTCACCAACTGATCTAAGTTAAATCTGATTTTGATCGGAAGGAAATGTGCGATTTCATCGATCCATCAACGATAACCCATACTGCGTCGTAGCCTTTACGAGTCGCCTAAGGCCAACCACGAAGTCCATTGTAATATGTTCCCATTTTTATTCTGGGATTTCCAACGGTTGAAGCAATCCACTTGGTCTCTGATGTTCTGCTTTCACTTTCTGACAGGTAAGACACTTGGCAACACATTCTGCAACATCTCATTTTAAATTTGGCCACCAAAAATGTTGTCAAAGATCTTGGTACATTTTGGTACTACCAGGGTGAATCGAAAATCTTGAACTATGAGCCTCTCTCAAAATTTCTTCCTTAATCTCTTGTACTAGCGGAACCCAAATTCTACTTTCAAATCTCAGTATTCCTTGCTTATCCATCTTAAATCTCAGTTCAGTTCCTTCAGATATCTTCTTTGTCACCTTTTTACATTCTTCGTCCTGAAGCTGAGCCTCCTTTATTTTATCTAGTAGAGTTGTACCAGATTGCATTTCTCCATTTCTGCAATTAGCTCCTCCTGAGCAGTCAACCTCATCAATTTCTCACGACCCTTTCTACTTAAGGCGTCGGCAACCACATTTTCTTTACCCGGATGGTATAAAATCTCACAGTCGTAATCCTTAATTAATTCCAACCATCTTCTTTGACGCATATTTAAATCTTTTTGTGTAAAAATATATTTCAGACTCTTGTGGTCTGTATATATTTCATACTTCTCCCCGTAAAGATAGTGCCACCAAATTTTCAATACAAAAACAACTGAAGCTAACTTCAAGTCGTGGGTCGGGTATCCCTTCTCGTAATCCTTCAATTGTCGTGATGCATACGCAATGACTTTGCCGTTTTGCATAAGCACACAACCAAGTCCTTTATGTGATGCATCAGTAAAAACAACAAAATTTCCTGTATCATCTGGGAGAGATAACACAGGTGTCGTGCTCAACCTCTTCTTTAATTCTTGAAAAATTTCCTCACACTTCTCCGTCCAAACAAATTTCACAGCTTTTCGAGTTAAATTCGTTAGTGGAGTTGCGATCTTGGAAAAGTCTTGAATGAATCTTCTATAATATCCTGCCAATCCAAGAAAACTTCTTATTTTTGACAGCATCCTCGGCTGATCCAAGTTAATCACGACTTTGACTTTTGATGGATCTACTGAAATTCCGTCTTTATCGATCACGTGACCAAGAAATTGTACTCGCTCAATCCAAAATTCACATTTCGAAAACTTAGCATACAACTTCTCCCTTCTCAATACCTCCAACGTTAATCTCAAATGCTCTTCGTGTTTTTCTTTGGTTTTTGAATATACCAAAATGTCGTCTATAAATACAACTACGAATTTATCCAAAAACGGCTTAAACACACCATTCATTAGTCCCATAAATGTTGCAGGAGCATTCGTTAGACCAAACGACATTACCAAAAATTCGTAGTGACCATATCGCGTTTTGAACGCTGTCTTCGGTACATCCTCTGGTCTCACCTTCAGTTGATGATATCCACTCCTCAAGTCTATCTTGGAAAAGTATCTCGCTCTCTTCAATTGATCAAACAGGTCGTCGATCCTCGGTAATAGATATCTATTCTTAATCGTGACCTTATTCAGTTCTCTATAGTCAATGCAGAGCGCGCATCGATCCATCCTTCTTTTCACAATAAATAACACCCGGCTCCCCACGGTGATACGCTTCGATTGATTGTACTTCTTGTCCAAGAATTCTTGTAGTTGTACCATTAATTCTTTCATCTCTCTCGGTGCCATTCTTATGGTGCCTTCGATATTGGAGCAGTTTCGGGCGCCAAATTGATCACGAAATCTACCTCCCTATCTAGTGGAAGTCCTAGCAAATTGTTTGGAAATACGTCGATGAAGTCTCTCACAATCGGCATCTCCTCTACTTTAGGATTCTCTTTACGACTGTCGACTATGTAAGCTAAATATCCTACACAGCCTTGTCTTAACAACTTCCTGGCCTGCATCATCGTCAGACAACTCGCTTGTCTAGGCGACTTGCTACCATAAAACACAACCTTTGATGGAGTCATAAGGTTAATACGCTTCTTTTGGCAATCAATTATAGCCCCATAATTGAATAACCAGTCCATTCCCAAGATAACGTGAAATTCCCCAAGTCGAATAGGGATAAGATCTACGTTCATGATATTACCATTAATATCCACTCTACAGTTCTTATGCATGTACTTAACAGGGATTA
This sequence comes from Panax ginseng, assembly GCA_020205605.1. Lineage (NCBI taxonomy): Eukaryota > Viridiplantae > Streptophyta > Magnoliopsida > Apiales > Araliaceae > Panax > Panax ginseng. The sequence goes on from CM035142.1 coordinate 55,703,396, forward strand.
TTTTTCTATTTGCAATTTCTATGTTCATGGGGTAATCCAATTCTTCCTTAGGCAAATCTAAATTCTTAGCAAAGTCATCGGATATAAAGGAACGAGTAGCACCCGAATCAAATAAAACATAAGCATTAATTTTATTGATCAGAATGATACCTGACACCACATCATGAGATTGAACTGTATCCTGCACCGTCATATTGAAAGTCCTGGCTGTCGGTCGGTTTGTTGCGGTTGGTCCGGTGATAGACAAGGCGTTTCCACTGTTATTTCCCCTATTTCCTCCTGATCATGTCCTTCCCGATCCCTTCTTAGGACAGTCTCTTGCCAGATGATCCTTCGAACCACAAGTGAAGCAAGCACCCTTCTTTGGGTTAGGACAGTTAGGTGCTATGTGGCCTTCCTGACCATAATTGTAGCACACTTTTTCCCCTTCATACAAACTCCCAGATGAGCTTTCTCGCAGGTCGGGCATGCTTCGATTCTTTTCTTCTGACTTCCTTGTTGATTCCCCGATGATGAGTTGTCATTCCACCTTTTCTTCTGATTAAAATTACCACCTCCTGTGCCACTTCCACTAGCCTTGTTATTTCCTTCACTTTTACTCTTCTTCTTCTTCTAATCTTGATTGTACTTGGTCACTGCATCACTTCCACCTTCAGCGAGGATGGCCTTTTCCTGTACTACGGGAAAAGAGTTTATCTGAAACATTGATACTTTACTATATACCCAGGGCTTTAGTCCTTGTTCGAATCTTCTGGCTTTTCTCTTGTCCGTGTGTACTTGATACGGGGCGAACCTCGCCAACTCGTTGAATCTAGCCGCATAATCAGGTACGCTCATATTTCCCTACTTCAATTCCAGAAATTGAACCTCCATCTGGTTCCGCGAGCTGGTCGGGAAATACATCTCGAATAACATCTCTTTAAATCTCTCCCAAGTAATTACACCTTCACCTCCACGAACTTTGTTTGCTTGCCACCAATAGTTAGCTTCAGACTTCAGCATAAATGTTGCAAAAACGGTATTCTGGTCTTCTCTAACCCTACCAATGTCGAAAAACCTTCTCCATCTCCATAACCCACGTTTGAGCCTCGATAGGGTTCATGGAACCTTTAAACTCTGTCGGTCCCACCGCCTTGAGCTTGAGGTTGATTATTCATTGCTCCAGTCAGTAAGTTAACCAACTGCTGAACGGGATTAGCATTGGCATTATTGTTGTTATTCGTAGACTCTTCATGAGCTGGTTGACATTGTTGTCTTCTTCTTGGCGGCATAATTCTGTTAAAATATATGCTTATTAGATCTTTGTTTATTTCTCTAAATAGTTAAGGCATTAGTCAACAATTTAACATAATCACTTAACACATTATCTCAAACAACTTGATATATATTCATTCAAATCAAAATTTTTACATCAAACGATAGCATCACTGCTATTTACATCAACTATCCTGAGATAAAGAGTCTTCAGGATTTAAATATTAAAATATTCCTTTGTTCATAACTACATCGGAATTTACATCTAAGTACTAGATAAGTTTCTCACATAAACAATCAAATTCTATTACTGTCTATCAAGACGCTGAATAGCCTTGCTACGCTCCTCTTCCATGATGCGAGACATCGTCCTGCGATCCAGCATGTACGATGGAAGTCCTTCAAACTGGATGGGGTACCTCAAAACTCGATCCTGGGCCTCATTCATTGCATGATTAAGTGTAGAGTATGTCTCACCAAGATTCGCCTTCTTTGCACGACCATCCTCTTCTGCAAGATTAGCACGACGTGACTCTCTTACCCAGCCTTCCTCTGCTATAATCAGCCTTTCAGAGCTTTCCTTCAGTTCCTTCTTCAATTTTTCTATCTCTGCGGTCTTATCTTCCATTTGACCCTTCTCGTGGACCAAATCCCATTCTACATTTCCTAGTCGTGAGTGAAGAGTCAAAATCTCCCTCTCCTTCTGTTCGAGAGTAATCTGTTGAATAATCGCCTGCAGATCAAATCCTCACACCTCATCTCGTAAATCTTTCTACGTTACGGTCAGTATAATAATGTCGTACATCTCAAAGATCGGTGGAGTCTTTGTGGAAACTCCTCTTCTTCCTCTTCCTCGTCAAATTCCTCCTCAGGATCCTTCTCAGGATCAGTCTCAGGTTCATGCTCCTGACCAACAACAGTGATTAATGGAGATGACTCCCTCTGTACCAACTGTTCCCTAATGACATGAATGTCTCTAAGCTCCTCCTCTGTAGGTACTGTAGGTACTCGGGGTTCCTCCTCCCCTGCTCGACTAGTTCCTCCGACATCTGACATCCTGACAACAAAATTTTGAGTTTTAGTTACTAAGTTGTACTAGTGAGCACATAATTTAACACATAAGCACATAAAGTCTTTTATTATCTTCAATGAATTACAAAAATTCATTTCCTAGAACTCGATAAGAGTTTTCTATCACTATGTTCTTTTTATAAGGCTATTACCTAAGGTTGTTCCCCCCACCTAAGGTTCATAACCTACAGCTTTAATACCAACCTGTGACACCCCAAAATCCGGGTACTTCAATTCCACGGGATTCGCTGTTCACTGTACAAATATCATCTATCTATTTACCCATAAAAAATGTAAACCATGCAATAGATAGAAATAAATCTTCCCCTTATGGGGTTACAACATCTGAATAATAAACATAATCCCAGGTCATACTTGATTATGACCATACTTAGTCAATTACTACACTTATTATCAAAATTAAGACTTCACGAACAATAAGCTAACTATGCATTTAATCGTTCAATTCACACGTAATTGTGTTATGTACGTGTTAAGAATTTATTTTAACACCTCATTATATGTCTAATAAGTTTTTATGTTCATTAGATTAAGTTAATAACACATTGCTAGACTTAAACATTTTAAAAACTCATTTCTGGGCCATTCTGCTAAGTGGCACTGCAGCGCCACTGTTATACTTGGACTTTGGCTGCAACTTGAGACATGGTAATTGCAAGGGCCACGGACTTCACTTCTTCGAGTTGGCATCATGCGCGCGAAACTCCAGATTATGATTCTCAGTTCGCGAAGAACGCAGAGTTCAACAAAATAAACACTACATGATCATTAATTTCACCAATCTAACATACCCACATGCTAGAATTTATACATAATCAATACTCAACATTTATAGAATGATTTTAACCCATTAAAACACATAATTACAGAATTAAAATATGTAAATTTCACAGCTCTTGGTGTTCTTGAAGGTTTTGAACATAAATAATAAAGATTAACACTACGGATTCGTTATAACACCTAATTCGTTCATTTAAAGTTTAGTCTCTTCGTATTAACATGCATAAGAATATAGGAGTATAAATTTTACAAAACCATTTATGTTTGATATATTAAAATCATGTATAAGGGCCATATGGCCATAACTCATACTCTGTAAATTTTGAAGCAATCATATACGATGTATTTTCATGAAATTGATGATATGGCTTATGTAATATATATAATCCAATACAATATGGTAACATTTAACACATACATAAACTCATAATCATACCCTTTCCTAATTACAGAGACTTTACAAAAGCTTTGAAAGCCATTTTCATGAAAACTAAATGACGTAAAAAGAATTTGGGTTTGGAGAGTTTACCCAGAGTCTAGTTTAGAAGAGATGATCACATATGATCCTTTCACCAAAAACTTGTTGATTAACTCTCACAATTTCTCTCTGAAATCTTTCTGGCTCTCAGTTGAACACTTAATGAAGAATACGTAGAATAGTATTAATTGAACCTTTATGCGCAGAGTTGAGGTCAGTTACTCCATACGTGGTTTAACTGCCCCCAACTCCCCTTAAGGCCTCATTTGGCTAGCCTTAAAGGCTTATATCAAATTAATTTAATAAAACCTTTATAATATAGTTTGAAAAGTGTCACACCCTATTATATAATTGTGACGCCCCCAAAATAGGTCCATTCCATCCAACCCATTCTGAGTCGCCAAATACATGGTACAGAAACGACTACAACTTCATTAATACAATTGTCGTGCAAAATACGATAACACATAAACTGTGAGTTTAAATACAAATATTGTCTTCTAGACAATATCCACACTCAAATAAGTCCTCATTACAATTATTGATTCACTATTTTACAAAATAGTGAGGACTACTAAAACAACTGTCTTGAACCATTACTCCACACCCCGACTAGTTCCCGCTATATTCTCGTCTCTTGAGAAGAAAAATGGAACAAAAAGGAAAAGGGTGAGCTCAACTAGCCCAGTAAAGAATATTATGACTAAGATAATGTACAACAAATTATCCTTAGTCTTCAACAGGGAAAAATCTGATAGAATACAATAGACAACAAGTTTTAGATCAACAACTCCAGCGGAAACAACAATTCATTAGAAGAGTTAAGTAGAGAATGAAATCTACTATCATCTATGAATTTAAAAGTCCATCATCGATATTTTATCCCTGTAGCATCAATTAATATACATCATAAATTAAATATTCATCTTTGCACAACAGGCCAAAGATATTCACCAGTTGGTCATGTTCATCTAAACACCTGTACATCTTTGTACTACGGGCCAAAGATATTCATTAGGTAATCATTCATCTTTGCACTATAGGCCAAAGATATTCATCAGTTAATCATTCATCTTTGTACTACAGGCCAAAGATATTCAGTAATATCATCATTTAGGACTGAGGATGATGAAAAATATCTTAAAGAAAACGAATCCAGTGAGATAAAAGAACAATTATTAAGGATTTGTACTTTAAACAATCCAAGTTCAAAAATACTTTATAAATAACTAGAGTGGAGTAAAATTCAAGAATGAAGACCAAAACATAGATCCAATCAAAGATAGGAACTATAACAAACAATCTTGGACATAGAAAAGAAAATTTAATTTTTCTGTGAATAGTGTCGTATTCGTGAATAAATGTCGATATCGTGAATAGTCTTAGTATATGTGAATAGTAACTCTGACACCAAAAGATAGAAATTTCACAAAGAAACATCATCATGCTTCGTGAATAGTAACTCATGAATAGTAACTCGTGAATAGTAACCCCAACATGAAAAGTTCCAAATTTTATAAAAATGTCCACCAATATTTCGGCATAATGATATTGAAGAAATAATATCATTTTTGAATAAAATAACATCCCTTACAATCCCTTACAATCCCTTACCTCAGAAAGAATAGTACTTCTGACAAGAATACTGGATATAGTGCTGAAAGAACTTGCACCGTATAGCAATACTCAAAGTACTAAAATACTCACAAAATACGCTCGATATTATAGAGAGAGAAAACTTCAGTTTCTGGTGTGATTTTCAATTCTAACCTAAGCTCCCTATTTATAGGAAATTGCTTAGAACACCAAAGCAAAAAATTTAATAAAATAATTTTATTTATTAACATTCAAGCACACCACCCAAGAATCTGAATTCAGCTCATTTACCACACATGTGGGATTGCAAAAAATGTTTTTCTAATTAAAAATAATTAAAACTTTCAAAAACCAATTATTTCAGAACTACGGAACTTCAATAATTCATAATAAATAGCCCTTTTATCATAAAATTCGAAACTCGCCACTTTTTATAGAAAATTCAATTCTCTACAACTTTGCAGAAGAAAGTTTTTCCAAATTCTAAACAGAAATTGATCAAAATCCACAAACGGGCGATTTTACAGGCTATAATCAAAATTCAGTCAAGAAATGGGGTCCACCGACACACAAAATATGTGTCAAACAACTGTTGCAACAAAAATACTCTTCCTCCTCATATACTCATATATCCCACATTCATTGTAAAAATATCATCATTATTATATTATAAAAATATAATAAAATATTATTTTATCAGAAAAGATAAAATATCAATTTTTAACAATTGTCACTTTAAAAATTTTCTCCATCTATATCCACATAAAATCAATATTTTTCTCATCATATAAATTAATAATTAATTATTCACAAATAATATTACAGAATCATAGTACTGGCAACCAGGCCGTTCCCAGGAAAGATGGGGTTTTCCAATAAGAATTTCTCCTTACTGGCGCGCAATTAGGTGACCAAACCTCTCCTTAGACAGAACTTTCTAGACATTGCCAATAATGTTTTCTAATAATATTATTCAGATAATATGAATTATTGCTTCAATAATGGAAAATACTGTGTAGTGACAATTATTGAAACAACGATAATATAAAATATCAACGCAAAGCAATTATTGAATCAATAAAATAAAATCTTTGAGCGAAGAACTCATCGTAACAATTATTGAGTAGTGCATTCTTACGTAAGAATCAATAATTGGTACAATACCGCAATATCTTCTTGTGCAACAACGCCATTCTTCGTGTTTTAACCACCGGTATTCCAACAAGATAATACTTGTGAATAACTACTGTTGTTATTTATAAACAACTTATACTTGTCATTTTCTTCATCCAATCGCTTTCCGTTATGGGCCCACACAAGGCTACTGCCGGTAAATACGAATATTCTCGACAATGAGAATAATATTCCACGACCAAACGAATATTCTCCGACAACAATGAGTATTTTATAACAACTTGCTTATTTAAAATATTTGCGCATTTTATCCACAATTAACCACATTAATCAAATCAACCCTTACTATTTCAAAATAATAATTAGAGGAAATTAAATCTTCATTTATAAAAAGTTGGGGCCTTACAATAATAACTCAAACATCTTATTTAATTTAATTTACATAACATATAATAATTTCTCATAAATTCACATAGTCACATAATTAATTTTCTCATTAATTAATTATACAAATTATTAAATCTCTAATTAATTATTACATTAATTAAAATAACATTATGCTTTATTAAATATTTTATTTAATTTAATAAGCTCACATAAATACATACTTGAATAATAAATATTCTCCACATTAATTTAATAGATATAACACATATAATTAAATTAATCTATCCCAATTGCATCAATTAATTATTTAATCTAATAATTAAATCATCGAAAATATTTATTTAATTCAATAAATATTAAGAATTAAATTAAAAAAATCTCATTCGTCACACAGCATACCACCCTCAAAAAATGGATAGAGCGAAAGAATGATTCAGACATTAGAAGATATGATAAGAGCATGTGTGATGGACTTTATAGGAAATTGGGATGATCACCTACCGTTAGTAGAGTTCGGCTACAACAACAGTTATCACGCTAGTATAGGCATGCCGCCTTATGAAGCGTTATACGGCAGAAAGTGCAGAACTCCACTTTATTAGGATGAAGTTGGTGAAAGGCAATTGCTAGGGCCAGAATTGGTACAACAGACAACAGAAATAGTCAAAGTTATCCGAGAAGCGATGGTAGTTTGCGTTCAAGATGAAGCGGAAAGAAATCGATGATCCATATCATAAAAACATTGAGTTTGAATCGGGTAGTTATGTTTTTTTAATGGTCTCTCCTTGGAAGGGAAAGATCAGGTTCGGAAAGAAAGGAAAATTAAGCCCAAGATTCATTGGACCATTTGAAGTACTGCGAAGAATCGGAGAAGTTGCGTATGAGGTAGCCCTACCTCTAGCACTCGAGAATGTCCACAACATCTTCCATGTTTCTGTTTTACGACCCTACAAACCCGATTACAAGCATGTAATTGAATACGAACCCCTGCATTTTGAAAAAGACTTATCTTACGAAGAAATTCCTATTCAAATTGTCGACAGAAAAGAACAAGTTCTCAGACATAAAGTAATACCTCTGTTAAGGTAATTTGGAGGAACCACAACGCTGAAGAAGCTACGTGGGAACTCGAAGAGAATATGATGAAGAATTACCCTCATTTATTTACTTAAATTATGTGTAAGCAATTCTGGGGACAGAATCTTTGTAAAGGGGGAGAATGTGACGGGTCAAATTTATTGAGTCGTGATTCTGGTGACAGAATCCTTTTAAGGGGGGAAAGATGTGACGAACGAGATTTTTATAATTTAATTCTTAATATTTATTGAATTAAATAAATATTTTCGATGCTTTAATTATTAGATTAAATAATTAATTGATGCAATTGTGATAGATTAATTTAATTATATGTGTTATATTTATTAAATTAATGCAGAGAATTTTATTATTCAAAGTATGTAATTATGTGAGTTTATTAAATTAAAAGAAATATTTAATAAGCCTAATATCATTTTATAATTAATGAGAAAATTAATTATATGACTATGTGAATTAATGAGAAATTATTATATTTTATTCAAATTAAATTAAATAATATAATTGAGTTATTGTATAATTGGGTGTGACATGTTTTAAACTATAGTATAAGAGATTTATTAAATTAAATGGTTTTGAAACCTATTCTTGCTAGCCAAACAAGGCCCTAAAGGGAGTTATTAGCAGTTACCCATGATGGGTAATCAATTACATATCTTATCGTCAGTTCTTTATTTTATATGACGTCTTCTTTATTTCTTATTTTCTAAGTCTAAGAACAAAGCAAATGCAGAGATAAATTATCAGAGAGAAATTTTGATATTGAGAAGGAGATTAAGACTGAGTGATTGAAGAAAAGCATCTAAACCTACAAATCTTCACTTTATACTCTACACTTTATACTCTGGGTAAATTCTCCAAACCAAATTCTGTTTTACGTTGTTTGAGTTTTCATAAATATGGCTTTCAAAGTTTTGTAAAGTCTCTGTAATTGGGAAATGGTATGATTATGAGTTTGTATATGTGTTAAATGTTACCATATCATATTTGATTATATATATATATATATATATATATTATGTAAACCATATCATCAAGATTAAAATATATATGTATATATGTTGCTCAAAACTTACAGAGTATGGGTTATGGCCATATGGCCTTATACGTGATTTTAATATGTCAAACATAAATGTTTTTTGTAAAATTTCCACTCTTATTTGATTATGCATGTTGATACGACGAGACCAAATTTTAATTGAACGGATTCGGTGTTATAATGAATCCGTAGTGTTAATTTTTATGAATTATGTTCAAAACCTTCAAGAACATCAAGAACGGTGAAATTTACATATTTTAATTCTGTAATTATGTGTTTTAAATGGTTAAAATTATTATATAAATGTTGGGTAATTATTATGTATGAATTATATCATGTGGGTATGTCTAAATTCGTGTAGAAAATAAGAAATTGGTAGAAATTGGCATGTTCTGCGATTTTTCGCGAACTATAAATTCTCATGAATCGGTACTCATATACAATATACCATTGCCTTACCTAATTCATGTTGCCATATTTTGTGTCTCAAGTCATAGATGCCACGGCATACACACAAAGACGAAGACTTAGTATAACAGTGGCGCCGTAGCGCCATTCTCAAGAATGTTCAGAAATGAAATTTTTAAAAAATGTTCAAGTCTAATAATGTGATAGCAACTTAATTTAAAGAACATATAAATATGTTAGAAGTATAATGAGATGTTAAAATAGATGCTTATCATGTAAATAACATAATTGCTTGTGGATTGAATTATTGAATACATAATTAGCTTGTTATTTGTGAAGTGTAAATTATGTGGCAATGAATGTGATAAATTTACCAAGTATAGTCATAACCAAAGTTAGATAAAAAGAATGAGGTTTCTATGATTAGTTACGTTATAATTAACTATAGTTGTGAATGGAAATGATATGTAGGATTAAATTTAAGGAACGTGTTTAATTAAAGTGTAATCTACACACGAGGCAAGTTTCCTAACCCTACTTGTTATAATTATTCAAGTTTATAAATCAAGTTCATTTGTTATGTTAAAGATTTACTATCTTTTCAAAGTATGATTCTGTTATACAATAATTATTCTATTGTATACCTATTGAGATTGTTATTCATTATAAATATCATTTATTGTTGAACCTTGTTAGACTAGCGAATCCTTATTGATTCAACTAGTCCATAGTTGATGAGCATTCTGAATTCAGAACCCTTATTGATTTATCCAAACCAAACTTCCTTTGGTGCGGACTCTAATGTCAAACTGAGATGAACAACCTTGCAAAGGGATTTACTTATGCGTTAGCGTTAAGATATTGTGCACAGTATGGTACTAAGGGTTGATCCCCTTAAGTACGAGTAGAAAGGTCCATAGTCTTATGACTGTTAAAGGTTTCAAGTATAACCCTTGCTAACCTAGGACATAGTTCAAGGTCTTATGACCCTCAGAAATCTTTTGATTCTTGTTATTCATTCTTGATTCAAAAGTTGAACTTTTATTTCAGAAGTCTTTGATTCACTCGCATGTTATTATACATTGTTATTTCATTATTTTACTTGTGGGGAATAGTGCTCACTCTTGTGTAATAATAACATTGCAGTTAAGAATGAAAGGTCCGACGAGCCTTCTACTAGCAAAGGCAAGGGCAAAATTAACAAGTGATGAAGACTTGTTGTTTTATATGATGATGTATTTCTGTTTAAGACTTAAGTTAATGATGTTGTTTAAGACTTATTTGTTTATGTTTCCGCACAAATGTTTAAGGTTAGTATGACCTAGGATTATGTTTATTATTCAGATGTTGTAACCCCATAAGGGGAAGATTTATTTCTATCTATTGCATGGTTTGCATTTATTATGGGTAGATAGATAGATGATATTTGTACAGTGAACACCAAATCCCGTGGAATCGAAGTACCTGGATTTGGGGGTGTCAGAGAGGACTTTTTCCACATCATTTGTAACATTACGGTCATGATTATATCGAATAATCTCTGGTCATAATCATACCAAGTCCATCTATGCACTACAGGCCACAGATAACTTTCAACATAATATAAGCATGAGGATGATGACAATTCAATAAAAACAAGTTCAAGAATAAATTTTAAAGATTTATAAGTTAATTTATCCTGAACTCAATAACGTCCAAATTGTCAACATGATACTGCTTTGTGTAGTAAAATTCAAGAATGCTCAGAAGAATATTTTCATGAAAAGACACTGGATGAAGCGCAAATATCTAGGATATTCCACTAATTTCATGGAGTTTAGAAGCCAAAACTTTAACCAACTGAGTATAATAGAATATATGAAACTGCAAATGGATTTTCGCCGCCATGCGGTAATCCACGTAGACAGATTATTCCAACAGAATAATGAAGAATGGAATAACAGAAGAATTCACCAGGCGTACGTAATCCGCAAAGACAAGTTATTCCAACATAATAATAAAGAATGGAACCAGGTCATGCGTAACCCGCACAGATAGGATATTCCAACATAATAATAAAGAATGGAACCAGGTCATGCGTAATCCGCACAGACAGGATATTCCAACAGAATAATAAAGAATGAAATAACAACAGAATTCACCAGGCATGCGATAGACCGCATAGACAGGTTATTCCAACAGAATAATAAAGAATGGAATAATAGAAGAATTTCACCATGTATGCGGTACTTCACATAGACAGGTTATTCTAACATAATAATAAAGAATGGAATAACAACCCTTACGAGTATTGAAAGAAAATAACTCTCTTCATGACTACGAAAGAATAATACCCCTTACGAGTACAACAAATAATATTTGTTACCTTAAAAAAAAGAGTATTCCGATGGTAGGGCGGGGATATACTTGAAGAAAACTTGCACTATTTTCTACGCTCAAAGCTTTCTTAAACTCTAAAGAAATACGCTCAAGATTATAGAAGAAGAATTCTCCGAATTTCTGGTGTGATTTTCAATTCTAACTAAGCATCCTATTTATAAGAGAATGGAAATGATACTATGCTACACTATGCAATAAAATATAATATATTCTATTTATAATCAAATAAAACAATATTTTATAAAAAGTATTTTGTTTTATATAAAAAGTTTTTACTATGCAAACACTATACATAATAAAATATAATATATTCTATTTATAATCAAATAAAACAAAACTTTATGAAAAGTATTTTGTTTTATATAATAAGTTTTACTATGTAAACACTATACGAGGCATTATGCAAATACTATGCATAATAAAATATAATATATTCTATTTATAATCAAATAAAACAAAACTTTATAAAAAGTATTCTGTTTTATATAAAAAAGTTTTCTGTTTTATTACATTTATAATAATAATAAAATAACATTTATCACCATTATTATAATTCACAATATTAATCGACCAGGTCGTTCTCAGGAAAGAGGGGGCTTTCCAATAAGGATTTCTCCCTATTGGCGCGCAATTAGGTGACCAAACCTCTCCTTAACAGAACTTCTAGACATCATCAATATTGCAAATAATAATATTAATAACTTTGTCATCTCAATTATTGATTTAATAATATATATAAAATATTGACAATAATTGAATCAAATAACGTGAGATACTATCGCAAAAATTCTTTGTAGCAATAATTGAACAAAACCGAGTGACTTCTCACGTAAGCTTCAATAATCAATCTTTGTGTACTACTATGTAACCACGCCAGACATCGTCTTTGTACTTTTAACACGGGTGTTTCAACAATTAATTCAGTAAAACTTACCGTTATTATTTTCATAAAATTTTTTTGTCATTTTCTCAATCCGACAATAATTCCGTTGTGGGGTCCACCAATGATTGTGTCGTTGTACGAATATTCCATGTTAAAACGAATATTCCCCGACCAATCGAATATTATATAACAACTTGCGTACTTTGTAAAATTTATAAATATTATCCACAACTATGACATTATATCAAAACCACAACATAATAAAAAAAATATTTCGAGAGATTTAAATCTTTATTCATAAAATTTGGGATCTCACAATCTCCCCTCCTTATGAAATTTTGCCCTCAAAATTTACGCACGTACCTGGTATACCGAAGAGATGAGGATACCTTAACTTCATTTCAGATTCTAACTCTTGAGGTATAACCTTTGAGTGTTGAATACGATCCCTCTTATCCAAGATTTTAACAGGTACATCTTCATACGTTAAATTATCCGCTATCTCGTCCGGTTCTTAAATTAATAATGTGGTTCGGGTTGTCCATATATTTACGTAACATCGATACGTTAAAAACGTTATGAACACGCGACATACTTGGCGGTAAAATGAGTCTATAAGCCGCAGTTCCTACTCAATCGAGGATTTTAAATGGGCTAATTAAATCGAGGGTTGAGATTTCCTCTCTTCAACAACTCTTACTTTTAAAATAACGCCCTCTTGAACCTTCTTCTTCTTCATATTCATCAACTCCGGGTCTACAGCTTTAGCAGCTTTAACATTATCGACTAAAGTTGGTTCTAATCATATATTTGTTATTTTCACGTAGGTTCGTATATTTGCACTTGTAAACGCATATGATCTTCTACTCAACGCGTCAGCTACCACGTTCGATTTTCCACGATGGTATTGAATAGTATTATCGTAATCTTTCAACAGCTCGAGCTAACGTCTTTGGCGCATAATACGTTTTTTTTACTTGAAGAAATATTTAAGGGTTTTAGAAATGGGGTTTTGTACTAGGGTCAATACAAAATTCAATTTCACGTTCTAGGGGTAGGATAAGTCTTCAAGAATACGCGAGGAAATTTATTAACAATAGAAATATCATTTAAAACTATGACCCTCATCCAAGACTTGGATAGCACATCACATTGATACCTATCAACTTGCCACCGTTATTCACGACGTCTCCTACAGAAAGTCTGGCTTTGGTGCATTCCACACAAGGAAGTCACCAGATAAAGGCTCGGGGCTCTTTACTTATGGCTTGATATAACAGTGATTGACTTTAGTAGTTTGGTTGCTTGAATTCGTATAACAGGTTGATTATGAATATAAAAGCTAACAACCTTATGAAAATAATCAATTTTAGCACGATGAGTAGTTAACCAGTCGATTTCTAAAATCACGTCAAAGGCAAGTATTTTCAAAGAGATAAGATCGATAGGTAACGTGAAAGTGTCGATTTGAATCAACAAGATTTATAAACATTGGATGTAATGAAGGTTTCTCCAAATGGAGTTTCAACTGATAAGTCAAAGTCTAATTTCTCCGGAGTTAAATTTAAATGTTGAGAACAAGCAAGAGAGATAGAAGAATAGGTAGAACCGGTATCGAATAAGGTATAGATTTTGCAAGAGCTTATGATTAACTTACCCGTAATAACCTCGTTCGGGTTCCTTGATAAATGCTCTCACTTAAACTATCGGCTTTGACTTGTCTGAGACATCCTTTGGCATCACTATCCCAGCTGGACTTGACTTCACTACACGACAAAATTGAGCTAGGTGACCTTCTCTTCCTCAATTAAAACACGCTTTGGATTGCTGCGTATAGTTTGGATGGATGTGTCCCTCCCCATCCAAGATTTGAAACATACGACCAATTGGTCGTTCTTCTTCCTTTGAACCGGTGTCTTTGGTCTTTGTTGTCTTTCCATCATTATTGAACCTTCTCTTCTTGAAACTTCCACTTCTATTATCTTGGCCATGATTACCACCAAGTGGTTACCATTCTTGGCATGATAATTTCCCCACGATGGTTATCATTGTTCAGATGGTCGTTGCCCCGCATGCGATTATTATCGTGTTGTTGGTCATTGCCTTTTGGTTGTGCTGACTCATTATCGCGCTCCAATAACTGAGCCTTATTCACAATATCTGAATATAAACAAAGTTTTTGAGAAATGAGGTATTGACGTATTTCGGGTTTCAAACCTTGCAGAAACATTCGCATCAGTCTCTCCTTATTATCGACTAAATGGGATGAAAACCGGGGTAACTCCGCAAACTTAGCCTCGTACTGCGACGCGGTCATATTGTTTTGCTCCAGTTTGATGAATTCTACCTCCTTCATGTGACGAATACTTTCAGGAAAGTACTTGTCATTGAACAATTCTTTAAACTTCTCCTAAGACATCTTAAGTGCGTCAGGCTGGGTACGTTTTACAGATTCCCACCAATGATCTGCTTCTTCATGCAACATAAAGGTGGCAAATGGAACCTTTTGCTCCTTTAAGCATTCCAAGACATCAAATATCTTGGTGATCTGCTTTATCCACGTCTCTGCCTTAAGTGGTTCTGGCTTTTCCAAAAACTCCGGTGGTCCCAGCTCCTTGAACTGCTTAGCGGTGACCGCTGGAGAGTTGCCAGAGTTTCCACCTGCATTTTGGACAGGAGCCGCTCTCGCCCGATGTTGCATGAATTGCATAAAGCCTCTGAACATTCCATCATTCATCATTTGGTCAATGTTGTTGTTTACCTGAGGATTATTGTCTTCCTGTTGCACATTATTCTGGGTATTGATTTGTGGTGAGTCAACAGTCTCCTGTGCTCCATTGCTATTCTTAACATTCTCGGATGTCATTTTCAAACACTGCCACAAGACAAGGGTTAATTAATATATCACATATTATCCCTATACTCTGACCGACCAATTAAATACCAAATATACTTAGGTAGGTCATACTAGCGAAGGAATTTCCCGTCTCTCCCCTCCTAGTTCTTGTCTCACATCTCAGCCAGGGATCATATCCCTAAGCTTTGATACCAACTGTGATGCCCCCACAATAGGTATACATCACCTATTTTGAGTCACCAAATACATGGTACAAAATACAAATACAAACTTAAATATACAACATGAGCTATGAGTTTTAATACAAATATTGTCTTCTAGACACTATTCAAACTCAAAATAAGTCCTCAATATATTTATTATCACACTATTTCACAGAATAGTGAGGACTACTAATGCAACCATATCATCATCATCAATCCATTCCCCGACTAGTCCCAAATATATTTCTTATTTCCTGAAGAGAACATTGAAAGAAAGGGTGAGCTTAACTAGCCCAGTAAGAAATATTATGACTAAGTTAATGCAGAATAAATTATCCTTAGCCTTCAACAGTATAACAACTGATAGAATATAATAGACAATAATTTTAGATCAACAACTACAGTGGAATAAGCAATTGATGAGTGAGTTTTATACTCATAATTGAGTGCGTTTGAACTTAATCTTTTGGATGCTTTTAAGTGTTTATGTCTATTCATGCATGTTTTATGTTGTTTTGTAGGAATTGGGACAAAAGTTACTTGGATCGACGTTTGGGGTGGCTAGATGCGCATTTTCGGCTTGCCATTTACACAGCAGTCACTTCAGAGCCAATTTGAGTATTGGTCGGGACCTTATTTCGAAAATCTTAAACAATGAAAGTTGTAGATCTACGTCTCCTCTTTCCTGAACATCTTGAATCATTGAAATCGGAGTTCGGACGAAGAATTTATGGCCATTTTCCCAAATGACGTCGGAGCAGAAAATCTTCGAAAATGTGGCTAGCGCCGAGGCGCCATTTCAGTTTATGCCAGCAATGGGGCGATACTGGAAGGTAGTGTCGCGACACCCAACCCAACCTTTGGGTCTTTGAGGAAAGCTTCAGGAAGGCTTGAACGCGTTTTGGGGTGAATTTTGACACATTTTTGACTCCAAATTGGATTGGGTTTTTCCTAAGCTAAAAATTGGACTTGTAACCTATAAATACATGATGTAAGGCATAAAATAAAAGGAGAATACATAGATTAGATTAGAGATACACTCCATTAGATTAGAACATAAACCCTAGTTTTTATTAGTTTTGGAGATTGAAACAACTTGGAGACCATTGAAGATTCAAAGCAGGAGCGAAAGAGGAGTCTCAAGACTACTGACAATAGATTCTATTCTCTTCTTTTCTCTTACTTTTATCTTTTAATGTCTATTCAATTGTGGATTCTTGGTTTTAATTCATTAATTATGAACTAACTCTTTTATTAAGATTTCAATTGAACCTTTTTTGTCTATAAATTAGTTATTTGATTTATTCCAATTATTTATGTCAAATTGAATTGTTTATCTTGTCCTGAGCTTATTGATTAATTATCTGATCAGTAATTAGCTTGTTACTCTAGAAGGAATTGAAAGAGGAATTCTAGGGTTAGAACTGGGCATGATAACATGTGACTTAGTTATTTGCATGGTGAATAATTAGGTTTGTGAATTGAATGGAAATATCTGTTCACCGCATGTAACACATAAGGAATTGGGATTGAAGGAGTTTAATTCAATTGTTTTGCATAGGAATATAGCAAGATTAATCTGGATTAAATAGAAGGCAATTGATCACTTAGAAAAGGACTTTTGGCATTTGAGAATTCATGTTAACAATTCAGTAGACATAATAATTGGGATAATTAGATAATTTATTTATAGTTCATAATTGGGGATATTGAAGTCTTAACCTTTATTTATTTGAATTCATTTATAAAGTAATTCAGTTTAATTAGTTAATTTAGTTTTCTTAATTAGAAAAATCATAATTTGTAGTTGTTTAAATAAAACTGATTTGGTTAAGAGTTAGTACTTGGTAATTTTTATTAAATAATTCCTCGTGGGAACGATACTTTTCTTATCACTTTATTACTTGTTGACCGTATATACTTGCACGTATTCATTGATTGCGAAATCGACCAACAAGTTTTGCATATGAATATAGCAAGATTAATCTGGATTAAATAGAAGTCAATTGATCACTTGGAAAAGGACTTTTGGCATTTGAGAATTCCTGTTAATAATTCAGTAGACATAATATTTGGGATAATTGGATAATTGATTTATAGTTCATAATTGGGGATATTGAAGTCTTAATCTTTATTTATTTGAATTCATTTATAAAGAAATTCGGTTTAATTAGTTAATTTAGTTTTCTTAATTAGAAAAATCACACTTTGCAATTGTTTAGATAAAATTGATTTGGTTAAGAGTTAGTACTTGGTAATTTTTATTAAATAATTTCTCGTGGGAACGATACTCTACTTTCACTTTATTACTTGTTGACCGTGTATACTTGCACGTTTGCTTTGATTGTGAAATCAACCAACAAGGTTTTGGCGTCGTTGCCGGGGAATTAATTTGATAATTATTTTTACCAATATTAATTTCAATCAAATTAGTCTTAATTTAAATATTTTTATTTTTATTTTTATTTTTAATTCTCTTCTTATATTTCTCTCTTTTCAGGTACCATGGATGACTTTGTGTATCAATGGACATACACGAACATGACTCGACCAATGGAAACATGGAGTCCACCATCCACACAACAAGTAGCAATGGTTTGTGAGTTATGTGCTGGGAGTCATACTACAGATCAATGTGTCATAAATTGGGAATCAGCTCAGTTCATAGGGAGCTATAATCGATCTACCCAACAATATTCGAATCAAAATGCATATAATCCAGAGCCAATACAAATTGAGGCAAATTCGAAGACGTTGGAGGTTATCGCAGCCCAACAGAGGCGAAGGATGGCAAAAATAACTTCGACCCGAGGGGGAGGAGAGAATGATGGACTACGCCACACACACTTTCTCGCATTATCGGCTAAATTGAGACAATTTCGAAGATGGTCGACGCTTTTGTAGCTCAACGTCGTCAAAGTGTGGTGGTTACTTGTGATTATTGTGCTGGAAATTATATGAATCATCAATGCACCACCAGTTTTGAGCCGGTACCTTATGGTGGTGATTACCCCAACAATTATGTCTATCCCAATAACTATTATCAGGATTGGGGATATCACCCAGATTTTTCATGGAGCCATACTCATCAAGATCAATTTTATGCTCCAAGTCCAATATACCCACCGGATTTCTCGTGTCCACCTCCACTACAACAGGAAGAACATTCAAATTTGGAGGAAGTTTTGTCCAAGTACATAGCTTCATGTGAGGAGAGGAGGATTAATCAAGAGATATTGAGTCAAAATTTTATGAACCAAACGAAACAACTAACTAATGCCTCAAACATTTGTCCTTAATACACTTGGCTCTATGACATGGATGCCGAGACTGATGCTGATCCCGAACCAAATCTACAACCGGATGTGCCAAATGATATAGATGTTGAAAGAGAAGAAAGACTTGGGGACCAAGAAAAGGAGATCGGCGAAGATCTAACTTTGAGTACCAACGAAGATGAGCCAATTTTGATAGTGTCCCATGTACCTTCTCCACCAAAGTTCAAGAATCTGGGCAGTTTTGCAAAACCATGCCCAATTGGCAGTCATGTCGTCGGCAAAGCTCTTTGTGATATAAGAGCTAGTACAACTGTGGAGTCATGGTGGGTTGAAAAGGAAAAGGTAGAGGAAGATCCAATTATGTTTACTAAGCTTCAATGCCCCAATCTGATCATAGACATAATGGAGAAAACACCTAGTGGTTTGCCGTACTTAATGGGGATCCTATCTAAAAAGATCATGCTAGGTGACTTAAACTCAATGGCCATTACAATTGGGAACCTCCCAAAAGTGACATTGCTTCTGATGGATGGAGGGTTTCTCAATTTTTATAGGGGAATTGGATAGAGAATTGAAGAAGTCAGGATGAGACTATAAAACAAGCGCTTATTGGGAGGCAACCCAAGTTTAATTTTTATTTTTAGTTTTTATTAGGTTTTATATTAGTAGTTTTGAATTTGCATTTATTTAGAATTTAATAAAATTGTTTCTATCATAGTTTACAGGTTATTCAAGTCAAATTCAAGTGTGGTGCCCAATTTGTTCCATGTACTTAGCCTATTCTCCAAACTTAGTGGACAAGGAGGAAGATTGCTATATTTTTAGGAAAGTCCTCTACTTTAATTTTTTAATTTAGTCATTGAGGACAATGTCTAGTTTAAGTTTTGGGGCATTTTAGTGTCATATTGCATATAGTTAGTTATCTTCATGGTAGTTCATTTTTTTTTATTATGTGTTAACATTGTTTTTTTTAGGTTGCATATAATACATGGTAGTTAATTGCATATGCATACATAGGTTATATTAATATGTGTTCATGTAGTATAATTGCATTTTTTTATTTTTTATTTTTTGCATGAATCTGTGCAATTAGTTGGTGTGGTCTTAGCTCGGCCTATGATAAGATTGGTATTAATTGTTAACTTGAACAGTGTTGATAATTGATGATGAGTTCTAATTTTAAACATGAAGAAAATTTGAGCCTGTCTGAAACTTATGTAACCGGTTAGCACTTAAAGTTTAAACTGTTTTAATCCACTTGGTTCAAGGGTTTCATAATCTGTTTCTGAGGGAAAATCTTGGTTAAAATTTAAGGAAATTAGTGAACTGGCGGTAAAGGTTAGAATGACGCGAAAGCTTGAGCTTGGGAGAATCTATGGGATATATATATTACAAAAAGAAAAAAAAAGAAATGATGAAAAGAAAAAAAAAATAGAAAATCCAGAAAGAAAAAAAGAGAGAATAAACATTGTGGCATGCTTGTCTAGTTTTGTGGCCTTTGTTACTTGAGTAAGTAAGCCCGAGGGGATTGTCTTTACACCTAGCGCCCTAAGGTCTTAATGGCTTGGGAGTCGTTGGTCGAAAGCTCGTTAAGGTAGCACTGAAAAGCCTAAGGAAATAAGACATTGCACAGCCATGAAAAAAAAATGAAAAAAAAACACGAGAAAGAGCAAAAATGTCCTCGTGGTTGAATAAAAGTATAAATAAATCTTGTATTTACCCTTAGACTTGGTAATTGCTTAGTTTTACCTGGAGTTGTCATGTTCACAAAAGTAATTGAATTGGAACTGAAATTTTCCTTCTAAAAAGTTTGTTATGTGATTATCTTGAACTGCGGTTAGTTAGAATGGTTAACAAGCACACACACACATAACATGGGTGATGACAGGT
Organism: Panax ginseng; assembly: GCA_020205605.1. Taxonomy (NCBI): domain Eukaryota; kingdom Viridiplantae; phylum Streptophyta; class Magnoliopsida; order Apiales; family Araliaceae; genus Panax; species Panax ginseng. The sequence goes on from CM035142.1 coordinate 55,724,149, forward strand.
TTAGATTGACTAATTGGTTAGAGTTATGGACTTTGACTTGATTGGATATATTGTTTGATTATCATTGGTATCTTTGAGGCCTGTTGCTATATATCATACTGATTTATTATTGGATTCGTAGGTATATTAGGAAGTAGATAATGCATATGCATTCATGTAGTTGAGTTAGTTTGTTTAGTTTTAGTTCTTTCATGTTTTTGCTTGAGGACAAACAAAGGTTTAAGTTTTGAGGTATTTGATGAGTGAGTTTTATACTCATAATTGAGTGCGTTTGAACTTAATATTTTAGATGTTTTTAAGTGTTTATGTCTATTCATGCATGTTTTATGTTGTTTTGTAGGAATTGGGACAAAATTTACTTGGATCGACGCTTGGAGTGGCTAGATTCGCGTTTTCAGCTTGCCATTTACACATCAGTAAATTCAGAGCCAATTTGAGTATTGGTCGGGACCTTATTTCGAAAAACTTAAAGAATAAAAGTTGTAGATCTACGTCTCCTCTTTTCGGGACATCTTGAATCATCAAAATTAGAGTTTGGACAAAGAAGTTATGGCCATTTTCCCAAAGGATGTCGGAGCAAAAAATCTCCAGAAAAGTGGCGGGGCGCCCATTTCAGGCCTATGCCCAGAGCCGAGGCGCTGGAAGGCGATGTCATTGTTGTAGTGCCCGATCTTTGAGGAGCCTTTGGGAAGAACTTGGAAAAAAGCTTGGGCGCGTTTTGGGGAGAATTTTTACACCTTTTTGACTCCAAATTGGATTAGGTTTGTTCCTAAGCTAAAAATTGGACTTGTAACCTATAAATATATGATGTAAGGCATAAAATAAAGGGAGAATACATAGATTAGATTAGAGATACACTCCATTAGATTAGAACATAAACCCTAATTTTTATTAGTTTTGGAGATTGAAGCAACTTGGAGACCATTGAAGATTCAAAGCAGGAGCGAAAGAGGAGTCTCAAGACTATTGACAATAGATTCTATTCTCTTCTTTTCTCTTACTTTTATCTTTTAATGTCTATTCAATTGTGGATTCTTGGTTTTAATTCATTAATTATGAATTAACTCTTTTATTAAGATTTCAATTGAACCTTTATGTCTATAAATTAGTTATTTGATTTATTCTAATTATTTATGTCAAAGTGAATTGTTTATCTTGTCTTGAGCTTATTGATTAATTATCTGATCAGTAATTACCTTGTTACTCTAGAAGGAATTGAAAGAGAAATTCTAGGGTTAGAACTGGGCATGATAACATGTGACTTAGTTATTTGCATGGTGAATAATTAGGTTTGTGAATTGAATGGAAATATTTGTTCACCGCATGTAACACATAAGGAATTGGGATTGAAGGAGTTTAATTCAATTGTTTTGCATAGGAATATAGCAAGATTAATCTGGATTAAATAGAAGGCAATTGATCACTTGGAAAAGGACTTTTGGCATTTGAGAATTCCTGTTAACAATTCAGTAGACATAATAATTGAGATAATTAGATAATTGATTTATGGTTCATTATTGGGGATATTGAAGTCTTAACCTTTATTTATTTGGATTAATTTATAAAGTAATTTAGTTTAATTAGTTAATTTAGTTTTCTTAATTAGAAAAATCATAATTTGCAGTTGTTTAAATAAAATTGATTTGGTTAAGAGTTAGTACTTGGTAATTTTTATTAAATAATTCCTCGTGGGAACAATACTTTTCTTATCACTTTATTAATTGTTGATCGTGTATACTTGCACGTATTCATTGATTGCGAAATCGACCAACAACAATCCATTAGAAGAGCCAAATAGAGCATAAAATCTATTATCTTCTATGATTTATAAGGGTTTTCATCACTTTTATCGCTGAGACTCAGCACAATAAATAATCAACATCATTAAATCATCCATGCACTACAGGCCAAGGATATTTTTTAGTATCATGACCATGAATTATCCATGCACTACGGGCCAAAGATAATCGTGTTTTCATCAACGGTTCTGATCATGCCATAAAACAATTCATCTTTGCACCCTTGGCCGAAGAGAATCCATAGCCATAATCATACCAAAAACTGTCCATCAATGCACTACGGGATAATGAGGACTTTTTCCACATCATTTGTAACATTACGGTCATGATTATACTGAATAATCCCTGGTCATAATCATACCAAGTCCATCTATGCACTACAGGCCACAGATGACTTTCAACATAATATAAGCATGAGGATGATGACAATTCAATAAAACAAGTTCAATAATAAATTTAAAAGATTTATAAGTTAATTTATCCTAAACTCAATAACGTCCAAATTGTCAACATGATACTGCTTTGTGGAGTAAAATTCAAGAATGCTCAGAAGAATATTTCTATGAAAAGATACTAAATGAAGCGCAAATATCTAGGATATTCTACTAATTTCATAGAGTATAGAAGCCAAAACTTTAACCAACTGAGTATAATAGAATATATAAAACTGCAAATGGATTTTCGTCGCCATGCGGTAATCCACGTAGACAGATTATTCCAACAGAATAATGAAGAATGGAATAACAGAAGAATTCACCAGGCGTGCGTAATCCGCATAGACAAGTTATTCCAACAGAAAATAAAGAATGAAACCAGGTCATGCGTAACCCGCATAGACAGGATATTCCAATAGAATAATAAAGAATGGAACCAGGTCATGTGTAATCCGCACAGGCATGATATTCTAACAGAATAATAAAGAATAGAATAACAATAGAATTCACCGAGTGCATGCGATAGACCGCATGCATAAAGTTATTCCAATGAATAATAAAGAATGGAATAATGTAAGAATTTCACCATGTATGTGGTACTTAGCATAGACAAAGTTATTCCAACATAATAATAAAGAATGGAATAACAACCCTTACAAGTATTGAAAGAAAATAACTCTCTTCATGACTACGAAAGAATAATACCCCTTACGAGTACAACAAATAATATCCCTTACCTTAAAAAGTAGAGTATTCTGACGGTAGGGCGGGGATATACTTGAAGAAAACTTGCACTGTTTTCTACGCTCAAAGCTTTCTTAAACTCTAAAGAAATTCGCTCAAGATTATAGAAGAAGAATTCGCTGAATTTCTGGTGTGATTTTCAATTCTAACTAAGCATCCAATTTATAAGAGAATAGAAATGATAATATGTTGCACTATGCAATAAAATATAATATATTCTATTTATAATCAAATAAAACAAATATTTAAAAAAAAGTATTCTGTTTTATATAAAAAGTTTTTACTATGCAAACACTATGCAGGCACTATGCAAACAATATGCATAATAAAATATAATATGGAATATTTGGATCACTTTGTGGTCGTCTTTATTGATGACATCCTTATTTATTCCAAAAGCCGTGAAGATCATGAGCAACACTTGAGGCTGATACTCCAAAAGCTTCGTGAATACAAGCTTTATGCCAAGTTGAAGAAATGCGAGTTCTGGCTTGAGTAAGTAGCATTCCTTGGGTACGTGGTATCAAGTCATGGAATATTTGTTGATCCAGCAAAGATTGAAGCTATTCAAAGCTGGGAGCAACCTAAATTAGTGATCGAAGTACGTAGCTTTCTCGGCTTAGCTGGTTAATATCGGAGATTCGTAGAAGAGTTTTCTCAAATCGCTACTCCACTAACTCAGCTGACCCGAAAAGATACAAAGTTCTATTGGAGCGAGGAATGTGAGAAGGGTTTTCAAGAACTCAAGAGAGACTCATTTCAAAGACTTACGCTCAATAATACCATTTGGTTCGGAGGGATTTGTCATCTACAGTGATGCTTCGGGCAAATGGTTAGGATGTGTTCTCATGCAACATGGGAAAGTCATAGCCTGCCTCACGACTACTCATGATCTAGAGTTGGCAGCTGTTGTCTTCGCACTAAAGATTTGGAGGCATTACTTGTATGGGGAGAAAGTGGAGATCTTTACGGATCATAAAAGCCTCAAATATTTCTTCACTCAAAAGGAACTCAACATGCGACAACGACGTTGGCTTGAACTGTTGAAAGATTATGATCATACCATCCAATACCATCCTGGAAAAGCGAACGTGGTAGCTGACACATTGAGTAGAAGATCATATGCGGGTACGAGTGCAATATTGTCAACGCAAAGGCCCATTTTGTATGACTTGCAAAGGATGGAGATATAGATAAAGACTTTAGGAACCCACGTGATGATGGAGAATATACGAGTAGAACCGACTTTAATTGATAAAATTAAAGCTGCTCAAGTTACAAATCCGGAACTGATGCGTCTGAGGAAGAAAGTGCAAGAAGGTGCGATGTCGGAAGCAAGAATCGATGATGAAGGAATACTTCGAGTCAACTCCAGACTTTGTGTTCCTAACGATCCTGAGTTAAAGTATAAAATCATGATGGAGGCGCACAACACACCGTTTGCAATCCATCTTGGGAGTACCAAAATGTATCGTGATCTTCGTCATACATTTTGGTGGAGCAATATGAAGAGAAAGATACCGCTGTTTATCTCAAGGTGTCTAACTTGTCAACGAGTCAAGGCGAAGCATCAAGTACCAAAAGGTCCATTGCAACCACTTGAAATTCCGAATGGAAGTGGGAGCACATTACCATGGATTTCATTCATCGGTCTTCCCAAGGTTTCTCAAGGCATTGATGCAATTTGGGTCATTATTGATAGATTGACCAAATCAGCTTTTTTTCTTACCAATCACGAAAACTTATACACTTGAACGCCTTGCTCAGTATGTACATAAACGAGATTGTAAGACTGCATGGTATGCCAGTATCCATAGTTTCTGATCGAGACCCAAGATTCACTTCAAGATTTTGGGTTAATTTGCAAAAAGCTATGGGCACGGATTTACGATTTAGCTCGGTATATCATCCTCAGACGGACGGGCAGTCGGAGAATACAATTTAAACTCTTGAAGATCTACTAAGACTCTGTTTCCTTGACTTCAAGGGAAGTTGGGACAAGTTCTTACCATTGGTGGAGTTTTCCTATAATAACAGTTATCAAGAAAGCATTGGCATGGCTCCAGTCGATGCGTTGTTTGGAAGAAAGTGTAGTTCTCCAGTATGCTGGGATGAGGTGGGTGAAGCAACGTTGTTGGGACCAGAGTTGGTATGTATGACTATGGAAAAGATTCAAACGATCCGACAATGTATAAAAACCTCACAAAATCGACAAAAGAGTTATGTTGATCTTCATCGAAATGACGTGGAATTTGATATAGGAGATCATGTGTTGTTACGTGTTGCTCAATGGAAAGGAGTTACGAGATTTGGAAAGAGTGTAAAGCTCAATCCTCGATTCATCAGCCCATTTTTAATCCTTGATCGAGTAGGAACGGTGGCCTATAGACTCGCTTTACCGCCAAGTATGTCTCGTGTTCATAATATTTTTCACATATCCATGTTACGTAAATATGTGGAAGACCCAAACCACATTATTGAGTTAGAACCAGACGAAATAGCGAAAGATTTGACGTATGAAGAGGTTCCTATTCAAATCTTGGATAAGAAGGAACATATTCTATGCTCCAAGGTTATACCTCAAGTCAAAGTTTTGTGGAGAAACCACGATGTTGAGGAAATGACATGGGAGTTAGAATCTGAAATAAAATCAAGGTATCCTTACCTCTTCGATATACCAGGTACGTACCCTAATTTCGAGGGAGAAATTTCATAAGAATGGGAGATTGTAAAACCCCAACTTTTTAAATAAAGATGAATTTTCGATAAATATTATTTTTGAATATTATGGAGTGAAATTGATATCATGTTATAGTTGTGGGTAATATTTATAAATTTTGCAAAGTACGCAAGTTGTTATATAATATTCGATTTGTCGGGGAATATTTGTTTTAACAGGAATATTCAGTACAACAAGACAATCATTGGTGGACCCTACAACGAAATTATTGTTTGGATTGAGAAAATGATAAAAATACTTTATGAAAATAACGGCGGAAGTTTTACAATTAATCGTTGAAACACCTTTAAGTGTTAAAAATACGATAATATCGCGTGGTTGCATAGTAGCACACCAGTATTAATTATTGATGCTTACGTGATAAGTCACTCGCTTTTGTTGGTATTATTAATGTAATAATACTGAAAATCTTTTTATATAAAATGTAATACTTTTATAAAGTTATTCTATAAATAGAATATATTATATTCTATTATGCATAGTGTTTTGCATAGTAAAATCTTTTATATAAAATGTAATACTTTTATAAAGTTATCTATTTTATTAGACAATAATTAGAATATATATTATTTTATTATGCATAGTATTTGCATAGTGCTCGCATAGTGTTTGTATAGTAAAATCTTTTATAAAGTTATTCGTTTTATTAGATTATAAATAGAATATATTATATTTTATTTAAAAGATTTTGCTTTAAATATGGACCGTCAGATTAAAGTAAATCAATCTGACTGCTCATGAGTTAGTTACTATGCGATCCATCTTTCTATAAATAGAAGCTCATTCCTTCATTATTTTCTTACGAATTCACTAAAACTCTAGAGATAAACTATAGAGAGAAAGAAGAAAGTATTCTCGCTACTTCACTACTTATATATCCAAAGATTTTTCTTCTTAAGGTAGGAAATATTATTTATTGTACTCGTAAGGGTGTTATTCTTTTGTATTCGTGAAGAGAACTTATGTTATTCCATTCTTTATTATTCCATTAAAATAACTCAGATACGCCAAGCTACCCTATACTTGGTGACATTCTTCTATTATTCCGCCTTTATTATTCTCGTTGGAATATCATATTCTGCATGCGCTTTCTGTGGGACCGATTCCGCCTTTTATTATTATTCATTGGAATATCCCGTCTGCTCATTTTACCCGGACTGGTTCTGTCTTTTATTATTATTCTGCTTTGAATATCCTGTCTGTGCGTTTTACGCCGGACCTGATTTCATCCTTATTAGTATTCAGTTGGAATAACCTATCTATCGCAATCACCGTATGCATGGTGATTTTTGTTGTTATTCCATTCTTTATTATTCTGTTGGAACATCCTCGCTTGGTCAAGAATTTCACCGACACGGTTCCGTTATTTAGTATTCTGTTGGAATAACTTTGTGTGTCTGCAATCGTATGCCTGGTGATTTCTTTTGTTATTCCATTCTTTATTATACTCAGTTGGTTAAAGTTTTGACTTCTATACTCCATGAAATTAGTGGAATATCTTTGATATTTGCGCTTCATCCAATATCTTTTCATGGAAATATTCTTCTGAGCATTCTTAAATTTTACTCTACAAAGCAGTATCATGTTGACAATTTGGACATTATTAGTTCCTAGATAAATTAATTCTTGAACTTGTTTGATTGAATTCTTATATCATTGTCATCATCCTCATGACCAGGGATTATTCGGTGTAATCATGACCGTAATGTTACAAATGATGTGGTAAAAGTCCTCATTGGCCCGTAGTGCATTGATGGACAGTTGTTGGCATGATCATGACCATTAATGAATACACAAATATTCTTGGCTCGTAGTGCATGGATAATTGTGGTCGTGATACTAAAGAATATCCTTGACCGTAATGCAGGGGTGATTCGATGATGTGGATTATTTATTAAGATGAGTCCCAGCAATAAAAGTCATGAAAATCCTTTTAAATCATAGAAGATAGTAGATTTTATTCTCTACTTGACTCTTCTAATGGATTGCTTGTTCCATTGCAGTTAAACTTGATGTTTGTTATATTTTATCAGTTTAACACTGTTGAAGGCTAATGATAATTTATTCTGCATTATCTTAGTCATAATATTTCTTATTGGGCTAGTTGAGCTCACCCTTTCTTTCACCGTTTTCTCTTGAGAAATGAGAATATAAATTTGGGATGAGTCGGGGAACGGAGTGATGGACCAGATGATAGTATTAGTAGTCCTCACTATTCTGTTAAATACTGTGACAATAAATATAATGAGGAATTATTCTGAGAGTGGATATTATCTAGAAGATGATGATTTGTATTAAAACTCACACTCTCTTTGTTGTATATTAAAGATTGTATTTGTATTTTGTACCATGTATTTGGCGACTCAGAATAGGTGATGTATACCTATTTTGGGGGCGTCACACAGGCACTATGCAAACACTATACATAATAAAATATAATATATTTTATTTATAATCATATAAAACAAAACTTTATAAAAAGTATTCTGTTTTATATAAAAAAGTTTTCTATTTTATTACATTTATAATAATAATAAAACAACATTTGTCACCATTATTATAATTCACAATATTAATCGGCCATGTCATTCCCAGAAAAGAGGGGGCTTTCCAATAAGGATTTCTCCCTATTGGCGCGCAATTAGGTGACCAAACATTTCCTTGACAGAACTTCTAGACATCGCCAATATTGCAAATAATACTATTAATAACTTTGTCGTCTTAATTATTAATTTAATAATATATAAAATATTGACAATAATTGAATCAAATAACGTGAGATACTATGCAAAGAATTATCAGAGCAATAATTGAACAAAACCGAGTGACTTCTCACGTAAGCATCAATAATCAATACCATGAACTACTATGCAAGCACGCCAGACATCGCATACTTTTAACACCGGTGTTTCAACAGCTTAACGGTAAAACTTTCGCCGTTATTTTCATAAAATATTTTTGTCGCTTTCTCAATCCGACAATAATTCCGTTAGGGGTCCACAATAATTGTGCCGTTGTATTTAATATTCCCCGTTAAAATGATTATTCCCCGACCAATCGAATATTATATGACAACTTGCGTACTTTGTAAAATTTATAAATATTACCCACAACTATAACATTATATCAAAACCACAACATAATAAAAAAAAATTCGAGAAATTTAAATCTTTATTCATAAAATTTGGGGTCTCACAGACCCCCTAACGCGGGTTACGCCACCCAACAAATAGAAACGGCGCGGGGCGCGCTACTACTCCAGAAACTACTGACAGTCCTGTAAGGACCGCGCCAATTTGCCAATACCAAAGCGCAAGGTGCGCCATATAAAGCCTACAAGGGGCGCGGGGCGCGCTACTACTCCAGAGGCCACTGACCCCCTAGCGCGGGCCGCGCCACCAAACACATAGAAATGACATGGGGCGCACTACTACTCTAGGAACTACTGACTCCTTAGTGCGAGACACGCCATCTCAGGCATACACACAGTGCAGGCTGCACCACCCAACACATAGAAATGGCATGGGGGGCACTACTACTCCAGAGGATATTGACCCCCTAGCGTGGGCCGCGCCACCAAACACATAGAAACGGTGTGGGGGCGTACATTACTCCAAGAATCACCGACTCCTAGCAGGCGTGTCATCTCAGTATACACACACAGTAGCAGTTGTCATACTCCGAAAATCCCAGGCGTTAAAGTTGTTTTAATTGCTTTGTATTCGGCCATAACCACCAAAACTCTCCTCCTTACACTCAACTTTCCCACTTCTCCTACACCTCAAATACTTCCACTACTCCATAACTCCTATAACTCCCACTACACCATCTCTCCTTCTCCTTTTCAACTTCCCCTCCCATTAAACCCATAAACTCTACAACTCCCAACCTACGTTGGTTTTTCATCCCCTATATGAACTCTAACCATACAAGTAGCCAAATTCATAACAGATATAAATAATACACTCCAATCCTAAATCTAATTCCTTCCCTGCACAAATTCATTCAAATTGGGACATCTTTACAAAAAGGGAAGCACAAAAACCATTTTAGGTAATCACAAATTACTTCATTCTCACTCTTCTTCTCTTTTATTGATATCAATTGGTTGGAAAACCTTGGCAATTGGGTGCCCAAGGAGTGTGTTGTTTGATTTCACACATTAGCTAGAAAGATAATACCAAGCAACCAAATTTGGGGGAATTAACCATTCCGCTCACCAACTATTTGATAAAAGTCCTGAACCAAAGGTTGAGACTAAACTTCACCAGAAACACCATGTCTTCACACAAAAGACAACATCCATCCACCTCACTACTAGGCCTCCATATGATCACACGAAATTTTTTAGTGAGAGGACCGTAGAAAGATTCAATTCATCCATATACAAAAAAAATTTGGTGCTAGAACGTGGATTGAAGCCGGATGCTAACTTTGATGGTGATATGGCCTTGCAAATTGTGGTACATAATTGGTTTCAGTTAGTAGAACAACCACTTCCAACAGTGCTCAATATAGTGAAAGAGTTTTATGCCAACGCAATGGAGCATGTCAATCATATAGTCATGGTTCGGGGTAAACCGGTGGCATTTCATGCCGATGCTATCAACGAATATTTTGGGTTGGAGGCACCACTAACTGACCGATATGAAGATGGTTTGATTATAAGATTATGCAAACCGGGAACTCAATGGGTAACTAGAACCGAAACGGATGACAAGATAAGCTTTCCCCACTCCGTACTTAGTCGATATGGCAAAGTATGGTATGCATTCATTTGTGCCCGTTTAATGCCCACACGGCACCAAAACAATGTAACTAAGGAACGGGCTCGGCTATTATATGGAATTGTTCACCACCATTACTATGTGCATAACTCCATTGCATTCTTCAATGTCGATGTGGGTGACTGTATTTAAGAGTCCATTGACCGGTTGCAATGAGGGAGTACTACGGGGGGTCTGCTACATTGTTTATTAATTACTAATTTATGCCGTAAAGTTGGGGTGCAATGGCATCCTTCTGAGCCTATCCAACAACTGATGGCTATAATCGATCATGCGACAATTGAGAGGTACAAAGCATGGGAAGGGGTGAGGTCACATCCACGAGGAGAAGGCTATATCATGATTTGCCAACCCTCACCCCCAACTGGAGCGGAACCAATGCAAGAGCAACCACCTCATGGCTCAAGGAATCAATTTTTGTGGTTGGCTCAACGCCAAGATTTAATGCATAAGTACAATGCAAATGCATTCAACATGCTTGTTGATGCGTTTTTTCGTTGTAACCCTAATGCACATCCGGTGGTCATGCCTGTTCCTCCTATCCTTCCAGCATATCCTCCTTCGGACGACGAAGAGCAGTAGCTCGTTTTCAGGGAAGTCCTCATCCTTTTATTTGATTTATTTTGTCGTAATGAGGACATTACTTGCTTTAAGTTTGGGGGATTATGTGTTCTTCTGCCTAGTTAATTTGTGAAAATTTTAATAATCATGTTAGTTAGTTTGTTTAGTTTTTTTATATATATAATTTTTTCGTATTCATGACATCTATTAAAAAAATAAAAAAAATAAAAAATAAAAAAATAAAATAACGCATGTAGTTTAAATTGCATGAATCTAGTTATTAGATGGTAAAAGTTTATTCTTGGCCAATGAGGAGATTGGAACTATGTAGATAAGGACGGTACCAAATATGAGAACTTTGATGTGATACCTATTATGAATTGGATCTTTGGCTGTTTGAAACTAGTATAAAAAGGTTAGTATGTTAATAACACCTCTGTGGATTAAATAATTCAAATTGATACATAAGGAATTTCTAAATGATAATGCTAATTTAAATTAAAGAATGATAAGAATAGGCAGTGAATGCGAAAATTAGGCAAGAACCTAAGTTTGGGGGAATATTTAGGGTATATAAGCTATAAAAAAAGTATGAATAAACACTGTGACGTGCTTGTCTAGTTTTGTGGCCTTTGTTACTTGAGTAAGTAAGCCCGAGGGGATTGTCTTTACACCTAGCGCACTAAGGTCTTAATGGTCTAGGAGTCATTGGTCGAAAGCTCGTTAAGGTAGCATTGAAAAGCCTAAGGGAATAAGACATTGCATAGCTACGTGTATAGATTTTTTTTTTTGAATAAAACGGGAAATAAGAGTAAAAATCCTCCGTAGATGAAAAATGAAGCATAAGTATCCCATGTTGACCCTCAATATTGGTAATTGCTTGATTTTAGTTGGATCTATCTTGTTTTTTTATTTCTTGAGTTTACACTGTATGATGCCTTCGAAGAGACTTATTATGTGTTAAATTTGACTTTATATCAGTTGGCATGGTTGTGGAGCACACACGCACTATATTAGTAATAACAATTTAAGATTTGATGATTGATAAGGAATTGTTGATTGGTTTTGATATGAAGTGTTGACATGTTTACTTAATTTTTCTGAGGCTGAATGGATAAATTATATACTGTCTTAATACTGGATTCATAGTTGTTAGTAGTTAGTCACATTGCATTGCATTTTGCTTGAGGACAAGCAGTGTTTCATGTTTAGGGGAATTTGATGAGTAGGTTTTTAACCTATGACGCCCCCAAATCCGAGTATCTTCCAACATGGTGCTACACGGTGCTACAGTTCACACAATCATTCAATTGAAATATCTCAAAAGAAAGAATATGTCTTATATATATACAATATAATTTTAACATTCTCCCAGGTTCTTTATAACCGTTACATCTGTTCTTGTTATAATATAAACTATTATCATTACAAAATTTATACTATTACATAGGTAATCTACGGGTTCGCCTTAGCCTTCCCTTTATCCTTGCTGGATCCGTCGGTCCATTCGGTCTTAGCTGCATTTATATGGTTCAAGCAAGAGTGAGCCTAACTAGCTCAGCAAGTACAACAATTCTAATAAAACTAGCATGATTGAGACATAGGAATCGTATATCTTCAATAACTGAACAATAGTCATGAAGTACTATTGATAATTCAAAATACCACCTCTTTTCATTCAAAACGTTTTATAACAACAATATTTAGTAAAACATCAATTTGCGGGTCCAAGACCATGAGAATTTCATAAGTACTTTGAAAAGGACATCCCAGCACAAAGTCCGTAAGTCCGGCATAGCTTACGAGCACGTCTAGGTGATCAGCCTATAGTACTTTATGTTGATCAACACTACATTCATTAAACATGTATATGTTTAAGTTATGGCAACCTCACGTGCATGTCGTTTGATGAAAAAATAATTTAGCATACTCAGTCTCCTTTTGAAAACCACAACAATATTAGTTTGGTAAATCATTGTCCATACTTTAAAGATTAAAAGAAATCCAACATATCACAAGTCCAGCCAAAAGAATTGGCGTTGACTTCATCAGATATTAACTCATGCGAAGAATACATGAATCACAAAGCTTGTCCAGATCGAACTGGAGCAAGGGTTAGAGTACTTGCCTTTAGCGTCAGCTACAGTTTATAACACATGCACTTTAAGTCTTTAAGGTCTCTATAGTAAATAATAACATCACACAACACATTAGATCATGAATAATCATACATGGTTCCTAAAGAATCTTACCATTCTTCTCAATCTAATTACGTATTAGATTTGTTATTATTGGTTCCGGCTTTCCGTTATGTCGTTCTTACTTTCATATGCAATTGATGTGACAACCCGAGAATTTAAAAAATTTAAAAAAATTTAATTTATTGATTTAAGGTTCAATATTAGAACATAGACAGTAAATAAATGTATGCGTTTGATATTTTTGAGAAGGAATTTTGAGGATTTCAAAATTCTGTGAAGGATTTAGGTGAATTAATCATGATTAAGTGTATATGTGAATATTTTCTGTGTATATATGTACAGTATGTGATTAAGGGTCAAGGGTTGACCAGATAAACGATATCTGTAACAAATATCTGTAACAAACCCTAAGTATATATTAGAACGTCAACGTTCGGTTAGAAAACCCTAGCGAATTATAAGAAACACTAGAAACCGGTTCTGGAAACCTTAATTTCAGTTCCGGGAATCTGAAACCCTAATTCGAAAGTTGAAACCCTAATCTGGGAACTTAACGGAGAATTATATTGCTTAAGTGCTATTAATTATAATATTAATTAGGGTAAAGCTTAATTATTTAGCAAACCCTAATTTCAAATTTTTAAACCCTAATTTATGGATTTGAAACCCTAATTTATAAATAGGGAAAAAAACCTAAGTGTTAATTAAATAATTTAAATGTTAATTAGGAAATATTAATCCTAATTTTAAAGTTAAAAGTAATTAGAAAATCCTAATCTAATTACAAAATCTAATTTTTAAATTAGAAAATTATTTTTCTATTACAAACCGTAATTAGTGGTTTATAAACCCTAATGACCAATTTGACCCTAATTGATTGCACTACAAGAAATATGACTATTTCCGACGAAATTAAGGCCAATCGAATTAATTCGCTCGGAATTAGTGTATTACCGACGGAATACTCAGTCGAGCATAAATCAGTCGAAACTAGGACAAAGTCGATCAATTCAATTTGATCTTGAACCATGTTAGGGCGCCGAAAATTTTCCTCCAGCGCGAATAACAACCTCGACAGAATACTATTAAGGTCGACGAAGTGTGCGTCGAGGATACTCTATTATCGACATAAGGAACCTCGACGGAATTCCGTCGAAATTAGTTCTTAAAACCTAATTGCTATCAGCAGTGCGCCTCACTTGTGTTGCTGCTCTCATTTCTTTCTTTCTCTCTGCTCTCTCTCTCTCTCTCTCTGTCTCATCCTCCTTTCACTGCTTTCGATCGCTCTATATCTTGTCCTCTCTCTCTTGAATTGTTGATGACGGCTCGTCTCCGATCAATCTCCCATGGCTCCCCTCCGAAGCTCAACAGAAGACCCCAACTTATTATTAATGAAATTAAATTTTCTCTGTTTATTATTTTGAAATAGTAAGGGTTTATTTGATTAATGTGGTTAGTTATGGGTAAAACGCGCAAATATTTAAATAAGCAAGTGGTTATAAAATATTCATTTTTATCGGAGAATATTCGTTTGGTCGTGGAATATTCTTACCGTCGTGAATATTCGCATTTACTGCACAAACCTTTTATGTGGGCCCCATAACGGAAAGCAATTGGATGAAGAAAATGACAAGTATAAGTTGTTTATAAATAATCTGCAGAGTTATTACCAAGTATCTCCGTTGGAATACCCGGTGGTTAAAACACAAGATAATACGTTGTTGCACAAAAGCTTTACCACCAAAATTGCACCAATTATTGATTCTTACGTAAGAAGGCACTACTCAATAATTGTTACGAATTCTTGCTTCAATATTTTATTTTATTGATTCAATAATTGATGCGTTGATATTTTATATTACTGTTGTTTTAATAATTGTCACTACACAGTATTTTCTATTATCGGAGAAATAATTCATATTATCTGAATTATATTATTAGATAACATTATTGGCAATGTCTAGAAAGTTCTGTCTAATTAGAGGTTTGGTCACCTAATTGCGCGCCAGTAAGGAGAAATCCTTATTGAAAGCCCCTCTTTCTGAAACTGCACGGTTATCGATGATTGTGATTCGTAATATTATTTGTGAATAATTAATTATTGATTTATATGATGAGGAAAATATTCATTTTATGTGGATATAGATGGAGAAAATTTTTAAAGTGACAATTGTTGAAAATCGATATTTTACCTTTTCTGATAAAATAATATTTTATTATATTATTATAATATAATAATGATGATATTTTTACAATGAATGTGGGATATATGAGTATATGAGAAGGAAGAGAATTTTTGTTGCAATAAATATTTAAAACATGTTAAACATGTTGGTGGATCCCATTTCTTGACTGAAATTTGATTATAGCTTGTAAAATCGTCCGTTTGTGGATTTCGGTCAATTTTTGTTTGGAATTTGGAAAAACTTTCTTCTGTAAAGTTGTAGATAATGGAATTTCTTATGGAAAAACATAAGGTTTGAATTTTTTTTGATAAAAGGGCTATTTATTATGAATTATTGAAGCTCTGAAGTTCCGAAATAATTGATTTTTGAAAGTTTTAATTATTTTTAATATGAAAAACGTTTTTGGTCATTATTGTGGGTCTTGCATGTGATGTAAATGGCTAAATTCAGATCTAAGAAAGTGGGCGTATTATTAATATTATATTAAATTTTCTGCTTTGGTGTTCTAAGCATTTTCCTATAAATAGGGTGCTTAGATTAGAATTGAAAATCATACCAGAAACTAAATTTTTTTCTCTCTTTTTCTCTCGATATATTGAGCGTATTTTTGTGAGTATTTTGATACTTTGAGTGTTGTAATACTTTGCACGTTCCCTTCAGCACTATATTCAGTATTCCAGCCAGAAGTACTATTCTTTCGAGGTAAGGGATATTTTTTTTAAAAAAATAATATTATTTCTTTCAATATCATTATGCCGGAATATTGGTAAGATTTTTCTTGTGAAATTCTTGTCTTTTATGTCAGGATTACTATTCACGTATATGGCACTATTCACGAATACAGTGATTCACAGAAAAATTAAATTTTCATTTTTTTGTCCAAAATATCTATTATGGATACTAGCTTTGATTGTATCCATGTTTTGATCATTCTTGAATTTTACTCCACTATGATTATTTGTGACGAACGAGGTTCTTGTATTTAATTTTAATATTTATTGAATTAAATAAATATTTTTTGATGATTTAATTATTGGATTAAATAATTATTTGATACAATTGTGGTAGATTAATTTAATTATATGTGTTACATTTATTAAATTAATGTGGAGAATAATTATTATTCAAGTATGTTATTATGTGAGCTTGTTGAATTAAATGAATAATTTAATTAAGCATGATGTCATTTAATTAATTTAATTATTAATTAGAGAGTTAATAATTGGACATTATTTATTGATGAGAAAATTAAATATATGACTATGTGAATTTATGAGAAGTTATTATATTTTTTTATATTAAATAAGATATTTGATTTATTGTGCAAGTGGGTGTGACATTAATTAAACTATATTATAAAGCTTTTATTAAATTAAATGATTTTAAAACCTTTTCTTTCTAGCCAAACAAGGCCTTATTGGGAGTTGGGATCAGTTACCCATGATTGGATAACTGACCACAACGCGTCAGTTCATTGAATAAGACGTCTTCTTTTCTTTCATTTTTATTCCTAAGTCTAGAGAATAAGCATAGCATAATTTAGAGTTCACAGAGAGAAATTGTGAGATTGATAAAAGATTGGGTGTGTAATCAATCAAATATTTGTGAAAGGATCATCATTGATCATCTTTTATACTCTACAGGGTAATCTCCTCCTTCCCAATTTCTACTTCACGTATTTTTAGTTTTCATGAAAATGGCTTTTAAAGTTTTTGGTTTAACCTCTGTAATTGGGTTCGGAGTAATGATTATGGGTTGTATGTGTGTTATGACATATCAAATCGTGTTTAATTATATATATTATGTAAACTATGTCATCAGTGTCATGAAAACATGTCGTATATAATTGCACACTTCCTTCCGATAAAAATCAGATTCAACTTGAATCAGTTGGCAAGGCAATACGTAAAAGAAATTATTTCGAGACACGGAATACCGGTGTCAATTATTTCTGATAGAGATTCGCGCTTCACATCGAATTTCTGGAAGCGTCTTCAGGAATGCATGGGTACGCAATTGCGAATGAGTACAGCTTACCACCCTCAAACAGACGGACAGAGCGAGAGAACGATTCAAACATTAGAGGATATGCTAAGAGCCTGTGTAATGGATTTCAAAGGAAATTGGGATGATCACCTACCGTTAGTAGAGTTCGGCTACAATAACAGTTACCACGCTAGTATTGGCATGCCGCCTTATGAAGCGTTATACGGCAGAAAGTGAAGAACTCCTCTTTACTGGGATGAAGTTGGTGAAAGACAATTGCTAGGGCCAGAATTGGTACAGCGGACAACAGAAATAGTCAAAGTGATCCGAGCACGACTGGTAGCGGCTCAAGATCAACAGAAGAAATACGCTGATCCACATCGTAAAAATATCGACTTTGAATCAGGTAGTTATGTTTTCTTGAAGGTCTCTCCCTGGAAGGGGAAGATCAGGTTCGGAAAGAAAGGAAAATTGAGCCCAAGATTCATTAGACCCTTTGAAGTACTGAGAAGAATCGGAGAAGTTGTGTACGAGGTAGCCTTACCTCCAGTACTCGAGAATGTCCACAACATCTTCCATGTTTCTGTGTTACGACCCTACAAAGCTGATTACAAGCATTGATGAGTGAGTTTTATACCCATGAATTGGATACATTCGGGCTTAATTTATTGTTGTTCTTAAGTCTTTTAGGATGTTTTTATGTGTTTGTATCTATTCATGCATGTTTTATATTGTTTTGTAGGAATTGGGACAAAAGTTACATGGATCGACGTTCGGGGTGGCTAGATTCGCGTTTTCGGCTTGCCATTTACACAGTAGTCACTTCAGAGCCAATTTTACTATAGCTCCTGACATTATTTCGGAAAACTCGAAGAATGAAAGTTGTAGATCTACTTCTCCTCTTTCCGGAACATCTTGAATCATCAAAATCGAAGTTCGGACGAAGAAGTTATGGCCATTTTCCCAAAGGACGTCGGAGCAGAAAATGTCAGATTTTGGGCCAATATTTGGCGCGCCATTTTTGGCCTATGCTCAGCAAGGGCGCTAGGGGCGACTCACAGTTGCCCAGTTAAATACAAGGCTACTGGGAAAGGGTTTGGTGCGGCCTGGACGCGTTTTGGGCGAATTTTGACACCTTTTTTACTCCAAATAGGATTGGGTTTGTTCCTAAGCTAAAAATTGGACTTGTAACCTATAAATACATGATGTAAGGCATAAAATAACGGGAGATTACATAGCTTAGCCTAGATTAAAAACTCCTTTAGATTAGAAAATAACCCTAGTTCTTATTAGTTTTGGAGATTGAAGCAACTTGGAGACCATTGAAGATCAAGAGCAAGAGCAAGAGGGGAGCATCAGATTTACTGACAACAGATTCTATTCTCTTCTCTCATCTTACTTTTATCTTTTGATGTCTATTCAGTTGTGGATTCTTGGTTTTAATTCATTAATTATGAACTAACTATTTTTGAGATTTCAATTGAACTTTTTATTGCTATGAATTAGTTATTCATTATATTCTAATTATTTATGTTAAAGTGAGTTGTTTATCTTGTCTTATGCTTATTGCTTAATTATTTGATCAGTAATTACTATGTTACTCTAGAAGGAATTGGAAGAGGAATTCTAGGGTTAGAACTGGGCATGATATCATGTGACTTAGTTATTTGCACAGTGAATAATTAGGTTTGTGAATAGAATGGAAATATCTTTTCGCCGCATGTAACACGTAAGGAATTGGGATTGGAAAGAGTTTAATTCAATTGTTTTGCATAGGAATATAGCAAGATTAATCTGGATTAAATAGAAGGCAATTGATTACTTGGAAAAGGGCTTTTGGCATTTGAGAGTTCCTGTTAACAATTCAGTAGACATAATAATTGGGATAATTGGATAATTGATTTATAATTCATAATTGGGGATATTGAAGTCTTAATCTTTATTTATTTGAATTCATTCGTTAAAATCTTAGTTTTAATTAGTTAATTTAGTTTTCTTAATTAGAAAAAACACGATTTGAGATTGTTTAAATAAAATTAGTTTGGTTAAGAATTAGTACTTGGTGATTTTTATTAAATAATTCCTCGTGGGAACGATACTCTACTTTCACTTTATTACTTGTTGACCGTGTATACTTGCACGTATTCATTGATTGCGAAATCGATTAACAAGTTTTTGGCGCCGTTCTTAGGAATTAATTTAATAATTATTTACCAATATTAATTTCAATCAAATTAGTCTTAATTTAAACATTTTTATTTTTATTTTAATTTTCTTTCTATATTTCTCTCTTTTCAAAACCATGGATGACTTTGTGTATCAATGGCCATACACGAACATGACTCAACCAAGGGGAGTGGAGATTGAAAGACTCGAGAAACTTTCTGCATTGTCAGCACAGATTGAGACACTTTCGAGGATGTTTGAAGCTTTTGAAGCTCAAATAATCGTCAAAGTATGGTGGTTACTTGTGATTATTGTCTTTGGAAATCCTATGAGTCATCAATGCACCATCGGGCATTTTTGTAAGAGATAAAGATAGTGGTGATTACCCCAATAATTATGTCTATCCCAACAACTATCATCAGGATTGGGGGTATCACCCGGATTTTTCATGGAGTAATAATCAAGATCAATTTTATGCTCCAAGTCCAACATACCCACAGGATTTCTTGTGTCCACCTCCACTACAACAGGAAGAACATTCAAATTGGGAGGAAGCCTTGGAAAAATTTATTAAAGCTTCTGAAAAAAGGAATGAGGAACAAGACAAGAAAATGAATCAAGTAGAGCTGAATTTGCAAAGCCAAGGGGCGTTGATTAAGAATTTGGAAAATCAAGTGGAACAGATAGCACATTCGTTGAACAACCGTCCTCAATACACCTGGACTTATGACATGGATTTCGAGACTGATGGAGAGCCCGAGCCAAATCTACAACTGGATGAGCCACGAGATGAAAAAGAGGAGACAAGTGGGGATAATGACAACAAGGTCGGTGAAGAACTAATTGTGAGAACCAATGATGATGAGCCAATGTTATTTATGCCTCAAGTGCCTTCTCCTCCACAGTTCAAGAGTCCTAAGTAGATTTGCAAAACCTTGTCCGATTGGTAGTCATGTCGTCGGCAATACTCTCTGTGATGTAAAAGCAAGTACACCTTCGAAACCATGGTGCGATGAGCTAGAGAAGATAGAAGAAGAAATTGTTGTGTCTGACAAGCCTCTATGCCAGAATATATTCGCAGACACAATGGAGAAACCACCTAGATGCTTGACGTTCTTGAATGTGATCTTATCTCAAGAAAGCATTCTAGGTGACTTTAATACAATGGCTATTACAAATGGGAACCTACCAAAAGCTATATTATTTCCGATGGATGGAGGGTTCCTCAACTTTAAATAGGGGAATTGGATAGAGAATTGAAGAAGTCAAATGAGACTATAAAACAAGCGCTTATTGGGAGGCAACCCAAGTTTAATTTTTATTTTTAGTTTTTATTAAGTTTTATATTAGGAGTTTTTAATTTGCATTTATTTAGGATTTAATAAAATTGCTTCTATCATGGTTTTACAGGTTATTCAAGTCAAATTCAAGTGTGGTGCCCAATTTGTTCCATGTGCTTAGCCTATTCTCCAAACTTAGCGGCAAGGAGGAAGATTGCTATATTTTCGTGGAAGTCCTCCGCTTTAATTTTTTCTATTTCACTCATTGAGGACAATGTCTAGTTTAAGTTTGGGGGCATTTTAGTGTCGTATTGCATATAGTTAGTTATTTACATTGTAGTTCGTTATGTTTTCAAGTTATTTACATTTAGTTTTTGCATTCAGCTTTTTTTTTTGTTTAAAAAAAAATTTAAAATCGCAAAAATAGTAGTTAGTTTACTATGTTTGTTGCGCTTTAGTTTATATTTGCATGATTCCAACTCATTAGATAGTAAAAGTCTATTTTGGCCAATGATGAGACCGGATAAGTAGATAAGTATAGTATTGAATATTCAGTGCTTTGATGTGATTTCTTGTTATGAATTGAATCTTTTCCTGCTTGAAACCGGTATAATCAAGGTTAGGGCGTTAATAACAAATGACTATGTTAACTGATTAAGTTTAAATTGATACATAATGGATTTCTTAAGTATAATACTAGTGTGAAGGAATGAAAGACATGAATAAAGTGAGATGGCTAAATTTTGATAAAACTTAAGTTTGGGGGAAATTTTTTGGTATATAAGCTTTAAAAAAAAAAAAAAAACATGTTGAGTCTTGTGGTGGGTTGAGGAGAAACACTCCCCATAAACACAAGCGTGAGATGGAGCGTAAAACGCACTCACCAACCATCTATAAAAAAAAAAGAAAAAAAAAAAAAATTACCGTGGCTAGTTTTGTTTCGGGGCCTTTGTTACTTGAGTAAGTACGCCCGAAGGGGTATCTTAAAACCTAGCGCCCTAAGGTCTTATATGGTCTGGGAGTCGTTGGTCGAAAGCTCGCTAAGGGGACATCATCATTAGCCTAATGGAATGAGACATTGCACGCTTATGGTTAAAAAAAAAATAATAAAACGGGAAAAGAGCAAAAAGCCCCCGTAATGAAAAGTAAAGCATAAGTATCCTAGATTGGACTCTTGAACTTGGTGGATGTTTGACTTTAGTTGGATATAGCTTGTTCATGAATTTTGTGAATTTGCACTGTATGATGCCTTCAAAGATATCTATTATGTCTTAAATTTGATTTTATATCAGTTAACATTGTTGTGGAGCACACACGCACTATATCAGTGATAACAGTCTAAGATTTGATGATTGATTGGGAAATTACTGATTTGTCTTAATATGATGTATTATCATGTTTACTTGATTTCTCTAAGGCCGGTTGAATAGACTTGTTTCGCTAATTCTTTGTTGGATTAAGAGGCATATAGATTAGTTTCATTACATTGCATTGCATAACATTTTTGTGTTTTTGCTTGAGGACAAGCAAAGATTTAAGTTTGGGGGTATTTGATGAGTGAGTTTTATACCCATGAATTGGATACATTCGGCTTAATTTATTGTTGTTCTTAAGTCTTTTAGGATGTTTTTATGTGTTTGTATCTATTCATGCATGTTTTATATTGTTTTGTAGGAATTGGGACAAAAGTTACATGGATCGATCGTCGGGTGGCTAGATTCGCTTTTCTACTTGCCATTTACACAAAGAGTCACTTTAGAGCCAATTTTACTATAGCTCCTGACATTATTTCGAAACACTCTAAGAAAGAAAGTTGTAGATCTACTTCTCTCTTTCCGAACATCTTGAATCATCAAAATCGAAGTTCTGGACGAAGAAGTTATGGCCATTTTCCCAAAGGACGCTTGAGCAGAAAATGTCGATTTTTGGGCGCCGGGCGCCCATTTTGGCCTATGCTCAGCCATGGGGCGCTTAGGGGCGACTCAATACACAGTTGCTCAGCCAACAAGGCCGGGAGAAAGGGTTTGGTGCGGCTCGACGCGCTTTTGGGCGAATTTTGACACCTTTTTTACTCCAAATAGGATCGGGTTTGTTCCTAAGCTAAAAATTGGACTTGTAACCTATAAATACATGATGTAAGGCATAAAATAACGGAGATTACATAGCTTAGCCTAGATTAAAACTCCTTTAGATTAGAAAATAACCCTAGTTCTTATTAGTTTTGGAGATTGAAGCAACTTGGAGACCATTGAAGATCAAGAGCAAGAGCAAGAGGGAGCATCGATTTCTTGACAACAGATTCAATTCTCTTCTCTCATCTTACTTTTATCTTTTGATGTCTATTCAATTTGTGGATTCTTGGTTTTAATTCATTAATTATGAACTAACTATTTTTGAGATTTCAATTGAACTTTTTATGGCTATGAATTAGTTATTCATTATATTCTAATTATTTATGTTAAAGTGAGTTGTTTATCTTGTCTTATGCTTATTGCTTAATTATTTGATCAGTAATTACTATGTTACTCTAGAAGGAATTGGAAGAGGAATTCTAGGGTTAGAACTGGGCATGATATCATGTGACTTAGTTATTTGCACAGTGAATAATTAGGTTTGTGAATAGAATGGAAATATCTTTTCGCCGCATGTAACACGTAAGGAATTGGGATTGGAAAGAGTTTAATTCAATTGTTTTGCATAGGAATATAGCAAGATTAATCTGGATTAAATAGAAGGCAATTGATTATTTGGAAAAGGGCTTTTGGCATTTGAGAGTTCCTGTTAACAATTCAGTAGACATAATAATTGGGATAATTGGATAATTGATTTATAATTCATAATTGGGGATATTGAAGTCTTAATCTTTATTTATTTGAATTCATTCGTTAAAATCTTAGTTTTAATTAGTTAATTTAGTTTTCTTAATTAGAAAAAACACGATTTGAGATTGTTTAAATAAAATTAGTTTGGTTAAGAATTAGTACTTGGTGATTTTTATTAAATAATTCCTCGTGGGAACGATACTCTACTTTCACTTTATTACTTGTTGACCGTGTATACTTGCACGTATTCATTGATTGCGAAATCGATTAACAAGCATGTAATTGAATACGAACCCCTACATTTTGAGAAAGACTTATCTTACGAAGAAATTCATGTCCAAAGTGTCGACCGAAAAGAACAAGTTCTCAGAAATAAAGTCATACCTTCTATTAAGGTAATTTGGAGGAACCACAACGCTGAAGAAGCTACATGGGAACTCAAAGAGAATATGATGAAGAATTACCCTCAATTATTTACTTAATTATTTGTGTTTATTTTGGGGGATGTAATCTTTGTAAGGGGGGGAGAATGTAACGGGTCGAATTTATTGAGTCGTGATTCTAGGGACAGAATCCTTTTAAGGGGGGAAAGATGTGACGAACGAGGTTTTTGTATTTAATTTTAATATTTATTGAATTAAATAAATATTTTTTGATGATTTAATTATTGGATTAAATAATTATTTGATACAATTGTGGTAGATTAATTTAATTATATGTGTTACATTTATTAAATTAATGTGGAGAATAATTATTATTCAAGTATGTTATTATGTGAGCTTGTTGAATTAAATGAATAATTTAATTAAGCATGATGTCATTTAATTAATTTAATTATTAATTAGAGAGTTAATAATTGGATATTATTTATTAATGAGAAAATTAAATATACGACTATGTGAATTTATGAGAAGTTATTATATTTTTTTATATTAAATAAGATATTTGATTTATTGTGCAAGTGGGTGTGACATTAATTAAACTATATTATAAAGCTTTTATTAAATTAAATGATTTCAAAACCTTTTCTTTCTAGCCAAACAAGGCCTTATTGGGAGTTGGGATCAGTTACCCATGATTGGATAACTGACCACAACGCGTCAGTTCATTGAATAAGACGTCTCCTTTTCTTTCATTTTTATTCCTAAGTCTAGAGAATAAGCATCGCATAATTTAGAGTTCACAGAGAGGAATTGTGAGATTGATAAAAGATTGTGTGTGTAATCAATCAAATATTTGTGAAAGGATCATCATTGATCATCTTTTATACTCTATAGGGTAATCTCCTCCTTCCCAATGTATAACAGTATAACAGTGGTGCCGCAACGCCACTTATCAGAATGTCCAGAAAATGTAATTTTAAAATGATTAAGTCTAGCAATGTGTTAGTAACTTAATTTAACGAACATGTAAACATGTTAGAAGTATAATATGATAATAAAATAGTTGTTTAACATTTAAACAACATAATTACATGTGGATTAAATTATTGAATACATAATTAATTTATTATTCATGAAGTACAAATTATGTCACAATGTGATAAATTGACTAAGTATAGTCATAATCAAAGTAGATAAGAGAATGAGTTATGAAGATTAGTTAAGTTATAATTAACTGGTATTGTGAATGTGAATGGTATATAGGATTAAATTCAAAGAACGAGTTTAGTTAAGTGTAATCTACGCACGAGGTAAGTTTCCTAACCCTACTTGTCATTATTGTTCAAGTTTATTATTTACCTCGAGTAATTATCATTACTATTATTCAAGTTCGAATTATTATATTAAAGATTGATTACCTTTTCAAAGCATGATTTTGTTATACAATAATCGTTCTATTGTATACTCCTTAAGATTATTATTCAATTCGAATATCATTATTGTTGAACCCTATTAGACTAGCGAAACCTTATTGATTCGACTAGTCCATAGTTGATTAGCGTTCTAAATTTTAGAACCCTTGATGAATTATCCAAACCAAACTTCCTTTGGTGCGGACTCGAATGTCAAACTGAGATGAACAACCCTGCAAAGGGATTTACTTATGCGTTAGCATTAAGATATTAGCACAAGATGGTACTAAGGGTCGATCCCCTAAGTGCGAGAAGAAAGGTCCATAGTCTTATGACTGTTAAAGGTTTCAAGTATAACCCTTGGTAACCTAGGACATAGTTCAAGGTCTTATGACCCTCAGAATTCTTTTGATTCTTGTAATTCATTCTTGATTCAAAAGTTGAGCTTATATTCAGATGTCTTTGATTTACTCGTATGTTATTATACTATTATTTCATTATTATACTTGTGGGCAATAGTGTTCACTCTTGCTTAATAATAACATTGCAGTTAAGAACGAAAGAACTGATGAACCTTCCACTAGTAAGGGCAAGGGCAAAGTTAGCAAATATGAAGACTTGTTATTTTATTTGATGATGTATTTATATTAGACTTGAGTTAATGATGTTGTTGAAGACTTATTATTTCTATTTCCGCACAGATGTTTAAGGTTAGTTCAACCTGGGATGATGTTTATTATTCAGATGTTGTAACCCCTTAAGGGGAAGATTTTATTTCTATCTATTGCATGGTTTGCATTTATTATGCGTAGATAGTTAGATGATATTTGTACAGTGAACACCAAATCCCGTGGAATTGAAGTACCCGGATTTTGGGGTGTCACATTATTTATGAGGTATTTTTGGACATGGATAAACTGAAATATGAATCCTTAATATTTGTTATTTTGTTTTACTGGATTCGTTTCCTTTAAAATATTTTTCATCATCCTCAGTCCTAAATGATGATATTACTGAATATCTTTGGCCTGTAGTGCAAAGATGAATGATTTCTGATGAATATCTTTGGCCCGTAGTGCAAAGATGAACAGGTGTTTAGATGAACATGACTAACTAATGAATATCTTTGGCACAGAGTGCAAAGATGAATATTTGATTCCGTATATATATTGATTGATGTTACAAGGATAAAATATCGACGATAAACTTTTAAATTCATATATAGAAGATAGTAGATTTCATTCTCTACTTAACTCTTCTAATGAATTATTATTTCCGCTGCGAATATTGATCTGAAACTTGTTGTCTATTGTATTCTATTAGATTTTTCCCTATTGAAGACTAACGATAATTTGTTCTATATTATCTTAGTCATAATATTCTTTACTGGGCTAGTTGAGCTCACCCTTTTTCTTTTTGTTCCATTTTTCTTCTCAGGAGGCGAGAATGTAGCGAGTACTAGTTGGGGTATGGAATGATGGTTCTAGAAGTTGTTTTAGTAATCCTCACCATTTTTGTAAAATAATATATTAATAATTGTAATGAGGACTTATTTGGGTATGAATATTGTCTAGATGGCAATATTTATATTTAAAATCATAATTTTTATGTTGTATTAATAAACTTGTAGTTGTTTTTGTACCATGTATTTTGACAACTCGTAATGGGTGTTGTATACCTATTTTGGGGGCGTCATATAGTTGGTATCGAGCTTAGGGATATGATCTCCATGAGAGATCGGGAAATAGAACTAGGAGGGAGAGAGAGAGTAAATCCTTCTCTAGTGTGTCCTACCTAAGCTTATTTGTTGTTCGGTCATAATATAGGGGTATTATGTGATTTGTTAATTTATTTAATTAACCCTTGTTTTATGGCAGTATTTAAGAATGGCAACTGAGAATGTTAACAGTGGAGTAAATGAAACCATGGAGACGCCTGTACTCACCAACAAGGAGAACGTGCAACAGGCTGGCAATGTTCCTCCTGTGAACAACACTATGAGACCCCAGATTTTATGAATAAATATTTAATTTTCTCGAAAAAAAAATTTATTTTTATATTATAGAGTGGATTTGATATAATGTTATAGTTGTGGGTAGTATTTATAAATTTTGCAAAGTATGCAAGTTGTTATAAAATATTCGTTTGGTCGGGGAATATTTTTTTTGTCAGGAAATATTCATACGACGGTACAATCATTGATGGACCCCGCAACGGAATTATTGTCGGATTAAGAAAACGATAAAAATACTTTATGAAAATAACGACGAAAGTGCTACCGTTAAAACTGTTGAACTACCCGATAGTAAAAGTACAGTAATACTCGTGGTTGCATAGTAGCACACGGTATTGATTATTGATGCTTACATAAGAAGTCACTCAGTTATACTCAATTATTGCTACAGTAATTGCTGCATCATATCTCTCATATTATTGATTCAATTATTGTTACAGTATCATCTGTATAATATTTATTATTATTAAATCAATAATTGAGACGACAAAGTTATTCATATTATTATTTCCAATATTGACAATGTCTAGAAGTTTTGTCAAGGAAAGGTTTGGTCACCTAATTGCGCGCCAATAAAGAGAAATCCTTATCGGAAAGCCCCCACTTTCCTGGGAACGACCTGGTTGTTAAATATTGTGAGTTATAATATTAATGATGAATAAGTTCGTGTTGTTTAAAGATGAAATTGATTGTTCCATTGTATTGGGATTATTAGTGTTAGTGAAAATTGACATTTATTTCGATGATAATTGATGTTTGGAGGTTATATTGTTCACTCGGGTATTCGGAGAACTTTTCATGTTGGAGTACTATTCACGAGTTACTATTCACGAGTTACTATTCATGGGGTACTATTGATTCACATTCTTATACTATTAGGGGTGGTGGTGCAAGATTGATAATACTTGCATGACTAAGTTAAAAACGGAGGTATAGATGGAGGTACTATACTGTAATTGTTTTTATCACATGATTAGAACTATTGAGTCGCATGATTTACTATTGATTCACATTATTTACTATTAGGGGAGTTGGTGCAAGATTGATAATACTTGCAGGACTATATTAAAAATGAAGAAAAAGAGGAAGGTATTATACTGTAATATTTCGAGCCCCAAAATGTGTAATTATCGAAACTATATTTTTATATAAATAGAAGCTCATTCTTCCTTCATTTCTCACCAATTCACAAAAGCTTTAGAGCAATTATTATAGAGAGAAATTATAGAGAGAAAGAAGAAGAGAAGACTGCTACCTCACTATTCCAGTATCCAGTTTTTTTTAAGGTATGGAATATTATTTGTTGTACTCGTAGGGAGTATTATTTCTTTCTTATCCATGAAGAGAACTTCTGTTATTCCATTCTTTATTATTCTGTTGCAATAACTTGTATACACGGGCTACCCTATACTTGGTGACATTCTTCTATTATTCCGCCTTTATTATTCTATTGGAATATCCTCACTGCATTTTTTTTACGGGACTGATTCCATCTTTATTATTCTCGTTGGAATATCCTCATGCAGGTGTTTTACGCCGACTGATTCCGCCTTTTTATTATTCTCGTTGGAATATCCTCGTCATGCGCGCTTTACCTACCGGACTCGGGTTCCGCCTTTTTATTATTATTCATTTGAATATCTCTTCATGTATGCTTTTACGCTTGGACTGATTCCGCCCTTATTAGTATTCTCATTGGAATAACATGTCTATGCGGTACCGCATGCATGGTGATTTCGTTGTTATTTCATTATTTATTATTCTGTTGGAACATCCCGCTTGCAAGTAATTTCACCTCGACCGTTCCGTTATTTAGTATTCTGCTGGGATAACTGCCTATGCGGCAATACCGCATACATGGTGATTTCTTTTGTTATTCCATTCTTTATTATACTCAGTTGGTTAAAGTTTTGACTTCTATACTCCATAAAATTAGTGGAATATCCTTTATATTTGCGCTTCATCCAGTATCTTTTCATGGAAATATTCTTCTGAGCATTTCTTGAATTTTACTCTACAAAGCAGTATCATGTTGACAATTTGGACGTTATTAGTTCCTGGATAAATTAATTCTTGAACTTGTTTTATTGAATTATTATGTCATTGTCATCATCCTCATGTTTATATTTTTTGAAAGTCATCTGTGGCCTGTAGTGCATAGATGGACTTGGTATGATTATGACCAGGGATTACTCGGTGTAATCATGACCGTAATGTTACAAATGACGTGGTAAAAGTCTTCATTGGCCCGTAGTGCATTGATGGACAATTTTTGGTATGATTATGGCTATGGATTCTCTTCGGCCAAGAGTGCAAAGATGAAGTATTTTATGGCATTATCGGATCAATTAATGAAAACACGATTATCTTTGGCCCCAGTGGTGCATGGATAATTCGTGGTCGTGATACTAAAAATATCCTTGGCCCAGTAGTGCGGGGATGAGTTAATGATGTGGATTATTTATTAAAATTTGAGTCTCAAATGATAAAGTTGGTGAAAAACTTTTTAAATCATATAAGATAGTAGATTTTATATTTTACTTGACTCTTCTAATGGATTGTTTATTCCGCTGCAGTTTTTGATCTAAAACTTGTTGTCTATTATATTCTATCAGTTGTTATACTGTTGAAGTCTAATGATAAATTATTTTGCATTATCTTAGTCATAATATTTCTTACTGGGCTAGTTGAGCTCACCCTTTCTTTCACTATTCTCTTCAGGAAATGAGAACGTAGCTGGGACTAGTCGGGGAATAGAGTGATGGTCCTAGATGTTTGCATTAGTAGTCCTCACTATTCTGTGAAATAGTATGATAATAATAGTAATGAGGACTCCTTTTGAGTTTGTATACTCTCTAATAAACAATATTTGTATTCAAACTCAGAGCTCATGTTGTATATTTAAGAATTTATTTGTATTCTGTACCATGTATTTTGCGACTCAGAATAGGTGATGTATTCCTGTTTTGGGGGCGTCACAGTTGGTATCAAAGCTCAGGGATATGATCCCTGGCTGAGATATGAGATAAGAACTAGGAGGGGAAAGACGGGAAATTCCTTCGCTAGTATGACCTACCTAAGTTTATTTGGTATTTAATTGGTCGGTCAGAGTATAGGGATAATATGTGATATGTTAATTAACCCTTGTTTTGTGGCAGTGTTTGAAAATGACATCCGAGAATGTTGAGAATAGCAATGGAGCACAGGAGACCGTTGAGTCTCCGTAGATCAATAATCAGGACAATGTACAACAGGATGACGATAATCCTCCTGTAAACAACAACACTGCTCAATTGATGAACGACAGTATGCTTAGGAGATTTTTAGAATTCATGCAACATCAAAGGCGGGTCCTGTTCATAATGCAGGAGGAAACAATGGCAACCCACGGTTGGTCACCGCTAAGCAGTTCAAGGAGCTGGGACCACTGGAGTTTTTGGAAAAGCCAGAACCACTTAAGGCGGAGACGTGGTTAAAGCAGATCACCAAGATATTTGAGGTCTTGGGATGCTCCGAGGAGCAAAAGGTTTCTTTTGCCACCTTTATGTTGCGTGAAGAAGCAGATCATTGGTGGGAATCTGTAAAATGTACCCAGACTGACGCACTCAAGATGTCTTGGGAGAAGTTCTAAGAGCTGTTCAACGACAAGTACTTTCCCGAAAGTATTCGTTACATGAAGGAGCTGAAGTTTATCAAGCTGGAGCAAAATAATATGACCGTGTCGCAGTATGAGGCTAAATTTGCAGAGTTGTCCCGGTTTGCATCCCATTTGGTCGATAATGAGGAGCGAATGACGCGAATGTTTCTAAGAGGTTTGAAACCTGAGATACGTCAATATCTTATTTCTCACAAACTTTGTTTATATTCAGATGTTGTGAATAGGGCTTAGTTATTGAGGCCGATAATGAGTTAGCACAACCAAAAGGCAACGACCAACAACACGATAAAAATCGCATCTAAGGTGGCGGTCATCTAACAATGATAACCATCGTAGGGGAAATTATCATGCCAAGAATGATAACCACTTCGGTGGTAATCATGGCCAAAATAATAGAAGTGGAAATTTCAAGAAGAGAAGGTTCAATAATGATGGAAAGACAAAGAAGACCAAAGACCCGCTTCAAAGGAAGAAGAACGATCATCTATCAGATAGTTTCAAATGCGACAGATGGACACATCCGTCTCAATCAGACGCAAAGAATCGAAAGCGTGTTTCAATTGCGGAAGAGAAGGTTACCTAGCTCGATTTTGTCGTATGGTGAAGTCAAGTCCAGCTGGGATAGTGATGCCAAAGGATGTCCCAGACAAGCCAAAATCGGTAGTTTAAGAGAGAGCGTTTTTTTTCGTGATGAGGAACCTGAATAAAATTATCACGGGTATGTTAGTCATAAACTCTTGCGAAGTCTATACCATGTTAGATACCGGTTCTACTCACTCTTTTATTTCACCTAGTTGTGCTCAATGTTTGAAGCTAACTCCGGAGAAGTTAGACTTTGATATATCTGTTTAAACTCAGTTGGGAGAAACCTTCATTACCTCCACTATTTATAAATCTTGTTTAATTCAAATCGACACTTTCACGTTACCTGTCGATCATATCTCTTTGAAAATACTTGCCTTAGATGTGATTTTAGGAATCGATTGGTTAACTACTCATCATGCTTTTTGTAAGGTTGTTAGCTTTCATACTCCTAACCAACCTGTTATGCGAATTCAAGCAACCAAATCACTAAAGTCAATCATGGTCATATCAAGCCATAAATAAAGAGCCCCGATCCTTTCGTTGTTGCTTTCTTATGTGGAATGCACCGAAGCCAGACTTTCTATAGGCGACGCTGTGAATGACGATGGCAAGTTGATAGGTATCAATGTGACGTGTTACCCAAGTCTTGGATGAGAGTCACAATTTTGAATGATATTTTTATTGTTAATAAATTTCCTTACGTATTCTTGAAGACTTCTTAGCCTACCCCTAGAGCGTGAAATTGAATTTTGTATTGACCCTAGTACAAAATCCATTTCTAAAACCCTCAAATATTTCTTCAACTAAAATAAACGTAACATGCGCCAAAGACGTTGGCTCGAGCTGTTAAAGATTACGATCGTGCTATTCAATACCATCGTGGGAAAGCGAACGTGGTAGCTGATGCGTTGAGTAGAAGATCGTATGCGTTTATGAGTGCGATGTTGTTAACACAAAGACCCATTTCGTACGACTTATAAATGATAAAGATAGAGTTAAAGACTCTAGGAACCCACGTGAAGATAACAAATATACGATTAGAATTGACTTTAATCGATAAAGTTAAGTCCGCTCAAGCTACATGTTGATCGATTTCGCAATCAATGAATACGTGCAAGTATACACGGTCAACAAGTAATAAAGTGATAAGAAAAGTATCGTTCCCACGAGGAATTATTTAATAAAAATTACCAAATACTAACTCTTAACCAAATCAATTTTATTCAATTTTATGCAAAGTGTGATTTTTCTAATTAAGAAAACTAAATTAACTAACTAAACCGAATTGCTTTATAAATGAATTCAAATAAATAAAGATTAAGACTTCAATATCCCCAATTATGAACTACAAATCAATTATCCAATTATCCCAATTATTATGCCTACTGAATTGTTAATGTGAATTCTCAAATGCCAAAAGTCCTTTTCCAAGTGATCAATTGACTTCTATTTAATCCATTAATCTTGCTATATTCCTATGCAAAACAATTGAATTAAACTCCTTCAATTCCAATTCCTTATGTGTTACACGCACGGTGAATGAGATATTTCCATTCAATTCACAAACCTAATTATTCACTGTGCAAATAACTAAGTCACATGTTATCATGCCCAGTTCTAACCCTAGAATTCCTCTTTCAATTCCTTCTAGAGTAACAAAGTAATTACTAATCAGATAATTAATCAATAAGCTCAAGACAAGATAAATAATTCACTTTGACATAAATAATTGGAATAAATCGAATAACTAATTTATAGACATAAAAAGTTCAATTGAAATCTTAATGAAAGAGTTAGTTCATAATTAATGAATTGAAACCAAGAATCCACAACTGAATAGACTTTAAAAGATAAAAGTATGATAAGAGAAAAGAATAGAATCTGTTGTTAGCAAATCAGATGCTCCCCTCTTGCTCCTGCTCTTGATCTTCAATGATCTCCAAGTTGCTTCAATCTCCAAGACTAATAAGAACTAGGGTTAATGTCTAATCTAATGGAGTGTATCTCTAATCTAATCTATGTAATCCCTCTTTATTTTATGTCTTACATCATGTATTTATAGGTTACAAGTCCAATTTTTAGCTTAGGAACAAACCCAATCCAATTTGGAGTCAAAAAGGTGTCAAAATTACCTAAAAATGCGTCCAAGCCTTCCCGATCTCTTCCCAGTATTTGGGCACGGTGCTCAAACTCTTCTGCTCCCCCAGGTTCTTAAGATTTGAGCATAGGCCTAAAATGGGCGCCACGCTTACTTTTTTTTTTTTTGACATTTTCTCTTCAAGCGTCCTTTGGGAAAATGGCCATAACGTCTTCGTCCAAACTCCGATTTTGATGATTCAAGATTATCCGAAAAGAGGAGAAGTAGATCTACAATGTTTATTCTTTGAGTTTTGCAAAATAAGGTTCTGAGAAATACTCAAATTGACTCTGAAGTGACTGTTGTGTAAATGGCAAGCCGAAAACGCGCATCTAGCCACCCCAAACGTCGATCCAAGTAAATTTTGTCCCAAATCCTACAAAACAATGTAAAACATGCATGAATAGACACAAACACTTAAAACTATTCTAAAAGACTTGAGAACAACAGTAAATTAAGCCCGAATGTATCCAATTCATGTGTATAAAACTCACTCATCACTACACACCCGGAGCTAATGAATGAAGAAGGTTCAAGAGGGCGTTATTCTAGGAGCAAGAATCGACGAAGAGAGGAAATCTCAACTCTCGATTTAAGTGACCCATTTGAAATCCTCGATCGAGTAGGAACTGTGGCTTATAGACTCGTTTTACCGCCAAGTATGTCGCGTATTCATAACGTTTTTTTTTTCGTATCGACGTTACGTAAATATGTGGAC
Organism: Panax ginseng; assembly: GCA_020205605.1. Taxonomy (NCBI): domain Eukaryota; kingdom Viridiplantae; phylum Streptophyta; class Magnoliopsida; order Apiales; family Araliaceae; genus Panax; species Panax ginseng. The sequence continues at coordinate 55,758,762 of CM035142.1, forward strand.
GACCCGAACCACATTATTAATTTAGAACCGGATGAGATAACGGCTGATTTAACGTTTGAGGAGATACGTGTTAAAATCTTGGATAAAAAGAATCGTATTCAACACTCAAAGGTTGTACCTCAAGAGTTAGAATCTGAAATGAAGTCAGGGTATCATCATCTCTTGACATTCCGTAATACGTACGTAATTTTAGGGCAAAATTCCATAAGGAGGGGAGATTGTGAGACCCCAGATTTTATGAATAAATATTTAATTTTCTCGAAAAAAAAATTTATTTTTATATTATGAAGTGGATTTGATATAATGTTATAGTTGTGGGTAGTATTTATAAATTTTGCAAAGTATGCAAGTTGTTATAAAATATTCGTTTGGTCGGGGAATATTTTTTTTGTCAGGAAATATTCGTACGACGGTACAATCATTGATGGACCCCGCAACGAAATTATTGTCGGCTTAAGAAAACGATAAAAATACTTTATGAAAATAACGGCGAAAGTGTTACCGTTAAAACTGTTGAACTACCCGGTAGTAAAAGTACAGTAATACAAATGTACTGGCGTGGTTGCATAGTAGCACACGGTATTGATTATTGATGCTTACATAAGAAGTCATTCAGTTATACTCAATTATTGCTACAGTAATTGTTGCATCATATCTCTCATATTATTGATTCAATTATTGTCACAGTATCATCTGCATAATATTTATTATTATTAAATCAATAATTGAGACGACAAAGTTATTCATATTATTATTTGCAATATTGACAATGTCTCGAAGTTCTGTCAAGGAAAGGTTTGGTCACCTAATTGCGCGCCAATATAGAGAAATCCTTATCGGAAAGCCCCCTCTTTCCTGGGAACGACCTGGTTGTTAAATATTGTGAGTTATAATATTAATGATGAATAAGTTGTGTTGATTAAAGATGAAATTGATTGTTCCATTGTATTGGGATTATTAGTGTTAGTGGAAATTGACATTTATTTCGATGATAATTGATGTCTAGAGGTTATATTGTTCACTCGGGTATTCGGAGCACTTTTCGTGTTAGAGTACTATTCAAGAGTTACTATTCACGAGTTACTATTCATGGGGTACTATTGATTCACATTCTTATACTATTAGGGGTGGTGGTGCATGATTGATAATACTTGCATGATTAAGTTAAAAATGGAGGTATAGATGGAGGTACTATACTGTAATTGTTTTTATCACATGATTAGAACTATTGAGTCACATGATTTACTATTGATTCACATTATTTACTATTAGGGGAGTTGGTGCAAGATTGATAATACTTGCAGGACTATATTAAAAATGAAGAAAAAGAGGAAGGTATTATACTGTAATATTTCGAGCCCCAAAATGTGTAATTATCGAAACTATATTTTCCTATAAATAGAAACTCATTCTTCCTTCATTTCTCACCAATTCACAAAAGCTTTAGAGCAATTATTATAGAGAGAAATTATAGAGAGAAAGAAGAAGAGAAGTCTGCTACCTCACTATTCCAGTATCCAGTTTTTTTTAAGGTAGGGAATATTATTTGTTGTACTCGTAGGGAGTATTATTTCTTTCTTATCCATGAAGAGAACTTCTGTTATTCCATTCTTTATTATTCTGTTGCAATAACTTGTATACACGGGCTACCCTATACTTGGTGACATTCTTCTATTATTCCATCTTTATTATTCTATTGGAATATCCTGTCAGTGCATTTTACGCCGGACCTGATTCCATCTTTATTATTCTGTTGGAATATCCTCATCATGTTTTTCGCCGGGACTGATTCCGTCTTTTATTATTACATTGGAATATCCTCGCTCAGGCGTTTTTGTGCCGGACCGGTTCCGCTCTTTATTATTATTCTCATTAGAATATCTTGTCTCAGGTATGCGTTTTACGTCGGACTGATTCCGCCCTCCTTATTAGTATTCTCATTGAATAACATGTCTATGCGAAGTACCGCATGCATGGTGATTTCTGTTGTTATTTCATTATTTATTATTCTGTTGGAACATCCTGTCGGTGCGAATTTCACCTGACCTGGTTCCGTTATTTAGTATTCTGTTGGGATAACCTGTCTATGTGAAGTACCGCATACATGGTGATTTCTTTTGTTATTCCATTCTTTATTATACTCAGTTGGTTAAAGTTTTGACTTCTATACTCAATGAAATTAGTGGAATATCATTGATATTTGTGCTTCATCCAGTATCTTTTCATGGAAATATTCTTCTAAGCATTCTTGAATTTTACTCTACAAAGCAGTATCATGTTGACAATTTAGACGTTATTAGTTCATGCATAAATTAATTCTTGAACTTGTTTTATTGAATTATTATGTCATTGTCATCATCCTCATGTTTATATTTTTTGAAAGTCATATGTGGCCTGTAGTGCATAGATGGACTTGGTATGATTATGACCAGGGATTATTCGGTGTAATCATGACCGTAATGTTACAAATGATGTGGTAAAAGTTCTCATTAGCCCGTAGTGCATTGATGAACAGTTTTTGGTATGATTATGGCTATGGATTCTCTTCGGCTAAGGGTGCAAAGATGAATTGTTTTATGGCATGATCAGGAGCGTTGATGAAAACACGATTATCTTTGGCCTATAATGCATGGATAATTCGGGGCCGTGATACTAAAAATATCCTTGGCCTGTAGTGCAGGGATGAGTTAATGATGTGGATTATTTATTAAGCTGAGTCTCAGCAATAAAGTTGGTGAAAAACTTTTTAAATCATAGAAGATATTAGATTTTATATTTTACTTGACTCTTCTAATGGATTGTTTATTCCGCTGTAGTTTTTGATCTAAAACTTGTTGTCTATTATATTCTATCAGTTGTTATACTGTTGAAGGCTAATGATAAATTATTATGCATTATCTTAGTCATAATATTTCTTACTGGGCTAGTTGAGCTCACCCTTTCTTTCACTATTCTCTTCAGGAAATGAGAACGTAGCTGGGACTAGTCGGGGAACAGAGTGATGGTCCTAGATGTTTGCATTAGTAGTCCTCACTATTCTGTGAAATAGTGTGATAATAATAGTAATGAGGACTCCTTTTGAGTTTGTATACTCTCTAGTAAACAATATTTGTATTCAAACTCACAGCTCATGTTGTATATTTAAGATTGTATTTGTATTCTATACCATGTATTTGGCGACTCAGAATAGGCGATGTATTCCTATTTTGGGGTGTCACAAACACCACTGAGCAGATGATGAACGATGGGATGTTTAGAAGCTTTTTGCAGTTCATGCAAAATCAGACGAGGGAGACTCGTGTTCAAAATACAGGAGAAAATGATAGAAATTCACGGTTTGTCACAGCCAAGCAGTTCAAGGAGTTGGGACCACCAGAATTCTGGGGAAAGCCGGATCCGATTAAGGCGGAGACGTGGGTCAAACAAATTACCAAGATATTTGATGTCTTGAGATGCACGGAGGAACAGAAGGTTCCATTCGCCACCTTTATATTCCGTAATGAGGCAGATTACTGGTGGGAATCTGTGAAGCGTACCCATCCAGCCGCACTTAGCATATCTTGGGAAACGTTTCAAAAACTGTTCAATGACAAGTACTTTCCTGAAAGTATTCGTCATATGAAGGAGGTAGAGTTTATTAGACTGGAGCAGAATAACATGACGGTGTCCCAGTACGAGGCAAAGTTTGCAGAATTGTCTAGGTTTGCACCTCATTTGGTGGAGAATGAGGAACGTATGACGCGGATGTTTCTGAGAGGTTTGAAAACTGGCATACGTCAATATCTCATTTCACATAAATTTTCTCTCTATTCAGATGTTGTCAACAGGGCTCAATTATTAGAGCGAGATAACGAGTACGTTCAATCGAGGGACCACAAGTTGATCATACCAGTGACAGCAGTCATCAGAACAACGATAACCAGCGGAGAAAGAAAAATACGGACAAGAGTGGCAACCACTCTGGTGGTAATCATGGCCATGAGAATAGAATAAGCGAGTCGGGAAGGGATTTTAAAAAGAGGAGATGCAACAATGACAATACGAAGACAACAGCACCAGCAGCAACTAGTTCCAAGGGAGGAGAACGACCACCGGTCATATGCTATAAGTGCGGAAAAGAAGGACATATCAGCCCAAACTGTCCACAACAGTTTAAGTTATGTTATAATTGTGGAAAGGAAGAACATATCGCTTGAGATTGCACTGTAGCAAAACCAAGTCCAACGGGGATGGTGACTCAAAAGGCTGTCCCAGAAAAGTCAAAGTCAACGGTTCCTGGAAGAACGTTTGTCGTGACTGGTCAAAATGCGAGGAACCCAAATGAGGTGATCACGGGTAAGCTAATCATAAATTCTTGTGAAGTTTATACCTTACTAGATACCGGTGCTACCCATTCATTTATCTCTCCTGCTTGTGCTCAATGTTTAAACTTGACACCTGAGAAATTGGACTTTGACTTATTTGTTGAAACTCCGTTAGGAGAAACTTTCATCACATCCACTGTTTATAAATCTTGTTTGATCCAAGTTGGCACCATCACCTTACCTGTTGACCTTATCTCTTTAAAGATACTTGCATTTGACGTGATTTTTGGGATTGATTGGTTAACTACTCATCATGCCAAAATTGATTGTTTTTGTAAGGTTGTTAGTTTTCATATTCCTAACCAACCAGTTGTGCGAATTCAAGCAACTAAGCCATTAAAATCAATCACTGTTATATCAAGTTATAAAGCTATTCGTTTATTAAAAAACGTATGTCAAGCTTTCTTAGCCCATGTTATTTATTTGAATAAAGACACGTCATATTTGAATAATATTCATGTTGTTATTGACTTTTCTGACGTATTTCCTGAAGAACTTCCCGGTCTACCCCCGGAACGTGAAGTTGAATTCTTTATTGATCTTGAACCTGGTACAAAGCCCATTTCTAAAACCTCATATCGAATGGCTCCTATTGAACTTCAGGAGTTAAAGGTTCAACTATAGGAGTTGTTGGACATCGGTTTCATTTGTCCTAGTACATCTCCTTGGGGTGCTCCTGTTTTATTTGTAAAGAAGAAAGACGGGAGTATGCGACTTTGTATTGACTACCGGGAATTGAACCATGTTACCATCAAGAATAGGTATCCACTACCTCGTATTGATGACCTGTTTGACCAGTTGCAAGGAGCAAAATTCTTTTCAAAGATCGATCTTCGTTCTGGATATCATCAGTTGAAGATTAGAACTGAGGATATTCCAAAGACTGCCTTTAGAACTCGGTACGGGCATTTTGAATTCTTAGTAATGTCTTTTGGATTGACTAATGCTCCTGCGGCTTTCATGGATATGATGAACCTAGTATTCAAGGAATATTTGGATCAGTTCATTGTTGTCTTTATTGATGACATCCTCATATATTCCAAAAGTCGTGAAGATCATGAGCACCATTTGAAGCTGGTACTCCAAAGGCTTCGTGAAAACAAGTTATATGCCAAGTTGAAGAAATGCGAGTTCTGGCTTGAGGAAGTAGCATTCCTTGGGCACGTGGTGTCAAAACATGGAGTATCTGTTGACCCAACGAATATTGAAGCAATACAAAGTTGGGAACAATCGAAGTCGGTGACCGAAGTACGTAGCTTTCTTGGCTTAGCTGGTTATTGTCGGAGATTCGTGGAAGGATTTTCTTGAATCGCTACTCCATTAACTCAGCTGACTTAGAAAGATATCAAATTCGTATGGAGCGAGGAATGCGAGAAGAGTTTCCAAGAGCTTAAGAGGAGACTCATTTCGGCACCTGTTTTGACCATACCATCTGGTTCAGATGGATTTGTTATCTACAGCGATGCTTCAGGCAAAGGGCTAGGATGTGTTCTCATGCAATGTGGTAAAGTTATAGCCTATGCCTCACGACAACTTAAAGAATATGAGAGGAATTATCCTACTCATGATCTATAGTTAGCAGCAGTCGTTTTCGCGCTAAAGATCTGGAGGCACTATCTATATGGGGAGAAAGTGGAGATATATTCAGACCATAAAAGTCTCAAATATTTCTTCACCCAAAAAGAACTCAACATGCGGCAATGACGTTGGCTCGAGCTGTTGAAAGACTACGACCATACCATTCAATACCATCCTGAAAAAGCGAACGTGGTAGCCGACGCATTGAGTAGAAGATCATACACGGGAACGAGTGCGATGTTGTCAACACAAAGACCCATTTGGTGTGATTTACAAAAGATGAAGATAGAATTCAAGACTCCAGGGACCCATGCAATGATGTCAAGTATACGTATAAAACTAACTTTAATCAAAAAAGTTAAAGTTGCTCAAGCCACAAACCCGGAGCTGATGCGTATGAAGAAGAAAGTGCAAGAAGGTGTTATTCCAGAAGTAAGAATCGATGAAGAAGGAATACTTCGAGTCCACTCCAGACTTTGTGTTCCTAATGATTCTGATTTGAAGTACAAGATCATGATGGAGGCACACAATACACCATTTGCAATCCATCCTGGAAGTACCAAAATGTATCGTGATCTTCGACATACATTTTGGTGGAACAATATGAAGAGAGAGATTGCAAAGTTTATCTCAAGGTGTTTAACTTGTCAACGTGTAAAGGCGGAGCATCAAGTGCCTAAGGGCCCATTGCAACCACTTGAGATTCCGAAATGGAAGTGGGAACACATTACCATGGATTTTGTTACGGGTCTTCCCATGGTTTCTCAAGGCATAAATGTTATTTAGGTTATTGTTGATAGATTAACCAAGTCTGCTCATTTCTTGCCGATACGGGAGACTTATTCCCTTGAACGTCTTGCTCGTATGTACGTAGATGAGATTGTGAGATTGAATGGCATGCCAGTATCCATAGTTTAGGATCGTGACCCAAGATTCACTTCAAGATTTTGGGTTAGCTTGCAAAAAGCTATGGGTACAGATTTATGATTCAGTTCGGCATACCATCCTCAAACAGACGGACAATCAGAGAGGACTATCCAAACTCTTGAAGATCTATTAAGACTCTGTGTCCTAGACTTCAAAGGGAGTTGGGATAAGTATTTACCATTAGTGGAATTCTCTTACAACAACAGTTATCAGGCAAGTATAGGGGTGGCCCCATTTGAAGCATTGTATGGACGAAAGTGTCGCTCTCCAATATGTTGGGATGAGGTGGGTGAAGCAACATTGTTGGGACCCGAGTTGGTACGTATGACTACAGAAAAGATCCAAATGATTTGACAACGTATACAAACGGCACAGGATCGACAAAAGAGTTATGCAGATCTTCATCGAAAGGACGTGGAATTTGGTATTGGGGATCATGTATTGTTGCGAGTTGCTCCATGGAAGGGAGTTACAAGATTTGGGAAGAGAGGAAAGCTCAATCCATGATTTATTGGTCCATTTCATATTCTTGACCGAGTAGGAAATGTGGCCTATAGACTCGCGTTACCTCCAAGTATGTCTCGTGTTCATAATGTTTTTCATATATATGTGCTTCGTAAATATGTGAAAGACCTGAACCACGTCATTGAGTTAGAACCGGACTAGATAGCCGAAGACTTAACGTACGAGGAGGTACCTGTCAAGATCTTGGATAGGAAAGAGCATGTCCTACGCACAAAGGTCATACCACATGTTAAAGTTTTGTGGAGGAACCGTGCTATTGAGTAAATAACCTGGGAGTTGGAAATGAAAATGAAAGTAAGGTATCCTCACCTTTTCAAAACACCAGGTACGTACGTTAATTTCGAGGACAAAATTTCATAAGGAGGGGAGGTTGTAAGACCCCAACTTATTATTAATGAAATTAAATTTCCCCTATTTATTATTTTGAAATAGTAAGGGTTGATTTGATTAATGTGGTTAGTTATGGGTAAAACACGCAAATATTTTAAATAAGCAAGTGGTTATAAAATATTCATTTTTATCGGAGAATATTCGTTTGGTCGTGGAATATTCTTACTGTCGGGGAATATTCGTACGACGGCGCAGCCTTGTGTGGGCTCCATAACGGAAAGCGATTGGATGAAGAAAATGACAAGTATAAGTTGTTTATAAATAACGGCGTAGTTGTTACCGTTAATACTGTTGGAATACCCGGTGGTTAAAACATAGTAATACGCGTTGTTGCACAGTAGCACACGGTATTCCGACAAAATTAAGGCCAACCGAATTAATTCGCTCGGAATTAGTGTATTACCGACGGAATACTCAGTCGAGCATAAATCAGTCGAAACTAGGACAAAGTCGACCGAATTCGGTCGATCTTAGACCATGTTAGGGGCGCGAAAATTTTCCTCCAGCGCGAATAACAACCTCGACAGAATACTATTAAGGTCGACGAAGTGTGCGTCGAGGATACTCTATTATCGACATAAGGAACCTCGACGGAATTCCGTCGAAATTAGTTCTTAAAACCTAATTGCTATCAGCAGTGCGCCTCACTTGTGTTGCTGCTCTCATTTCTTTCTTTCTCTTTGCTCTCTCTATCTCTCTCTCATCCTCCTCTCACTGCTTTCGATCGCTCTATATCTTGTCCCTCTCCTCGGCCGGGCCAAAGAAGACGGGCTCGCTCTCCGATCGAATCTCCCGCCTCCCTCCGATCAACAAAGACCCCAACTTATTATTAATGAAATTAAATTTTCTCTGTTTATTATTTTGAAATAGTAAGGGTTTATTTGATTAATGTGGTTAGTTATGGGTAAAACGCGCAAATATTTAAATAAGCAAGTGGTTATAAAATATTCATTTTTATCGGAGAATATTCGTTTGGTCGTGGAATATTCTTCTTTGTTGGGGAATATTCGTATTTACGGCCAGCAAATTTTGTGGGCCCCATAACTGAAAAAGCAATTGGATGAAGAAAATGACAAGTATAAGTTGTTTATAAATAATTGGCGTGTAGTTGTTACCATCATTATTATCTGTTGGAATACCCAATGGTTAAAACACAAGAATACGCATTGTTGCCAAGAAGACACACAGATTGCACCAATTATTGATTCTTACGTAAGAAGGCACTACTCAATAATTGTTACGTGAATTACCGCTCAAGATTTTTATTTTATTGATTCAATAATTGCCGTGTTGATATTTTATATTATCGTTGTTTCAATAATTGTCACTACACATTTTCCATTATCAGAGCAATAATTCATATTATTTGAATAATATTATTAGATAACATTATTGGCAATGTCTAGAAAGTTCTGCTCTAAGAAGTGGTTTGGTCACCTAATTGCGCCAAAGAAGGAGAAATCCTTATTGAAAGCCCTCTTTCCTCGAACCTATGCGGTTGTCAAGATTGTGATTCTCATAATATTATTTGTGAATAATTAATTATTGATTTATATGATGAGAAAAATATTCATTTTATGTGGATATAGATGGAGAAAATTTTTAAAGTGACAATTGTTGAAAATCGATATTTTATCTTTTCTGATAAAATAATATTTTATTATATTATTATAATATAATAATGATGATATTTTTATAATGAATGTGGGATATATGAGTTTATGAGGAGGAAGAGTATTTTTGTTGTAATAAATTTTAAAAACATGTTAAACATGTCAGTGGACCCCCATTTCTTGACTAAAATTTGATTATAGCTTGTAAAATCGTCCGTTTGTGGATTTCGGTCAATTTCTGTTTGGAATTTGGAAAAACTTTCTTCTGCAAAGTTGTAGATAATGGAATTTCCTATGGAGAAGACATAAGGTTTGAATTTTATGACAAAAGGGCTATTTATTATGAATTATTGAAGCTCCGAAGTTCTGAAATAATTGATTTTTGAAAGTTTTAATTATTTTTAATATGAAAAACGTTTTTGGTCATTATTGTGGGTTTTACATGTGATGTAAATGGCTGAATTCAGATCTAAGAAAGTGGGCATAAGAAATTTGATTATATATATTTATATTATATTAAATTTTCTGCTTTGGTGTTGTAAGCATTTTCCTATAAATAGGGTGCTTAGGTTAGAATTGAAAATCACACCAGAAACTAAAGTTTTTTCTCTATTTCTCTCTCGATATATTGAGCGTATTCTTGTGAGTATTTTGATACTTTGAGTGTTGTAATACGGTGCAAGTTCCCTTCAACACTATATTCAGTATTCCAGCCAAAAGTACTATTCTTTCGAGGTAAGGGATATTTTTTTTAAAATGATATTATTTCTTTCAATATCATTATGCCGGAGTATTGGTAAGATTTTTCTTTTAGTGTCAGGATTACTATTCACGTATACGGCACTATTCACGAATACAGCACTATTCACAGAAAAATTAAATTTTCATTTTTTTTGTCCAAAATATCTATTATGGATACTAGCTTTGATTGTATCCATGTTTTGATCATTCTTGAATTTTACTCCACTATGATTATTTATGAGGTATTTTTGGACATGGATAAACCAAATACTGAATCCTTAATATTTGTTATTTTGTTTCACCGGATTCGCTTCCTTTAAAATATTTTTCATCATCCTCAAATTCTAAATGATGATATTACTGAATATCTTTGGCCTGTAGTGCAAATATAAATGATTTCTGATGAATATCTTTGGCCCGTAGTGCAAAGATGAACATGTGTTTAGATGAACATGACCAACTAATGAATATCTTTGGCATGTAGTGCAAAGATGAATATTTGATTCCAGATATATATTGATTAATGTTACATGGATAAAATATCGACGATAAACTTTTAAATTCATATATAGAAGATAGTAGATTTCATTCTCTACTTAACTCTTCTAATGAATTATTATTTCCGCTGCGAATATTGATCTGAAACTTGTTGTCTATTGTATTCTATTAGATTTTTCCCTATTGAAGACTAACGATAATTTGTTCTATATTATCTTAGTCATAATATTCTTTACTGGGCTAGTTGAGCTCACCCTTTTCCTTTTTGTTCCATTTTTCTTCTCAGGAGGCGAGAATGTAGCGAGTACTAGTCGGGTTATGGAATGATGGTTCTAGAAGTTGTTTTAGTAGTCCTCACCATTTTTGTAAAATAATGTATCAATAATTGTAATGAGGACTTATTTGGGTATGAATATTATCTAGATGGCAATATTTGTATTTAAACTGACAGTTTTTATGTTGTATTAATAAAGTTGTAGTTGTTTTTGTACCATATATTTTGACGACTCAGAATGGGTGTTGTATACCTATTTTGGGGGCATCACAGCTGCTGCTATCTTTCTCTCTCTCGTCCCTCTCTGCTCCTCCTCCTCCATTATTCTGCAGCTTAAGCTTAACTTAAGCATAATTAAGGTTAGTATTATTTTTCCCCTTATGTTACATGTTCTGATTTTGTAATTTCCCCCCATATATATGATCAATTTTGTTAATTGATGAGGAGTACTTATGTATTATGTTTTTAATTAGCAGCTTGGATATTTAGGTTTGATTAGCAACTTATGTTAGTCTGAATTTTATGTTATATATACTTCTGCAATGGCATTGGTATGTTATTGATTTTAGGGTTTAATTTGTGCAATTTGCATCATTATTTGATTAAGGTTGATGTTAGTCATGTATTGAGTTGTATTGTTGAATTATATACACATTTTGGTTAGTATTTGTAAAGGTATTGTGAAATCTTGGTATACTTGTTATTTTCGACGGAATTTCTGAAAGAATTTCTGTCAGAATTCTTCAATTGCAAAATCAGTGAGCCCTACTTTATTTTATTTATGTATTTTATTAGTTTCCAATATTGAAATATATTAAGTTGAATGTACTTAATTTCCTACTAATAAAATTAACTGAAAATGAACTAAGTAGCTTTTACTTAGTTTCAAATTACTAAAAAATAATAATATTATAACATAAACTAAATTTAAATTATATTTTGTATGATAAGATAATATAAAGTAATAAAATAAAATAAAATAATTAAGATAAAATAAAATAAATTAATGTATTGTAATTAAGATAATAAAATTTTATAAATTAAATATTATAATATAATATAATATAAATACAATTAAATTAAATTAAATTACACTAAACTAAATTAAATTAAAATAAATTAAATTAAAATAAATAATTTAATTTAAAATAAAATAAAATAAAATAAAAAATATGACTTAATTTAATTTAAAATAATATAATACAAAATAAATATAATTAAACTAAAGCAAGCACTTACTTAGTTAAATAAAATCAAAATAAAATAAAATAAATTAATTTATTGTAATTAGTTAAGATAATAAAATTTAAATAAATTAAATATTATAATATAATATAATATAAATACAATTAAATTAAATTAAATTACACTAAACTAAACTAAATTAAAATAAATAATTTAATTTAAAAATTAAATTAAATTAAAATATGACTTAATTTAATTTAAAATAATATAATACAAAATAAATATAATTAAACTGAGTAGCACTTACTTAGTTAAATACAATCAAAATTAAATAAAATATAATTAAACTTAGAAACGCGTTCGACATTCACTCATTAGGAGTGATTGTCGAATAGTCCCCAGTTTGGGACTATTACTGGATGTTATGTCTCTCACTTAGGTCAGTGCCAATGCAAATGGTGAGCTTTTATAAATTTTGAGGAACTTTCAGCTGGTGTCTCTACATGTTCTTCGAGTGCATACATAGACTAAGTTTTCTTGGTTTATTTCGTGTACTTGGAGACCATGGGGAGGTGTTACTAAAAATTTCTGAAAATAGTAGGAACATGCTTAAGATTGGCACTAGTGAGGAGACGCATCCAGGAACGGGATAGAAGCCTAACCCCTGTAGAGTGGAGATATAAACTAGGTAAACTAAATTCATGATTGGACCACATTTATGATTATTCTTGATCTAATTGGGTATTTTCTTCAATTAAAGATGGATGCCGACCGGAGTTGGATGTACCGTAGGATAAAGATTGATTGGAGGGGATTAGTCGATGCGTACCGTGACGGGGTGTCCAATTTTATGAACAAGTAATAGAACATGCCGATGATCTGAACGGAAAGATGAGATGCCCATGTCTCAAGTGTAAGAACATGATATTGAAGACTGTCGATGAAGTGAAATTTGACTTATATTCACGTGGGTTTGTGGATGGGTATTCTAGATGGATTCATCACGGGAATCAATTGAGTTTAGAGAACTATCGACAAATCTGCTGACCAAATCAGATAACTATGATGTCGTGAGATGTTGGTAGATGCGTATGGCCCTCACGAATATCGATCGGTTTGAAAATGAGCTCAAGCAAGCAAAGGCCGATCAACAAAAGCCAAATGCTTCAAAGAAATGCTTTCTACAAGATGTTATTTGAATCAGGGGACCCCATTGTATCCCTAACACGATATAAGCACACCACCAAAGCTTCTCGCAGGATTTAAGCTTTTACACTACAAGAATGAGCATGATCGCATTGAGAGAGGATTCAATGATTTGCTTGCTATTTTCGTGGAGTTCTTACCTAAGGATAATACCTATCCTCATGAAAGTTACTATGAAGTTAAGAAGATGGTTAAGGGGATGAATTTTGGGTATGAGAAGATCGATGCTTGTGAGCAGGATCAGATGTTATACTATGGGGAGGACAAAGATAAGGTGCAAAGTGATATATGCAATTTGCCTCTGCATAAAAATCACAAAATGTGGGGGAAGGAGAAACATGTTCAAGAAGATATTACTAAGTACTTTCCTCTCATTTAGGTTGCAAAGCCATTTATTCATGTCTTCAAGATATCGCACCTAGTATGTTGCTGCATAGACAAGGGACATCGTCCCCGTCACCTTTACTCATCCAAAGAGATGGAGATGAGTGGAAGAATTTTGATGCTAATTTTACATAATTTGCTGAAGATGTTAGGAATGTTAGGCTTGGCATGGCTACAGATGGATTTTGTTCGTTTAATAATTTTAGTCAGCCATACTCTATTTGGCCAGTGATTATGGTAGCTTACAATCTTCCATCGTCAATGTGCATGAGGGATCCGTATCTTTTCTTGACTTTAATAATATCGGGGGATAAGAGTCCTACAAAAGACATCAACGTGTACCTTAGACCGTTAGTCGATGAACTTAAGATGTTGTGGGAAACAAGGGTTCAGACTTTTGATAAATCTGTTGGGCAGAATTTTTGATGAAGGCAGCCTTGTTGTGGAATATCAATTACTTTCCAGCACTTGGGATGGTCAGTGGTTGGTCGACCCATGGTAAATTGTCATGTCCAGTCTGTATGGGGGATTTGCAGGGCACACAACTGCGTCATGGGCGAAAAACTAGTTTCTTTGGAATTGTTCGAAGATTCTTGCCTGTTGAGCACAGTTATAGAAAGATGTCTATATAATTCAATAGAAAAATAGAAAAGAAAGGGGTTGCTAGTTGCTTGTCGGGCAGCAATGTATTGGGATGGCTAAATGATTTGACATTTCCACCGCCTGGAAAGGAACATGGTAAGTTGAGAGCAATAGGGTACGGTAAAGCTCATAATTGGACACACTCGTCCATTTGGTTTGAGTTGCCATACTGGGGCACACTAGCACTTTGTCATTGCATAGATTTCATGCATACGGAGAAAAATGTGTTCGAGAACTTGTTTTACACTGTGCTAGATACGAGTGGTAAAACAAAAGACAATGATAAATCACATAAAGACTCGAAGGAAATGAACATCAAAGGGAATTATGGTCTGGCCCTAACAACTCAAAACCAAAAGCTCCATTTTGTCTTACCAAGCAACAAAGTTGAAAACATTTGCAAGTGGCTTAGTGCATCAAGCTACCAGATGGTTATGCTTCTAACATCTCTCGATGTACTAAGGTTGAGCAGTTGAAAATTACCGGATTCAAGAGTCATGACTATCATGTATTCATGCAGAAGTTGATTCCAATTGCCTTTCGTGAAGTATTACTGAGGAATATTAATGATGCATTTACCGCACTTTCAAATTTCTTTTGGGATATTTGCTCTACTGTTATAAGGTACAGTGATGTGGAGCAGATGGAGAAAAATATAGTGTTGACAATGTGTAAGCTCAAAATGATCTTACCTCTAGGGTTCTTTGACTCGATGGAGCATTTGCCTATTCATCTGCCATATGAACTTAAGCTTGGAGGACCGGTACAATATCGATGGATGTATCCTTTTGAGAGGTAATATCACCTACATTGTGTTATAATCATCACCGAATATTTGTTTTAGCCGATATATTGTCTTATTTCAGGTATATGCGTCGATTAAAACAGAAAGTTAAAAATAAAGCTCGTGTAGAGGGTTCTATAGATAACGCTATACGGAGGAAGAGCTTGTCAACTTCTGCTCGCTATACTTTGACGATGTAGTCTCAACGAAGCACAATCGTCTAAGTCGGAATGAGGTCGTCGTCGATCCCCAAACGCTGCGGCCGATGAGTTGGTCAGATTCACTTATTCTACCAAACCATTTGGACATGAGACGACGACTTACCTAACCGATAAAGATTTAAAGATTGTTTCTACATACGTGCTTCTGAATATGCCTGAAGTATCGTCGTACATCAAGTATGTATTATTTCAAGTTAAAAATGATTTTTTTTTACCTTAATCAAATAATTAAACAATTGCCATATTATTGTACGCAGCGCATTCGAATTGGAATCGCGAGCTTCTAACCCGGGGTTGACTACATCACAGATGGAAGCATTCACTAATGACAATTTCCATCAGTGGTTTAAGAGAAGGGTCGAAGAAGAGAACGATTATGAGCGTTTTAGAGATGTCATTTTAGGCCCGTACAAACTCGTTAGTTCATTTCCAGGTTGTATCGTGAATGGGTATAGATTCAAGGTTGATGACTTGAATGAATTGACATCAGTCAACTCTGGCGTTGTCGTGTTGGGAAGTTGTTATGGAGATTCTGAGTCCAATTACTATAGACGATTAAAGGAAGTGGTTGTGCTCAATTATCCAGGTGCTAAAAAGGTTGTTACATTTAAGTGTCGCTGGTTTGATACTGCAAAGGGTGTTAAAGCTGATCGTAATAGAATCGTCACAGTAGATATAAAATTGAATTTACAGTCTGATGACGTATTTGTGTTAGCCAGCCAAGCAACTCAAGTGTACTACGCCCTTAATGTCGTAAATTATAGAACCCCCTGGTATACAATTGTGACAACGAAGACTCGGTCATTTGATGGTACGGATGACCCGTTGCAA
This sequence comes from Panax ginseng, assembly GCA_020205605.1. Taxonomy (NCBI): domain Eukaryota; kingdom Viridiplantae; phylum Streptophyta; class Magnoliopsida; order Apiales; family Araliaceae; genus Panax; species Panax ginseng. The sequence goes on from CM035142.1 coordinate 55,774,925, forward strand.
GAACAAGTTAGCAATCCCAGCCACGTTGTGCTATATGATGACGATGTGGTGGTTGATGATGTCGTTGACGTACTCGATGTTGACGAAGTGGAGGAAGATGTGGTTGTCAGTCCGTATGTGGTGGTAGAAGATGATATTGAGGAAGAAATTGATACAACAGAGGAAGAGATAGAATCAAAAGATGGAAATGAAAATTATTTTGATTCTGACGGGTTTGACGACGTACTACTTCACAAATTGGTGTTTTGTAAATATTATACAACGAAATTAGATATAATAATTGCAATGAAAGTTAATTAATTTCATTTTATCTATGTCTGTTACTCCCAGGGCGGGTCGTCTACAGATGCTAGTGAGGTGATTTCTTATTTTGGCTTAGTAACGTGTTTTTCATAATTATATTATACATTCATTGACAATGTCATAACTATATTAAATAAACAGATGCTAGACGTCGACGTCAGCGAGGGCCTAACCTCGGTCGATTAGGTCATCCGCCGGCAGTGCCTGACGTCGTTCTAGTTGATGTCGGCTCGTCTGTGTAGGTTTCAACTATTACTTATGTTCAATCGCGATGATATTATTATGTGATTAATAAATTAAAATGTTTTTAATAAATTTTGTATTCTAGTATTATGGATCTTGTCGCTAAGGCGACCGTACATGCCATCTCATTCTCTGGCGATCTCCCTCACCGGTCAGCATGCGATTTAACCAAGATTGCAAGCATTTATGTCGACTTCATGGTGACAGTGTTGCGGGAGTTTCACGTAAGTCGAATTACATATATTAAATCAAGGTTCATGTTATTTACATATTGTTCAAATAATTAATTATACGTATGTTATGTCTGTTTGATAGAGATACTATAGATACTAGATCGGCATCACTGAGGTGGATGGTGACGCCGTTATCATTGCCCACATCTCAAAGAATTATGCCTACCGGTCAGACGAGATGCGGCAGAGGGCGCCTCAAGGTAGAAGAATCGCCTCGGACTACTTTGCGAGATCATCATCACCAACGAGATCGATCCAACATGGGCTATGATGTGTACGTAATGGGATGATGTTGCGTTCAAGACCAAGTCAGAGCAGATGAAGAAGAATCGAGGCAAGTCATGAGTTGTACATATACTTCCGCTCGCAATGCTTTCAGGAGGTTAAGGCGGTATGTATTTCCCTTTAGTTTAGTTTAATATTAAACTGCAACTATAGTAAATTAAGGTGATATTATTTTATGTATATATGATTTAGGCCATGCGAGAGTAGCTTAGGGCCACCCTCCTACTATGATGGAGTTCTCGATAGAGTCCATACGCCAAGGGCTCTACTTGGGTTGATTTATGTCTCCAAAGAGCACTAGCTATACGGGTAATACATTTACTATAATAAATATTATTTAGGGTAATATTACGTAATTTAAATGATGATACCAAGATAACTCACATGTACATATATCAAATCACAAGGAGCGATTTGAGAAAATCCGCCAAATATAATCTGAGTTCAGCAGTCGCTAGGGCGATCTTTGAGACGTTAGATTCCACCGCCCTCCGCCTCGAGATTAGTTTATCTCAGAATAGGAGACGACTCTTTGGGTCGCTGCCTCTCGTGATACTCCCACTAGTACTAGCTACCGGTGACGAGTCTTTGGGGTTACTAGGATACCACCTATACATCGCTGTGAGGTATAATATTTTTAGTTTATTTCTTATTTATGAATAAAGAAAATTTGCCATATTATTCATGTTATATTTATTTTTGTAGGTTCTAGCCATTGCCGCTCAAGCGTCCGAAGAGCCCCCCTGGGGGACCATCACATACATACGTGGCTTAGATGATGCTTTGTTCCAAATAAGTGTTATGGTTGCGGTGTCGGAGAGGTTTGAGACCGATCTTGCTCCATCGTCAGACCTTCCCCACCGCTTCGCCTCCATTAGCTTAACGACGCTTGACGTTGCACCACTAGTGCCACCCCTCCTGAGCCGAGAGTACGTGTATCCCTCCTGAGATTGCGATGGGTACGACCTTGCAGTCGAGATTGTTCGGACCGATGTTGAGTCAGCCCTCGACTGCTCAGGTATACTATTCATTTTAAATTCAAATATATATTATGCATGTAATTTAATTTTCATTTAGTTATCTTTAACTAAATCATATATATGGACTAATGAGTTGCATTATATTGTATCAACAGGCTGACGAGCGGGATGACGATTTTCATACTCCAGAGCTGCGTCGACGCCCGCCTGATGATCCTCCTCATACCGGGGGCTCTACTAGCTTAACTTAGTTTACATTCTTTTGTATTAATTTTACATAACTTTTAATGTACATATTGTAGTTTAAACTTTATCATTAATTACTTTGGTTTTGTTGCGGTTTGACACTTAGCTTAATGTGATGTTTGTTATAATTAGTTTAGATTAATGGGATCTTTTGTAATTTACCTTAGTTTAATTTACTTAGATTAATGCGATTCTTCAACTCATTACTTTGGTTTGTTGCGGTTATGCTAGCAGTAATGGGATGTTTTTGACATTTAGCTTAATTTAGCTTGTGTATGTGATGTTGGGAAAACAGGTACAGGTACAGGTACAAGATGTGGGTTAAATCCCTGGATATTGCAAAAATAAATAAAATATTTAAAAAAAACATTAACCTCGACGGAATAAGGTTATTCTCGATGGTTATCCTTTGAGGTTAAGGTGTTTCCCATTTTTGGCATACTGCCACGTGGCATATATATCCTCGACCGAATATAGGGTCGACAGAATTCCGTCGCTCTTAAGGTGTTTTCCCATATTTTTCAGGCGGCCATGTGGCATGCTTATCACCGACCGAATATCCTCGACAGACACATTTCAGTCGGGGATATATTAACTCCGACCAATGTTCTTACGACAATAAATTGCTTAGTCTAAAGTATCCCCGAATCGAAAGATCGATGGACTTAATTTCGACTTTACTTATATATTTAATCAATTTCCAATCGAATATTCTATCGAAAATAAGGTTAAGCTCGACGGAATATGCTTATTACCGACTGAATATTCCGTCGAAAATAACCCTTTTTGTTGTAGTGTTGATTAGCAATTTTAATTAGGAAATACTAATCCTAATTAGCAAGATTTAAATTATACATGATTAAGAAATTTTAATATAATTAGAAAATTCTAATTATAATTTAGAAATATTAATTTTCTATTTTGGAAACCTAATTTGGAAATTCTAGAATTTTTTTCTAAAATCCTAAGGACTCCAAACCCTAAACCCTAAGGTTTTCCAAACCCTAAATCCTAAGGGTTTGGCCAATGTCAAAAATGCCATTAAATTTAATAGTCTAATGACCATTTTGCCCTTTGTTGAATAATTGAAGTTTGCTTGCAATCTTGCCTTATATTTAGTTGGTGAGCAACCCTACCCACTCCATGTGACTGAGATCTCAGCAACTCAGCCACCTAACACCAATTAGATACATGAATCAATAATTATAAAAAAAATAAAGTCCACTTTATTTCTCATTTTCTCCTAGACCATTCTCTCTCTAAAAATTCGAAATCTAGAGAGAGAGAGAGTGGGGAACAAAACCATTATCAGTTATTGGCTTTCCAAGAACAGGATCCAAAAGTCAGAATCAAGATTGGGCATTCAAAAGGTATAAGAACCCTAATTTTTAAAATCTCATGATTTAATGTTATATGTTGTAATTTGTTGGTTAGATATGTGTAATAGGATGTTATTTAGTGATCTAGGTTGTAAAATCCCAGATCCATAACATCAAAGTCCTCGAATCTAGCATTTTGTGAAATCTGGAAAAACTGGAAAAAAGTCGTTTGACATCCATATGTCAAACCTCATAAATCTGTGTGTGTTAGATGTTTAGTGTGTTTTTTGTTTTGGATCTGTTCTCTGCCATATATGCTTTCATCTGGAACTTGAATTAAGGTTATAGCATGTTTAGATTGCATTTTATAATCAGTCAAACAGAGTTGACCAGCCACGAAACTTGGTTTCTGGGTAAACCCAGAATTTCCAGAACGCCTGACAAGTTTTTGCAGTCGCTAGATCTTGCTATGTTTAAGTTGTTATGTGATGTTTTTGTGTTTTTGTTGTAGGCTGACATGAATACTACATGTTAAAGGCATAAGATCACTCAGATCGCCGTAACCAAATCGTATAAATTTGTGGTCAAACCACCGTTGATCAAACTGCTCAAGAACATTTCTGAGTTTTTCAGAAATGTTCAAGAACCGTTGTTGTGGCCTAGTTTGACCGACTTAGATCCTACTATTTTGATGTTGTTAAGTTTATCTGTTGAGTTATTGTTGTACCTTGACATAACTACTATATATTTGAACCTTTACATCACATAAACAAGTCATGAAATGCAAAGATTCAAGGCTGCAAAGTTGTACCTTCGATCTGCTTGAGTTTCTGGGCAGCCCAGAAACTCAAGAACATGTCTGACAAGTGTTTCTGTAGCTTAGATCTTGCAGGTAGTTCATGTTTTGGCCTGTAATTTGTTTAAGATTGTATTACTACATTTGTACTACAACATAAACATTTAATCAAGCCCAGAAAGCGTTAGGAACCTAGATTAAAAATTGGTCAAACCTAGTACCTCGCTGACTGACTTGAAGTTCTGGGCAGCTCAAGAACACTTATAGCGACGGTCCGGCTGCTATAGAATACTTTTAGCGACACTTAATTTTGAAAATAATTATTTTATTAAATAAATCGAATTAAATAGATTTTAATTATTAAAAATACAAAATAAATTACGAAAAATTATTTTAAAGTCCTAAAAATAGTTTTAATTATTTAGAGTATATTTCATAAATATTTAATATTTTTTGGAATATAAATGGTATTTAATTTATTTAATTATAATATTAAATAAATTATTTAAAATTGATTTTAATACATGAAAAATCATAAAAAATAATATTATGGTAAAAGAAAATATTTTAAGTTATTTTCAAAGTGACTTTTAATATTTTATGATAAAATTCATTAATTAATTAATATTAATGATAATTAATTTATTCAATAACTATATTAAATAAATTATGGAAAAATAGAATTAATGCTTTATAAATCATATAAAATGATTTAAGTAATATAAAATATTTTTTAAGTTATAACATATAACTTTTGATATTTTGTCATAAAAATGTTAATATTTTAATATTAAAAGCAATTATCGAATAATGGATTTAAGTGTTTAAAATCATATAAATATGATTTTAAGGTATTAAAAATACTTTGATATATTATAAATATATTATAATATTATATGATGATTTTCATTAATATTTGATAATAAATAAATATTAATGATAAAAGAATTATGTGGTATTTAATTTATTTAAATACGATATTAATGATTGAAAATTCATGATAAATAGTAATATTTATTTAAAAATTATTACGAGCTTATGAAAATTATTTTGACTAATATTAAAATTATATGAGATAATTGTTAAGTGTTTAGGCATAATTTAATTGAACTTAAACTCGATAAAAGTCCGACTAGACCGTCAGGATATCAGATTTGTATCGGGTTCAACTCAGACTGCAATAGTTTGACTTGATACCGAGTCTTATATGTGTTGTAGACTGATAGGGTTTTGTGTTATGTGTTATGTGTTTAGGTTATTCTATGTATATCTATATATATAATAGTATTATATTGGGATGATATTATTCTAATATTGGAGATCTATATTACTAATATTAGGTCTTCGGATAAAGCGTTATAAATTGTGTAGAGGTAATCAACGATGCAATCAAGTTTTACTTAACTCTACTAAGAGTTATTTCATTCAGATATGCTTATGGATAATCATTGCTGATTGCAATTATAGAATTGTACTATGTAATATTGCATGTATAAGTCAGGTATGAAAGGCTGATCACCTTCATTACCCTTCGGTCCAGATATATTTGTTCATGTTATATACTTGTTCAGTCAAAAGTTTGTTCCTGCTAGTTCACAATTATATTATTGAATTATAGCCAGCTTATTATTCGAATCCTTTCAATCATGATATATCGTTAAATTATTGAACTTAAACTTGCTGGGCAATCTTATGCTCACCCTTGCTATATCATGATAAACATTGCAGATTAAGGCGAATACGTCGGATACAAGGAAAGGTTAAAGACGGTTCCAGCTTTAGTTTACGTGTGCGATTAGATTTGTAATAGTATTGTATGATGATAATGTTATGTATTAGACAAGTGATGAATTGTGTATAAGTTAAGGTTACTCGACCTTGGGGAATAGTGTGTAAAATGTATTGTATAAATAATTTATGTTAATATCTTCCGCAAATAGTAATAGTTGTATAGAATGATTGTACCGGATCCACGGTGATTCGGGACCTCGGATTTGGGGCCCTCACAGTTGGTATCAAAGTTGTTGGTTATGAACCTTAGGTAGGAATACCTGAGACCAATAACCGTAGTGATTAGGATAAGATCTAACTCACGTAGAGTTAGTCGGTTGGTAAGATTCAAAGATGAATTTCGACGAGTTATAAAAATATAGAGTTCCCTAACTCTGATAATAAAGTTGAACAGTAGTGGTGAATAGATAGAGTCTAAAAGACTAAAAGTACAGTGATAGGAGATCGTAAAACAAAACGATCAAGATATAGAAATGAATCGTAATATATACGATGAGATCACCCCGTGATCAGATAAGGTTATAGTATGGAGAAGGATCAAACGAATGATTGAAAAGTTTACAGCAAGATTGTTGGGTGTTAGTTGTACTATGAATTGGTATAGATTCAGGAAAAGATTATGAATACGGATTAAATGAAATTTGTATGGAGAAGGGAGTTAGGATAATTATTGGGATGTTTGTGTCGCGCTATTTTCTATATGCATGTTAAGAGGGTGATTCATTTCTCATGTGTAGAACAGATAGATAGGTTATAGGTAGAGAATATAAGGTTAAGTACGAGTTCTTAAAACTCATACTTATCTGACATTCTTGATTCATAGTTATATAAAATATTTATGAACCCCTCAGCGAATGGACGCCAAAGGTCTGACTAGGACAAGTTCTTAAACTCATATGATTGTGGCAAGTAAATGGACTCATAAGTGTGGTTTAACGAACTGGGTATAGTTGTGTGTAAATGGAGTATTAAAGATTATAGGAACAGATAGATTGTTAAGCAAAGGATTATTAGTGAAGACATAAGTTTTCCAAAACTCCTAGCTATGCTAGACTTCAAAATTTTGACATCAAGCCAAATACGCACTATGTGCTTTTGAAAAAAAAATATATAGACTCGTAATCATTTTTGAAACGGTTTAAAGTATAGTTTGTGCTACTTATTTCAGCTAGACGCAAATGATTTGAAATATCAAAATATCTTTTATTTATCACTCATGTACCATGTAACCTGGTGCAGAGATGATAAAAGTTGATAGAGTTGTAAATGCGGGAATACTTAGTGCGAATTCGATCTAAAAATCATTGTTCCACTATTGTATGATGTGTTATGACAAAGTCACTGGATGACAGCATCCTCAAACGGACTGTTAATACAGTATGGCATCATGACGTCATTCTCAAAAATATTTTCAAAATTTTAATTTGTCAACGGGGTTTGGCTACACTTAAATAATTCTATGGAATTAAATTATTGATATGAGTCTATGCTATTCGATTCAGCTAGACCAATGTTTATGAAAACTGTAAGAGTTCTTTGAAAACTTTCCCAAACCAAATTATTTTGGTGCGGAATCCAATAAGACTGAGGTAAAAGTTTATGCGCCCAAGGCGGATACGAGAAACAGATCAAACCAGAAGTACTTTATAAGTACAGGGCATACCGGGTTAATTACCCACTATGTATGTAAGTTATGACGGTTGGCAGATGAATTTCCATATAACCTTTGTGAAAATGACAGACAATAGTCTGTAAAACCCCTCAACACAATTTCAAAATTTTTATTCTTGTGAAGAATGTATTAGGTAGCATGTGATGATGAGGAGGAATGGTGAATGGTGTATGGTGTAAGGTGTGAGGTAAATTTCTAAGATGAAATTTTTAGAAGAAGGGGTGAATGTGACAACCCGAGAATTTAGAAAATTTTTAAAATTTTAATTTATTGATTTAAGGTTCAATATTAGAACCTAGACAGAAAATAAGTGTATGCGTTTAATATTTTTGAGAAGGAATTTTGAGGATTTCAAAATTATGTGAAGGATTTAGGTGAATTATTCAGGATTAAGTGTATATGTGAATATGTTCTGTGTATATGTGTACAGTATGTGGTTAAGGGTCAAGGGTTGATCAAATAAACGATATTTGTAACAAACCCTAAGTATATATTAAGAACGTCAACGTTCAGTTAGAAAACCCTAGCGAATTATAAGAAATCCTAGAAACTGGTTTTGGAAACCCTAATTTCAGTTTCGGGAATCCGAAACCCTAATTCGAAAGTTGAAACCATAATCTGGGAACTTAACGGAGAATTATATTGCTTAAGTGCTATTAATTATTGTTGGGAGAATGCATATTATGATTTGATGTTTTAAATGTATATGCTCATGATTATTTGTAAGGTCCTTAAATGAATATATGTACAAGGACTTAGTAATAGATCAAAATTGTTAGGTTGATCTAATTTCAACGTGTACCATTCTGATAAAGAATGTATAGATAAAAAGTCAAAACTGTTAGGTTGATCTTAAGATGTAATAGATTAGTTCTGAAGAAATCGTAGTGCATCCATCTGATCAACATTGCAGAAGTCAAGGCGGAAAACGTAGAGCCTAATGATCGTAGTGTGCCTGCCTTGAAGGGGATTCTTCGAAAATCATAGAGTGGTCCCAACTTTTGCTGAGCCAACTCTACGATCGCAGTATGCTGAAGGAAACATGAAGTTTTACAAGTCAACGATCGTAGTGTGCTCTCGGGAACGTAGAGTCAACAACACGAGCAAGAGAAGATCGTAGTGTGTGAAGGATGAAGGGAAATCGTAGTGCTCTCGAACTAATAGCTTCATAGTATGCAAAGATGTCAAAGACACTACGATCTAAATCGTAGAACACCACGATCCAAATCGTAGAGCATCATCTGTCTCATGTCAGAAAACGTCGAGCCTCATGATCTATGTTTTCAACAAGTGAGGAATGGATCCCAGATGCTGCAGTACTCATCAGTCCCAGAACATATGAAATATCCTTAGTATGCAACAAAGAAGCGTAGTGAAGAAGCTAAGGATAGTACCATGGGTAAGAGGGACAAAATACCTTTTCAAGTGGTAGGTGAGAAAGTAGCACCGGAGTGTCAAATACGAATGCGAAATTCGGAAGATGTGCGTAAATGTCTCCATCACAAGATGTAAAGTTCGGGACGCATTTAATGCCACAACGGATGGATCCAATGGATAGTTTTCAACATCACATATATACAGATCAGATAGATGAGAGAAACTAAGCAAGCATTAATCAAACAACGTGAACATCTCTCTCAAGCTCAACTCTACGATCTGAGATATTGCAAAACTTGTTCAGCTACTCAATTCTTAACGAACCAGTACTTACACAGCAACTGAGTAGCAACCATCAAGAACTTAACAACTATCAATCAACTGAAGAAGTGTACCAAGTCTGCTGGACTTAAAGAGTTCATAGTGAATCAGAAGAAAGCCAAGTCTGGCTGGACTTGAAGAGTTCAAGAGTGAACTAGAGAAGTTCCTGGGATCACGGGTCTAGAAGGAATCATGTGATTCGGAAGATTGTAAAAGACATCCTTAGTGGATATCCTACTCGTTGAGTAGAAGAGTGGACTAGGAGCTTTGAGTGTTCTGAACCACTTAAAAACAACTGTGTCATTTACATTCATGCTATATCTGCTATAACTGCTATATCTGCTATAACTGCCTTACTCGCTTATAACTCCATTGCTTGGTAAAGAAGATTAAAACAAATACTAATTCCGTTAAGTTTTAATCATTATCTAAGAATAAGTTTAAAGAGAAATGATTTTCAAATATCTATTCAACCCCCCCGCCCCTTCTACATAACTTGTGCCTACTAGGAACTAACAATTGGTATCAAAGAAGGTTCTATTTTATAACTTACACGCTTTAGTAGATCCAAATGGCACTCGTACCAAGCAAATCCAGGACCGGGGGAGGCAGCAAGCCACCAATGTGCAACAAGGATAAATTTGCTAACTGGAAAGTCAAGATGCAAGCATACATGGACTCAATAGATGAAGATCTATTTGAGACTGTTCTTAATGGGCCCTATATACCAACAAAGCTTGCACCAACCATTGACGATCCAAATAGAGTACAAATCAAAGTTAAAGAAGAATGGACAGACACAAAGAAGAGAGCTGTTCAACTCGATAAAAAGGCGAAGAACATCCTGTTCCAATCCTTAGAAGATGATCTGTTTGAAAATGTTGTAAACAACAAAACAGCTAAGGAAGTTTGGGAAGCACTGCTGATTATGCACGAAGGAATCAAGAAGTCGGAGAGAACAAGCGCCTCCTAACACAAAGAAGATGAAATGTTCGCCATGCATGTGGAGGGAGAAAATGTGATCGCAACCTATGAAAGATTCAACGTTCTGCACAACTCTCTACGAGCGTATGAGAAGATCTATCCTAACAAGGATCTAACCATAAAGTTCATGAGAGCCCTACTGAGCAGGTGGGATGCAAAGACCACAGCAATAAGAGAATCAAAGAATCTTAATGAGATGACAGTTCAACAATTGTATGGAAATCTCCTGACGTACGAACTGGAGTTGACCCAACGCGCCGAAACCTTATCAGAAGGAAGAAGAAAGGATAAGGGTGTTGCTCTCAAGGCAAATGAAGGTGTATCAAAAGTCATAACTGAGATTGACTCTGATGATGATGAAGACGATGACGATGACTTTGCTATGCTGGTAAAGAGACTATGAAGGTTCATGCGACAAGGCAGAACTGGTAAGCCAAAGAAAGTCAGCAACTACGTCAGCTAGGAACAAATGAACGATTTATGCTACAACTGCAAGAAACCTGGTCATTTCATTGCCAACTGCAACAAGCCTATCAAAGAAGAACTAAAGAAGAAATCTCATGCAAAGAAAGAATACAAAGGAACCAAGAGGCCTCAGGAAAGAGACAAAGGCTTGGTTGCCGGAGGATCGTGGAGTGATTCAGATAATGACTTAAATACAGACTCCGGAGATGAGGAAGAACCACATATGGCCAATCTGTGCTTAATGGCCAAACATGCAAAGGACAAACAAAGCCTAAACATGCATGATGTAAGTATCGATGAGGTATTTGATTTTAATTCTCCTGATGTAGATATAAGTGACTTAAGAACTGCTTTGCATGGCATAACTACTGACCTACATCAATACATGAAGTGGTTCAGAGTCTTGTCTAAAGATCATTCACTTCTTCAAGAGGAGAAGAAGAAAGTTCAAGAAGAGCTTGAAATGCCTCTTCTAAGTACTAATCTTCTCTCCAAGCTTGAAGTCGAGAATGAAACTTTAAAATGCATAAACACACATCATGCACAAAGAGAGTCTAAGCTAACCTCTAAAATTGAGGATCTAGAGAAGACTATCTCTGCATGGAACAGATCCTCATCATCCATGGACTGCCTGCTCTCTAGTCAGAGAAGCACATTTTACAGAGCAGGCTTAGGCTTTGGGGAATCCATCTTAGAGCTAAGTGTGGAAAAGACAATGAAAACTAGCACTAGTAATGTCTCTCAAGTTTTGGTAGAGGAATTGCTTTTGTGAAATCCTCACAGTTGGAAGAACCAGTTCAACCTTGTTCTACTGTCTCTAGTTATACTCAGGAAGTAAAGGATCTCATGCTGGTCTGGGTTTCATCAAGGAAAAGAGTAACCCAACCTCTACTTACCAACCTCGAAAAATCGTAGAGTCAAACAAAACCAACTCTATGAATCAACTGGGAAGGTACAGTAGAGGTAAGGCACACTCATCACTATTTATGAAACCTAAGGACACGTGGAAGAAAGAGAATCAGTTTAACAGAAGGTTAAGTAAGGAACCACACAAGTTCAAGTGGAAGATGAATCACCACACACACACAGGCATGCATTATAATAGATGTTTCATATGCAATAAATATGGTCATAGGGCTACAAAGTGTTATTATAATTCCATGCATGTGAGACCCAAGATTAGACAAATTTGGGTCCCCAAAGGCACTAACAAAGAAGGACCCATGCAAATATGGGTACCAAAATGAAGGTTCAAATGTTTTGACAAGAAAAGAGCTCCATGACCTCAACATGGTATCTGGACAGTGGTTGCTCGAGGCATATGACAGGGAACAAAGCTTTATTATCCAACTATGTAGAAAAGGAGGGTCCCTCAGTCATATTTGGATATAACGGCTCGGGCAAGACAAGAGGATATGGCTCTGCTGGCAATGGTGCAGTATCTTTCAACAAAGTAGCTTATGTGGAAGGACTTCAACACAACCTTCTAAGCATTAGCCAACTCTGCGACACGGGTCACCAAGTAACATTTCTCAATAATCAATTTCAAGTCAGAGATTTGAAGACATCTGCCATAAAGCTGACCGGAACAAGAGAAGGAAATGTCTACATAGTAGATCTTGGTCAACTAAGCTCTGATGAAACAATATGTTTTCTGGCAAAAGCATCCGAGGAAATAAGCTGGCTATGGCATAGAAGGCTATCTCACTTAAACTTCAAAAATATGTCCAAACTGGCATCAAAAGATCTCGTAGCTGGCCTACCCAAGTTCAACTTTGTGAAGGAAAGGCCATGCAACGCCTGCCAGCTTGGAAAGCAAACCAGAAGCTCATTCAAGAACAAGACTGCCAACTCCATTGACAAGCCCCTGCAGTTGCTCCATATGGATCTCTTTGGGCCAATCCCAACAACTAGTCTTGGAGGAAAAAGATACTCTCTGGTTGTAGTCAACGAATACACCAGATTCACATGGATATTCTTCCTAACTTAAAAGGATGAAACGAGCTCCGAATTAATCAAGATGTTCAGACTGGTGATGAATGAGAAAGGAGAAAAAATCAAGGCAATAAGGAGTGATCATGGAAGAAAATTCGATTTCTCAGAAATAGACAAGTTCTGCTTGAGATAATGGCATCACCATAACTTCTCGCCCCACGAACTCCTCAACAAAATGGAGTCATTGAAAGAAAGAAATGTAACTCGATGGAGAGCCGGAAGGACCCTACTAGCAGCTCACTCATCATCTGAATATTTACAGGCGTAAGTCGCCAACACCGCATGCTACACACGTAATGATCATTAATTCACTTTACGATCAAGAGGACACCCTACAAACCGTGGAAAGGAAGGAAGCCAAGTGTCATTTATTTCCATGTCTTTGGTCACATGCATGCTATATTCTCAACAATGGAAAGCAAGATTCCGACAAAATTCCAAATTGAAGTCGACGAAGGGATCTTTCTTGGATATGCCACGAGAGCAGCAAAAGCTTACAGGTGTTCAACAAGAAGACACCGAATGTCAAGTCTCAATACACATCATCTTTGATGAAACCGACTTAGACAAAGCGGTGCCTCTGAACACTACTGACCGATAGAAAGCGACACTACGAATGTAATCGCCGAGCTCAACACTACGATCGTAGTACCGAATGATGAAGACAGTGAAATCATAGAGCATGATAATGAAATCGTAGAGAGGTCCATCCAAGACAGCGAGCCTCCACTCCAAGAAGAAGAGATAGACCTTGAAGGCCTAAGATAAGAAGGCATCAGGACAGATGTCCCAACAGGGAACAGATGGGCAAGGGATCATACTCAGGATCTAATCATTGGAGATCCAAGTGCAAAAGTTAAAACAAGAGCTGCTACTTAGAATGAATGCTTCTATCTAAGCTTCCTATCACAGATAGAGCCAAAGAAGATAGAGGAAGTTATGGAAGACTCCAGTTGGATAGAAGCCATGCAGGAAGAACTCAACCAATTTGAACGAAGCAAAGTGTGGAGATTGGTACCAAGACCAAAGAGTCATCCCACATAGGAACCAAGTGGGTCTTCAGGAACAAAATGGATGAAGATGGGGTCATCACCAGAAACAAGGCAAGATTAGTGGCAAAGGGCTATTCTCAAGAAGAAGGTATTGACTATGATGAGACATTTGCACCCGTTGCCAGACTAGAAGCCATCAGAATCTTTCATGCCTCTGCTGCCCACATGAAGTTCAAAGTCTTCCAGATGGATGTCAAGAGTGCATTTCTAAATGGAGAGCTTCAAGAAGAAGTCTACGTAGAACAACCTCCAGGTTTCATCAATCCATCTCTTTTCAATTATGTCTATAGATTAAATAAAGCTTTATATGGTCTTAAACAAGCACCTAGAGCATGGTATGAAACACTGACTAACTTCTTAATAGAAAATGGGTTCACTAGAGGTAGAGTAGATACCACACTATTTCTTAGAAAGCATAAAGACAAAGTCTTACTAGTTCAAATATATGTTGATGATATCATTTTTGGTTCTACTGACGAAAAGTTATGTAAGAGATTCTCTAAGCTAATGCAGAGCAAGTTTGAAATGAGCATGATGGGTGAGCTGAATTTCTTCCTTGGACTGCAAGTGAAGCAGACTGATGAAGGAATATTCATCAACCAAGCCAAATACATCAAAGACTTACTAAAGAAGTATGGCATGGAATCAGCCTCTCCCATGAAAACACCAATTGCTCCTGCAACCAAGCTTGACAAGGATGAGAAAGGTAAAAGTATTGATATCACTCAATACGAGGAGGTATGATCGGGTCTCTTTTATACCTAATCGCCAAGAGACCGGATATAATGTTTGCAACATGCATATGTGCTAGATTTCAAAGCTAACCCTAAAGAGTCACATTTGTCTCACAGTAAAGAGGATCTTCGTATCTCAAGGGTACACCCTACTTGGGGTCATGGGTATCCCAAGGAATCCTCATTTGAACCGATAGGATACACAGATGCTGATTTTGCAAGATGCAAAAAAGATAGAAAAAGTACCAGTGGCACCTGTCAACTTCTCGAAAACAGACTTGTGTCCTAGTTTAGCAAAATGTAAAACTCAAAGGTTCTACTTCAACCTGTAGAAGTTTAATATATTGTCACCGGCGACATCGTGCTTAGATCCTATGGATGAGAAATCAGCTAGCTGACTATGGGTTCGATTTCAAATCTATTCCCATACACTGTGATAACACAAGTGCCATAGCAATAACTCATAATCTTGTCATGCATTCTAGGACCAAGCATATAGAAATAAGGTATCACTTCATTAGGGATCATGTGCAAAATGGAACTATATCTTTACAATATATCCCTACTGAAAATCAACTTGCTGATGTTTTTACAAAACCACTAGATGAATCTAGATTTAACAAGTTAATAAGTGAGCTAGGCATGCTAAATCTTCAAACATGAAATGTATGCTCTAGATTGTGCTAACCACTACAGATATAAAGGCTGTACTCAAAATCGTAGACATGATCAAGGAAAGTTCACGATCGTAGAGCCGAACAGACAACTACCTCAACGATCGTAGCAATGACTCAACTATCACAGTGCAAACTCGACGATGATCAAAAGCCCTTTCAACAAGCAAAGTGAATCCCGTGATGACAAGCTTCATAATAAAGCAATCTCTCTAAGAGGTGCCTCAGGGACAAACCTAACCCTTGAATCACACCAAGAGGTTGGCCCTTCCTGAGTTACCTTAAAAAGAATGCTTAGTCAAAAACTCATCACAAGGATCCAGACAGACTCGACGATCGTAGGACAGACTCTACGAATGGTGATCAGACTCAACGACTGCCGGACAGACTCGATGATCGTAGGACAGACTCTACGAATGGTGATCAGACTCAACGACTGCCAGACAGACTCGACGATCGCTGGACAGACTCGACGATCGTAGGACAGACTCAACGACCAGAAGACTACCACTACGATCGTAGTCATCCTAAGGACATCTCAGCTCTAAAGACTCAAAGGGCAAATTAGTACATTCATGCACAGTCAAAATCATAGAGCCAAGTAAAAGGCGACACCTGTCCCACTAAGTCAAAAAGAGAGAGGGAAGCTACAAGTACAAATTGGAACCGTGTTTTTGAAATCTGAAGTTCAAAAGATCATCTCTCTCTCTCTCTCAAAGCAAAACCCTAAATCAAAAGAAAGCTCAGTCGTATCCCACTTCTCAACTACAGAATCAATGGCTGCTTCAAATGTAATTTCAGGCTACAGACTCTGTTTCGATGAGTTCAATGATGCTCCACCAAAATTTCACAAGACCTTAGCACTACTGAAGAAGGCAGGTCTCGAGGAGGCGCTGAGCACCGACACCCTCATCTATCCCAAGGTAGTGAAGGAGTTCTACAAGAATGGAGTGTACGAACACAACACCATCACTACACGAGTAAGAGGAGTTGAAATGAGGCTAAGGGAAGAAAACTTCAATCTGGCCCTAGGTTTCAAGAACGTAGGGCAACCATTTCTAGACAGCATAAGCTTCCAAGAGGGCTTGAAGAAAATGCACCACAAGAAGAATCCCTCTGTGAAAGGATACAAAAAGAAGGAGTTCCCTCAAAGGTACAAATTTTTGGCTGACATTATTGGAAATGCTTCACCGCAAGAGCTCAGTCATGACTTCGGTAAATGAGACTCAGCTTAAGCTCATGTCGGCCATGGTTCATGGTACATAACTCAACTATGGGGCTGTATTACTCGAGTGGATCGGCAAGTGGATCGTCTACTCGAAGAAATCAAAGAACACTCCGATCGTCTGCACTAGGGGACAAAATTGGGGATAATGAAGGAGAAGCCATCAACCCAAATCGAAGAATGACACAGCAGTTGTTTAAGAACTAGGAAAGAAACCCTGCTGAGTATGTAAGAATGATGACTGAGTCCAATGGGAGAACTGGGGAACTAAAGGACGCAGGCATTCCAGGAAACATGTCTGTTGTCAGGGAAGTCTAAGAAGAAGAAGAAGAAGCAGACAAGGGAGAACCCTCTACTCTTGCCAGAAAAAGCAAGGGCAAGAGAAAGCTAAGGGCAAGACAAGTCGAAGAGCCTCAAGGATCTACAACTAACATTCCTGTAGAGTCCTCTGATGTAGAGAATCTAAGAAGGCTAGGAAAGATGCAACATCAAGAAGAGGCTGAAGAGGATCAAGCCACCATTTCACAGATCCTAAAGAAGAACAAAACTAGTCATAAGTCCAAAAGACCAACAGTTTCTACGATCATAGAGACTCTGCTATTCTCTGAAACGAGGCCAAGTGTGGTAGAAATGGAAGAAGCTGCCTCAAGAATAGTAGCTGTTCAACATGACAAAGCTAAGACTCAAGAGAGTCCAGAAGTTGTGGCTTAACCCAGCAAAGTAAAAAGAAAACTGGTCAAGAAGTATATTCTTGAGAATGAAAAAGTGTTAAAAAGGGAAGCCAAGAGTATGGCTGCAAAAGTAGAACTGCCCCAAGCAAACGAAAATGACAGTACTCCAGCTGAGGGGGAGATCCCTAAAATTCTCATGATTGAGTATACACCAGCTGAGGGGGAGAAGTCTACTGCTCAAGAAGATGTTCATGATGAGGGGGAACCTCATGATATCCCAATGGCTGAAGAAGAGGTCCTTGTTGAGCCAATGCCAAACCCTCCAGAGACCATTGAGATAATGGAATCTTCAGAAGAAAACGAAGAAGAAAAAGATGATGATAATGATGAGCTTGAAATCACTGGTGTAGGGAAAGATGGATTTAGGAGCTATATGTACACTCAACTGTTTTCCTATCTACCCATGATGGCATACCATCAAGCTCAAATCCTGAACTCATGGGATCACATGTTATAGAGCTTCAAGGAATATCCAGCAATCTCAGTTTTGGCTAATGGATTTCCAGGGAAAGTCATCTTTGCCAGGAAACTGCTTACCAACCACTCCTCATCAAAAGATAAACCTGAGGTATTGTCTATCCCTATCAGTTTTAGAGTTAATCACCTGTCATCATCTTCATTTAGCTATTTCTATGAATTTCCTAAATGGCTGGAAGTAACTCTCAATCTAGTAAATCAGTTTCCAGTTGCAGAATCCCAAAATTCTGTAACTAAAGAACCAGAAGAAGTCAACCTTACCCTGCTCCCTCAAATCACCAACTCTATGATTCCAGACTCAAGCCACATCATAGAGTCCAATATTGAAATCGTAGAGTCACATATCCCAGATATCCAAACCCAAGCCCCTTTAGCTGATATACCATCCTCCTCATCAGATGACTACTTCAGTCTTGATCTCGCTCTTTACAATCTGCAAGATCAATCTCAACCAAGAACCCCTCCAATGAACAACCCTCAAGCAAATGATACTCTCCCAAGCCTGCCTACCAAGGATGACTTGAAAGACACCTCTGAAAAAATGGTCAAGTCTATAGAAGCAAGCCCGAAACTCACTCGATCTCATCAATATCCCAATTTGAATCAAATGATCACAAATTGCAAATAATCTCCCCAGCACTATGAATACCGAAGCTTAAAGAGGCTAAGGGAAATTATCAAAGAAATTCAAGAAAGTATATCGATGTGATGAGATCCACTTCCAGTTCTGTCGCCAAGCAAAGAGAGGCTCTACTTTAAATGCAGAAACACCAAGATCGTCAACATCAAATTATGCTGGACAATATTCTCAACTTGAAAGCTTCTGTCTATGACTTCCAGAAATCTTATGCCAATCAGGAGAAGCATAATGATATGATTCTGACAGTCCTCCAAAATAAAGAAGCTAGAGCTAAAAAATAGATCAAGGAAAATAGAGAGGACATTGCTCAAACCAAAAGCCAACTGAATGAGCTTGTTCAAGGAGTTAATCGGTTGTTTGCTGATATTCGAACCCTTGATGCTGACATAAAGGGGGAGAATAATAAAGGGAAAGGAGATCAAGGAGGCTAAGGCAGAGGAAGAGGTCATGAAACTCAAGAAAGGGGGAAAAGTCAATTTCATGCTCAGACATCACGAAGCCCTCCTGTAAGACATCATCAGACTCAACGATCTGGTCAGCAGGCAATTGTAACAGCTATTCGTTTGAGTCATCAGGAGCCAACTCCTAGCTCACAAGACGTGTCTACTGTACGCATAAGAATGCCAATTGGAGATCCTGCATTCATGCGCAGACATGAAGAGAATCCAGTTCGAAGACTAAGCGAGCTGGAAGAGTTAGAAAGAAATGAGGAAGCTTAAAGGAAAAGAAGGGCTGAGGAGTATGCCAACCCACCTCCAAATAAGAGGTCAAGGAAACAGAGATAAGTTAGAACTTAAATTTTCTATTGATGTAATGCTGAAATGTAATATCTTCTGATCATCAATAAATTCATATTTATTCTCTAGAAATTTCAGTTGCTCACTGAAATACTAAGTCATGTTTAAATTTCCTGCAAATGCATCTAGTCACTAATAATCATGACAACAAATCTTCTTGGTTATGTCAACATCAAATAGGGGGAGATTGTTGGGAGAATGCATATTAAGATTTGATGTTTTAAATGTATATGCTCATGATTATTTGTAAGGTCCTTAAATGAATATATGTACAAGGACTTAGTGATAGATCAAAATTGTTAGGTTGATCAAAGCTTTCAACGTGTACCATTCTGATAAAGAATGTATAGATAGAAAGATCAAAACTGTTAGGTTGATCTTAAGATGTAATAGATTAGTTCTGAAGAAATCGTAGTGCATCCATCTGATCAACATTGCAGAAGTCAAGGCAGAAAACGTAGAGCCTAATGATCGTAGTGTGCCTGCCTTGAAGGGGAATCTTCAGAAATCGTAGAGTGGTCCCAACGTTTGCCGAGCAAACTCTACGATCGCAGCATGCTGAAGGAAACATGAAGTTTTACAATTCAAGGATCGTAGTGTGCTCTCGGGAACGTAGAGTCAACAACACGAGCAAGAGAAGATCGTAGTGTGCGAAGGATGAAGGGAAATCATAGTGCTCTCGAACTAATAGCTTCGTAGTATGCAAAGATGTCAAAGACACTACGATCTAAATCGTAGAACACCACGATCCAAATCATAGAGCATAATCTGTCTCATGTCAGAAAACGTCGAGCCTCATGATCTGTGTTTTCAACAAGTGAGGAATGGATCCCAGATGCTGCAGTGCTCATCAGTCCCAGAACATATGAAATATCCTTAGTATGCAACAAAGAAGCGTGGTGAAGAAGCTAAGGATAGTACCATGGGTAAGAGGAACAAAATACCTTTTCAGGTGGTAGGTGAGAAAGCAGCCTGCAGTGTTAGTGGGCCAAAATGCAGAATTCAGAAGATGTGCAAAAATGTCTCCATCACAGTACAGAAAGTTCAGACGCATTTAATGCCACAACGGATGGATCCAACGGATAGTTTTCAACATCACATATATACAGATCAGAAAGATGAGAGAGAAACTAAGCAAGCATTAATCAAACAACGTGAACATCTCTCTCAAGCTCAACTCTATGATCTGAGATATTGCAAAGCTTGCTCAGTTACTCAGTTCTTAACGAACCAGTGCTAACACAGCAACTGAGTAGCAACCATCAAGAACTTAACAACTATCAATCAACTGAAGAAGTGTACCAAGTCTGCTGGACATGAAGAGTTCGTAGTGAACTGTAAGAAAGCTAAGTCTACTGGACTTGAAGAGTTCAAGAGTGAACTAGAGAAGTTCTTAGATCACGGTCTAGAAGGAATCAGTGTGATTCGTAATATTGTAAAAGACATCCTTAGTGGATATCCTACTCGTTGAGTAGAAGAGTGGACTAGGAGCTTTGAGTGCTCAACCACTTAAAAATAATCGTGTCGCTTACATTCATGCTATATCTCGCTATAACCTTTACTTTACTAAACTTATAACTCCATTGCTTGGTAAATAAGATTAAAACAAATACTAATTCCGCTAAGTTTTAATCATTATCTAAGAACAAGTTTAAAGAGAAAAGATTTTCAAATATATATTCAACCCCCCTTCTAGATAACTTGTGCCTACTAGGAACTAACAATTATAATATTAATTAGGGTAAAGCTTAATTATTTAGCAAACCCTAATTTCAAATTTTTAAACCCTAATTTATGGATTTGAAACCTAATTTATAAATAGGGAAAAAAACCCTAAGTGTTAATTTAATAATTTAAATGTTAATTAGGAAATATTAATCCTAATTTTAAAGTTATAAGTAATTAGAAAATCCTATTCTAATTACGAAATCTAATTTTTAAATTAGAAAATTATTTTTCTATTAGAAACCCTAATTAGTGGTTTATAAACCTTAATGACCAATTTGACCCTAATTGCTTGATTAGCAATTTAAATTAGGAAATACTAATCATAATTAGCAAGATTTAAATTTTGATTAAGAAATTTTAATATAATTAGAAAATTCTAATTATAATTTAGAAATATTGATTTTCTATTTTAGAAACTTAATTTAGAAATTCTAGAATTTTTTTCTAAAACCTTAAGGATTCCAAACCCTAAACTCTATGGTCTCCAAACCCTAAATCCTAAGGTTTTCCAAACCCTAAACACTAAGGGTTTGGCCAATGTAAAAAATGTCATTAAATTTAATAGTCTAATAACCTTTTTGCCCTTTGTTGAATAATTAAAGTTTGCTTGCAATCTTGCCTTATATTTAGTTGGTGAGCAACCCTACCCACTCCATGTGACTGAGATCTCAGCAACTCAGCCACCTAGTACCAATTAGATACATGAATCAAGAATTATAAAAGAATAAAGTCCACTTTATTTCTCATTTTCTCCTAGACCATTCTCTCTCTAAAAATTTGAAATCTAGAGTGAGAGAGAGAGTGGGGAACAAAACCATTATCAGTTATTGGCTTTCCAAGAACAGGATCCAAAAGTTAGAATCAAGATTGGGCATTCAAAAGGTATAAGAACCCTAAATTTTAAAATCTCATGATTTGATTTTATATGTTGTAATTTGTTGGCTAGATATGTGTAATAGGATGTTATTTAGTGATCTGGGTTGTAAAATCCCAGATCCATAACATCAAAGTCCTCGAATCTAGCATTTTGTGAAATCTGGAAAAACTAAAAAAAATTCATCTGACATCCGTATATCAGACCACATAAATATGTGTGTGTTAGATGTTTAGTGTGTTTTTTGTTTTGGACATGTTCTCTACCATGTAGGCTTTCATCTGGAACTTGAATTAAGGTTATAGCATGTTTAGACTGCATTTTATAATCAACAAACCGAGTTGACCTGGCTCATTTAAACTTGGTTTCGGGTAAACCCAGATTTCGAGCAACGCTCGACAAGTTTTTGCAAATAAGCTAGATCTTGCTATGTTTAAGTTGTTATGTGATGTTTTTGTGTTTTTGTTGTAGGCTGACATGAATACTACATGTTAAAGGAATAAGATCACTCAGATCCGTAACCAAATCATATAAATTTGTGGTCAAACCACCGTTGACCAAACTGCTCAAAAACATTTCTGGATTTTCCAGAAATGTTCAAGAACAGTTGTTGTGGCCTAGTTTGACTAACTCAGATCCTACTATTTTGATGTTGTTAAGTTTATCTGTTGAGTTGTTGTACCTTGACATAACTACTATATATTTGAACATTTACATCACATAAACAAGTCATGAAACGCAAAGATTCAAGGTTGCAAAGTTGTACCTTCGAACTGCTTGAGTTTCTAGGCAGCCCTGAAACTCAAGAACATGTCTGACAAGTGCTTATGTAGCTTAGATCTTGTAGGTTGTTCATGTTTTGGCCATGTAATTTGTTTAAGATTGTATTACTACATCTGTACTACAACATAAACGTTTAACCAAGCCCAAAAAGCGTTAGGAACCTAGATTAAAAATCTCCATAAACCTAGTACCTCACATTGATGACTTGAAATTCAATTTGCTTTCAAGAATGTGCTCAAGAACACCTATATATGACGGATTCTGTCATTATATAGGGCCCTTTAGCGACACTTAATTTTGAAAAATAATTATTTTATTAAATAAATCGAATTAAATAGATTTTAATTATTAAAAATACAAAATAAATTTTGAAAAATTATTTTAAAGTCTGAAAAATAGTTTTTAATTATTTAGAGTATATTTCATAAATATTTAAAAATTTTGGAATATAAATGGTATTTAATTTATTTAATTATAATATTAAATAAATTATTTAAAAATGATTTTAATACATGAAAAATAATATTATGGTAAAAGAAAATATTTTAAATTATTTTCAAAGTGACTTTTAATATTTTATGATGAAATTCATTAATTAATTAATATTAATGATAATTAATTTATTTAATAACTATATTAAATAAATTATAGAAAAATAGAATTAATGCTTTATAAATCATATAAAATGATTTAAGTAATATAAAAATATTTTTAAGTTATAACATACAACTTTTGATATTTTGTCATAAAAATGTTAATATTTTAATATTAAAAGCAATTATCGAATAATGGATTTATGTTTAAAAATCATATAAATATGATTTTAAGGTATTAAAAATACTTTGATATATTATAAATATATTATAATATTATGTGATGATTTTCATTAATATTTGATAATAAATAAATATTAATGATAAAATTATATTATTTTGACTAATATTAAAATTATCTTAGATAATTGTTAAGTGTTTAGGCAGAGTTTAATTGAACTTAGACTCGATAAAAGTCCCATTGTACCAATCACGGATGTCGATTTGTGTTCAAGTTCAACTTAGATCATGCAATAGTTTGACTTGATACCAAGTCTTATATGTGTTGTAGACTGATAAGGCTATGTGTTATGTGTTATGTGTTTAGGTTATTCTATGTATATCTATATATATAATAGTATTATATTGTGATGATATTATTCTAATATTGGAGATCTATATTACTAATATTAGGTCTTCGGATAAAGCGTTATAAATTAGCATGAATTGTGAATCAACGGTGCGAGTAAAGTTTTACTTAACTCTACTAAGAGTTGTTTCATTCAGATATGCTTATGGATAATCATTGCTGATTGTCATTTTAGAATTGTACTCTGTAATATTGCATGTATAAGTCAGGTATGAAAGGCTGATCACCTTCATTACCCTTCGGTCCAGATATATTTGTTCATGCTATATACTTGTTCAATCAAAAGTTTGTTCCTGCTAGTTCGCAATTATATTGTTGAATTATAGCCAGCTTATTATTCGAATCCTTTCAATCATGATATATCGTTAAATTATTGAATTTAAACTTGTTGGGCAATCTTATGCTCACCCTTGCTATATCATGATAAACATTGCAGATTAAGGCGAATACGTCGGATACAAGGAAAGGTTAAAGATGGTTCCAGCTTTAGTTTACGTGTGCGATTAGATTTGAAATAGTATTGTATGATGATAATGTTATGTATTAGACAAGTGATGAATTGTGTATAAGTTAAGGTTACTCGACCTTGGGGAATAGTGTGTAAAATGTATTGTATAAACAATTTATGTTTATATCTTCCGCAAATAGTAATAGCTATATAGAATGATTGTACCGGATCCGCAGTGATTCGGGACCTCGAATTCGGGGCCCTCATAATTGACGTATCTTAACCCTAAGTGATCATACTTAAAGCTTAATTATGTCTTAACAATATTACATTAAGATTCTTAGTTAATTGTTAGTCATTTATTATTTAAGCTCAACATTTAAACATTTTTTATTGTCTAGGTTTTAAGGTTTGCATCATGATTTCGCTATTACTCTCTTTATCGCTATCATGACGTCACATGTTAATGCCTAGAAATCGGACTCGGCACTTGTAAATCCCTCAAATCCGGGTACTTGAAACCCGAACCCGGTGCTTCATGATACCATTTCTATGAGCGAAATATTACTAATAATAATAACAATAATATAAATATCAAACTTAATTTACATGATTATTAGAATCTAATCCCTAGGTACGAGACCTTTAAACATTCATTACAATACGTGATAGATAATTTAATATCATTGTCTTACTAAAGTTAACTATTACATAAGATAACATTCATTTATTCAGCAACCTTTCCCTTTCCCTTGTTCTTAGCAAAGCTCTCTGGTCGTTCACACTTAGCTAAAAACATTTAAATTAAGCAAGGATGAGCATTTGAGTGCCCAGCAAGTAATAGCAATTATATATATAAGCTGAAAGAATTTAAATATTTTCTTTATACTACCCTTCCACAACGATTTCAATAGTTGTGAAGTAATCTGTACCAATGATAATAATATATCAATTCTATACCAAATTATTGAAACTACGTACTGACTATAAATAAGGTTAATGTGACATACTATGAACATTGTTTTTATTTTCGAAAAGGTTAAACAAATTCATACATCAAAAATGTCATAACTTACGAGACGCACGGGGATGATCAAATTATTATGTCATACAATGATCAATACTACGTGCAAGAACGAGGGTATCGTTAACTCTGTCCACCTTGGGTGCATAAAAAGTTTTTCCGTGTAAGGGATGTTCATACTAGTCTGGGTTCCAAATCAAAGGTTTTATCTTGTTCAACAATAATCTATAATTCAACATATATATATACGGTTAATTGACACATGTATATCAACATGTGATTAAATACAATGATTATCCAAGTGGGGACACTTGTATAACCATTTATAGAAATTAACTAATGTAATATATATATATATATATATATATATATATATATATATATATCCTAATTTACCATATACTAACATGTTGATAATCAATGAGCATATATAATATAAAGTTAATAATCTGTACAGTAATAATATAATTCATAAATATTCTTACTCATGTCCATTGCATAAAGAAAATGCAAAGGTAAGATACTTTTACACGATCAGTGCGCCGCTACGATTCACAACTTAGTTTTATCGTTTATATCACGACCTATCATTAATCAGATCATTCGTTCGATTAGAACAATATACTATAACACATAGTACTGCATTTCGCAATCAAAGACATAACCTAATCACATTATTACCCATGTTTAACAACCATTGAATCACAAATAATCACATAATTAATTAAATTATCTAAGTCCAGATCAATTTCTAAAATATGCTTATCTGCAAAATCGGCTGACTTTATCGAGTAATTATCGAGTCTAAGACTCTATTCAGTAACTTCAATATCTATAAATATCACCATATTATTTTTAAATGACTTAATATAATTTTAAAACATTTATTATAATTTATCATGAATTTTCAAACATCTAATCATTATTAAATAATTTAAGTATTAAACAATCCTATTATCATTAATATTTAATTAATATTAAACTATTAATAAAATTATTTCCAAAATATTAAAGTTATTTATAATAACTTAAAATACTTTTAAAGTATTAATATTACCCTTAAATGATTTTTAAAATATTTAAAATCATAATTAAATAATTACCATTAATATTTAATTATTAATGTACTATTTATCAAAATATTAAAAGTCATTATTTATAACTTAAAATATTTTTAATTCATTTATATCCTTTTTAAATGATTTTTAAATTAATAAAACCATTTTTAAACTATTTATTATTAAATAAATTTAATATCATTAATAATAAATTAATAACTATTAATATTAAATTATTAATAAAATTATCCTTTAAATATTAAAAGTTATATTTTATAACTTAAAATATCTCTAACACTTTATTTTCATTTAAAATGATTATTAAAATCATTTTTAAACTAAATTATTTAATATAATTATTAAATAACTTTAATATCATTAATAATAATTAATTAATGAAATTTACCTTTAAATATTGAAAGTTATATTTTATAACTTAAAATATTTTTAAATACCTTATTATTATTTAAAATGATTTTAATATAATAAAATCATTTTTAATTAATTTATTTAATTCATTTAGTAAATAACTTAATTATCATTAATATTAATTTATTAATGAAATTTATCACAAAATATTAAAAGTCATTAAAAATAACTTAAAATATTTTCTTATATCATAATATAATTTTAAATGATTTTTCAAGTATTAAAATCATTTTAAATAATTTTTTAATATTATAATTAAATAAATTAAATACCTTTTATATTCCAAAAATATTAAATATTTATGAAATATATTCAAAATAATTAAAAACTAATTTTCAGAAATTAAAATAATTTTTAATAATTTATTTGGTATTTTTAATAATTAATTTCTATTTTTAAATGATTTTTGGAAAATATAATAACTATAATTATTAAATCTGTCGCTATAGCCTTTAGCGACAAAATCTGTCACCTTAGGTGTTCTTGAGGCTCAAGAACATTCATATCTGAGCTTAACGAAATCATTACTTTGACGAAGAATCGTACACGGTTAACGAAATAGCTACTTCGCCTTTGTTTGACCTTCCACTGACTTCGATCCATTAGATATTTAGGCGATCTACAAGCTTAATCTTGAAGTCCATATACCATAGTACAAATATATTACAACAACAACAACAAATAAACTAACACCTGCAAGATCCAAGGCCATGAACTCATCATCGGTGACCGACAGAAACTTTGTGTAACCCGAGAAATGGTTCGGCCAATGCTTGGTCCAACTACCTTTAATGGGATTATAACTTACAATATACAACTGATCTAGGCTTGATTCTTGATCCAGAGCAAAGATCGCATAGCATACTACAAGATCAACGCTTAAAATAACAAAAACACACAATAGGCCGAGATCTATGGGACCTGACATTCGTTGTCAGACGACTTTTGAACTTTTTTCTAGATTTTGTAAAATGCCAAATCCGAGCCTCTAGATGTTATGGATCTAACATCTAGCAACTAAGATCATCATTATACACTATATCTAACATGTTTAACACAAAACAAACAATATCAAACCACAGATCGATGGTTAGATTGTAAGGCTAGGGTTTATACATTCTTTGATCAATTTCTGATTTTGGATGCTGATGTTTGATATATGTATTAGTGGGGCTGGTATTTGGGGACTGATATGCTAATAATTTCGGAGGTTAGAGAGAGAGAGAGAGCTTAGGTTGAGAGTTTGGAGAAAATGAGAGCAAATGATCACTTTTCTCTCTCTAACTCTATATATAACATGTTGTAATATTGGCTGAGACATGGCTGCTGATTTGTGTTGATTCCAGTCACTCTAAGAAGTCAAGAGTTGTCCAACAACCCCAACAACTCTAACACTTGGCAAAAACCAATAATACAAGAGGGGTATAATGGTCTTTTCGCTTGCATTTTTAATGGCTTTTGTGTAATCTTACAAACCCTTAGGGTTTGACCCTTAGGGTTTAATCTTAAGGTTTAGTACATAGCATTTATAGATTTCCAATTTAGGGTTTGCACACAAAAAATTTAAATAATTTTTAGTTTCTAAAATTTTGAAATTAGGGTTTACTAATTAAGATTAATTTTCTTATTACACTATACATGAACATTAGTGTTTTAATGTCCACTAATTAGCATTTAGCTTCCAATTAATAAATTAGGGTTAACAAATTAGCAAATTAGGGTTACTAATTTTTAGAATTAGGGTTTCCAAAATTGATTAGGTTTTTCCTAATTAACAATTATAATTTTAATACTTGTAAATTAATCATCTTGTCACGATTAACAAACAATCTTGAACTCTAATTTTGATTTCAAATTAGGGTTTCTCATTTAAAATTAGGGTTTTTAATAACTTAGGGTTTTCTAAAAATTATTTAGGGTTTCTAAATTTTTAATTAGGGTTTACCTAATTAATCAGTTAATACACAACATAAACATATAACACAGTTATATAACAGTCTTAAACTCACAATTGATTTTCAACTTAGGGTTTTTTTCCAGTAAAACTAGGGTTTAACCTAGTAATATTAGGGTTTTGAAATTAAACACCATAATTGACCAGTCATTGTCAATACATACATACAGTACATATTCATAGTACTGAAAAATTAAAATATAATTAATATTATATTATTATTCTCATTCCTTGATAAAAATTCAAAATTAGGGTTTGGATTCCATATCTGATTTATTCTTCCATATTTAACCTTAATAATTAAGGTAAAATAATTAACTTAATAAGTTGTACTAAAATTCATATAATAAATAATTATTATAATTAGTCTATAAATTACTCCATATATTATTTAAATAATATATGATTATATTTTCATGGAAAATAATTAATAAAAACATTTCTACTATAAATTAATTATTATAAGAATATACTTTATAAAAATCAATAATTCTAAAATAAAATTATTTGTAAACATTTATGTAATAAATATATTTTTATTTACCACATAAATATATATATACATTATCTTGTACAAATCCTCATCCTTAAAATAAAAAAATATTTATATGTAAAATTTACGATTTATTTATATAGAAAATATCTAGGTTGTTACATTCACCTCTCCTTATAAAGATTCCGTCCCCGGAATCACCGTTTTAAAACCTATACAAACAAGGGTACATAGCATACACAATCATTACAAGTAGATCTCGATCATAATTTGATCGAACTGATCTTTAACTAATCACATAAAGCTTGTCTTTCTGATTAAACGGAAATTTGATTTCTAAAAGAACTCAAATTCCTCCCTCAAAATTTCTTTAGAAATAATTTACTATATATATGAAAATTATGTATATAAGAAAATAAAAGTTATACGAATAATACCTAGAGTTCCAGTGCCAGCTGCTGCCGTATCCTGGACTGTCATGTTGTAGACCTTTGCAGTAGATTTCGTTGGCTTACTCGATGACATAGGTCTCGTGATTGCTAAAGTTCCGCTTCCAGTGCCAGTATTCACACTACCTGCCTCCACCCTCCTCTTCGGATAATCTTTCACCTTGTGCTCAGTCGATCCACACAAAAAGCATCCACTGTTCATCCTAGGATTGGGGCAGTTGGGAGAGATATGGCCTTCCTGCCCGCACTTGTAGCAAACAAATTTTCCTTTCAGACACTCCCCTGAGTGGTTCTTTCCACAATTCTTGCACGACACATTCTGTTTCTTCATACCTTCTTGCTTCACCTGCACACTTCCAAAACTGCTCCCCTTCCTCTTGCTACTACTACCCCTATTCTCACTATTAATTTCTACCTTCCCTGCCCCTTCGGTCTAACCCTTATTCTTCCTCTCCTTGTTGTAGAGGCACATAGCCTCACTCCCCTCCTCAGAAATAATCGCCTTCTCCATGAGTGCTGCAAATGTAGGAATCTGTAACACCGCCACCTTGTTAAGAGCCAGGGTTTTAATCCCAGCTCAAACCTTCTAGCTTTCTTAGCCTCCGTATCAACTTGATGCGGAGCAAACCTAGCTAACTCATTAAATTTGGCGGCGTATTCTGACACCGTCATATTCTCCTGCTTCAACTCTAAAAATTTTACCTCCATCCTAGCCTGCATACTAGGTGAAAAATAGTTTTCGAAAAATAGTGTTTTGAACCTATCCCATTTAACTACTCCTTCTCCTGCCCTTCCCTGATTTGCTTCCCACCAAAAATTTTCTTCACCCTTCATCATGTAGGTGGCAAAAGCGGTCTTTTACCCCTCAGCTACCCTAGCTATTACGAACGCCTTCTCAATCTCCTTAACCTAAGTTTGGGCTTCTACAGGTTCAGTTGTACCTTTGAATTCCGATGGTCCTACAACTTTGAAATCTTTAAAGTTCGCTAAACGATTATTCGGCTGATTCCCAGCGACTGGTATCCCCTGTTTCATAGCTTGTGCTACCATGTTTGCAAAGTGTTGCATCGGGTCGGCTTGTTATTGTCCCTCAACATTGTTGACAAATTCTTCTGCCCTTTGATTTCGAGTTCGACGTCTTGGCGGCATTATCTGATTAAATAAAATCATAAATTTAACTTACATTCTAAACCTTATCACATAAGATGAGTATGTTAAACTAGCTTCATTACTCAAACATAGATTCATATTCATTTAACGAATATTTTACATAACATAGCTGTAGACACTCAAAATTTTCTCAGTACTCATCATCTAACAACATTGCGGGAGGATGATTCGCCTTTTTTAAGAGAGAACCACGAAAGACAATCCAAATCCATACCGGATACTACCGGAAGTTCAGCATCAACCCCGGATCGCAATCTGGGAGTAACAGTTTCAACCTCGGATCTAACCCCGAGACCCCGGATCTAATCCCATGCCATCGTACAACTCTCGACAATGGCGGTCCGAAATAGGTCCTGAATACCTCAAAACGGATGCCCAGATTGCACTTCTCAAAATCCGAGTGGACATTACGATTATCTCGAGTGCACGTGCCGAGATAACTGACCCGTGAAGAATAGGCTGGCCGACCCGACCCGCCTCTGGTACACTGCAACGAGTCAGCAGTACACCATGACACATTTTGCCTATAAATAAGAGGCTTGGGGTGCCGATTTCTAAGGGAAAAAGACGGGAAACCTCATACAAATTTGCTCGCACTTTCCATACAAAGGTAGTTTCTCACTTTCAAACACCCGTGAGCTCATATATAGCCTCTTTTGTACCCACACAAAGCCCAGTGTTTACCCACTCTAAAGATATAGAAGCCCTTTTTATCAGTCAGCTGTAAGCCTTCTCACACACTTTAAAGTCTTTCTCTTCATCTTTGCATACACCCTTCTACACGTTGAGAGTCATGTTATTTGCTTTTGCGGGACTTGACTTCATCCGTGGTTTCATTCGATCAGATATATATATATATATATATATATATGTATATTGACTAACATCATCGAGTTATGAGTTATGCCTCGATTGAGCCTGAACTTGATGCAGGAGCGCCATCGCTTTTAATATATATATATATATATATACTTATATATATTAACTCGCTGCATGGGACTTTTGTTCGATGAGCCTAGACTTTGGTCCGCAATGCGTTTATTTGCTTTTATATATATATATATATATATATATATATATATATATATATATATATATATATCAATCGTGTTTCAACTTTGTTCGATGAGCCTGAACTTGATGCAGTGCGTTTACTCGCTTACATATATATACTTATATATATCAACCGTGTGTGTCGGACTTTGTTCGATGAGCCTAGACTTGATGCAGTGCGTTTACTTTTTATATATATATATATACTTATATATATGAACTGTGGTCGAACTATGTTCGATGAGCCTGGATTTTACATCCTGCATTTATTGCTTATATATATATATATATATATATATATATTTATTTATTTTGTCCTCGCTCGAGTTCCCTTCGTGGCGCTTGATCTCTTCTGACTTTCTTTTTACATTTCGTCTCGCTTGAGTTTACTTACGTGAAGTTGACCGCATTTACGCTTTATTTACATTACGGTTACTTTGAGTTTCCTTCGTGGCGGTTGGCCGATATCTACTGACTTCATTTACATTTCGATCCCCATGGAGGTTCTTCGTGGTTGGTGATCTTGTCTCAGATATATATATTTACCGCTTTTATATATATACCGCTATTGCTTTTATACAAATTGCAATATTCTCATGCTTAGAATCATGTGATCACAGATTCATCTCATTGGATCTAGATTCGGTTCCCGTGATGGACATTTTCAGCTGTAAGCAGCTTGTAAATTATTTTGCAATGTTTGTATTTCCTCAGATGGTTTCAATACCCACGAGGAAGTCGGCATTATTTTTGGATGTATTATTTTTCATACGGATGCCTCGCATCCGTCAAATAAAATCAATTCTTCCGCTCACTTCATAAAAATGAAAGTGTAAAAGGTCTTAATTCCTATTGAGCATCAGGGTTTGAAAAACCTCTTTTATAAAACATTATTGCCATATCTTGCTAAAAACTAAATTTTTACATAAATTCAAACCCTGTGTATATAGGTTCGAACGAGGCCTCGCACAACTTTCCTATAACACAAGACATCGACCTGCACACACACACACATACACTCAGATAATAGTTTCTTGAAAAGAGGCGGTCACCGTAGTAACACGGATGTCTGGGGTTCCTAACACCTTCCCCCTCAAGATAACCAAGTCCCCTGGACCCTAAATGAATCTCTTGCTTTCAACAAATTCAGATATCGATGTCACATCACCGGGTCAATGTGCAAACCTTTTCTCATTGTGTTTGTACAACCATTTAAAAACCAATCATGACTCTTAATATCCCATCGTCATTTACATTATACATGTCGGACCTTTTTCACTTGTTTTTTCAAACAAATCTCACCTAAAATGAGAACACCAAAGAACAAGTAACGGAAAGGGACATCCAAAAATCCAGACGTCGACAGGTGGCGACTCTACTGGGGACTCCAGTAAGAGGACTTAAGCCGCTACTACAATCTTTTCAAAATTGATTATATGCTTGTGTGTGGATGTTGCATTTATATTGGATGAATGTGTACGAATGCATGTCTTGTTTGAGCTTAGTGCTTCGCATCATATCTTCATGTAATGTTAGTGCTTCGCACTATAAACTGCTTATGATATTAGTGCTTCGCACATGTCATCATTTCATACGGTGAGACGCGATGTATGTGAATGTATGTTGTGTGGTCCCTCCACCAGGAGGCTATCCCGTCGGTGTTTGATTACTAGACTCGTGAGAAGACTAATTCTTCGAGGCTCAGGAAAGGCACCACCCAAATTCGCTCCAGTTGAAAGACATGATTAACTTCCCGTCTAGTAGATTGCGATGATTTGGGAACCTTCATGCCAAAAAGCCACGAGAGTAACCTAAGATAGGTCAGCCTCTGATAAACCCAAAACGAAGGAAAGTCTCTCCATGCTCTCATTTCAATTACTTAAAAACACAATTACCTGTAATTTCATTCCATATCTATCTCCATGTAATGAGAAATATGAAGCAATATGTCCACATACATGCTACAAACAGCTGACACCCGTTTTGCAGGGATAAAATTCCTAAAATGGACAAATCACATAGCATGTCATTATACACCTTCCATAAGGACTAAATTATGCCGCTTTTTTTGAGGAATCAATCGGACCTACTACCCGGTCAAAGTCCAAAAAGGCAACAGCCTACAAATAATCATGTCGTCATCCCACCAGATCAACTTAATCTAGTTTCTCGCAAAGAATTTGACCAACGTTAAGCAAATAGATTACTGATTTGGTCGTTTCTATTAAAAGAATTACACCACCTACTACAGTATCGAGAAAATACCAGACATACTAAGCCCTCCACACAAGGAGGAATTCCGGTCATTACCATACTAGAGCCATAGTTGGATACGACCAACAAAACGCATGATGCTACCCATTCCACTGGAGATCCAGACAATGGTGACATCAAAAAGAAAGTCCTCCAAATGGAAGAGACC
This sequence comes from Panax ginseng, assembly GCA_020205605.1. Taxonomy (NCBI): domain Eukaryota; kingdom Viridiplantae; phylum Streptophyta; class Magnoliopsida; order Apiales; family Araliaceae; genus Panax; species Panax ginseng. Next base: position 55,809,332 of record CM035142.1, read on the forward strand.
CTTCGCGCTATCAAAGGAATTGGAACACACGGGAGTGTTTCATATGTTGATCTATGTATTTTTCCTGGTGTTCACTATCCATAAAAATTTAAAACTCCTGACTTTGAAAAATATGACGGGTTAGGGGATCCTTATACACATTTAAAAGTCTTTATTAGAGAATTGGGATCCTATGCAGAGGATGAAAAACTCAGAATGCAATTGTTCCAAAAGAGTCTAACTGGAGAAGCTTTGTCTGTGGTACACAAGATTAGACAACTCCAAAATCCACAATTGGGAAGAGCTAGCACATGCCTTCCTCACTCAATACGCTTTTTAAACTCAAATGGCTCCCGATCGGTTGTCGGTTACCAAGATCAAGAAACAGATCTAACGAGTCTTTCAGTATGCTCAAAGGTGGAGACGCTGGTCGCCTGAAGTTAGTCCCCGCCATGTCGAATCGAGAGATGGTCATGACATTCATGACATACAAGAAGCTACCTTCTATGAGAGAGTTTTAGCCAAGATCGGCAAACCGCTTTTCGAAATGGTTAAACATGGGGAGATGGTCAAATGGGGTTGAAGTCGAAAGATTCAAGACCTAGCCGCACTCAAAGTCATTCTTTGATCACATCCAACTGGAAATTATGGGAACAACCCTGAGGGTCCATAAAAAAGAAAGAGGAAGATGTTTCCACGATACTACAGGACAAAAAAGGCAATCAAAGTATGCCCATTCAAAGGAGAAACTACACTCCCTTTCCAAAGACAAATTCTGCAAACCCTCCAAAGACTAAAAGGTGGAGAAGTCAAACGCCATTGAGTGTTTACACCCTTAGGGATACCCTCGAGAACATTCTTAATCTTCCGACAACACGAAAGAAAATTACACATCTTCTTCCACCAACAAATTTAATGGACGGGGTTTCAATGTCGCTAGAAATGTGTTTATCATGTTGGGGCACCTGGACATGATACTCAGGATTGTTGGGCCTTGAAACACAAGATCCAGGACCTAATAGATAATGGAGAGATCGTAGTCACCAAACCCGATCAGCCTCACGTACAAGACAACCCTCTTCCTCAACACAAAGAAGAAGAGGTCAACATGATTAATTGGAGCAGTGGACAGAGTTCCAACTTCAGCTGTGATTCCCCCCAGACCATCAAAGACGGTGATGACAGATGGGATTATGCTAAGTTCCAGTTCACAATGGAACGAAAGATGAAAGCTCTCTGCAAACAAATTGAGCAATTGGCGGAACTGGTGACTTATCAGCATCAAGTGACTCGGCAATTAATCAGCCAGGAGCATGCCAGTCTCCAACCAATCGTCATGAATATTTCCTCGTCACTTTCAGAAAAAGAAATGCTGGAAGACAAAGTGACGAAGAGAGCAAATGCCAAAGTCCGTCGGGATTTTTCCAACAAACGGGAATTCACCTATTTGGGCCAACCCATGGAGGAAATCCTTCACATGTTAATCAATGAAAGAAGGATCAGTTCCCTTCTACCTCCAATCAACCCCTGTTCGGGACGGTACAACTCTGATGGAGTATGTCAATACCACTCCTATCTCATGGTCACACAAAGATGAAGAATCTCAGGGCACTCCGCCACCTTATTCAAAATCTAATAGACAGTGGTGTACTACGCTTGGCAGATAACGACACTGTGTTACGTGCAAGTGAGAATGCAGGCCCTACTAAGTGGAAAAGTGTGATAGCAATTATATCTACTGAAGTTGAAGGGATTAATACTTTTCTCACAACACCGATAATTCAGCTCAAAGGAGGAAGCAATCCTTTGAAAGTGGCCGCTCCCGAGCCAATCAACTTGCCATGCAGAGCACAATATCCTATTGTTAGCTTGCGCAAGGTTCCGTGGAATTATGGAGAAGGTGAAGGATCCACCTCACATACCACTGCTGCAGTGTCGAAGGAAAATCCACTTTATCTTCCCCATCGGGTAATGAACCCCACCACCAAATCAAAGGGGAAAATACCCATGGAGAAGATTGAAAAATTTCTCCGCGCTGTGGGTCATAACGAAGCCTCGGTGGTTTTAAGCTTGAAGGAAGTGCCACCACAAATATCAATTTTGGACCTGGTCCTAACCTCTGAGAACCACCGGAAGGTCTTGTTAAAGGTTCTAGAAGAAGCTTTATCTCCGACATCGCGGATACTAAACGCGTTTCAACACATGGTTGATCACATTTTCAACAACAATGTGATATCCTTCACTGATGATGACATACAATCCGAAGGGACTGGTCATTGCAAGCCGTTACACATTGCGGTCATGTCCTCCGGATATATGGTAGCAGGGGTCTTAATAGATGGAGGTTCCTCTCTGAATATCTGCCCTATGCCACCTTGGTGAAGATGAATATCAATCTCAACCAAATTCGGAGTAGCCATACTATCATCAAAGCTTTTGATGGAGCCCGCCGTAACTCGGTTGGAGTAATTGAGCTGCCAATCGAAATTGGCCCTCATACATTCTGCGTATCCTTCCATGTGCTCAAGATAGATTCGGGATACAACCTGCTCTTGGGATGACCATGGATCCATATGGCTGGGGCAGTCCCCTCCACTCTTCACCAACAATTGAAGTACATTATCAACAATAGCCTGGTCACGGTCAATGCTGAACCAGAGATTCCTCAGCACGGGGACATTCCGTTCATCAATGCCAATGCAGACGTAGAACCGGTCGGGCCATGCTTTGAAATAAGCAACACCCAATACCACGCTATTGGAGCACCATTGCTCAAACCCCATATTTCATGAGGTGATGTCACCACTCAAGAAATGATGTCGTTAGGTCACAAGCCGTGACAAGGGTTGGGTAAAGACGGCCAGTGGTATCCAAAGACTACCCATTTGATTAACCAAGCAATTCAAAATAGCTGGACTAGGCTATTCTGCCAGCTCTAGTCAGAGGAATCCTCATAAGCATCAACAGATTCCTTCAGCTTCAACCATGTGGCGTTTGGCTTCGCCTTCAAACTCTGAGTTCGCACAACATCCAGTAAAGGTGTCAGCCAATGTCATGGCCATATTATTTCCTAAGCCGAAACCGGTGGAGGAAAAGAAAATCGTTATTCCAGATCCCGCAATCGAAGAAGAGGAGCAGAGAATCAAGGAAAACGTTGTCCGAATAATGTCGGGCATGCTCATCATCGTCCATGATGAATATACCAACAGATACACCCCAGATGATGATTGCCCTGACGTAATGGCCATCATTCGAGACAAGGAGGATGATGACAATCCCTCCATCACTGCGGTCCACCCGGACTTTACCCTTACCAATTGGAACAGCATTTCTTGCTTTGGTCGATAAGGGTAAAGCGGGAAAAAATTCTTTTCTGCCCTGTAGACATAATAACTGCTTACTTTTTTGTACAGTATTAGCAGTTTATTTTGCCATTATATGCTAACACTGTGTATGATCAACGCATTCCATATATACTAAGTGAAAGCATATTTTGTTTCAGGACTCTGAATTTAGATCTGCTTGTATTTGCGGATACGATGCCTCTCCTACACAAGGATTGTACCTTTGATGTAGAGATGAATTCAGCCTTGATGGATCTCCAGGATGACATTGAGCTGCCTCCAGAAATTCAAGAATGGGTCAAAGACAAACCCAAACCTAACCTTGATCAAACCACTTCTTTTAATCTCGGAACCTTAGAAAGCCCTAAGTTAATCCAGATTTGTTCAGACCTTACCGCAAACCAACGGAATGACATGGTTACGCTATTAATACAATTCCAGGATGTGTTTTCATGGTCTCATGAAGACATGGTGGGTTTGTCCGCTGACATTGTCCTTCATCGCCTTCCCATTAAAGAGGGATTTAAGCCAGTCAAGCAAAAGCTCAAAGCGATTGAAACCGAGTGGAGTTTAAAGGTGAAAGAAGAAATTGTGAAACAATTTCAAGCCAAAGATCATCATGGTGTCTACATATCCCGAGTGGATATCCAACATCGCATCCCGCATCTAAACCCGGAGGAAGGTGCGAGTTTGCGTGGATTACGGGGACTTGAACAAAGCTTGCTTAAAAGATAGCTTTCCGCCATTTATCCATCCACATTCTCATTGACAATCTTCGCTTGAATACGACATGTACTCCTTTGGCTTTGATTGCTTTGCGGGGTACCATCGGATCATGGTTGCCGAGGAAGATCGTGAGAAGACCGCTTTCATCACTCCTTGGGAACTTTTTGCTATAGACGGTTGTCATTCGGCCTCATCAATGCTTTGAGCTACCTATCAACGAGCTATGATGGCTCTTTTCCACGACTTAATGCATAAAGAGATTGAGATCTACGTGGATGACATCATTGTCAAGTCCCGTAAGGAGGATGACCATTTAGACCATCTCGTAAAGTTGTTCAACAAAGTTGCGTAAGTACAACTTGAAGTTGAATCCATTAAGGCGCGCCTTTGGCATTAAATCGCAAGTTGCTAGGATTCCTAGTCGACCACAAAGGGATTGAGTGGATCCCGCCAAAATCCAAGCCATCACGAAATGCCCATTCCTCGACGAGAAGGAAATATGGGGATTTTTTGGGAAGGATCAACTTCATCAAGAGTTTTATCTCCCAACTCACAAAGAACTCCGTGAGCCAATCTTCAAGTTATTAAGGAAGAACTCCTCCATGAAATGGAATGATGAGTGTCAGAATGCCTTCCTTACAAGAAACAGCTAGTTAAAGCTCCTGTCTTGGTACCACCCAGGGATGATGTTCCCCTGTTCAGGTACCTGTCCATAAGTGACAATTCCATGGGCAGTATGTTGGGATAGAAAGACGATAGAGGCCAAGAGCGAGCTATCTATTACCTCAACAAAAGGTTCAGCAGCAGTGAACACAAGTATACTCTAATCGAGAAGACGTGTTGTGCTTTAGCATGGGCTTCCATGAGGTTACATAATTACCTACATGGTCACACAACCCATCTCATATCCCGCGTGGATCCTCTCAAGTACGTGTTCAACAAACCCATGTTGAATTGTCGGCTGTCCAGATGGCAGTTGATCCTACAACAATTTGACATTGTATATGTGACTCAAAAAGTCCATCAAAGGTTCAGAATCGCAGATCAATCGCCACCGCACCTTCGGGGATTTCAAACCCTTGAAACATATTTCCCAGATGAAGGAGTAATGACAAGATGCAAGAACACCATCATGCGATACGCGCCCAATCATGGAGGATGTATTTTGATGGAGCTGTTAACATGGAAGGTTCTAGAACTGGAGCAATTCTAATATCTAATACGGGGGAGCAGTATCCCGTTGCCGTCAAATTACAGTTTGTCAGCACCAACAATACGGCTGAGTATGAAGGCTATCTCATGGGGCTAAAACTTGCTCGCTCAATGGGCATCAAGCGGTTAAGCTGTCCTTGGAGATTCGGAGTTGGTAATCGGACAATCCACCGAGTCTATCAAACCAAGGAACTACATTTGTTTGCCTTACCATCTGGCGGAGTTTTGAAGATGTCTTTGAGTTCAAGAAATCTCCTTTCTACACATTCCTCGTAATAGGAATGATTTTGCGACGATTAACAACTTTGGCCTCCTTGATTCGCATATCGACAAGGAACACTTGCCAAGCGTCACAATTGCTTCCGAACAAGGCCCCACCTATATGGAATTACGTTGGAGAAGTATCGGATGAGCTACCTCCCATCCAACCTCCTTGGTATCAGCATATCAAGGAATATCTGCGAGATGGATCTACACCCACTGAGGCGAGCCTGACTGAGAAAAAGCGGATTCATCGACTTGCTATGAAGTTCTACCTGAGTGGAGATGCGCTCTACAAAAGAGATGCAGGACTGGGTCTCCTCGGGTGTTTAGACAAAGATTAAGACCATAGGCTTATGGATGAAATCCATGGTGGAGTCTGTAGCCCCCACATGAGTGGCCCCCTCCTTGTCAAGAAAGTCCTCAAGATGGGACATTACTGGCTGTCTCTCAAAGCTGATTGCAATGACCACGCCGAAGATGCTATCGCGCTGCGATTCATGGGAATGCTATACACGCCCCCACCACGGAGCTCCACAATATGAGTTCTCCTTGGCCCTTCTCAATGTGGGAATGGACATTATTGGGCCCATTGAGCCTAAAGCCAGTAATGGTCACCAATTTATCTTCACCATGATCGACTACTTCACCAAGTGGGTAGAAGCGCCCTCCTTCCCTAGGGTCACTAAAAAGTCACCATTGCTTTCATCGTAAAACAATGTCGCTTTGTCGATATGGACAACCGTGAGGTGATTGTGTCGATAAATGCCAAAACCTCAATAACAAAATGATGGAGGAATTATGCAAGAGATTCCACATCAAACATCTTAACTCGCTATCTATCATCCAAGATGAACGGTCTTTGATGAAGCGGCTAACAAAAATATCAAGAAGATTATGGAAAAGATGTCACCAACCACAAAGATTGGCCTAACCTATTGCCTCCTCTCTTGTTAGCCTACAGACCACAATGCGTGTTCAACCGGGGAAACCCCTACGCTTTAACCTATGGGATGGAAGCAAAGGTTCCCATAGAAGTTGAGATGGAATCTCTCAGAGTGTTGATCGACGCTCAGCTGGATGAAAACCAATTGGTACAAGATAGGTATCACCAATTGTCTCTGATAGACGAAAGGCGAACCGCGGCTATCTTCCATGGTCAGCTATATCAGCAAAGGATCGCCAGATCCTACAACAAAAAAGTCCGGCTACGGCAATTTAAACAACATGACTTGGTTCTAAAGAAGATTCTTGACAATCAAGATCAGGCCAAAGGAAAATTCGCTCCTAACTGGGAAGGCCCGTTTATTGTCAAAGAAGTATTGACAGGAGGCGCTCTCAGATTACAAGAAATGGACGGCGATGAATTTCCATAACTCATCAACTCAAACACCGTGAAACGGTATTATGTCTGAAGTAACCAGCAAACACCCTGGTGTATCATCATCAGGTCACCAGTCATTCCGGTTCTTTAACCCTTTACCACCTACAACTTTTCTACACTTTGCCCCTCAAGGAAACATACTCTTCAAGCCAGCAGCCTGACTTTCTCCTTTGCGCTCATACAACTTAGGTCATCCCACCGCGGATTGAACCTCTTGCGTTCATAGCTTTACCCCCATACATGGGATCAAACTTCTCCCGCTGCAGCTTTATCCTCAACCTAGGATTAAACTTTCTCCTCCCGCACTCTCGACACCGCACATGGGATTACTCTTTTCTTCTCCATAGGAGGCGAAACTACGCCAACTCGACCTCCTCTTCAATAGAAGTACGTAGGCAACCATTTCATATGGCCCGGTCGCAATAAAACAAAAACAACAAAAACATTTCTACCCTCTTCTCCTTACAAAAACAAAAACAACCAAAAACATTCCTACACCATATCATCCATATACATCGTTTAACCTCTTACACCAGGTTCGAACTACGCAGACCTGATCTCCTCTTCAATAGGAGTATGTAGGCAGCCATTCATGGTGCCGTCTGACACCCTACCAAAACATAAACCATTGTCAACGGGTGTTGGGATTCCCTTTCAATCCATTATATGTCATTCGGCTTCAAACCAAGGGGATGGAATTACCTGAACTCCTCCCAAATAGGAGATTCGGCGACCATCTAAGCTGCGATCATACCTCGAAGAGCAATACTAAACCATAAGAGGTGGAATTAACTAGGCTTCTTCTAAATAGAAGTACTGGCGACCATCTGTGGTGCGGTCAATCTCAGAGAGGAAAGCCACACTCCTCTCCACATTTCCATTCAGAAACAAGTCCCAAGGCACCAAAGATGGTAAGGATATACATAGATCAATGATCCATTCTGAACTATCCAGAGACAGCTCAATGTCCATCCACTAAGGAATAATTCAGAATACATCAAGATCACAAGCCCTGAAGCAGCAGGCAAAATATCAAGCCAATAGCAAGGCATATCTAAAAGGGAAGTGATCCAAAAATATATTTCCTATCATATATAATCTCAGTATGATATATATACAATGTGAGTATGTATATGACAAAATGGCTAAGCTTAGTCATGCAGTGTAAATACAAGCTCATCTACTTAATCGTGGTACACATGCGAGCTAGCAAGACCAACATGGCATCCCTCTCAGATGAAGGAGGTAAAGCTATAGTCTCCTGGATAAGAATATCCACACGACCCAACAGATCTATAGCCATCTACATGATGACCATATGCTCATTGATATAAGTGCTCATCTCTACGATCATACCAAAGGGTAAGGGACCTCATTGCAAAGATTATATCATGGATGACCACATCCCGGCAGGATATAGCACTATCCTCTCAACTATCATCTGCGTCTCGTCGGGACCGGCCTCATCCCGCTCAACAACAGCGGCATCTCTATGAGCTAATGCCTCGTCTCTCTCTAATAGGGCGGCGTCCCTCACATCAAGAGTAGTCGACATCATAGATCAAATCTGGTCTCTCTCAAAGGTCATCAGATGAAGACGCCGCTTCTAAATCTTTGAAAAGTCTTTGGATCACAAAAAATCTCGGGTACTAGGAGAATCCGGAAGAAATGATGGCAACCTAACAAATGATATCCTCCTCGATGTAGGTATCAATGTCCTCTATAGGCTCTACATCGTCTAACTCAATCTCATGTACCGCAAATATTGTTGCAAATAGATAAAACCTCCGCTCCATCCATGCGAGTACTCTCTGTAATAACCGGATGATCGGCAGAAAAGCAATAGCTCACGCCCGATCCCAAAGCAAGCATATACACGAGATCGGTCCTTGGCTGAGAGGTATCGAGAAGCTAAGCGCTGACCTGCCGCCCCTCGAAATGATGAAAATCCTGGAACTGGTCAAACTGTGACATCACGGCCAATGGATGATAAGTCATCACGCCCCTCAAGCCGACCTAAAGGAGGAAATCCATGCCCGGAGCATGAGTAATGAAGCTGTATGGTGAGCAAAGCCCCGAGCACATCAATATGCTAAATGGATCTCGGATATCTGCCAAAAATACAGACCAGGACTGAGCATCAACACACTCCGATGGCTAAAAGGAATACGACATAGCCACCTCATGGGAGAAACAATACTGTCTTGCCTAAAGGTACCAACCCTATTGCAAGTGTGATATAAACCACACATACAGCATGACCGAACTCCCAGTAAACACACCTGACGGGTAAGTACGGCAGTAGGACACTGATCACAAGGTCTCTTCCACGATCATAGGTACAATGGTACGACACTCCCTGAGAGCTCTCACCGCCATGATAACGCCTATATCTATCTCATCCATGTACCGCAGCAGGTACACGTATGACAGTACACATAGTATCAGTACATCAACTCTGGCTAAATGCCAATGATCCTCCGACAAGGTGAAATCCCCTGAATGTCGTGAGTAGCTATCCTCCACACCAAATCTGTCATACAGAAAACGCTGAGAGATCACATGGCCAGGTGTCAGCTCATCCTGTACCACTCTGCACCTCAATCTTGTGAGAGTCATGAATCTCCTACTCATGTCTCCCAAAACCATGTGCACGCAAGGTCTGTCTAAGGGAAGCATCGTCAAACGTGCATACTCCTCCAGAGTAGGAGTCAACTCATAGGTACCAAAACGGAATACCTACCTATCAGCTAGCCAATGCTCTAGCATCCCATCTACAAATCCTATAGGAACCTGAAATGCCAAAAGGGTCATGGTATGCTGCAATAACAGATCTACAGTCACCCTATCAAAAGATATAGTGAGAATACACATCAGAAGAAGACAATGGTCTCGATGTCCACATCCTCAATCCTGTCCACCTGATGTAACTCCTCCTGAGTCACTGGATCTCTATCAATAGGGATGTCAGGCCTATAAAGGAGAGGATCTGCGCCGGCAAAACCAAATGGGTCGTCTGAGGGGGCAGCACCTAAGATGGAAGGAACAAATGTCTCCGCCTCTGCTGGATCTCTGCCCAAATGCCGAAAAAATATTTGTGCCCGATCCAACTGCCGGGTCAAGCTATCAATATGGGTCATATGGGTCGGAGCTCGAACACAAGCTACCCAATTCGTCATCATCAATGATCCAAGAACCATGTCCCCCATAAACTGTGTGGCACGGGACTGGGCCCCAATAGTGTGAGGGAGCCACCAGCGCTGGAATATCTCCTGAGTACATGGACCCTCGGACAAATCAAAATCGTCAACTCTAAACAATGGAATATCAATGGCGGGTGACTGTGATACAGGTCAATGACGCCTAACAGGAGGCAAGATTGGTATACGAATCTCCCCTATGGTGCTCCTAATAACACGCTCTCCTAAATAGAGCTCCCAGCCTCCATCGGTGAAAAGAGGAAATCTCCGAGTGGAAATCAAATACTCTACTCCAGTAGGGTGTCCATCCTCAAAACTGATGATCAAATGATCCCCTGAGTATGGAAGCCATGTGATGGCGTCGGCCGTCAGCAACTCCAGCTGCATACGGCAATGAGCGAAGCCCTCAGATATAGGGACCTCTGGCAAAATAGAATGGTGCCATCGTCGTCCTCGTGGATAGGTATCTAAGCCTAACACACTTATAGGATGCAAACATGGAAGCCTCTCATAGGCCCAAAACTGCCAACACAATGGCAAAACATCTGCTGTCAGTAAACACTCTTAACCTGTGAAGGGAAAAAGTCAAGAGAAATGTTCACCAGCAGGAACGGGTAAAATCCTAGTCAAGCCTCGGTCAAACCTTGTGAGCGCAGACGCATGCCCCGGAGGAAATAGGCAAAGGTGTAAGAGCCCCAATTATACTCTCCTATACGGTCCACATCGCGTGTGGCGCTGACCAAAGCGAAAGATACCGTGGAAGAGTTATCTGCTATGAAGCAGCCTCGAATGATCATCAGGAACAATCGCCGCAGAGCGCGATCCCCGATCCCCGACATCATCGTGCATGGGCTCACCTCAATAGCCCGCTTATAACATCTCTACGCCAAAGGACCCGAATCGGACAATCCTACCTTTGAGCGCACTCACGGAACTCCTAACAAGGACCGAACGACGAGGGGTGATATTCGTCATGCAAGGCAATCGCTCCCCTCCAAACTCCATACACGTGATAAATCGCTAATCCATAAAGGCGTCATCATCACCTCGCAATCCAAAGGTGGAGTGGATCGAGTCCGATGAAACCATCGCTTAGACAATGCCCCGAGGTAACCCGGGGACAACGACGGGAAGGATGGAGAAAATGCCCCAAATCCCCACTCATGCACTCTTGCTTCTATAATCGGGATGAAGCGCTTTGTGATGATGAGTGAGTTTTATACCCATGAATTGGATACATTCGGGCTTAATTTATTGTTGTTCTTAAGTCTTTTAGGATGTTTTTATGTGTTTGTGTCTATTCAAGCATGTTTTATATTGTTTTGTAGGATTTGGGACAAAATTTACATGGATCGATGTTTGGGGTGGCTAGATTCGCGTTTTTGCCATGCCATTTACATGAGTCACTTCAGAGCCAATTTGACTATAGGTTCTGACATTATTTCGAAAAACTCAAAGAATGAAAGTTGTATATCTACTTCTCCTCTTTCCGGAACATCTTGAATCATCAAAATCGGAGTTCGGACGAAGAAGTTATGGCCATTTTCCCAAAGGACGTTGGAGCAGAAAAATATCGGATTTTGGGCCGCCTTCGGGCGCCCATTTTAGGTTTATGCCCAGTAGCAGGGGCGCAGGGAGCGAGTTTGAGTTCAGTGCCCATTATTTGGGGCTGTGACTGAGGAAGAAGGGCTTGGTGATGGCCTGGACGCGTTTTGGGCGAATTTTGACACCTTTTTGACTCCAAATAGGATTGGGTTTGTTCCTAAGCTAAAAATTGGACTTGTAACCTATAAATACATGATGTAAGGCATAAAATAAGGGAGATTACATAGCTTAGCCTAGATTAAACACTCCTTTAGATTAGAAAATAACCCTAGTTCTTATTAGTTTTGGAGATTGAAGCAACTTGGAGACCATTGAAGATCAAGAGCAAGAGCAAGAGGGGAGCATCAGATTTGCGACAATGTTTCTATTCTCTTCTCTCATCTTACTTTTATCTTTTGATGTCTATTCAATTGTGGATTCTTGATTTTAATTCATTAATTATGAACTAACTATTTTGAGATTTCAATTGAACTTTTTATGGCTATGAATTAGTTATTCATTATATTCTAATTATTTATGTTAAAGTGAGTTGTTTATCTTGTCTTGTGCTTATTGCTTAATTATTTGATCAGTAATTACTTTGTTACTCTAGAAGGAATTGGAAGAGGAATTCTAGGGTTAGAATCGGGCATGATATCATGTGACTTAGTTATTTGCACAAAGGAATAATTAGGTTTGTGAATAGAATGGAAATATCTTTTCACCGCATGTAACACATAAGGAATTGGGATTATAACGAGTTTAATTCAATTGTTTTGCATAGGAATATAGCAAGATTAATCTGGATTAAATAGAAGGCAATTGATCACTTGAAAAGGACTTTTGGCATTTGAGAATTCTTGTTAACAATTCAAGAGGCATAATAATTGGGATAATTGGATAATTGATTTATAATTCATAATTGGGGATATTGAAGTCTTAATCTTTATTTATTTGAATTCATTCGTTAAAATCTTGGTTTTAATTAGTTAATTTAGTTTTCTTAATTAGAAAAAACACGATTTGAGATTGTCTAAATAAAATTAGTTTGGTTAAGAATTAGTACTTGGTGATTTTTATTAAATAATTCCTCGTGGGAACGATACTCTACTTTCACTTTATTACTTGTTGACCGTGTATACTTGCACGTATTCATTGATTGCGAAATCGATCAACCACCGGTACATGGAGTGGATGCTAAACCGGCCCCCAGGTCAGGTAAAACCCGGAACTCGTATGAAGCACGATCAACATCGAACCCTTTTAATCCTCATCAATAGGAAAGAAGGAAGATAAAGTCTAACGTCATACCTCGTTAAGATGCAAGTACATCGATGGGTGTCTACCCAAATGACCTAGCAACTCGGGTTCATCACCGGATGCTCTAAGCTCCTCGCGAGGGATATGTACAGCAGCAGGCGCAGATCCTCAATATCCACCTCCTCGCCCTCGACGTCCGAACATCTACCGGGCGGGACGAATCACGCCCTCCACCAACTAACGAGGTCATCTGATGAATCTGGGACGAGGCACTTGAAGCCCCGTAGCCGTATACCGTAACCGGTCATGTAAGAACCGCTTACCGATCCGGATCCATAATATCCGGACAACAAGTCTCCAAATCACCTCGTAAAGGGTGTGGTATTGCCTTACCTCGAGCTTTCTTAAATGCATTATATGACTATATGCATGCATGCATTTACTTTAACATATAATAGAGTTAGAATGCATGACTACCCAATGCCTACATTTGAAAAATTTCGCCATAGTCCCCTTTAAAAATAGGACTATCCACATGCAAGACAGTATGTCTAGGTGGCCATTCAAGAGCACACCTACCCCAAAGTCATATCTGTAATATATGCATAAAAAATCAAGAACATCATGCATAAGGCCAACCTCAATGCTAGGAGTATTTTGCCTTTCTACCTTTTGCTCATTGGACCTCAAATAGGACAAAAAATAGCAGAAAAAGGTGCCAATTTGACTGTCTCAGAAGTCAAATTTTTTCACATCATTATGTTAAGCATGGTTTAATACTAACATTTACTATGTTGAATATTTTTTATCAAGTCATTTATGCATACATAATCACTACTATGTGTTTAGATGCATTTCGTGCAATATCTCACAATCTAACGGACAGAAACTGGAAAAAATACATGCATACATTACCAGGATAGTGTAGAACACTTGTACGGTGACAGAATTTGCAGAAAGCAACCCGAACTCAGCAAATCTGGAAGTGGCTCACGGCATTTTCTAAAGAGAAACAAGTTGAAAGTGACTTGATAAGGCAGGCTGCTGGGATTTATCATCCACGCCTAGCCGCAGGCTCACCTACGGCTACAGCAGATGCACCTACGGCTCCTTTATATGGGCCCCACCCCTCCGGCTCGGTCCAGTTCGAGTTGAAACGGAGGTCTTATGGGTTAGAAAGGTCAAATCGGGAATAAAAATGCCACGCGATTGAGCAAAACAGCATACAATCCTGGTCTTCTCAAATGAGACTTTGAATCTATACATCACTCATTGGTAGTTGCCTGAACACAAGTTATACTCTGCCGATGACCTCAGTCGTCACAAATCACATACGGCAATACCTTATATAGGTCTGATGCCGCTGACTCCAGGTCGTTACCCTACGTGAATCCCCGACGGGGGTTACAACGTGAATCCCCGATGGGGGTTACAACGTGAGTCCCCGACGGGGGTTACAACGTATATCTCCAGCGGGAGTAGCAACTCATGCTCAGTCGTTGACACACATATCAATGAAGGTCAAGTAACCTTGACATCATTTCAAATTAGATAGCGCTTTTAAACTCAGCCGAGCTATAGAGTCGTCAAGTTCTTATACCCAATTGCTCATATTCCCAAATGATCCCCTACGGGGTCACAATGCAATGCTCTGTTGATCTACACGTCAGTGAATGTCAAGCAACCTTGACGATCTCCTCACAGAGTTTCAGTCGTTGATTCACACGTCAGCGAAGGTCAAGCAACCTTGACAGTATATCCCACAGGATGTTTCAGCCATTGATTCACACGTCAACGAAGGTCGCATCCTCGACAAAGATTTCTTTGTTGGCGATAAATCCAACAGAATCGTGACATATTCTGGCGATACTAACAAGGAAAGGTCAACATTATCAAAGAGGATAGATGATGGAATTATTATACACATCCTCAAACAGATCAAGCTTTATCCCCACAGATCTCTTACACCTAAGAGGTACCCCTTTAGGATCAAGTCGTTATCAAGAACGCAGGAATTTGGTGATAACTCCAACATCAACATCCTAACAGATTCGGCTTGCACATCAGATCTGGTCAGTATTGCCAATCCCCAGTTGAAGCAATAGGGAGCCAACAATCATCCCCAGCATGTTGGGCCACAACCCCGTACACATGCATCATACATTTGCATCGTGTTGCTATCCTTAGCAGCATGTTTATCTTGTTGCGTTTCAAGTGTCTAGGATTCTTTATCCTACCCATGCATCGCCATGCATGAGTATGATAAAGAGGGCATCTGAAGACACCGGAAATTTTCTCAGACTATCATTACTAACATTGCGGGAGGAGGATGATTCGCTTTTTAAGAGAGAACCACGAAAGACAATCCAAATCCATACCGGATACTACCTAAGTTCAAGATCAACCCCGGATCGCAATACTGGGAGTAACGGTTTAACCTCGGATCTAACCCCGAGACCTGCAGATACAATAAAGAACACACACCGAGAAGACCGATTAATCTCTTGAGATAACCCCGAGGTATCCAAATCTCGGTCCCAACCATAGAATAGCCACCAACCTTGGTGATAACCCCAAGGAATGCGGCTTTGAGATAACCCCGAAATGCTTGTTTCAAATGCCATCGCCTTCAATCTCGACACTCACAATAAAATACACCGTACAACCCAAAGAATAACATCGGGAAGACAGCACACCTCAAAGATGACAATGAGGACCTTCAACAAATGCAAAGATAGTCAATCTCAAATAAGTCCCGAGCAACGTCTGCTTATCGGCCCAATCCGGCAGTAACACCGGTGAGGGCAACATCGCCATCTCATCCAACACGATGCCACGTCTCGTCTCTACGCAACAATGTCCCACAAGGCTAACCAATCCCGAGTGACTATTGTGCGAGTAACGGATGAAAGTTGAAGCTTGAAGACCGGAGGGCATCGTCCCCATCTTCAAAGACTTCAGTACAAACTCTAATCCCATGCCATCGTGATAACTATCGACACAACGGCGGTCCAAATAGGTCCCGAATACCTCAAACGGATGCGGATTGCACTTCTCAAAATTCGAGTTGACATTACAAAGGCTCTAAGTGCACGTGATTGAGACAACTCGACCCGACAGTAATCGGGCCGACTCGACCCGCCTCTGGTACACTGCGGTACGAGCCAGCAGGTACACTCATGACACCTTTTTGCCTATAAATAAGAGGCTTGGGGTGCTGATTTCTAAGGAAAAAAGACAGGAAACCTTGCACAATTTGCTCTTGCACTTGCCATACAAAGGTATTTTCTCACTTTCAAACACCAGAGCTCATATATAGCCTCTTTTGTACCCACAAAAGCCCAAAGTGTTTACCCACTCTAAAGATATAGAAGCCTTTTATCGGTCACCGTAAGCCTTCTCACACACTTTAGAGTCTTTCTCTTCATCTTTGCATACACCCTTCTACACGTTGAGAGTCGTGTTGTTTGCTTTTGCCCTGACTTATATATATTAACTGCTTGTCGACTTTTGTTCGATGAGCCTAGACTTGATGCAGTGCGTTTACTAAACTTATATATATATATATATATATATATATATATATATATATATATATATATATATATATATATATCAACTCGTGTGTCGGACTTTGTTCGATGAGCACGACTTGATGCCGTGCGTTTACACTCGCTTTTACATATATATACTTATATATATCAACTGTGTGTAGGACTTTGTTCGATGAGCCTAGACTTCGGTCTGGTGCGTTTACTCGCTTTTATATATATATATATACTTATATATATCAACTGTGTGTCGGACTTTGTTCGATGAGCCTAGACTTCGGTCTGGTGCGTTTACTTGCTTTTATATATATATATACTTATATATATGAACTGTGGTCGAACTATGTTCGATGAGCCTGGATTTTACATCCGGTGCGTTTATTGCTTTTATATATATATATATATATATATATATATATACACATATATATATATATATATATTTATTTTGTCCTGCCTGAGTTCCTTCGTGGCGATTGATCGCTTTTGACTTTCTTTACATTTTGTCCTCGCCTCGAGTTTACTTCGTGGCGATTGGCCGATCGTCTTTATAGACTTTATTTACATTCTCGTCCCGCCCGAGTTTCCTTCGTGGCGCGGTTGACCGTATCTCATGACTTTATTTATATTTTCCGATCCCCCATGGAGGTGCTTCGTGGTTGGTGATCCTGTCTGCAGATATATATATATATTTACCTCTTTTATATATATACCTGCTTATTGCTTTTATACAAATTGCAATATTCTCGCGCTTAGGAATCATGTGATCACAGATTCATCTCGTTGGATCTAGATTCGGTTCCGTGATGGACATTTTCAAATTTATGCGACTTGTAAATTATTCTCACGATGTCCAGATTTCCTCGATGGTTTCCATACCCACGAGGAAGTCGGCATTATTTTTGGACGTATTATTTTTCATACGGATGCCTCGATCCACAAATAAAATCAATTCACCCGCTCACTTAATAAAAATGGAAGTGTAAAAGGTCTCAATTCCTATTGAGCATCGTATTGTAAAACCTCTTTTATAAAACATTATTTCCATATCTTGCTAAAAACCTGAATTTTTACATAAATTCAAACCCCGTATATATATAGGTTCGAACGAGGCCTCGCACAACTTTCCTATAACAAAGACATTGACCCACACACACACACACACTCGATAATAGTTTCTTGAAAAGAGGTCCGCACCGTGGTAACACGGATGTCTGGGTGCCTAACACCTTCCCCGCATAACCAAGTCCCCGACCCTAAATGAATCTCGTTTTCACGAAGACCATATATCGATGTCACATCATTGGGTCAATGTGCAAACCTTTTCTCGGTTGTGTTGGTACAACCATTTAAAAACCAATGGCGACTCTTAACAGTCCCATCGACGACATTATACATGTCAAACCTTTTTCACTTATTTTTTCAAACAAATCTCACCTAAAATGAGAACACCAAAGAACAAGTAACAGAAAGGGACATCCAAAAATCCCAACGTCGATAATAGCACATAATGCTTTTAACATCATTCATCCCTTTGTGACTACAAAAGTCGGGATTTACAGTCTTAACTTAATACAAAAGTTGGAAACATTACATTACACAGACATATTTATCATATATATTACATTAAACACACCTACACAACAGAACCTATACTACCTATTTATTACACCTTTTTCTTGAACAACCTCTCGCCTGATGACCTTCTATCCCACAGATAAAACATGCTCCTGGTTTATAGTCAGGACAATACAGAGTGGTATGTCCTTCATAACCGCAAAGATAACATATTCTTTTCCCTTTCTTCATATCAAATTTTCCTAAGTCCTTGTCTTCTATCTTTCTTTTCCCCTTTTTGCTCGGAGCTGCACACAATGTGTTGTTTTGTGGCTCCCATCTGATCAATTGGGATTTTAAGCTTATCTTGTTCTTCCATTGTTTCTATTAACGCTTGACGCAACTGACTATTCAACAGCTTTTCTATCTCCCACAGCCTTTTCAGAGAAGAAACCTTGTTCCTCAGATCCTGCACCTCCGTTGATGCTTGATCAGCTTCAACTTTAGTGTCCGAATCACTATCTGTCAGTTCCACCATCTCCGGATCTGGTATTACATTTTTTATAATAACCACCTCGTCCGAGTTGTTTTCATTGTGAGCCTCCATTTCAGCTATTGGCTTTGATATCAGCTCGGGTGTATGGGTTTGACCCTTCTTTATGCTATATGCATATAACAAGCCTTTTCCACTAGACATCTACACACATAAATTATCTTGATTAGCATATAGTATATACACACATCAATTAAGAGTTTTATATAAGTTATCTTTTAT
This sequence comes from Panax ginseng, assembly GCA_020205605.1. NCBI lineage: Eukaryota > Viridiplantae > Streptophyta > Magnoliopsida > Apiales > Araliaceae > Panax > Panax ginseng. The sequence continues at coordinate 55,828,165 of CM035142.1, forward strand.
TTTGTTTGACGATAAATTTATTCAATTCATCTCTTTTTAAACTCTATATGAGTTATATATTTTTAACGTTTCCCTCTGTTCTAAGGTTATAGCCTAAGGTCTAGCCCACTTAAGGTTTTTAACCCTAAGCTCTGATACCAACCTGTAACTTTCATGGTGCTTTCAACCATAGCACCTTACAAGGGTACCTATCATCTTGCCACCGACTGAATCGGCGTCCCCTACGGAGAGTCTGGCTTCGGTGCATTCCACACAAGGAAGTCACCAGCGAGAGGCTCGGGGCTCTTCGCAAATTCATGTTTATATCTCTGATACCAACCTGTAAAGCCCCCAAATTTGGGTACTTGAAACCTGAACTCGGTGCTTCACGATACCATTTCTATGAGCGGAATATTACTAATAATAATAACAATAATATAAATATCAAACTTAATTTACATGATTATCAAAGTCTAATCCCCAGGTACGAGACCTTTATACATTCATTACAATACGTGATAGATAATTTAATATCATTGTCTTACTAAAGTTAACTATTACATAAGATAACATTCATTCATTCAGCAACCTTTCCCTTTCCCTTGTTTTTAGCAGAGCTCTCTGGTCGTTCACACTTAGCTAAAAACATTTAAATTAAGTAAGGATGAGCATTTGAGTGCCCAACAAGTAATAGCAATTATATATATAAGCTGAAAGAATTTAAATATTTTTTTTATACTACCCTTCTACAATGATTTCAATAGTTGTGAAGTAATCTGTACCAATGATAATAATATATCAATTCTATACCAAATTTTTAAAACTACGTACTGACTATAAATATGGTTAATGTGACATATTATGAACATTGTTTTCATTTTCGAAAAGGTTAAACAGAAATTCATCTGCAAACCATTATAACTTATGGGCACTGGGGGTGATCAGCCCGTTATGCCCTGCATTGATAAATACTACGTGCAAGAACGAGGGTATCGTTCACTCTGTCCACCTTGGGAGCTTAAAAAGTTTTCCCGTGTAAGGGATGTTCATACTAGTCTGGATTCCAAATCAAAGGTTTTATCTTGTTCAACAATAATCTATAATTCAACATATATATATATATACTGGTAATTGACAAATGTATATCAAAATGTGATTAAATACAATGATTATCCAAGTGGGGACACTTGTATAACCATTTATAGAAATTAACGAACAGAATATATATATCTGAATTTACCATATACTAACATGTTGATAATCAATAAGCGTATATAATATAAGGTTAATAATGCATGCGAATAATAATATAATTCATAAATATTCTTACTCATGTCCATTGCATACTGAAAAATGCAATGGTAAGATACTTACTGATCTTGTACCGCTTACGCTTCACAACTTACTTTTATCGCTTATATCACGACTATATCATTAATCGATCATTCGCTCGATTAGAACAATATACTATAACACATAAGATCGCATTTCATAATCAAAGACATAACCTAATCACATTATTATCCATGTTTAACAACCATTGAATCACAAATAATCACATATTTAATTAAATTATCTAAGTCCAGATCAATTTCTGAAACATGTCGATGTATCGACAACTTTATCGGGTAATTATCGAGTCTAAGACTCTATTCTATAACTCAATATCTATAAATATCAGTCATATTATTTTTAAATAACTTAATATAATTTTAAAATATTTATTATAATTTATCATGAATTTTTCAAACATCTAATCATTATTAAATGATTTAAGTATTAAACAATCCTATTATCATTAATATTTAATTAATATTAAACTATTAATGAAATCATTTCCAATATATTAAAGTTATTTATAATAACTTAAAATATTTTAAAGTATTAATATTACCCTTAAATAATTTTTAAAATATTTAAAATCATTTTTAAATAATTACCATTAATATTTAATTATTAATGTACTATTTATCAAAATATTAAAAGTCATTATTTATAACTTAAAATATTTTTAATTCATTTATATAATTTTAAAATGATTTTAAATTAATAAAACCGCTTTTAAAATATTTATTATTAAATAAATTTAATATCATTAATAATAAATTAATAATTATTAATATTAAATTATTAATGAAATTATCCTTTAAATATTAAAAGTTATATTTTATAACTTAAAATATCTTTAAACACTTTATTTTTATTTAAAATGATTATTAAAATCATTTTTAAACTAAATTATTTAATATAATTATTAAATAACTTTAATATCATTAATAATAATTAATTAATGAAATTTACCTTTAAATATTGAAAGTTATATTTTATAACTTAAAATATTTTTAAATACCTTATTATTATTTAAAATGATTTTAATATAATAAAATCATTTTAATTAATTTATTTAATTCATTTAGTAAATAACTTAATTATCATTAATATTAATTTATTAACAAAATTTATCACAAAATATTAAAAGTCATTAAAAATAACTTAAAATATTTTCTTATATCATAATATAATTTTAAATGATTTTTCAAGTATTAAAATTATTTTTAAATAATTTATTTAATATTATAATTAAATAAATTAAATACCTTTTATATTCCAAAAATATTAAATATTTATGAAATATATTCAAAATAATTAAAAACTAATTTTCGAAATTAAAATAATTTTAATAATTTATTTGGTATTTTAATAATTAATTTCTATTTTAAATAATTTTGGAAAATATAATAAATATAATTATTAAATCTGTCGCTATAGCCTTTAGCGACAAAATATGTCGCCTTAGGTGTTCTTGAGGCTCAAGAACATTCATATGCAGTTAACGAGCTGGCTACTTTGACCAAGAATCGTGCACGGTGTAATGTGTTTCTGGGCTAGCTATTGATCAAATATTGTAGTATTAGTGTAGCACTACAAGTATTAATCAAAGTCTGGGTCAGATTACAACATACAAGCAAGATATGGAAGCTCAAACTATCTGTCAGACCTGTTCTTCGTTTTCTGGGTTACCTAGAAAACAAGAACAGCTCGACTGATCACATTTGGGCTTCCACAACTTGCTTTTGGTGTTACGCTTTTGTGATTTAAAAGCTTCAGTGTGTAACCAACATGTAAGGCTAGAGATCCATTACATAAAACCGATTAAACAACAACAAAATCAAAAGATATAAGCTGGTCAAATCTTGTCAGAGATCATGCACTTAAGTTTTCTGGTTTACCCAGAAAACTAAGTTTGTGATCTTCTGGCCTGGTTTGACCTTCCACTGACTTCGATCCATTAGATATTTAGGCGATCTACAAGCTTAATCTTGAAGTCCATATACCATAGTACAAATCTATTACAACAACAACAACAAATAAACTAACACCTGCAAGATCCAAGGCCATGAACCTACTGTCAGACCGACCTGAACACTTTCTGGGTAACCCAGAAATGGCCCGGTCAATGCCGATCAACGACCTTTGACCGGTTATTGTGACATCCCCAAATCCGGGTACTTTTTACCACGAATCTGGTGTACTAATTCTATAATTATTGCTGAAGATATAAACATAATTTGTTTATACAATAAACTTTTACATATCATTCCCAAGGTCAACAACCTTAACTAAATACATACCTTCAATATCTGAAAAGGTTTACAATACTATTTTCTTCAGAAATTTAATAAATCTAACTGCACTATAATTAAATCTTGAACTTTGCCTTTGCTTCTGTCTTTACTCGAGCTTTCCTCTAAATTTGAAAATTTTATCATGATATAGCAAGGGTGAGCAACAAATTTGCCCAGCAAGCATAAGTTTAATTAAGTATATATCATGATTGAAAGAATTGAACAGTAAGCTAGCTAACTTTCAACAATATAAACATTGTGAAAGAGCATGAACAAATTTTCTTAGCTGAACGACCAAGTCAATAAAAATGAATGGTCAATAATGAACATGAACAGATTAACTGAACCAAATGGTAATGAAGGTGATCAGCCTTTCATACCTGATTAACATTTACAACATGCACAACATGCGAATCAATAACACAACTCAAGTTTGAGTTAAGGAAACTTGCCTGTACCGCTGATTACCGCTAAGCAATATAATGTAATCTCTTATGAAAGACCTATCAATTATAATATTGATCTTTTAATTAGTATAACATACCTTATTTCATAATGCTATCTAACACTTAATCACATAGTCAAATATTAGATAATCTTAACACCATATTCATTTACTTACTTATAAACTCATCATCTTATATTAACTTGTCTAACATTCACTCCCAAAGTTAAGCATTAGACATTACACCTTAGTTTGAGTATTATCATTATACTTTGATAATCTTTTCATTATGTCATAACTTATACTCATAAGTTATCCCTTTATATGTTATCTTAGTAATCTAGACAACCTTTCAGTAAATTGAAATATCATTTCAGTAAACCGGATTACATTTCAAAGATCCCGAAATCACTATTTCAAAGAAACTAAAATCGAGTTTAGCAGGACTAAATTCAATTTCAAAGAACTCAATTCAAAATCTTCAATTTCAAAGAACTTTGAATTCACTATTCTTTTGCACGAAAATAACAAATCAACTTATTATTTTTCTATCTTTTGGCCAATCATATATACATGTATTTCATACACAAAAATATTTTTCCGTAATTTTTGAACTCCTTAAGTATTTTTCAAAATCAATTTCTAGTTAATTCCTTAAGAAATTAGTCGCCTCGTGCTTAACTCCGTAAATTTCCATCTCTTGGCATAATGTTATACATGTTAACGTGACCCTCCAGTTTTAAATTTAAGTGCTACGGAGTTATAGAACTCCTATTATAGCGATTTTCGTCCGAAAAAACCAAATATTGAAATGGCCATAACTTGTTCAATTTAACTCAGAATGAGCTCATTTTTGGACAGGAGCTACCTTATACCATATATTTTCATTTCCCAAAAGGCCGGAATTTTTCGCACACACTAAGTGGCCGAAACAGGCCCTGGAAAGTTCTTCGCAGCTTGTTTTTGTCATTTTGCAGCTTTAGAGTCCTTTGCTAAAAATAGTCCATACGGAAATCTACAACTCCTTTTTCAGTGATTCCACTTGGAGATGTTAGATAACTTATAGATCTAACTTTAGGACTTGACCACACTCAAAAATTAGAAATATATTAGGAGATATGGTCATTTGAATTTCATGTTCCGCTTTCACAAAAATCTGATTTTTAACTCTTGGTGAGTTCTAAGAAAACTTTTATGTTTTCACATGATATCAACATAACTCATCATAATACTTAATAATACCTCATACACCCATGGATCTACCATGATGAATGATCTATTCCATCAAACAATCATAAAACATAAGGTTAAACACCATCAAGGCTAAAAATTAGGATTTTCCACCCATTGAAAAACTAGTTTCCAATTCATACTTTAGATCCAACTTTTGACACACAATATGGATAGATCCACACATAACACACTCTAGATCATGTAGATCTAGAGTTTTGAAGTTTGAAATCATCAATCCAATTTTTGATTGAACATAACTAAAAATAATCAAAAATACATAAACAAAAGGGTTTATACCTTTGATTTATGGCTATTCTTCCTTATTCTTCCAAAGTGAAAGGCGATTTTGGAAAGAAAGAAGATCAAAACCTCTTCCCCTTGATTTCATACTCTAGCCGTCCCTCTCTTGTGACGCCCCCAAATCCGGGTACTTGAAACCCGAACTCAGTGCTTCACGATACCATTTCTATAAGCTGAATAATACAATAGTAATATTACATTCAAACTTAATTTACATACATCAAAGTTTACTTCCCAGGTACGAGACCTTCAAATACATTCCTTACAATACTTGAATAGATAGCCATGCAGCTATAACCATTAACTCATAATACACGCTTATTCGATCAGCTTTCCTTTTCCTTTATTCGTGCCTGAGCTTTCAGGTTGCTCACACATAACTGAAAACATTTGATTTAAGCAAGGATGAGCATTTGAGTGCCCAGCAAGTAATAGCAATTATATATATAAGTTTGAAAGAATATAAGTATTCTCTTTACATAACACTTCTACAACGAATCAAAAGTTGTGAAGTAATCAGACTTGATAAAAGATTCACATAACAATTCTCTTTCAAATTCTTGAAATGAGGCTCCACCCATGAATAGGGTTTAAGAAACATACTATGAACATTCTTTTCATTTTCGAAAAGGCTTAGCGAGAAATTCATCCACAAACAAATCATAACTTACACAGACACGGAGGTGATCAAATTTCATTGTACCTATGATTGATCAATACTACATAACTAGAACGACATTCATCGCTCATCCTTTGTCCGCCAAGCGCATAAAAAATTTTCCCATTATCGGGATGTTCATACATGCACAGTTCCAAACCCAAGGTTTTAATCTTGCTCAACAATAATATGTAATTCAACATATATGTATACGGGTAATTGACATGGTATATCAACATGTGAATAAATGCCATGATTATCCAAGTGGGGACACTTGTATAACCATTTAGAAATCAACTTAACGTAATATATATATATCCGAGCTAACATGTTGATAATCAAAGCGTACATAATGCATGCATGGAATATAATAATTCTCAAACTTCTTACTCATGTCCATTGCATAAAGGAAATGCAAAGGTAGGATACTTGCGATTTGTTTGATTACAAATCTCAACTTAGATCTTATCTCTTTATCACAACCTATCAATAAACAGTCATTTGTCCGATTAGAACAATATATCATAACACATAGATCTTTATCGCTTATGGTCAAAGACATAATCGCAGTGATCATACTTTTAGTTCACATTCTATAGTTTTATACATTTTTCAAATATCTCATCCATGTTCTTACAGTAGTCTTTTCTTTCTATTATAGGATCCGATACAGTTTGCTGCATCTAGCAAACGACTTTATCGGGTACATACTGAGTCTAAGACTCTTATTCTATACCTCAACATCTGTAATTATGAGACATTTTACTTTTAATTATTTTCGAATTTTTCCAGAAATTGAAAATTTTAAAATAATTCAAATCTGTCACTCAAGGTTTATAGTGATATAACTGTTACTATGGGTGCTCTTCACCAAATCCTGGACTTCATAACCTGTTCTATTAGTCAGCTAGTTTGACCGGATATCGCTTTCAAACATCGGAATTATAATTATATGACTTAAACATCAAACAATTCCATTATCATTAATATTAAATTATTAATGAAATCATTGCCAAAATATAAAAGTTATTTATAATAACTCAAACTATTTTTAAAACATTTATTTTACCCTTAAATGATTTTTAAAACAATTAGAATCATTTTTAAATAATCATCATTAATATATAAATATTAATGTACTATTTATCCAAATATTAAAAGTCATTAATTATAACTTAAAATATTTTTAAATCCTTAATATCCTCTTTAAATGATTTTTAAATAAATAAAACCATTTTTGAACTATTTATTTAATATAAATATTAAATAAACTTAATATCACAAATCATTAACTAAATATCATTAATATATAATTATTAATGAAATTATCTTCTAAATATTAAAAGTTATATTTTATAACTCAAAATATTTTCTTATACCATAAAATAATTTTTCATGATTTTTCATGAATTAAAACTATTTTTAAATCATTTATTTAATATTATAATTAAATAAATAAATACCTTTTATATTTCAAAAATATTAAATATTTATGAAATATACTCAAAAATAATTAAAACTATTTTTCGACTTTAAAATAATTTTTCATAATTTATTTGGTATTTTAATAATTAAAAACTAATTTTTCTAATTTTTAAATTAATTTCCGGAAAATAAAATGATAACTGTCGCTAAAGGCATCTATAGCGACAGAACCGTCGCTATAGGTGTTCTTGAGCTTCATGTCAGTGCACAAAGGTACCAGTTTGACCGAGCCTTAAATCCATGATCTAACTGTTTTCTGGACTTGCAAAAACTTCAATGTTGTAGTACTAATGTAATACTACAACTATATACTCATTTCATGGCCAAACAACAACAAATCATGAGATATGATCAATAGAAAACCTTGTCGACGTGTTCTTCATGTTTACTGGGTTGCCCGAAAAATTACGAGTCAACACCGGTCAACGACCTTTGTGGTCTTATTTCGTCGATCTGTATATGTTATAGGTGTTTTATACGTCTTGCTATGTAGTACAACTTACGAGAGAACATGATTAAATCAAGTTTCAAGTCTAAACATTAACAATACCAAAGATATAAATCATCAAACTCTCGACAAAACTTGCGTGCCAATTATGGGTTTTCCAGAATTTTAAAACTGATCGTGCAGGCTACTTTGGATCTTTATATCTTTCATTCTGAGTTTGATCTAAGTGATCTATTGATTCCAGGTTGTAGATAACATGTAATACTACAACTCTATTACATATAAGACATATAACAACAATGAGATCCAATGAAAGAGGCCTATCAAATGTGACCTCAACAAGCTGTTCTTGAACATTTCCGGAAAACCCGTAAATGTTCTTGAAAGCGCCTTCGGTCAATGGTAGTTTGACCATAAATAACTTCTAATCTACAACAGATATGACCATGATTCCTTTTGCAGAATAAAGACAACATACCAGGCTACACATAGCAAGCTTTAAACATCAAAAACTCTTAACAGGATGGGATCTACAGCCTCTGACATTCGTTGTCAGAACACAAAAATGAAAATTTCCAGATTTTAAAGATCTTCAAATCCGAGCTTCTGAATGTTATGGAATCAACATCAAGCAACCCAGATCATCCTTAGACACTATAATCAACATGTTTTAACATTTAAACATAACATCTAACACCAAAAAGTTTAAGAAAAAATCAAGCTTTAGGTTTATACCTTTTTAAGCTTTGATTCTGATTTTTGGCTACTGATTTGTTATTGGTGTGAATGGGGCTTGTTTATAGACTGATATAATGAGAGAATTTCGTAGGTTTAGGCTAGGGAGAATGAAGCTAAGTGCTTGGGTATAAATAGGCCAAAAATGGTGCATTTCTCTCTCTTGAATTCATAAAATAATGCAATGGAATGATTATAGTGGCTGATTGATGGTAATACTACGTTTCATAGGTAATTTCTAGATGGATTGGTAGGATTTTGTGGACAAGTGGTAGCAATAAGACATAAATAATGCATTTTCCTTTTCTTTAATTAAAAAAAATCTTTAAATACCTTGGATGCTAAAGTGGAATGATTCCCTTGTTTGAGAGTCGATAGCATGTAGGGTAAACATGTTTGGGCATCCTTGTTGCAAGATCCTATCAACAATGTAAGTAATAATACACTAAAATGACAAAAGGGTATTTTGATCATTTCACATATAATTCCAAGGGCATTTTGTAAAAGGCCATTAAATGTAATATTTAACCATTAGATTATAATTCTTACCATTTACCAATTAATTTCTATCATTTGGTAAATTAAAACATTTATATAATAACGTCGTAATTAAACCCGATAATTTTAAATTAGGGTTTCCTTTAGAAAATTAGGGTTTTCTAATTAGGGTTTCTTAACGTTATCAATTAGGGTTTTCTAATTGATCATTAGGGTTCTCTAATTATCTCGTATGATCTAACACACGGTCATTACGGTCTCTAACTTCAACCGATTAGGGTTGTAATAATTAGGGTTTGCCACAGTTATCGCCGTAAAATAGTAATTAGGGTTTTTTCTTAATTACCGGCATTCGTGTACACAAAGAACTTCATATACACAAGAACTTCATATACTACTCACCATTTATCATAACCGAGTTTAATAATTAGGGTTTCACTAAGACGCGATAATATGCTTTATGACCTAATCGGCCGTCATTTGCTTTCAATAATATCTGTCTACATACACACGATACATAATTATTGTCTCAGAAAAATCATTATAACAATAATATAATATTATTATTATCATCTCTTGATCATAATCCCAATTCGTGGTTTGGATCTCATATCCGACTTCTCTTTCGCATATCAAGTTAAAATACTTGATTTAAATATTCTAACAATTTATATAATAAAATATATATTATATAAGTTCTAATTATCATTTCATATATTATTTCCAATCATGTTTTCATGGAAAATAATTAATAAAAACATTTCTGCTTACAGAAATTAATTATAATTTGTAATAATTAATTATTCCAAAATTATTTCTAATTTTTCAAGTAATAAATATATTCATATTTATCGCTCACATTATTAGACACTTATTCTCGTCATTAAATAAAAAAAATTTATACGTAAATTTCTTATTTATTTTATTTAGGAAATCTCGGGTTATTACATCTCTTCTCTCTCTCCTCTCTATATCTTGTTTGCTTTGATTACTAAGTAAGAAAATAGAAAAGATGAAAGAGAAAATGAAAGAATATAATTTGATTAGTAAATATATTTGTTATAACTAATCTACCAAGCTCATACTTTTCCTCTCCCTCATTATTTTCGGCCAAGTGGCCTTGTCAAATCCACCCATATCTTTACTTGCTCTCTCATAATTACTTAGAAGGTTGCTTGGAAGAAACAACAAACTGTTGTCTCCATTAAAAACATGCCACCTATTAAAGTAATCTACCAACTAAAGTAACATGATTATCAAATACCTCCTCCCTTTCTCCTTCTCTTAAGTGACCGGCCATGTGGCCTTAATATCTTCACTATATCTCTTTTGATGTTACTTGTAAGAATAGCCAAGTGTTGTCTCCATATAATGGTTGACACCTAGCAAAAGTAGTTTACCTAATAAAGTGATATAATCATTACATGTTCTCCTCCATCCTCCACATAATCTTAACATATCTAATAATATCTTACCAAATCCACATAGCCTTTCATCCACTCCATCTATTGTTTTATTAAATGCTTTATATAATGACAATAATGCCCCTCCTTAAGTGGATTTTAATTGGGCCAAGCTTGGGTTCCATTTTTATTTCTTTTTGGGCATGCACTTTCTTATTCATTTGCCTACTAATTAAAATGAGCTTGGGCTCCTCCACCAAATAAATTGGGTCATCACTAAACTTGCCCTTTATATTAAATATTGGGCTAGCTCAATAATTTAATTGTTCTTAAATTAATTAACTACAAGTCTCATGCTTAAATAAACACTTGGCTACCAATTAATTCTTTGAGCCTAAAAATCAAATTAGTTCTATACTTATTAATTTTTATTCATTCTCCATTATTTAATTAGGGTTCCTTTACACACATTAGTAAGTTAATTTCTTACTCATACACACTTATTTTCTTAACCCAATTAGACTTGCTTTAATTAAGTTATAAAATTAATTAATTGCGATATATAAATTAAATCTCTTAGACTTAGTATATATATTTATATACTAATATTCTCCCATATTATAACCTCTTAGGTTATTTAATTATCACACCTAATACATATATATTAGTTCACATAACTTAATTCTTAATTCACTTACTCCCATATTCATACAAAATAATTTAATAAATTGAGACATGGTCCACAATTCATAGATTAGGTCACTAGTATATAATTAAAATACTAGAACCACATACACATAATCTTATGAACTCATACACTAAATATACCTCATTATCAGACTATCACTTATAGTCTATCAAATCCTTCAAATTCTTCTCCAAAATTTTTGAAATCCTTGAAATTCCTTTACAGAAACGTCCAATCCATACACTTATTTTATGTCTAGATTTATTATTTAACCTTTACTCAATCTTTTAAGATTTTATAAAATTGTCCAAATTTTCGGGTTGTCACAGTTATAACTTACAATATACAATTGATCTAGGCCTGATTCTTGATCCAGAGCAAAGATTGCATAGCATACTACAAGATCAACGCTTAAAATAACAAAAACACACAACAGGCCGAGATCTATGGGACCTGACATTCGTTGTCAGACGACTGTTGAACTTTTTTCTAAAATTTGTAAAATGCCAAATTCGAGCCTCTAGATGCTTTGGATCTAACATCTAGCAACCCAGATCATCATTATACATTATATCTAATATGTTTAACACAAAAAAACAACATCAGATCGATGGTCAGATTGTAAGGCTAGGGTTTATACCTTCTTTGATCAATTTCTGATTTTGGCTGCTGATGTTTAATATATGTATTAGTGGGGCTGGTATTTGGGGACTGATATGCTACTAATTTCGGAGGTTAGAGAGAGAGAGTTTAGGTTGAGAGTTTGGAGAAAATGAGAGCAAATGATCACTTTTCTCTCTCTAACTCTATATATAACATGTTGTAATGCATTGGCTGAGACATGACTGTTGATTTGTGTTGATTTCAGCACTACTACAAAACGATAAATAAACAACGCTTAAAAGACAATGTTTTTTTATAAAAACGTTGTTATTTTTTTTTATATAATATTTTTTATTAAAACGTTGTAGATACATATAAAAAAACGTTATGTATTTTATAAGGGTAATTTTTGATTTTAAATAGATAACGTTTTTAAAAATAAAACGTTATCTATCTACAAAAACACGGAGCAAAAATAAAAAGACGGAGCTTAAATTTTGTTCCCTCTCTTCAGTTTCCTTCTCTCGCTTTCGTTTTTGTTCCCTCTCTTCTGTTTCCTCTCTTCGTTCCTTTTCTTTTTCAGTTTTCCTTCTCTCTATCTGCTCTTTGATTGTGTCTCCGTTCGATTTGATGACTGCGATTCTGAAAGGAGGAAACATCGACCTGTCCAGTTCGTCAAAGTCTGGTGTGTCGATGCCGCCGTCGCTGGCGATGTTTGTAGAGAATCGGGAGTTGCTAATGCTGCTCACAACTTCAATTTCTCCTCAAAATCTCGCCATTTTGAAGCTTTAGAATCGTTGAGGAGCTTTAATTCGGTTTGCTTCACGGTTTCAAGCATGGAATTCGAGGTTTTGGTTTGAGAAATTTGGATAAATCTAGGGCTTTTATGAGCGTCTCTGTTGGATCTCAAACTGCTGCTAATGATGCCTTTTTTTGGGATAAATCTAGGGCTTTTATAGTGTTGGCTGGCGATCTCCGGTCAGTGTTAGGGCTACTGCGACTCCTGGGCTCGAACGTTTCCATCGAAAGATCGCGACTATGGGTATAGTCAGATCTTTTGTATTCAATTGTGCCAATTTTGTACTTGAGATGATGGAATTAATCGTTCAATTTCTCTTTGCCAGGTCTCTGTAAGGCAACAAGTTACCAGGAAAGATACCGGAAGTGATTGGTCTAATGCATGCCCTAGCTGTTTTGTAAGTATTTATTTCTGTATCATTATATTTTTGGTTGGATGTAATTTATGATGAAACTTTATCCTGGTAGAAATAAAAATAAAATTATGCTACCTGTATTGTTATCTTACAGTAGTATTGTTATCTTACACATTATGATTATATCCGTATAATCAATTAGACACATTATGCTACCTATGAGCTGTGGTGGCGACTGGTGTGACTCTAAGGCCTTTTGCAGCTAAGCGCTTGGAGAATTGTAGCATTGGGTTTATGTGACCTTGCTGTGGATAGATTGATTTAGCAACCTTGTTCTGATTAGTGAATGACTTCCACTGCATAATACATACTGACAAATGAACTCTAATCTTTTTACAGTATTATTTTATTTTCTTGACTAGTTATGCAATTTCAGGCAGTTGGTGATAGTGCTGACTTGACATAATGTCTCAGTAATCTTTATTCGGTCATTTTGTGCAAAATGATTGTTTGCTATTTCGTAGCAGTTAATTGTTTTACATCAACTTGTTACCTTTCCATTTATTATCAATCTTGTTAAAATGTTTTTCAACTGCTTCATGTTAGGGTGAAATTTTCTGAACGTGGACAAGACATCAAGGAAGTGTTGAACAACAACAGGGGAACAAGGATATCCTCACAACGAACAGAATCCTTTAAAAGAGGTAGTCATGTATTCCAACAATTTTTTTAATGACCTTTCAGAAATTTCTACTTGAATATGTTGCAATACAGTTAAAAAGGAGGCAAAACATAATTCTTCTGTTAACAATTTTTTTTGTCAAAAAGATTACACCAAGAGCCTATTACTTTCACAAAATCTGCTTCTCCCCTCATTTTATATATAGTAAAAGAAGATGCATTAGACAGATACATTCATGTACTGTGCATATAGTTTCCTTGTATGTAATTAAGGCATAAGTTTGACATATCTTGAAGTGTAGATTGAGGGTCTTTCTTGAGCTGCAGCATCCATTACGTTATTCCTCCACACATAATCTGCATCAATTAGGTACATTTGACCATCCATTGTATTTCTCTTACACTTGTAATACCTTAAGTTGTAATTTTGTTTTTTAGCCTCTTGGCGATTTAAAAAGTTTGCAAGTCCAACTATCCCTGCAGCACCAAGCACCAAGTACTATCCCTGCGATTTAATTCGGTTCGTCGCTATTACTAAGGGTTTATGTATTGACTGTTCGTGCAATATCTGTATCTCTGTATACTATGTTCATGGGTGTAAAGGAGAATATTCAAAACTGAAGGACCTTGTCCCTTGGGCCCTAAGGTTCAATCATCCCTCCCTTGATATATTAGGCAAGGTAATTCAAGGTAATAATTACCTGTGTTACTGATTTCTGGCAAACTCAAGTTTAAATATTACACTCTCAAAACATTTGTCGTTCCTTGGAATTTTGCGAGTTACTTTTCTTAGTGGATGGCTCTTAATGAATAATTATCTGACACTAAATTCCTGGCTCTACATGCTTTTAAAAAAAAACATTTCATGTCACCTGGACCGTTGATAGTGACCAACTTGCTCTTCTGGCTATAGATAAATAATGTTGGAACAAAAATCAGGAAGCGAACTACTGAGTACACTGCAGAAGAATATTCAAAGTTCATGGCTACCAACTTGGAATCTTCTTACCATCTCTGTCAGCTTGCTCATCCTCTTTTAAAGGCGTCAGGAGTTGGAAGCATAGTGTTCATCTCATCAGTAGCTGGTATTACTCGCATATTTTTTGGATCTGTCTATGGAGCAAGTAAAGGTAATTACTTTCAACAAATGGGATCTTTCTATTAGATAAATATAAACTTAGTGGGACTGAAGTTATTGATTTTTGGTTCCCATTTGTTGTTGTGCACAGGTGCAATGAATCAGCTTACAAAAAATTTGGCTTGTGAGTGGGCCAAAGATAACATTCGGACTAATTGTGTTGCACCCTGGTACATCAAGACGTCGCTTGTAGAACATGTAATATTCATTTATACGTAAAGATCTCTAGTTTGCATGATACCTATAGGTTGGTGTTTGCTTGAATGCAAAAAGGTGTATAAATAAATGGTCCTAAATGGAAAGCGACGGTCTTCATACTCACAATTTCCTTCTTGTCTTAAGTTTCTTCATGCTTCTTTTTTGCAAATCAAACCATAGATAGTGTAATACGTACGTGCGTGTGTGTGTATATGTAACTGATGCTTTCTGGTTTCATGTGGGACTCCTTTGCAGATATTGTTGCTGCAGCTGTGCTTTCTGGAAACTGGAACTTTGAAGGTCGTGTTCATCCACTAAAGAGAGCTAACTATCTTGCTTCTCTTCCTTTAGTTGTGGCTTATGCACTGGCTGGCACGGTATGCGCTGATTTATGTCCTGCACTTTTTCCCCCTGACCCGGGGTTCTAATTCCCCTAATTTAGCAGAACATTGTTAAAATAAATGGAAATGCTACCATGTTCTTGTTGCCATAATAAATCACCTTTCTAAGCAGTAGCATAGTTATATACTATTTATGTATTTGTATATATAAATAGTGATGTTTTTAAAATGGCTCAGTTTTTGATTCCTAAATGGAGGTGGGGCCTTTATATATCAGCCAATTTGGGCACTGCTTTCCTGTTGTTGTCTGAAGGTCGTAAATAGGCAGATCAAGCCATTGTTATTCATACATCTGGTTTTGTATGAATTGTTATTTATGTACATTTTAGATTCGGCCTAGTAAAATTTATTTGTATGAATTGTTCATATTTATGTACACTTCAAGGATGTCTGGCCTAGTAATGAAGAAATTGCAGAGGTAGCTTTAAAATTTCTTTGTATAACTAACTTTCTTTATTATTATTTTACTTGGAAAACTAATAATTTGCAAGTAATGTGTTACAGGTTGTTCAATCAAGTGTGCTACCTGAGATGTTCAAAAGCACTTATGAAGCCATCACGAAGGGCAATCCAATTTGGAATCAACTGTCAGTCCATTCTTCCTCCAGTCTATTCTTGGGACCCTAAGTCAACCTACATTCATGACTCCCGGCAAATAAAGACAATGTTGTCACCATGATGCGATTTCTGAATGTATAGGATGAGTCAGGCACTAATCTTTGTTACTCGGTCCGGGAGCTGGTCCTTCGTTGAACGCCCTGGTTTACTACTTTTGACTGCATTCGTAATAGCACAACTGGTGAGCTATTATGGGAAGTTCAATTGCATTTCCTCTTGTCGTGCTTTTGTAAATTAATCACATACTCGGTGAAGTTTTACTTTATAATTAATCACAAGGACATTGTAATGCTTAAGTAGTAGTTTAATTTTATGGATAGTTTGGTTTATTTTGTGGTTTATTTCGTGGATTGAAATGTGAATTTGAGATGTATATATGAATAGTTTGGTATATATTTTGTGGATGTAGTAATTTGAAATTGTAAACGAATGGTATTATTGGGATGTATTTTGAATGGTTGATATATTTTGGCTTTAAATTTAAATGAGAATTGTCGACGTCGGGATTATTGGGTGTCCCTTTCTGTTACTTGTTCTTTGGTGTTCTCATTTTAGGTGAGATTTGTTTGAAAAAACAAGTGAAAAAGGTCCGACATGTATAATGTCGACGATGGGACTGTTAAGAGTCGCCAGTTGGTTTTTTAAATGGTTGTACTAACACAACCGAGAAAAAGGTTTGCACATTGACCCAGTGATGTGACACTGATATACGGGTCGGCGAAATTGAGATTCGTTTAGGGTGCGGGGACTTGGTTATGCGGGGGGAATGTGTTAGGCACCCCCGACATCTGTGTTGTCACGGTGATCGCCTCTTTTCAAGAAACTATTATCTGAGTGTGTATGTGTGTGTGGGTCAATGTGATGTTTATATGAAAGTTGTACGAGGCCTCGTTTGAACCTATATACACAGGATTTGAATTTATGTAAAAATTTAATTTTTTGCAAGATATGGCAGTGATGTTTTATAAAAGAGGTTTTTCAAACCCTGATGCTCAATAGGAATTGAGACCTTTTACACTCCCATTTTTATTAAGTGATCGGCTGGATTGATTTTATTTGACGGATGTGAGGCATCCGTATGAAAATAATATACAAAAAAATAATGTCGACTTCCTCGTGGGTATGGAAACCATCTGAGGAAATTCAGACATCGCAGAATAATTTACAAGCTGCTTACAGCTGAAAATGTCCATCACGGGAACCGAATCTAGATCTAATGGGATGAATCTGTGATCACATGATTTCTAGGCGCACAGAATGTTGCAATTTGTATAAAAGCGATGGCGGTATATATATAAAAGCGGTAAATATATATATATACGTACATGATCACCAACCACGAAAGCACCTCCATGGGGATCGAAATGTAAATAAAGTTTGTTAAAAGCTATTAAGCGCCAAGGAGGAAACTTCAAAGGGACAAAACGTAAATAAAATCAGAAGCGATCAACTTCCACGAAGAAAACTCGAGCAGATTTAATATATATATATATATATATATATATATATATATAAGCGAGTAAACGCATACTGCATCAAAATCAGGCTCATCGAACAAAAGTCCGACACACGGTTGATATATATAAGTATATATATATAAAAGCGAATAAACGCACCAGACCGAAATCTAGGCTCATCGAACAAAGTCCGACACACACGGTTGATATATATAAGTATATATATAGAAAGCGATGAATCGCTATGCAATCAAGTCTCAGGCTCAATCGAGACATAACTCAATAGTGTTAGTCAATATGTATATGTAAATATATATATATATATATATATATATATATATATATATATATATATATATATATATATATATATCGAAATGAAACCACGGATCAAGTCCGCAAAAAGCAAACTAACACGACTCTCAACGCGTGTAGAAGGGTGTGTGCAAAGATGAAGAAAAGACTCTAAAGTGTGTGAGAAGGCTTACATCCGAATGATAAAAAGGCTTCTATATCTTTAGAGTGGGTAAACACTTTGGGCTTTTGTGGGTACAAAAGAGGCTATATATGAGCTCACAGTGTTTGAAAGTGGGAAAATACAACATATGGCGAAAAGTGCAGAGCAAATTGTGCGAGGTTTCCCGTCTTTTTTTCTTAAAATCAAGACCCCAAGCCCTCTATTTATAGGCAATATGACTGTTGGTGAGCCGCAGTGTACCAGAGGCGGGTCTGGTCCGGTCGTCTCAAGTACGTGCACTTTCGAACCTTCGCAATGTCCACTCGGATTTTGAGAAGTGCAATCCAACACATCCGCTTTGAGGTATTCAGGACCTATTTTCGGATCATTGGTTAGCGAGAGTTGTCACGATGGCATGGGATTAGAGTTTGTCTGAAGTCTTTGAAGATGGGACGATGCCTCCGGTCTTCAAGCTTCAACTTTCATCCGCTACCCCCGCATAATAGTAACTTTCGGGATTGGTTAGCCTTGTGGGACATTGTTGCGTAGAGATGTGATATGGCATCGTGTTGGACGAGATGATGATGTTGCCCCTCACCGGCAGTATCACCGGATTAATGATATCAGCGCGTTACTCGAGACTTCACCGAGATTGACTTGCATTTGTTGAAGGTCCTCATTGTCATCTTTGAGGTGTGCCTGTCTTCCCGATGTTATTTCCGGTTGTACAAAGTATCTCGTTGTGAGTCTTAGATTGAAGGCGATGGCATTTGAAACAAGCATTCCGGTTATTTTCAAATCAATTCCTTGGGGTTATCACCAAGGTTGGTGGCTATTCCCATGGTTGGGGTGAGGCCGGATACCTCGGGGTTATCTCCAGAGATTAATCGGTCTTCTCGGTGTGTGTTCCCAGATTGTATCTGGCAGCCTCTCGGTTACATCCGAGGTTGAAATCGTTACTCCCAGATTGCAATCCGGGGTTGACGCTGCACTTCTGGTAGTATCCGGTATGGATTTGGATTGTCTTTCAGGGTTCTCTCTTAAAAGACGAATCTGTCCTCCTGCAATGTTAGTAATATGAGTACGAAAAATTTCGAGTGTCTACAGATGCCCCTCTTTATCATACTCATGCATGGCGATGCATGGGTAGGATAAAGAATCCTAGACACTTGAAACGCAACAAGATAAACATGCTGTTAAGGATAGCAACACGATGAAAATGTATGATGCATGTGTACGGGGTTGAGGCCCAACATGCTGGGGATGATTGTTGGCTCCCTATTGCTTCAACTGGGGATTGGCAATACTGACCAGATCTGATGTGCAAGCCGAATCTGTTAGGATGTTGATGTTGGAGTTATCACCAAATTCCTGCGTTCTTGATAACGACTTGATCCTGAAGGGGTACCTCTTAGGTGTAAGAGATCTGTGGGGATAAAGCTTGATCTGTTTGAGGATGTGTATAACAATTCCATCATCTATCCTCTTTGATAATGTTGACCTTTCCTGGTTAGTATCGCCAGAATATGTCACGATTCTGTTGGATTTACTGCCAACAACAAATGCTTTGTCGAGGATGCACGACCTTCCTTGCTGACGGTGAATCAATGGGTCAAACATCCTGTGGGATATCTTTATCAAGGTTTGCTTGACCTTGATGATGTGTAGATCAACGGAGCATCATTGCGTTGTGACCCCCATCGGGGATCCGCTGGGGAATATGAGCAGCTGGGTATGAGAACCTCAAACAGCTCTATAGCTCTAACAGGTTTAAACGCTATCGGTTGATATGACGTTAAGGTTGCTTGACCTTTGTTGATATGTGAGTCAACGGCTGAGCATGCGTTGCTACTCCCGCCGGAGATATACATTGTAACCCCCGTCGGGGAGCTACTGGGGATGCATGAGTACGTACGCAACTATCGAACGGTTCTCAACGTTTCGATGGGTTTACTTGTCATCGGCTGAAATAACGTCAAGGCTGCTTGACCTTCGTTGATGGACATGTCAACGGATGAACGTGTTGTAACCCCCACCGGGGATCTACGTTGTAACCCCGTCGTGGACTCACGTTAGAACCCGTCGTCGGGACTTACGTTATAACCCCTGTCGGGACTCACGTAACCCCGTCGAGGACTCACGTAGGTAACGACACGGATCAATGCGACATCGGACCAGATAAGGTATTGCCGAATGTGATTTGCGACAACTGAGGTCATTGGCAGAGTATACCTTGTGTTCAGATGACTACCAATGAGTGATGTGCAGATTCAAAGTCTTATCTGAGAAGACCAGGATTGTATGTTGTTTTGCTCAATCGCGTGGAATTTTTATTCCCGATTTGACCTTTCTAGCCTATAAGAACTCCTTTTTAACTCAAACTGGACCTAGTCGAAGGGGTGGGACCCACATGGAGAAGCCGCAGTGCACTTTCAGAGTCATGCAGTGAGCTCAAGACAAAGCGTGGATGATAAATCCCAGTAGGCTTCACTTCACAAGTCACTTTCAACTTGTTTTACTTTAGAAAAATCACGAGCCATCTTCAGATCTGCTGAGTTCGGGCTGCTTTCAAATTAATTCATCCTTTGTACAAGTGTTCTACACTATCCTCAGTAACGTGTGCATGTATTTTTTTCCAGTTTCTGTCCGTTAGATTGTGAGATATTGCACGAAATGCATCTAAACACATAGTAGTGATTATGTATGCACAAATGACTTGATAAAAATATTCAACATAGTAAATGTTAGTATTAAACCATCTTTGAACATAATGATGTGAAAAAAACTTGACTTCGAGATTTGGTCAAATTGGCACCTTTTTTCTCGCTATTTTTTGTCCTATTTGAGGTCCAATGAGCAAAAGGTAGAAAGGCAAAGTACTCCTAGCATTGAGGTTGGCCTTATGCATGATGATTTTGATTTTTAATGCATATATTATGTATATGACTTTGGGAAAGGTGTGCTACTGAATGGCCACCTAGACATGCCTGTGTGCATGGGGATAGTCCTAATTTCAAAGGGGACTATGGCAAAATTTTTCCAAATGTAGGCATTGGGTAGTCATGCATTCTAACTCTATTATATGTTAAAGTAAATACATGCATGCATATAGTCAAATAATGCATTTTCGAAAGCTCCAGGTAAGGAAATACCACACCCCTTCTGAGGTGATTTGGAGACTTGTTGTCCAGATATTATGGATCCGGATCAAATAGAAGCGGTTCTATAGGACCGCTTCCTTAGCGTCTGGCGGAGGGCTTCGAAGTGCCTCGTCCCTGCTTCACCGTCGAACTGACCCTAGTCGGTTGGTGGAGGCTGTGATTCTTCCTGTCCAGGTAGATGTTCCAGACGTCGAGGACGAGGAGGTGGATATCGAGGATCCCGCTCCTGCTGTACATATCCCTCGCAGGGAGCTTCCGAGCATTCAGGTGGTGAACCCAGAGTTGCTGGGTGATTTGGGTAGACACCCATCGATGTACTTGTATGCTAACGAGGTATGGCGTTAGACTTTATCTTCCTTCTTTCCTATTGATGAGGATTAAAGGGTTCTGATGTTGATCTACGTTTCATGCAGGTTCTAGGTTTTACACAGCCTCGGGGGAACTGGTTTAGCATCCACTCCATGTACCAGCGCTTCATCCCGATATATAAGCGATGTGCATGAGTGGGGATTTGGGGCATTTTCTCCATCCTTCCCGTCGTTGTCCCCCAGGGTTACCTCGGGGCATTGTCTGGGCGATGGTTTCATCGGACTCGATCACTCCACTGCTTTGGATTGCGAGGTGATGATGACGCCTATGGATTGGCGATTTATCACGTATGGAGTTTGGAGGAGCGATTGCCTTGCATGAATAATATCACCCCTCTCATCGTCCAGGTCCTTGTTAGGAGTTCCGGCGGGTGCGCTCAAAGGTAGGATTGTCCGTTCAGGTCCTTTGAGCGTAGATGTTATGAGCGGGCTATTGAGTGAGCCCATGCCTGATGATGTCAGGATCAGGGATTATGTTCTGTGGCGATTGTTCCTGATGATCATTCGAGGCTGCTTCATAGCAGATAACTCTTCCACGGTATCTTTCGCTTTGGTCAGCGCCACACGCGATGTGGACCATATAGGAGAGTATGACTGGGGCTCTTACACCTTTGCCTATTTCCTCCGGGGCATGCGTCTGCGCTCACAGGGTTTGACCGAGGCTTGGCTAGGATTTTACCCATTTTTGCTGGTGAGTATTTCTCTTGTCTTTTTCATTCACAGGTTAAGAGTGTTTACTGATAGCAGAGGTTTTGCCATTGTGTTGGCAGTTTTGGGCCTATGAGAGGCTTCCATGTTTATGTCCTATGAGTGTGTTAGGCTTAGAAACCTATCCACGAGGACGACGATGGCACCATTCTATTTTTCCAGAGGTCCCTGTATCTAAGGGCTTCACTCATTGCCATCAGATGGCTTCCATACTCATGGGGTCATTTGATTATCGGTTTTGAGGATGGACACCCTACTGGAGTAGAGTATTTGATTTCCACCTGGAGATTCCCTCTTTTCACCGATGGAGGCTGAGAGCTCTATTTAGGAGAGCGCGTCTTATTAGGGGAGCACCACAGGGGAGATTCAGATACCGATCTTGCCTCTCCTGTCAGCGCGTCATTGGCATCAGATTCCGATCACCCGCCACTGATATTCCATTGTTGGGAGTTGACGGTTTTGATTTATCCGAGGGTCTATGTACTTAGGAGATATTCCAGCGCTGGTGGCTCCCTCGCACTATTGGGGCCTAGTCCCATGCCACACAGTTTATGGGGGACATGGTTCCAGGATCTTTGATGATGACGGATTGGGTGGCTTGTGTTCGAGCTCCGACTCATCTGACCCAGATTGATAGCTTGACCCGGCAGTTGGATTAGGCACACATATTTATTCGGCATTTGGGCAGAGATCCAGTAGAGGCGGAGACATTTGTTTCTTCCAGCTCAAGTGCTGGCCCCTCAGACGACCCATTTGGTTTTGCCGACGCAGATCCTCCTCTTTATAGGCCTGATATCCCTGTTGATAGAGATCTAGTGACTCAGGAGGAGTTACATCAGGTGAACAGGATTGAGGACGTGGACATCGAGACCCTGGTCTTCTTCTAATGTATATTCTCGTTATATCTTTTGATAGGCCTCTGTTAGATATTGGGTGGCTGTTCCCCATTCTCGCTATATCTTTTGATAGGCCTCTACAGTAGTAATCTGCCGTCATGCCCCATTTTTATGTACTTGTAGGCATGTATAGAGTCAATGTATTAGATGATGATATATTTAGGAATGTATGCACCGCTTTTCATTCCCTATATCATATTGGCATCCATTATCTCGTTATGCATGTATCATGTTATGCATATGTATGTATGTCCGAGATATTCTAAGCATTGACCCTGGATGGTGGTCTTATGACACGGCCCATACATATGTCTTCTTCGATTAGCCAGATAGATCATACCCCACCGTCAGTGGTGGCATTGGGTATGCGATCGTGATACGATAGCATGTCACCACCAGATAGGGTGACTGTAGATCTATTGCTGCAGCATAACATGACCCTTTTGGCATTTCAGGTTCCTGCAGGATTCGTGGACGGGATGATAGAGCATTGGCTACCTGATAGGCAGGTATTCCGCTTTGGCACCCATGAGTTGACTCCTACTCTGGAGGAGTATGCCCGTTTGACGATCTTGCCCTGCATGCACCTTGCGTGCACATGGCTTTGGGAGACATGAGTAGACAATTCATGACTCTCACAGGATTGAGGCGCAGAGTAGTTCAGGATGAGCTAACATCTGGCTATGTGATCTCTCAGCGTTTTCTGTATGACAGATTTGGTGCGGAGGATAGCTACTCACGACATTCCGGGGATTTCACCGTGTCGGAGGATCATTGGCGTTTGGCCAGAGTTGATGTACTGATGCTATGTGTACTATCATATGTGTATATGTCGCGGTATATGGATGAGATAGATATAGGCGTTATCATGGTCGTGAGAGCTCTCAGGGAGGGTCGTACCATTGTACCTATGATCGTGGCGAGACCTGCGATCGAAGATCCTCTCATTATTTACTTACCGTCGCGGTTTACTAGGAGTTCGGTCATGCTGTATGTGTGGTTTATGTCACACTTGCGACCGGTTGGCACCCTTAGACGGCACGGGTATTGCTTCTCCCATGAGGTGGCTATGTCATATTCTTTTTAGCCATCGGAGTGTACAAATGCTCAGTCCTGGTCCGCATTTTTGGCAGATATCAGAGATCCATTTAGTATATTGCTGTGCTCGGGGCTTTGTTCACCATACAGCTTCATTACTCATGCTCCGGGAATGGATTTCCTCCCTTTGGATGGCTTGAGGGGCGTAACTACTTATCACCCATTGGCCATGATGTCGCAGTTCGACTAGTTCCATGATTTTTATCCTTTCGAGGGGGCGGCAGGTCAGCATTCAGCTTCTCGATACCTCTCAGCTGAGGACTGATCTCGTGTATACGCTTGCTGGGATCAACGTGAGCTAGCTGCTTTTCCTGCCTGTCGTCCCGGTTATTCCGTAGAGTATTCAGCATGGATGGAGACGGAGGTTTTATAGGCTGCAGCAGTATTTGTAGTACCGGAGATTGAGTTAGACGATGTAGAGCCTACGGAGGACATTAATACCTACATCGAGGAGGGTACCGCTGCTGGGTTGCCAGCATTTCTTCTGGATTCTCCTAGTACCAGTACTTTTGTGATTTAGCACTTTTCGGCAGACGATGATTTAGAGCGAGTCTTCATCCGATGACCTTTGAGAGAGATCGATTCGATCTATGATGTCGATCGCTTTGATGTGAGGGACGCCACTATTAGAGAGAGACGAGGCATTGGCTCGTAGAGATGCCGCCGTCACGAGGCGTGATGAGGCTAGATCGATGCAGAGATGCAAAGATGATAGTTGAGCGGGATAGTGCTATATCTGCCGGGATGTGGTCACACACGAGATAATCTTTGAAGCGAGGTCCCTTACCACTGCTATGATCGCAGAGATGAGCGCTTATATCGATGAGCATATGGTCATCATGCAGATGGCTACAGATCTGTTAGGTCGTGTGGATATTCTTATCCAGGAGACTACAGCTTTACCTCCTTCATCTGAGAGGGATGCCATGTTGGTCTTGCTAGCTCGCATGTACCCTGATTCGTAAATGATCTTGTACTTACCTGCACAGACTAGCTTAGCCATTTTGTCATGTACAGTTCACATTGTATATATATCAAACAACATTATATATGACAGGGAAATATATTTTTGGATCACTTCCCTTTTAGATATGCCTTACTATTTGCTTGATATTTTGCCTGCTGCTTTAGGGCTTGTGATCTTGATGTATTCTGAATTATTCCTTGGTGGATGGACATTGAGCTGTCTCTGGATAGTTCAGAATGGATCATCTATCTATGTATCCCTACCATCTTTGGTGTCTTGGGACTTGTTTCTGTATGGAAATGTGGAGAGGAGTGTGGCTTTCCTCTCTGAGATTGACCGCACCACAGATGGTCGCCAGTACTTCTATTTAGGAGAAGCCTAGTTAATTCCACCTCTTATGGTTTAGTGTTGCTCTTCGAGGTATGACCGCAGCTTAGATGGTCACCGAATCTCCTATTGGGGAGGAGTTCGTAATTCCATCCCTTTGGTCCGTCAAGGAAATGTAATGGATTGAAAGAGAATCCCAATACCCGCCGACAATGGTTTGTGTTTTGGTAGGGGTGAGACCACTATGAATGGTCACGCCACGTACTCTATTAAATAGGAGTTCGGTCTCGTGAGTTTTAACATGGTGTAAGAGGTTCAACGTCAGATATGGCGACATGGTGTAGGAATGTTTTTGGTTGTTTTTGTTTTATGTAAGGGCATAAATGTTTTTGTTGTTTTTGTTTTATTGCGACCGGGCCATATAAAATGGTTGCCTACTCATATAAAATGGTTGCCTACGTTCACCCCTCAGGGCGAGAAGAAAAGCGTAATCCCATGCGCAGGTCAGAGTGTGGGGAGAGAAAGTTTAATCCTGGGTTGAGGATAAACTGCAGGTATGAGAAGTTTGATCCCATGTATGGGTAGCCAAACTGCAAACGCAAGAGGTTCAATCTGCGGTGGGATGACCTAAGTTATACGAGTGCAAAGGAAAAAGCCAGGCTGCTGGCTTGAAGAGTACGTTTCCCTGAGGGGCAAAGTGTAGAAAAGTTGTATGTGGTAAAAGGTTAAAGAACTGGAATGACTTGTGACCTGATGATGATGCACCAGGGTGTTTGCTGGTTACTTCAGACATAATACCGTTTCACGGCATCCGAGTTGATGAGTTGTGGAAATTCATCGCCGTCCATTTCTTGCAATCTGAGAGCTCCTCTTGTCAATACTTCTTTGACAATAAACGGGCCTTCCTAGTTAGGAGCGAATTTTCCTTTAGCCCGATCTTGGTTGTCAAGGATCTTTTTCAAAACCAAGTCATGTTGTTTAAACTGCCGTAGCCGGACTTTTTTGTTGTAGGATGTGGCGATCCTTTGCTGATATAACTGACCATGGAAGATAGCCGCGGTTCGCCTTTCGTCTATTAGAGACAATTGGTGATACCTGTCTTGTACCCATTGGTCTTCATCCAGCTGAGCGTCGATTAATACTATGAGAGATTCCATCTCAACTTCTACGGGGAGAACTACCTCCATCCCATAGGTTAAAGCGTAGGGGGTTTCCCCAGTTGAAGTGCGCATTGTGGTTCTGTAGGCTAACAGAGTAAGAGGCAATAGGTCAGGCCAATTTTTGTGGTTGGCGGACATCTTTTGCACAATCTTCTTGATATTTTTGTTAGCCGCTTCAACATCACCGTTCATCTTCGGACGATAGATGACAGAGTTAAGATGTTTGATATGGAATTTACTCCATAATTCCTCCATCATTTTGTTGTTAAGGTTTTTGGCATTGTCTGACACAATAACCTCTGGTTGTCCATATCGGCAAACGACATTGTTTCTGATGAAGGCAATGATGACTTCTTTAGTGACCCTGGGGAAGGAGGCTGCTTCTACCCACTTGGTGAAGTAATCGATCATGGTGAAGATAAATCGGTGACCATTACTGGTTTTAGGCTCAATGGGCCCGATGACGTCCATTCCCCACATTGAGAAGGGCCAAGGAGAACTCATATTGTGGAGTTCCCGTGGAGGGGCGTGTATAGCATTCCCATGAATCTGGCACTGATAGCATCTTTTGACGTGGTCGTTGCAATCAGCTTTGAGGGATATCCAATAATGTCCCGTCCTGAGAACTTTCTTGACAAGGAGGGAGCCACTCATGTGGGGGCCACAGACTCCGCCATGGATTTCATCTATAAGCCTTTGGGCTTGATCTTTGTCTAGACACCTGAGGAGACCTAGTCCTGCATCTCTTTTGTAGAGCGCATCTCCACTCAGGTAGAACTTCATAGCATGTCGATGGATCCGCCTTCTCTCAGTCAGGCTCGCCTCAGCAGGTGTAGATCCATCTCACAGATATTCCTTGATATGCTGATACCAAGGAGGTTGGATGGGAGGTAGCTCATCCGATACTTCTCCAACGTAATTTCCATAGGCTGGGGCCTTGTTCAGGGAAATTGTGACGCTTGGCAAGTGTTCCTTGTCTGATATGCGAATCAAGGAGGCCAAAGTTGCTAACGCATCCGCAAAATCATTCCTATTACGAGGAACATGTATACAGGAGATTTCTTCGAACTCCAAAGCCATCTTCAAAACCTGCCGATGGTAAGGCAGCAAATGTAGTTCCTTGGTTTGATAGATTCTGGTGGATTGTCTGATTATCAACTCCAAATCTCCAAGGACAGTTAATCGCCTGATGCACATTGAACGGGCAAGTTTTAGCCCCATGAGACAGCCTTCATACTCAGCCGTATTGTTGGTGCTGACAAACTGTAATTTGATTTACGACGGATACCGCTCCCCCAGACGAGATATTAGAACCGCTCTTAGCTCGAAACCTTCCATATTAATGACTCCATCAAAATACATCTTCCACGATTGCGCCAGACGCATCAAGGTGTTCTTTGATCATTATTACTCCTTCATCGGGGAAATATGTCTCCAAGGGTTTGAAATCCCCTGAAGGTGCGGCGACCAGTTGATCCACGATTCCTTGACCTTTGATGGACTTTTGAGTCACATATACGATGTTAAATAGTTGTAGGATCAACTGCTATCTGGACAGTCGGCAATTTAACATGGGTTTGTTGAACACGTACTTGAGAGGATCTACGCGGGATATGAGATGGGTTGTGTAACCATGGAGGTAATGTTGTAACCTCATGGAAGCCCATGCTAAAGCACAACACGTCTTTTCGATCAGAGTGTACTTGTGTTCACTGCTGCTGAACCTTTTGCTGAGGTAATAGATAGCTCGTTCATGGCCTTTATCGTCTTTCTGTCCCAGCATACATCCCATGGCATTATAACTTACGGACAAGTACATGAACAGGGGAACATCATCCCTGGGTGGTACTAAGACGGGAGCTTTGACTAGCTGTTTATTGATTGTAAGGAAGGCATTCTGGCACTCATCATTCCATTTCATAGAGGAGTTCTTCCTTAATAGCTTGAAGATTGGCTCACAGGTTGCTGTGAGTTGGGAGATAAACCTGCTGATGAAGTTAATTCTTCCCAAAAATCCCCGTATTTCCTTCTCTGTCTGAGGAATGGGCATTTCAGTGATGGCTTGGATTTTGGCAGGATCCAGCTCAATCCCTTTGTGGCTAACTAGAAATCCTAGCAACTTTCTTGATTTAATGACAAAGGCGCACTTAGCTGGATTCAACTTCAAGTTGTACTTACGCAACCTGTTGAACAACTTTTTGAGATTGTCTAGATGGTCATCCTCCTTCCGGGACTTGACAATGATGTCATCCACATAGATCTCAATCTCTTTATGCATTAAGTCATGGAAAAGAGCCATCATAGCTCATTGATAGGTAGCTCCAGTATTTATGAGGTCGAATGACAACCGTTTATAGCAAAAAGTTCCCCAAGGAGTGATGAAAGCAGTCTTCTCACGATCTTCCTTGGCAACCATGATCTGATGGTACCCCGCAAAGCAATCAGCAAAGGAGTACATGTCGTACTGCGCAGTATTGTCAATGAGAATGTGGATAAATGGCACGGGAAAGCTATCTTTTAAGAAAGCTTTATTCAAGTCCTGGTAATCCACGCAAACTCGCACCTTCCCTCCAAGTTTAGGTATAGGCACGATGTTGGATATCCACTCAGGATATGTAGACACCATGATGATTCCAGCTTAAAATTGTTTCACAATTTCTTCTTTCACCTTTAAACTCCACTCAGGTTTCAATCGTCTGAGTTTCTGCTTGACTGGCTTAAATCCCTCTTTAATGGGAAGGCGATGAAGGACAATGTCAGTGGATAAACCCACCATGTCTTCATGAGACCATGCAAACACATCCTGGAATTGGGTTAATAGTGTAACCATGTCATTCCGTTGGTTTGGGGTAAGGTCTGAACCAATTTGGATTAACTTAGGGCTTTCTAAGGTTCCGAGATTGAAAGAAGTGGTTTGATCAAGGTTGGGTTTGGGTTTGTCTTTGACCCATTCTTGAATTTATGGAGGCACCTCAATGTCATCCTGGAGATCCATCAAGGCTGAATTCATCTCTACATCAAAGGTACAATCCTTGTGTAGGAGAGGCATCGTATCCGCAAGTACAGGCACATCTAAATTCAGAGTCCTGAAACAAAATATGCTTTCACTTAGTATATATGAAATGTGTTGATCATACACAGTGTTAGCATATACTAGAAAAATAAACTACTAATACTGTACAGAAAAGTAAGCAGTTATTATATCTACAGGGCAGAAAGAGTTTCTGCCCGCTTTACCCTTGACGACCAATGCAAGGAATGCTGTTCCAATTAGCAAGGGCAAAGTCCGGGTGGACCGCAGTGATGGAGGGATTGTCATCATCCTCCCTGTCCCAAATGATGGCCATTACATCTGGGCAATCATCATCTGGTCAGATTCATAGGTATGTTCATCATGAACGATGATGCGATATATTTGGACATCATCCGTATGACGTCTTGCTTGATCCTTCATTCCTCTTCTTCCACTGCGGGATTTAGAACAAAGATTTCTTTCTCCTTTACCAGCACCGGCTTGGGAAACAACATAGCCATTACCTTGGCTAGCACCTTTATAGGAGGTTGTGCGGACTCAGAGTTTGAAGGCGAAGATAAACGCCACATGATTGAAGCTGACGGAATTTGCTAATGTTTATGAGGATTCCTGTGACTAGAACTGGAAGAATATCCTAGCCCAGCTGTTCCAGTTTGCATGGTTAAGAAAATTGGGTACTTGATACCCTTGCAATCTTTACCCAGCCCTTGTCCCGGCTTATGACCCAACGACATCATTTCTTGAGTAGCCGACATTACCTCGGCAGAAATCTTGGGTTCGGGCAATGGCGTTCCAATAGCATGGTATTGGGTATTGCTTATTTCCAAAGCATGAAAACTGACTGGTTCCACATCCTCATTGGCATTGATGAACGGTATGTCCCCATACTGAGGAATCTTCGGTTCAGCGTTGACTGTGACCAGACTATTGTTGATAATGTATTTCAACTGTTGGTGAAGAGTAGAGGGGACTGCCCCAGCCATATGAATCCATGGTCGTCGCAAGAACATGTTGTATCCCGAATCTATTTTGAGCACATGGAAAGATACGCAGAATGTGTGAGGACCAATTTCGATTGACAACTCAATTACTCTGACCGAGTTACGATGGGCTCCATCAAAAGCTTTGATGATAGTATGACTACTCCGAATTCTGTTGAGATTGATATTCATCTTCACCAAGGTAGCATATGGGCAGATATTTAGGGAGGAACCTCCATCTATTAAGACTCCTGCTACCATGTATCCAGAGGATAAGACCACAATGTGTAACGGTTTGCAATGACCGGTCCCTTCGGATGGTATGTCATCATCAGTGAAGGATATCACATTGTTGTTGAAAATGTGATCAACCATATGTTGAAACTTTTCTGTATCCATTGATGTCAGGAAATAGGCTTCTTCTAGAACCTTTAGCAAGACCTTCCGGTGATTCTCAGAGGTTAGGACCAAGTCCAAAATTGATATTTATTATGGAGCTTCTTTCAAGCTTAAAACCACTGCAGCCTCATTATGACCCACAACGCGGAGGAGTTTTTCAACCTTCTCCATGGGTATTTTTCCCTTTGATTTGGTGGTGGGGTTCATCACCCGATGGGGGAGATACAGTGGATTTTCCTTCGACACTGTAGCAGTGGTATGTGAGGTGGATCCTTCACCTTCTCCATAATTCCACGGAACCTTGCGCAAGCTAACAATAGGATATTGTGCTCTGCAGGGCAAGTTGATTGGCTCGGGAGCGACCACTTTCAAAGGATTGTTTCCTCCTTTGAAATTTGAATTATCGGTGTTGTGAGTAAAGTATTAATCCTTCACTTTCAAAATGGATATAATCATACCACACTTTTCCACTTAGTAGGGCCTCGCATTCTCACTTACATTTAACACGTTGTTGTTGTTATCGCCAAGTCACAAAGACACCACCGCCAATTAGATTTTGAATAAGGTGGCGAGTGCCCAACATTCTTCTCGTGTTGTGACCATGAGATGGAGTGGTATTGACATACTCCATCAGAGTTGTACTATCTCGAACGGGGGTTGATTGGAGGTAGAAGGGAACTAATCCTTCTTTCATTGATTAACATTGAAGGATTTCCTCCATGGGTTGGCCCAAATAGGTGAATTCTCGTTTGTTGGCGAAATCCTCGCGGCTTTGGCATTTGGTTGCTTCGTCACTTTGTCTTCCAGCATTTCATTTTCTGAAAGTGACGAGGGAATATTCATGACAATAGGTAGGAGACTGGCATGTTCCTGGCTGATTAACTGGTGAGTTACTTGATGCTGATAAGTTACTAGTTCCGCCAACTGTTCAATTTGTTTGCAGAGAGCTTTCATCTTTCGTTCCATTGTGAACTAGAACTTAGCATAATCCCATCTGTCATCACCATCTTTGATGGTTTGGGAAGAATCACAGCTGAAGTTGGAATTTTGTCCACTGCTCCAATTAATCATGTTGACCTCTTCTTCTTTGTGTTGAGGAAGAGGGTTGTCTTGTACATGAGGCTGATCGGGTTTGGTGACTACGATCTCCCCGTTGTCTATTAGGTCATGGATCTTGTGTTTCAAGGCCCAAAAATCCTGAGTATCATGTCCAGGTGCCCCGGCATGATAAGCACATTTCGTAGCAGCATTGAAACCCCGTCCATTAGGGCTAACTGGTGGAAGAAGATGCGTAATTTTCTTCTGTGTTGTTAGAAGATTAAGAATGTTCTCGAGGGTATCCCCTAAGGGTGTAAACACTCGATGGCGTTTGACTTCTCCACCTTTTGGTACTAGAGGGTTTACATTGTCTGTGGAAAGGGAGTGTAGTTTCTCCTTTGAATGGGCATATTTTGATTGCCTTTTTGCCCCTGTAGTATCAGGGAAACATCTTCCTCTTTCTTTTTGGATTCGGGTTGTTCCCATAATTTCCAGATTGAGGTGATCAACAATGACTTTGAGTGCTGGCTAGGTCTTGAATCTTTCCTGATTTCAACCCCATTTCAAATTTCTCTCCCATGTTTAACCATTTCGTAAAATGCTTTTCCGATGCTTGGCTAAAACTCTCTCGTAGAAGGGAGCTTCAGTATGTCTATGAATGTCATGACCATTTCGATTCTCGTCATGGCAGGACTAACTTGGGCGTACCAAGCGTCTCCACCTCGGGCATACTCTCCGAAAGACTCATTAGACTGCTGATCTTGGTAATTTGATACCGATCGGGAGCCATCTCGAGTTTGAAAATCAGATTGAGTGAGGAAGGCATGTTCTAGCTCTTCCCAAATTGTGAATTTTGGAGTTGTCTAATCTTGTGTACCACGAACAAGCTTCTCCGCTAGACTCTTTTGGAACAATTGCATTCTCGAGTTTTTCATCCTCTCGATAGGATCCCGCCCTCCAATAAAGACTTTTAAATGTGTATAAGGATCCCCTAACCCGTCCATATTTTTCAAAGTCGAGTTTTAAATTTTTCTCGGATAGTGAACACCGTGAAAAATACATAGATCAAGATATGAAACACTCCCCAGTGTTTTAATTCCTTTGATAAGCGAAGGGTCTCTTCCATTTGAGGACTTTCTTTTTGATGTCACCATTGTTCGGATCTCCAAAGGGGATGGGCAGCATCATGAGTTTTGTTGGTCGTATCCGACTGT
The DNA here is from genome assembly GCA_020205605.1 of Panax ginseng. Lineage (NCBI taxonomy): Eukaryota > Viridiplantae > Streptophyta > Magnoliopsida > Apiales > Araliaceae > Panax > Panax ginseng. The sequence continues at coordinate 55,861,720 of CM035142.1, forward strand.
GGTTCCGGTATGGTAATGACCGGGTTTCCCCCTTGTATGGAGGGCTCAATATGTACGAGTATTTTCTGACCCTGGGTAGACTGGTGTAATTCTTTTAATAGAACAGCCAAATCTGTAATCTGTTTACTTAATCCGTCGAATTCTTTGTGAGAAACTGGATTAATTTCAATCTGGTCGGATGACGACATGATTAACTGTAGGCTTGTTGCCTTTTTGGACTTTGATCGGGTAGTAGGTCCGATTGATTGTAATAACCCGAGATTTTCTATATAAAATAAATAAGAAATTTTGCGTATAAATTTTTTTATTTAATGACGAGACTAAGTGTCAAGTAAAGCGAACGATAAATGCGAATACATTTATTACTTGAAAAATTAGAAATAATTTTGGAATGATTAATTACCACAAATTATATGGTAATAAATTTCACGTAGTTTAAATGATTTTATTAATTATTTTCCATGAAAACATGATTGGAAATAATATATGAAGTGATAATTAGATTTATATAATAAATATTTTATTATATGAATTGTTCGTAATATTTAAGTTAATTATTTTAACTTGATTATTGATGTCGTAATGAAGAATAAGTCGGATATGAGATCCAAACTCGGATTGGGATTGTGATCAAGAGATGAGAATAATAATATTATATTATTTATATAATGATTTTACAAGCACCATAATTATGTATCGGTATGTGCTGTGACAGATAATATTGAGCAATGACGGTCAATTAGGTCATAAAGCATATTACCGCGTCAGTGAAACCCTAATTATTAAACTCGCTTATGGGGTATTTCGAGTAGTGACCGTGTATATGAAGTTACTGTGAATAAGAATATCGGTAATTAGAAGAAACCCTAATTACTGTTGTACGTCGATAATTAGGACAAACCCTAATTATTATAACCCTAACCGGTTGAAATTAGAAACCGTAATGATCGTAAGTTAGTAACATACACGTATAATTAAAGAACTACTAATGGTCAATTAGAAACCCTAATTGATGACGTTGAGAAACCCTAATTTTAATTACCGGGTTTAATTTCGATGTTATTATATCAGTGTTTTAATTTACCAAAGGATAGAAGTTAATTGGTAAATTATAAGAATTAAATCTAGTGATTAAATATTACATTTAATTGCCTTGTACAAGATTGCCCATACACTCTTAAACAAAGCCCAACCATCACCGATAATAAATCAGAAGCAAGAATCAAGATTTTTTTGCAAAAAGGGTATAAGAACACTAAACCTAGAAATCCTTTGATTCGATGTTATTTGATGCAATTGATTGTTTAAAGTTGTTAATTGATGATATGGGTTGATAAATCAAAGACCCATAACATCAAAGTGCACGAATTTGAAGATTTAAGCAAGTTAGAAAAATCGAATTTTGTTATTTTTTTCACCAAATGTCAGAGGCCATAACTCTTTGCTCGATCATGAGTTTTGTTCTTCAAAAGTTGTTATGTGTAGCCTGATATGTGGTCTTTAATCTGCAAAAAGAATCAAGTCCATATCATGTATAGATTAGAAGTTATAGATGGTCAAACATGGTTGACCGATCATGATAAACTATTTTTGGACAGTCTGTAATGGGGGCATTCTCGTCCACTTTTTTTGCTTTAAAAGATCTGGGCTTTTGATATGTTGTAGTGCATCGAGTTAGGAAGCCATAGGCTTTGGAATGACCTCATTCCGACCTCGGATGAGGGAATTACTGTGATTGGAAGGAAATGTGTCAAATTTCAAAAGCCGAAAGTTAGTAGCGGGATGTGCTATTCGGGACACTGTTTCGATCAGTTAATGTTTCCAAAACCTTCTGGGCTTTTAGTATGTTATAGTACATCGTATAAGCTTTCCATAGACTCAAAAACGGACTAAATCCGATATCGGAGGAGAGAGTTATGACATTTCAAAGTAGTAGTGTCAAAACTTCCTAACAAGTGCGGTGCAGTCCATTTGAACGGAATTTCTGGGCTGATGTGTTCGGAATTTGGAAATGGTCAAAGAATAAAAGTTGTAGCCCCAGAAGTTAGCTTTCAAGGTGGGCTCAAGAATCGCTTCAAAAATGTTTTAAAATGAAAGAGTTATGACTGTTTTAGCAAAAGAGGGTAAAGCTGAAACGAGATTGAAAATTGTTATGAACGTCCACTTTTGACGCACTGTTTGGGCTACCTAATGAACCCGAATTGGGTAATTCGTATTTTTTTAAAAATAGTCTTACATACCATGTATAACATATCCAAAAATAAGATTAATCGGAGTTATGAGCAATGCGTTAGAAAATCGCAAAGTGAGCTATTGAAAAATTAGTATAAACCAAGTCCCACATCGACTAAATTGAGAACTTCACCATTTTCTAAACCTATAAATAGAAGGGCTTGGCATTTGTTTCATTCACCAACAATAAGGCCTCCAATTTTTGAGAAAGGCTTTGTTGTGGGAGAACTTTTATAAAGATCTCCTTAGTTAAATTTTATGCGTGGAAGTGCGATTCAATCTGTGGAATTCAGTATTTCCTAGTATGTTTCTTATTTAATTTTGTAATGTTATTATTTTTAATTGTTAGTTAAAGTTTGAATTTTGAAGTTTAGTTAGTGTTGTTAATAAACTAGTTAGTTTACTATGTTTATTTTGGCTTGGAATTGATTATGTAAATGAGTTATTTGTGATGACTTTTAATATTTTGTGATGAATTTCATTAATTAATAATTATTAATGATAGTAAAGTTATTTAATGTTTATATTAAATAATTTAGTTTAAAAATGATTTTAATATTATAAAAATCATTTTAAATGAAAATAAGGTATTTAAAAATATTTTAAGTTATAAAATATAACTTTTAATATTTAAATGATAATTTCATTAATAATTAAATATTAATGATATTAAGATAATATTAATGATATTTAGTTTATTTAATGATTAATATTAAATAAATAGTTTAAAATGATTTTACTTATTTAAAAACCATATAAAGAGGATATTAAGGATTTAAAAATATTTTAAGTTATAATTAATGACTTTTAATATTTGATAATATAGTACATTAATATTTAAATATTAATGGTATTAATATTTAAATATTAATGGTAATTATTTGGGTAATATAAATGTTTTAAAAATAGTTTGAGTTATTATAAATAACTTTTATATTTTTATAATGGTTTCATTAATAGTTTAGTATTAATTAAACTATTAATGATAATGGAATTGTTTAATGTTTAAATCATTTAATTATGATTCCGATATTTGAAAGTTATAAATTTTTACCAAACTAGTTTACTTTGAGAACCGATTATGAAGTTCTGAATTTGAAGAAGAACACCTATAGTAACAGTTATATCACTATAGGCCCTTTAGTGACAGATTTGAATTATTTTAAATTTTTCAATTTCTAGAAATTGCGAAAATGATTAAAAATAAGATGTCTGATATTTACAGATGTTGAGGTATAGAATAAGAGTCTTAGACTCAAAGATTTACCCGATAAAAAGTCGGGTGGTACGCCGACAAATGTCGAATCTTATATAAAAGAATGAAAAGACTACTTAAGAGCATGGATGAGATATTTGAAAATGTATAAAAATATTTCAAGTATAGAATAGAACTAAAAGTATGATCACCGTGATTATGTGATTAGACTATGTGTCAATCGTAATGTAATAGACAAGATTATGTGTTAAGATATATTGTTCTAATCGAACGAATGATCCGATTATTGATAGGTTGTGATAAAGAGATAAAACCTAAGTTGAGATTTGTAATCGTGAATCAAAAGATCTTACCTTTGCATTTCCTTTATGCAATGGACATGAGTAAGAAGTTTCGTAATTATTCTATCCTCGCATGCATTATGTACTTTTTGATTATCGACATGTTAGCTCGGATATATATTCTTCATTGATTTCTATAAATGGTTATACAAGTGTCCCCACTTGGATAATCATGCATTTGTTCACATGTTGATACACCTTTGTCAATTACCCGTATATATATATGTTGAATTACATATTATTGTTGAGCAAGATTAAAACCTTCGGGTTTGGAACCAGTGCATGTATGAACATCCCTATATGGGAAGATTTTTATGGCGGATAGAGTGAGCGATGAATTTCGCTCAAGTTATGTAGTATTGATCAATACAGGTACAACTGGGGCCGATCACCCTCCGCGTTCTAGTAAGTTATGACGGTTTGAGGATAGAATTCCGCTAAACCTTTTGAAAATGAAAAGAATGTTCATAGTATGTTTCTTAAACCCTATTCAAGGGTAGAGCCAGAGCCAAATTTAAAGAATTTGAAAGAGAGTTGTTATGTGAATTTTTATCAAGATGATTACTTCACAACTTTCAATTCGTTGTAGAAGTGTTATGTAAAGAGAATACTTACATTCTTTCAAATTATATATAATTGCTATTACTTGTCAAGGCACTTAAATGCTCATCCTTGCTTAAATTAAATGTTTTCAAGCTTATGTATGAGCAACTCAAGGCTCGTGTACCGAACAAAGAAAAGGAAAGCTAATCGAATAAGTGTGTATTATGAGTTAATGGTTATAGTTGTATTGGTATCTATTCAAGGATTGTAAGGAATGTATTTGAAGGTCACGTACCTGGGGAAGTAAACTTTGATGTATGTAAATTAAGTTCGAATGTATTATTATTTAGTATTATTCAACTTAAAGAAATGGTATCGTGGAGAACCGAGTTCGGGTTTCAAGTACCTGGATTTGGGGTCGTCACATTGATTCCCTGCGAAAGACTGGCATAGTTTAGTCTTTAGGGGAGGTGTATAATAACATGTTATGTGATGTGTCCATTTTAGGATTTTTATCCTGCAAAACGGGTGTCAGCTGTTTGTAGCATGTATGTGGACACATTGCTTCATATTTCTCATTACATGGAGATAGATATGGAATGAAATTACAAGTAATTGTATTTACAAGTAATTGAAATGAGAGCATGAAGAGACTTTCCTCCGTTTTTGGTTTATCAGAGGCTGACCTATCTTAGGTTACTCTCGCGGCTTTTTGGCATGAAGGTTCCCAAATCATCGCAATCTACTAGACGGAAGTTAATCCTATCTTTTCAACCGGAGCGAATTTGGTGGTGCCTTTCCCGAGCCTCGGAGAATTAGTCTTCTCACGAGTCCAGTAATCAAACACCGATGGGATAGCCTCCTCGTGGAGGGACCACACAACATACATTCACATACATCGCGTCTCACCGTATGAAATGATGACATTTGCGAAGCACTAATATCATAAGCAGTTTATAGTGCGAAGCACTAACATCACACGCAGATATGATGCGAAGCACTAAGCTCAAACAAGACATGCATTCGTACACATTCATCAAATGTAAATGCAACATCCACACACAAGCGATATAACATTTTTGAAAAAGATTGCAATAATGGCTTAAGTCCTCTTCATCGAGTCCCCAGCAGAAGTCGCCACCGCCGACGCCGGGATTTTTGGGTGCCCTTTCCGCACTTGGTCTTTGGTGTTCTCATTTTAGGTGAGATTTGTTTGAAAAAACAAGTGAAAAAGGTCCGACATTATAATGTCGACGATGGACCGCAAGAGTCGCCATTGGTTTTTTTTAAATGGTTGTACCAACACAACCGAGAAAAAGGTTTGCACATTGACCCAGTGATGTGACACTGATATACGGGTCGGCAAAACCGAGATTCGCTTAGGGTCCGGGGACTTGGTTATGCGAGGGAAGGTGTTAGGCACCCCTACATCCGTGTTACCACTATGGACCGCCTCTTTTCAAGAAACTATTATCTGAGTGTGTGTGTGTGTGTGTGGGTCAATGTGCTGTTTATATGAAAGTTGTGCAAGGCCTCATTTGAACCTATATACACAGGATTTGAATTTATGTAAAAATTCAGTTTTTTGCAAGATATGGCAGTGATGTTTTATAAAAGAGGTTTTTCAAACCCTGATGCTCAATAGGAATTGAGACCTTTTACACTCCCATTTTTATTAAGTGATCGACTGGATTGATTTTATTTGACGGATGCGAGGCATCCATATGAAAAATAATATACAAAAAAATAATGCCGACTTCCTCGTGGGTATGGAAACCATCCGAGGAAATTCGGACATCACGTATCAATTTATAAGTCGCATACCGAAAATGTCCATCACGAACCGAATCTAGATCCAATGGGATGAATATGTGATCACATGATTCCTAGGTGCATGTAATGTTGCAATTTGTATGAAAGCGATAGCAGGTATATATATATAAAAGCAAGAAATATATATATACGCATATGATCACCAACCACGAAGCACCTCCATGGGGATCGAAATGTAAATAAAGTCATAAAAGCTATAATCCGCCACTGAAGGAAACTCCAAAGGGACAAAACGTAAATAAAGTCAGAAAGCGATCAACTTCCACTAAGAAAACTCTGTGTAGATTTAATATATATATATATATATATATATATATATGTGTGTGTGTGTGTGTGTATATATATATAAAAAGCGAGAAATGCACCGGATGTAAAATTGTGCTCATCGAATGTAGTTCGACCACGCTTTATATATATATATATATATATATATATATATATATATATATATATATATATATATATATATATATGCTTAGTAAACGCACTGCATCAAGTTCAGGCTCATCGAACAAAGTCCGCCACACGCTTGATATATATAAGTATATATATATATATATATAAAGCTTAATAAACGCACTGCATCAAGTCTAGGCTCATCGAACAATGTTCGACACACGCTTGATATATATAAGTATATATATATATAAAAGCGTAAACGCCTCCATCAAGTTCAGGCTCAATCGAGGCATAACTCGATAGTGTTAGTCAATATGTATATGTAAATATATATATAATATATATATATACAGACTAAAATGAAACCATGGACCGAAGTCCGGGCAAAAGCAAGCAACACGACTCTCAACGTGTAGAAGGGTGTGTGCAAAGATGAAGAGAAAGACTCTAAAGTGTGTGAGAAGGCTTACAGCTGACTGATAAAAAAAGCTTCTATATCTTTAGAGTGGATAAATACTGGGCTTTTGTGGGTACAAAAGAGGCTATATATGAGCTCACAGGTGTTTAAAAGTGGGAAAATACATCGATGGCGAAAAGTGTGAGCAAATTGTATGTGGTTTTCCTGCCTTTTTATTCTTAAAAATGAGCACCCCAAGCCCTCTATTTATAGGCAATATGAGCCGCAGGAGTACTAGAGGCGGGTTAGGTCGGTCCGATTTTGTCGGGTCTGGTCGTCTCGAAGTACGTGCACTCAAGCACTGTAATGTCCACTCAAAATTTGAGAAGTGCAATCTGGGCATCCGTTTTGAGGTATTCAGGACCTATTTCGGACCTCTGTTGTCGAGAGTTGTACGATTGCATGGCATTAGAGTTTGTACGAAGTCTTTAAAGATGGGACGATGCCCTCCGGTCTTCAAGCTTCAACTTTCATCCGTTACCCCGCACAATATTCACTCGGGATTGGTTAGCCTTATGGGACATTGTTGCGTAGAGACGTGATGTGGCATCGTGTTGGACGAGATGACGATGTTGCCCCTCACCGGTGCTATCGCCAGATTGAGTCGATAAAGCAGGCGTTGCTCAGACTTCGCTGAGATTGGACTGCTTCATTTGTTGAAGGTCCTCATTGTCATCTTTGAGGTGTGCCTGTCTTCCCGATGTTATTGCCGGGTTGGCACAGTGTATCTCGTTGTGAGTGTCGAGATTGAAGCTGATGGCATTTGAAACAAGCATTTCCGGGGTTATCTCCGAAACTGCATTCCTTGGGGTTATCACCAAGGTTGGTGGCTATTCCTATGGTTGGACCGAGACCGATACCTCGTGGTTATCTCCGAGATTAATCGGTCTTCTCTCGTGTGTGTTCTGCATTGATCTCGCAGCCTCGGGGTTACATCCGAGGTTGAAATCGCATTCTGTATTGCGATCCGGGGTTGACGCTGCACTTCCGGTAGTATCTGGTATGGATTTGGATTATCTTTCAGGATTCTCTCTTAAAAGACGAATCTATCCTCCTACAATGTTAGTAACAGTAGTACATAAAATTTCGAGTATCTACAAGAATTTAGACCTTTTAGCTATATATCATGACATTAGCATATTGCAGGTGCATTGGTAATATAGGTGAACCACAACTTTTTTTTCTTTTTTTTTCTTTATCTACAACATTTTAAAAATGTTGTATAAATTGGTTAAAAACGTTGTCTGATATATTAAACTACAACGTTTTTATTCAGAAAACGTTGTGGAATCATACCTTCCACAACGTTTTTAAGCATCTGCTAATTTATGAAAAACAAATCTACAACATTTTTTTTCCTAAAAAACGTTGTGTATTGTGCTTAATTACAACGTTTTAAAAACGTTGTGTAAGGGTATCAAATAGACAACACCCTTAACCACGACGTTTTTCTGACTGAAACCACAACGTTTTTTCCGCGTTGTCTATTTACTGTTTTGTAGTAGTGCAGTCACTCTAAGAAGTCAAGAGTTGTCCAACAACCCCAACAACTCTAACACTTGGCAAAATCCAATAATACAAGAGGGGTATAATGGTCTTTTTGCTTACATTTTTAATGGCATTTGTGTAATCTTGCAAACCCTTAGGGTTTAACCCTAAGCTTTAGTACATAGCATTTGTAGATTTCCAATTTAGGGTTTGCATATAAAAAAATTTAAATAATTTTTAGTTTCTAAAATTTTGAAATTAGGGTTTACTAATTATGATTAATTTTCTAATTACACTATACATGAACATTAGTGTTTTAATGTCCACTAATTAGCATTTATCTTCCAATTAATAAATTAGGGTTAACAAATTAGCAAATTAGGATTTCTAGTTAATTAGGATTTCCAAAATTGATTAGTTTTTTCCTAATTAACAATTATAATACTTGTAAATTAATCACCTTGTCACGATTACCAAACAATCTTGAACTGTAATTTGGATTTCAAATTAGGGTTTCTCATTTAAAATTAGGGTTTTTAATAACTTAGGATTTTCCAAAAATTATTTAGGGTTTCTAAATTTTTAATTAGGGTTTACCTAATTAATCAGTTAATACACAACATAAACATATAACACAGTTATATAACAGTCTTAAACTCACAATTGATTTTCAACTTAGGGTTTTCCCCAGTAAAACTAGGGTTTAACCTATTAATATTATGGTTTTGAAATTAAACACCATAATTGACCAGTCATTGTCAATACATACATACAGTACATATTCATAGTACTGAAAAATTAAAATATAATTAATATTATATTATTATTCTCATTCCTTGATAAAAATTCAAAATTAGGGTTTGGATTCCATATCTAATTTATTCTTCCATATTTAACCTTAATAATTAAGGTAAAATAATTAACTTAATAAGTTGTACTAAAATTCATATAATAAATAATTATTATAATTAGTCTATAAATTACTCCATATATTATTTAAATAATATATGATTATATTTTCATGGAAAATAATTAATAAAAAACATTTATACTATAAATTAATTATTATAAGAATATACTTTATAAAAATTAATAATTCTAAAATAAAATTATTTGTAAACATTTGTGTAATAAATATATTTTTATTTACCACATAAATATATATATATACATTATCTTGTACAAATCCTCATCCTTAAAATAAAAAAAATATTTAAAAGAAAATATTTATGTAAAATTTCTAATTTATTTATATAGAAAATATCTAAGTTATTACAATATTATGACGCGAGTCTCTTTTATTACGGCCAAGGTTATGCCATTACTCTCTAGTAGGTTATATGGCTTTTTCGCCAAGCTTTCGGCTGTCATGGCATGCAAGCTTTTTGGCTCTGGCTAAGCGCCATGCAACAACTCAGGCACCGTAAAACTTTGATAGATTTTTCACCAGAGATTCCTTGACTCAGAATTCTTCGTTATAAGTCTGAATTGGCTCGTTTAAGAGTCTACGGTTCACAAATCACATACTCTACGTGTTCATGCAAGCATTTTATCTATTCGACTTCGTATGCTAAAATTTCACTTATTAGTTCATTTTTAACGAAAACCATAAACGTTCGTGAACGTTCAACGCTCGTTTCTTCATTCTAAGTCGGAATCCGGTCATTTTTGAGTCCGCAACTCTATAATGTCAAGTACGACTTGTCTTCATTGAAAACCAACGTTTCTGAGTTCAAACACAAAATATGACTTCCATTTTGAGAATTTCACGAATTCGACGATTATCGTCCAATCGTGTGAATTCCGGCAAACTTCATTACTAACGATGTGTTCATCATTCCAAATACATTCATTTCATTAACTAGACATCTCAATCTATATATTACAATAACTTATATTCAAATTAGGTTATGACTTATTCCTTATAAGTTCATAACTTAACTAGTTCTTCATTACAAGCTTTCATTTTCTTATGACTTAATAACGAATTAAGTCTTTTATCCCACATTCTTGTATTATATGAATCATACCAACTTTCTAAAGTAATCATATGATAATTCATCAATGTTCTTCATAAGATTATGACTTGTTTAGGTTCAAGTTACTTATTCATAACTTATCCGGCTTAAGTCCATTGCTTATTCACTTCTCATATGTTCTTAGTATATAAGTTCATTAGGTTACACTTCTCTTATCACCCTACTATGATAGAGATGGAAGATATATATATGAGAAGAGCCTTACCCTTGATGACCTAGTCCTTCTTCTTCTTGGAAAATCTAATAATTGAAGTTACTTTAAAGTGCTTATTCTCTCTAACAAATAAGTTGATTGTGTTGGATGAAAACTAACAACCAAAAATGAAATCAAGTGTGGTATTTATAGGATGGCTAAGCTTAGGGAATTATGATCAATAAGACATCCCACCTCCTTAGTTAACCTCCTTACTATTCATAACTTAAAGCCTAAGTAAACTTGGCCATCACCCTTAATTCTTGTCCACCACCCCAAGTTCTTGCCCATCAATTCACCCATGGGTTGCCCCACGGATCCTCTTTAGCTAATGGATCATAACTTGGGCTTAAGTCTTAAATTACCTTGGGCTTGCAATAATTTATTATGGGCTTCACATTAATAAACACTTGGCTTAATTACTACTACCCCATGGGCTTACACCTTTAATCAAGTTGGACTTGTATTTCATACAAGATCCACCATTCCATTTCATTAGAAACTTAATACTTAACACTCTCAAATTAAGTCCGCATGCGAAATATTGCGTTTTCCATACTTGAATTATTATTACATAATCCATCTCACCTTGATATTATAATGTTACGTATTTCTTGAAAATTCAAAATAATTCTCGAGCAATAAACGATGAATAGTATTTTCAGAAAATTTCACGGAAAGCTTTTATTTTCGTCTTGGAAATTCAAACACTTTAATTCTGTGACTCAGTTCAAATACTACGATGTTCCGACGTCTCTAGGTTATAGAACGACATATATCTTATTAACACATAATAATAAATAATATTATTTTATTCATTATAATCATATTTATAATTGGTTCGATTTTTCGGGGCGTTACACTCTCTCCCCGTTATAAGGATTCTGTCACCAGAATCTCGCTAAAAAGAAAAATTACACAAACAAGTGAGGGTAATTCTTCTTCATCTTTTTTTTCCAATTCCCACGTTACTTCTTCAACATCGTGGTTCTTCCATAATACCTTTACAGACGGTATAACTTTGTTTCGTAGAACTTGCTCTTTTCGATCGATGATTTGAATTAGCACTTCCTCATAGGTTAAGTTCTTCTCGATATAAATTGGTTCAAACTCTATTACGTGTTTGTAATCAGGCTTATAGGGTCGTAATACAGATACGTGAAACACGTTATGTATTCGTTCTAGGTCTGGAGGTAATACTACCACGTAGGCTACCCCTCCCACTTTTTCTAATATCTCAAAAGGTCCTATAAACCTGGAACTTAACTTTCCCTTCTTTCCAAAGCGTACATTTCCTTTCCAGGGAGATACCTTTAGAAATACATACGAGCCTACTTCGAACTCTCTATTTACTCGATGCAAATCTATAAATTTTCTTTGTCTGTCTTGAGCTGCCACCAATCGCATTCGAATTAGCTTCACTATATCCGATGTTTGCTGCACCAATTCTGGTCCTAGCATTCTGCGGTCTCCCACTTCCTCCTAATACAATGGTGTTCGACACTTCCTTCCATATAAAGCTTCGTAGGGTGGCATACCTATGCTTGCATGATAACTATTGTTATACGCAAACTCTACTAATGGTAGATGATCATCCCAACTACCCTTGAAATCCATGACACAAGATCTTAACATATCTTCTAACGTCTGAATTGTCCTCTCGCTCTGTCCATCAGTTTATGGATGATATGCCGTACTCAACTTCAACTGTGTCCCCAACTGCTCTTGCAGACTTCTCCAAAAGTTCGACGTGAATCGTGGGTCACGATCTGACACAATCAAAACTTGTACTCCATGTCTGGAAATAATTTCCTTAACATAAAGTTTAGCTAACTGATCTAAGTTATACTTAACCCGAATTGGCAAAAACTGAGCGAACTTCGTCAATCGGTCCACTCTTACCCAAATCGCATCATACCCCTTCTGAGTAGTCGGAAGTCCCACCGCAAAGTCCATCGTGATATGCTCCCACTTCCACTCTAGAATCTCCAATGACTGTAACAAGCCACTTGGTCGTTGACGTTTAGCCTTAACTTTCTGACAAGTCAAGCACCTACTCAATACTCTGCTATCTCTCTCTTCATGTTTGGCCACCAAAAACTTTTTCGGAGGTCTTGATACATCTTAGTACTATCAGGATGAATCGAGTACTTCGAACTATGAGCCTCTTATAACACTTGCTCCTTTAATTCCGTCTCATTTGGAACCAAAATTCTTCCTTCAAATCTTAATAATCCTCATTATCAAGACTGTACTTAAGATCTTTTTCAGTGGTCAACTGCTTCTTTATCTGGTCACACTCCTTAGTTTTGAGCTGCACCTCCTTGACTCTCTCTACGATGGTAGATTGTATCTCCGTCGCAAACAGTCTCTGTCCCGCTTCACTTGGCAACTTCACCTCTAGCTCCATCCTAGCCATCTCTGTTATTAACTCGGTTTGAGCTGTTAACATAGACAACTTTTCCCGACCCTTCCTACTTAAGGCATCGACAACTACATTGGCTTTTCCAAGGTGATACAGGATTTCACAGTCGTAATCCTTTATCAACTCCAGCCATCTCCTCTGCTTCATGTTCAACTCCTTCTGTGTGAAAATATATTTTAGACTCTTGTGCCGTGTATATCTCACACTTTTCCCCATAAAGATAATGTCGCCATATCTTTAAGGCAAACACTACCGCGACCAATTCCAGATTATGAGTAGGGTAAACTTTTTCATAATCCTTTTACTGCCTAGATTCATACGCAATGACCTTGCCATGCTGCATGAGCATGTCCTCTATGCGAAGCATCGCTATAAACTATGAAATTTCCCATGTCATCGGGTAATGACAAAATAGGCACTTCACTTAATCTCTTCTTCAGTTCTTGAAAATTGTCCTCACATTTCTCGGTCCACACGTATTTCACCGTCTTCCTTGTCAAGTTAGTCAACGGAGTAGCTATCTTTCAAAAATCCTGAATGAATCTCTGATAGTAACCCGCTAACCCTAAGAAACTTCGCACCTCAGTTAGCGTTTTCGGTTGTTCCCAATTCATCACGGCTTCTACCTTCGTTGGATCTACTGAAATCCCCTCATGGTCAATAACATGACTTAAAAACTGTACCCTCTCTAACCAAAATTCACACTTAGTGAACTTCGCATATAACTTCTCCTTCCTTAATGTCTCCAACATTATTCTTAGGTGTTCAACATGATCTTTTGGCGTCTTAGAATATACTAGAATATCATCGATAAACATCACGATGAACTTATCCAAATATTGTTTGAACACTATGTTCATCATATCCATAAATGCAGCTGGTGCATTAGTCAACCCAAATGACATCACCAGAAACTCGTAATGACCATAACGAGTCCTGAATGCTATCTTTGGCACGTCTTCATTCCTAACCTTCAGCTGATGATATCATGTCCGCAAATCTATTTTAGAAAAATACTTTGCCCCTTTCAACTGATCAAAAAGATCATCGATCCTGGGCAATGGATACTTATTCTTTATCGTTAAACTTATTCAACTCTCGGTAGTCGATACAAAGTCTTAATGATCCATCCTTCTTCTTGACAAACAGTACCAGTGCTCCCCATGGCGAAACACTCGGTTGAATGTACTTCATGTCCAATAGTTCTTGCAACTGCACCATCAACTCCTTCATCTCAACTGGCGCCATACGATACGGTGCCCTGGAAATTGGTGCCGCTCCTGACACAATGTCTATCACGAACTCGGTCTTCCTATCAAGTGGAAGACCCGACAATTCACTTGGAAATACATCCATGAATTCACTCACTACCGGTATTTGTTCCATGGTCGCTCCCACCCTCTGGGTATCAACCACATGACACAAATAGCCTACACACCCCTTCCTTAACAGTTTCCTAGTTTGTGTCATGGTAAGACAACACGAATGTCCCGATGATTTATTACCATAAAATATTATCTAAGGTTATTTTAACGTTCTAATAATTACACATTTCTTTTGACAATCTATAATTGCCCCATGGTTCACCAACCAATCCATTCTGAGAATTACATCGAATTCTCCTAACTTTATCGGTATCAGATCTATCGATAATTTACAACCCCGTATGTCTACGCAACAACTCCTATGAATATCTTCAATAGGAGTTATCTCTTCGTTTGCTACCTTAATATTTAAAGGTATAAGCAACTTTTCGGGAAGTAATCATAATCGTCTAGCAAAATCACATACGATAAATGAACAAGTAGCACCCAAGTCAAACAACACGTATGTATTTAGGTCATTGATCAAAATAATACTTGCGACTACGTCCCCTGAGGCCATCGCATCTTGGACGGTCATATTAAACGTACGGGCCATCGGTCTACCCGGCTGCGTTAGACCCCCAATAGTTAACTTACCACTATTGGCGCCCTTATTCCCTTTCGTCCCCTTCTTCGGACAGTTCTTTGCCATGTGGTCAGTTGACCCACACACAAAACATCCGTAGTTCTTCTTCGAACTTGGACAGTTTGGCGCAATGTACCCCTCTTGTCCATAATTATAACACACGGACTTACCCTTGAGACAGACTCCCAAATGAGTTTTACCACAGGTCTTGTAGGCCTCCATCCTCCTCTTCAGGTCTCCTAGTTTCACTCCTGTATTCCCAGAGCTAATCACCTTCCGTTTGTACCCTTCGCCGCTCCCGCTGGCTCCCTCGATCTTTACTCCCCCATCCACTTTCCCCTTATTCTTCTTATCTTTGTGGTACTGGCTCAACGCCTCGCTACCACCTTCGGCAATTATTGCCTTCTCAAAAATGATTCCAAAGGAAGTACTTTGGAATACTGATATGCAGTTATAAAGTCAGGGTTTCAAGCCATACTCGAACCTTCACGCCTTCCTAACCTCGGTGTCCACTTAGTGTGGAGCAAACCTCGCCAGTTCATTAAACTTGGCGGCGTATTGGGGAACTGTCATGTCCCCTTGCTTCACTTCCAGAAACCGCATCTCCATCCTTCCTTTCATGCTCATGGGAAAGTAGTTCTTGAAAAATATCTCTTTCAACCTCGCCCACGTTAGAACCTCTATCCCGACCCTAGCTTGATTGGCCTCCCACCAAAAGTTGTCCTCTCCTTCCATCATGTAGGTTGCAAAAGCAACCTTCTGGGCCTCGTCGACATTTGCTATCACAAATGCCTTTTCAATTTCCTTCACCCATGTTTGGACTTCGATAGGGTCCGTAGTTCCATTGAACTCCGGCGGACCCACGCTTTTAAAATCCTTAAAAGTGGTAGCTCGTGTTACACAAGGATTTATGGGGATGTTAGCCCCAGTTCTATTAAACGCTGTGGTTAAAAGATTCACAAACACTTGCATGGGGTTAACCGGACCTCCCTCCGGTTGATTCGTGTTAGCGCCTTGATTACGCAGTAGTCTTCTTGGCGGCATTTTGTTGTTACAATAATCAACACATTTCATTATTATTCATTTCATGTTAGTTAGTTATTATTCTATTTTAAACAATAACTGAAACATTCTTTACTCAACATATTCTAAAAAAGACTTATATTGATTCATTGTAGTATAACACTACATCGGTTACATTACACAGCCTAAGCTGATTACATTTCTTTTCCGCAATTGCTTTCCAAAAATTGGGATTTACAAAAGACTACCCTTTGTTATACAAAAGAGGGTTTTACGTCACTACTAGATACAAAATATTTATATATCTAAGCTACTCTAGCTACTACTAGATTACATCTGCCTTAAGGCATTCTCAAAATCCGCCTTGGCAAGACCGACAATAATATCACGACTGCTAATATGTCGTGTCTGCCCTATTTCTACGGGATAAGCAGCTACCTGTTGCTGGAAGTCTGTATGAGAACTCCTATGGATATAGGACATTATCCTTATCTTTTGTTTCTTGGTCTTTAGCTCCCCTCTGAGCTTAAAGACCTCATGTTTCAGCTCATGGACCTTGTCCTTGGCCAAAATCCTCTCATCATGCTCTTGCTCCCACATGGACTCCACGTCCGTCTTATCTTCTATTACAGCCTTGAGCTCTGCTTTCAACTATTTAACCTCCAGACAGTAGTGGATGTTTCTATCCAACACTGACATAAAAAGTGACATCTTTGACTCCCCTGGAGCCATCTCTGCTGCTATAGCTACTGGGTTGAAGGACACCACCTCCACCTCTTCTTCTAGCATAACGTCGAACACGGACATGAGATCTAAACTCTCTGAGTCCCCAGACTCAACCATTACTACCTCGGGATCTGCTGCTAGGGGGTTCGGTATGATCTATATCTGATTCATCGACCCTTTATTGACTACCTTTACGTCTATATTTTCTCCTAACATCTACAACAACACCACAGTTTGATTAGTACACGTCAGTAGAATAATAAAAACACATAACATATATAATGCATTTTTATAAGGTTAATTTCCATCTTTTATTTCTTTGACTTTTCTTAAGGTTATGACTTAAGGTTTAATTCCCCCCTTAAGTTTTATAACCTAAGGCTTTGATACCAACCTGTGATGCCCACAAATCTGGGTATCTTCCAACCCGACAGATGGTGCTACAGTTCACACAATCATTCAATTGAAATACCTCAAAAGAACGAATATGTCTTATATATATACAATATAATATTAACATTCTCCCATGTTCTTTATATCCGTTACATCTGTTCTTGTCATAATATAAAATATTATCATTACAAAACCTATACTATTACATAGGTAATCTATGGGTTTGCCATAGCCTTCCCTTTATCCTTGCCGGATCCGTCGGTCCGTTCGGTCTTAGCTACATTCATATGGTTCAAACAAGAGTGAGCCTAACTAGTTCAGCAAGCACAACAATTCTAATAAAACTAGCATTCTTGAGACATAGGAATCGTATATCTTCAATAACTGAACAATAGTCACGAAGTACTATCGATAATTCAAAATAGCACCTCTTTTTATTCAAAACGTTTTATAACAACAATATTCAGTAAAACATCAATTTTCGGTCCAAGACCATGAGCATTTCATAAGTACTTTGAAAAGGACATCCCGGCACAAAGTCCGTAAGTCCGACATAGCTTACGAGCACGTCTAGGTGATCAGCCTATAGTACTCTATGTTGATCAACACTACATTCATTAAACGTGTATACGTTTAAGTTGTGGAAATCTCACGTGCCTTTCGTTTGATGACAAAACAATTTAGCATACTCTGTGACGCCCCCAAAATAGGTATACATCACCTATTCTGAGTCGCCAAATACATGGTACAGAATACAAATACAATCTTTAATATACAACAAGAGAGCTGTGAGTTTTAATATAAATACTGTCTTCTAGACAATATCCACTCTCAGAATAATTCCTCATTACATTTATTGTCACACTATTTAACAGAATAGTAAGGAGGACTACTAATACTATCATCTGGTCCATCACTCCGTTTCTCGACTCGTCCCAAATTATATTCTCATTTCAAGAGAACAAAGGAAAGAAAGGGTGAGCTCAACTAGCCCAAAGAAGAAATATTATGACCAAGATAATGCGTAATAAATTATCATTAGCCTTCAACAAAGGTTAAATTGATAAAATATAACAAACATCAAGTTTAATCAAGAATCTAACAAGCAATCCATTAGAAGAGTCAAGTAGAGAATAAAACCTACTATCTTCTATGATTTAAAAGATTTTCATGACTTTTATCACCGGGACTCAAATTTTAGTAAATAATCCACATCATCGAATCACCCCTACACTACTACCAAGGATATTCTTTAGTATCACGACCACAATTATCCATGCACTACGGGCCAAGAATATTTGTGTATTCATTAATGGTCATGATCATGCCAACAACATCGTCCATCAATGCACTACGGACCAATGAGGACTTTTACCACATCATTTGTAACATTACTACCATGATTACACCAAATAATCCTCGGTCATAATCATACCAAGTCCATCTAAGCACTACATGCCACAGATGACTTTCAAAAAAAATATAAACATGAGGATGATGACAATGATATAAGAATTCAATAAAACAAGTTCAAAAATTAACTTATCCAGGAACTAATAATGTCCAAATTGTCAACATGATACTGCTTTGTAGAGTAAAATTCAAGAATGCTCAGAAGAATATTTCCATGAAAAGATACTGGATGAAGCGCAAATATCAAGGATATTCCACTAATTTTATGGAGTATAAAAGTCAAAACTTTAACCAACTGAGTATAATAAAGAATGGAATAACAATAGAAATCACCATACATGCGGTACTTCACATAGACAGGTTATTCCAATAGAATACTAAATAACGGAACCAGGTTAGGCAAAATTTGTACCGACAGGATGTTCCAACAGCATAGTGCCTGCATAGTGTTTGCATAGTAAAATCATGTATAAAGTTATTCGTTTTATTAGATTATAAATAGAATATATTATATTTTATTTAAAAGATTTTGCTTTAAATATGGACCGTCGATTATTAAAGTAAATCAATCTGGACCGCTCATGAGTTAGTTACTATGCAGACCCATTTTCTATAAATAAAGCTCATTCCTTCATTATTTTCTTACTTAATTCACCAAACTCTAGAGATAAACTATAGAGAGAAAGAAGAAAGTATTCGCTACTTCACTACTTATATATCCAAGATTTTCTTCTTAAGGTAGGGAATATTATTTGTTGTACTCGTAAGGGGTGTTATTCTTTATATTCATGAAGAGAACTTATGTTATTTCATTCTTTATTATTCTATTGAATAACCTATATACGCTGCTACCCTATACTTGGTGACATTCTTCTATTATTCCGCTTTTATTATTCTCGTTGAATATCCTCGTCAGGTGTTTTACGCCTTAACCTGATTCCGCTCTTTTATTATTCTATTGGAATATCCTGTCTCCTCGCATTTTACGCCGCACTGGTTCCGTCTTTATTATTATTATTCATTGAATATCCTCGCTCATGCATGCGCTTTTACGCCGGACCGATTCCGCCCTTATTATTATTCTTCATTGGAATAACTCGCTCTATTCAAGTACCGCATGCATGGTGATTTCTGTTGTTATTGCAGCAGCATGAGTGTGCGAGGAGGATCATCTTCTTGTGGTCATGGCCGTTTATCCGCCCAATCAACCAGTCCAAAGGAACTGTTGTTCCTCATCCAGTTACTCAAATCACCCACAATAAATTCCAGTGCTTGGTATACGCCCCCAAGCCCTACTCCTCAGTTCTCACTAGTCAGCCTCCACCATTTAATATTTTTGCTAATCAAACCAAGTCTACCTCATCAAAACCTAGTCACTCAGTTTCAGAGTATCGTCCTATATATGATCAGCACTTATTCCATATTGAGTTACCAATGAAACCCAAGAATGACCCAATTAATTTGGCTGCCCAATATTTTCCTACTGGATGGCATTTCCTCCCTCTTGCTCCTTATAAGTCACTTCTATATTATAAGGATATCCTAATTGAAATGTAATCACCTTTTATTAAACTATCTATTCCAACGATGATAAGTCTAAACTACTTTATCATTCGTTGTATATAAAACAGGTTCTCAATCTGTCCGATTGGGGTAGTCATCCTTCTGATCTTAAATCACTTTCTAATCACACTAGCTCTTATTGCTATTATGATTATATTGAGGCTTGGCATAAAATCATGCTTCATCAAAATGAAGATCATAGTCATTCGTGGTTTTTCCTGTTCGACCACAAATTCAAAAGTCAATTCCGCAAATGGTTTATCCTCTGGTGGACGAGGTATGGTCTATGCCATGATATTTTAACGACTGGATTACTGGAAGATGCTTCGGCCAGGGCCATTAGCTAAACAAGCCAGTAAAGATAGAAATAAAGCCAAATACGAGTTAGGAACAATATATGGGGATGGTGACTCATCGGAGAAGATGATCAATAGCACCTTCCGGCACCGACAGGGACGGACCAGTAAACAAAGAAGACACTAGAGGCCTTCTTCAGTCAACCGACAGGTGATGGCCCGCGCCATCATCTCTTTTACTTTAGAAAATGTAAAAGTAAAAGTAAAAGAATAAAACTTTTGCTTTTACTTAAGATAAATGTTTCTTACATTTACCATGTAAAAGTAAATGTAAAATGTTTCTTACGTTTTACTTTTACTTAAGTAAATTACTTTTACTCCAGCTGTAATAGTGATTCTCGCGTGAATCAATAGTAATTTCTTTTCCTCGCTTTCTATTTAAGTAACTCAAGTGTTCAGTTACTTAGGCTTAATTCACTATAGCCTCGAAGCTTCTCTCTCAGAATGCTCTTCCGAGGTCCTCTCCTTCTCTTGGTTAGTCGGGAGGCTGAGCTTTGAAACTTATCTTCTTGAATTAGAAGATGAAGACGAAGTCCTTCATTATCTCTTCCCTCTCAAACATTTAGTCTTAGGATCTAATGTAATCCCTTCCCTAAATGTTTATAAATAAAAGAAAGAGATTACTTTCTGATTAACAGGAATTCTTTCTTTCTTTTCTGTTTAAGTTTTTCTTTTTAAAAACTTAATCGCCGCTATTATATGGTATCAGAGCCACACGGTTGGTTCTTGATTCTGTTAGTGGTTTCGATTAAAAATAGTTTGATTTGTTTTTAAACGTTTTTTCAAAATTTTATTTCTTTGGCTCCTGGATAATTCGCCTGACTTGCCGTAAACCACCTAAGATCGCCATAAGACCCGTTATGCCATTTATAAGTCTCCACAGTTGGGAGCAGTGTAAGGCTAAGGGTATCGTTAGATCTATAGGTATGTGTTTACACATGGCAAGAACGGTTTGAGTTAAACAGGAATGATCAAAGAAAGAATTTTTGTTTAAATAGTTAACAAAGAAGTCTTCTGTTTAGATCTATTTTACTGATAGATCAGGACCAATCGAGTGATCCTTTGTTTTAGATTTCAGTCTGATTTGTTTTTAAACAAAAATTTTTTCCAAAATTTAAGAAATTTTGAAGAACTGACCAAATTTTTCGGTGAAAAAAATTTTCTCCTCCTTCTTTTTGTAAACAAATTTTTGGGGCTGAAAGGGTTATTTCAAACTATTTTCAATCGAAAGCACCGATAGCATCAAGAACCAACCATGTGGCTCTGATATCATATAACAGCGGCGATTAAGTTTTTAAAAAGAAAAACTTAAACAGAAAAGAAAAGATTAAGAAGACGACCGGTTAATCGGTAAAGCAATCTCTTTCTTTTATTTATAAACATTTAGGAAGGGATTACATTAGATCCTAAGACTATATGTTTTAGAGGGAAGATTGAAGTATTAAGGACTTCGTCTTCATCTTCTAACTAAGAAGATCGAAGCTGAAAGCTTCATCTCCGGCTAACTAGAGAGAAGGGAGAGCGGACCTCGGAAGAGCTTTCTAGAGAGAGAAGCTCTGAGGCTTTACTGAACTAATCCTGAACAACTCTAAACACATAAGTTGTTTAAATAGAAAACTGAAAAGTAAATTACTATTTGATTCACGCAGGAATCACTATTACATTGACTGATGTAAAAGTAATTTACTTAAGTAAAAGTAAAACGTAAAAAACATTTTACATTTACTTTTACATGGATAAAAACACAGATAACAAAGAATGTTTCTAGTTACTATTTATTTAGTAATAACCTATTGAAGTCACTAATGTTTCTAGTTACTCCAACTCTCAATTGAGACGTCTTGCAGATGCCATTCATCTCAGACTTAATCAGTTACATGAAGATTCATTCAGTCAAGATCTTGAAGACTCAGATGATTGATCCAGATCTCGGCCAACCTTCAGATGCTCGTGACCCTTTTCTCGATCTCTAGTTTATCGACAAAGACTGCCAGACAGCTCTAGTAGCTCGCACTCTACTCAAGAAGCTTATTATTAGTTATTCGTTCTTATTTGCTTATTAGTCAAAAGAAAGAATCGCTTTCGATGGGAAAAGCGTACGCCTTCTTTGACTAAAGAGGCCGTAAATGATGATCGTCTCGATTGTCGCTGGTGGTGGAAAAGCGTAAGATGTCACGACCAGTCACCGAGCAAAAGTGGTTAACTGAGACCGCCGGAGCAAAGCTCGATAAACTAGAGATCAGGAAAAGGGTCCTGAGCATCCTGAAGGTTGACCGTGCCATACGGATCACCATCACCTTCGTCTTCAAGATCTTGACTAGAATTCTCTCCTCTGGACTGAGAAGATGCTTTGTCTTAATCTTCATGTAACTGATCAAGTCTGAGATGAATGGCATCTGCAAGACATCTCAATTGAGAGTTGGAGTAACTAGAAACATTAGTGACTTCAATAGGATCCGGAGGAACAACTAATTTTTCTTTTAATTTTTCAGTTGTTTTAACGACTGGATTACTAGAAGATGCTTCGGCCAGGGCCTTGGTAACTGGAGGAGTTAATAAAGGAGAAGGCGAAAATTCTTTTTGAACTTGGCCTACAATCCTATCAACACCGAACTTATCCCACCATTTAATGGAAAAACGGCGAGAGACATGAGAAATAGGGGAAATAACTATCTGAGCTGTCCTAATACCTATGGACAACGGAGACTGAAATACTGTGACTTCTTGGGAAGCTAAAACGACATATTACTATTTAAGAATCCAAGGGATCTTGTATTTACTACAAAATATAAGGAAGACTGGAATTTCCTCATATTTAGGAAGATAGTTACTGTGAGTACAAAAATGTTCTAACTGATCAAAGAGAGGTTTGGGGAAAATTTCATGGCACAGACCATACCTCGTCCACCAGAGGATAAACCATTTGGGGAATTGACTTTTGAATTTGTGGTTGAACTGGAAAAATCACGAATGACTATGATCTTCATTTTGATGAAGCATGATTTTATGCCAAGCCTCAATATAATCATAATAGCAATAAGAGCTAGTGTGATTAGAAAGTGATTTAAGATCAGAAGGATGACTACCCCAATCGGACAGATTGAGAACTGTTTTGATATACAACGAATGATAAAGTAGTTTAGACTTATCATCGTTGGCATAGATTGGTTTAATAAAGACTGACTCTGTTTCAATTAGGATATCCTTATAATATAGAAGTGACTTATAAGGAGCAAGAGGGAGGAAATGCCATCCAGTAAGAAAATATTGGGCAGCCAAATTAATTGGGTCATTCTTGGGTTTCATTGGTAACTCAATATGGAATAAGTGCTGATCATATATAGGATGATACTCTGAAACTGAGTGACTGGGTTTTGATGAGGTAGACTTGGTTTGATTAGCAAAAATATCAAATGGTGGAGGCTGACTAGCGAGAACTGAGGAGTAGGGCTTGGGAACTGTACCAAGCACCTGGAATTTATTGTGGGTGATTTGAGTAATTGGATGAGGAACAACAGTTCCTTTGGACTGGTTGATTGGGCCAGATAAACGGCCATGACCACAAGAAGATGATCCTCCTCGCACACTCATGCTGTTGCAATAGTACCTGTGTTTATGAATTTACGGGTGAGAAAATCAGGAACAAAGTTGTTACTACCTTTAATATATTCAATATCAAAATCAAAAATACATAAAATAGCTTGCCATCTAGCGAAAGAGTGCTTAGAGGCGACATTCTAAACGTCTTTTTCAAGAATAAATTTTGCTGATTTGCAATCTATCCTAACTAGAAATTTTTGATTCAGTAAATCTCTCTGAAATTTTTTAATACATAAAACTAATGACAAAATCTCCTTTTTAATAGTGCTGTATTTTAACTGTGTAGGGTTCCATGCGCTAGAGTGAAAACGAACAATTTGTTCATCTGAAGTAGGAGTTAACTTTTGTTTGAGTATGCCACCGAATCCAATGTCAGAGGCATCGGTTTCAACTATTTTGAAAGCTGAATCTTTTGAGATGCCAAGGCAGGGCAAAACCTTAACATATTTTTTAACTTGTTGGACGACAGAAGTATGAATGTCAGTCCATGGAGGTGGATTACTTTGTAAGCGCTGAAAGAGAGGCTTACAAATCTTCCTGAGGTTCTTGTAAAACTTACCAATATAATTAAGCGAGCCAAAAAACCTCTGTAGCTGAGTTTTGTCGGTAATCTTATCTGGGAACCGGTCGGCGAATTGAATAGCTCTCTCAATTGGCCGCGTGAGTCCATGATAGAGGATTAATTCGAAAAACTTGACTTTAGTCAGAAATAGACTACACTTGGAAGGTGAAAGAACAAGACCATTGGTTTTAACCGTTTTGAAGAACGAATTCAAGTGTTTAAAATGCTCTTCAATAGTCTTGGAGAATACAAGGATATCGTTGATGTATACAATAATAAAATGACTGAAAGGATTCAAAATATTATTAAGAATATTCTGAAATTTACTGGGTGCATTTTTAAGTCCAAATGACTGAACATTCCATTCGTAGTGTCCGAATCGAGTGATCCTTTGTTTCAGATTTCAGTCTAATTTGTTTTTAAACAAAAAAATCTTTTCAAAAATTAAAGAAATTTTGAAGATCTGACCAATTTTTCGGTGAAAAAATTTTCTCCTCCTTTTTGTAAACAAATTTTTGGGGCTGAAAGGGTTATTTCCTGGATAAAAATTTTGAGGTGGAAATGTATGGGGATGGTGACTCATCTGAGAAGATGATCAACAACACCTTTCTAAGACGATTGTGGACGGATCAATAATCTAAGAAGACGCCATAGGCATCTTGATCAACACCGATGTGTGATGTCCCCAGCCATCATCTCAGCTTTTGCTTTTACTTAAACCAAAAGTCATTTACTTTAGTAAAATGTAAAAGTTGTATGGGGATGGTGACTCATCTGAGAAGATGATCAACAACACCTTCCGGCACCGACAGGGACGGACCAGTCAACGAAGAAGACGCCAGAGGCATCTTCAGTCACCGACAGGTGATGGCCCCAGCCATCATCTCAGCTTTTGCTTTTACTTAAAGCAAAAGTCTTTTACTGTTGTAAAAGAATTAATGTAATAACAAAAGAAGAAGAAGAAAGTTCTTTATTAATTGATTTAATTAGTAAAATTATTGACCCTGATTTAAAAACTCAGTATTTGAGACAGTTAAAAGATTTGTTAACCAAAGATAAGAAAGTTACTGATAAGGTTCTTAGAGCCAAAGAAAAGCCTATTTTTAGTCTCAATAAAACTCTTGAAAGATTTAAGTCCCTAGTAAAGGAGATTACCCTCCCTGAGTTAAATCAAGAAGTTAATAAAATTAAGAAAGAGATTTCTAATTTAAAATTAGATATTTCCAATATAAGAAAAGAGATTGATAATAAAAAATTATGGGGATGCTGACTCATCTGAGAAGATGATCAACAAAGACCTTCAATTCAAAAACTGAGACTTTAGTCGACCAAGAAGACGCCAGAGGAGTCTTCAGTCACCGACAGGTGATGGCCCACGCCATCATCTCTTTTACTTTAGTAAATGTAAAAGTAAAAGAATAACTTTTGCTTTTACTTAAGTTAAATGTTTTTAAATTAGTTAAATGTTTTTAACATTTACTCATGTAAAAGTAAATGTAAAATGTTTCTTACGTTTTACTTTTACTTAAGTAAATTACTTTTACTTCAGTTAATGTAATAGTGATTCCTGCGTGAATCAAATAGTAATTTACTTTTTAGTTTTCTATTTAAACAACTCGAAGTGTTTAGAGTTGTTTAGGCTTAGTTCAGTAAAGCCTCAGAGCTTCTCTCTCTAGAAAGCTCTTCCGAGGTCCTCTCCCTTCTCTCTTAGTTAGCCGAAGACGAAGCTTTCAGCTTCGATCTTCTTAGTTAGAAGATGAAAATGAAGTCCTTAATACTTCGATCTTCCCTCTCAAACATTTAGTCTTAGGATCTAATGTAATCCCTTCCCTAAATGTTTATAAATAAAAGAAAGAGATTACTTTATCGAGTAACCGGTCTTCTTCTTAATCTTTTCTTTTTTTTTTGTATAAGTTTTCTTGATAAAAAAAATTTATCCCGCTGTCATATGGTATTAGAGCCAAGTTGTATGTTGTTAGTAAATGCATAGTCAGATCTTTTTAATCAAACTTCTCTTTACTTTTTCAAAACCATCTTCTTCCTCAAAGTTCTGAAGTCACCTTACTTACCTGTAGTCCACCTAGTTCGTGTCTAACCTTTGAAAGTCTCCAGGGTGTGAGCAGTGTCGGGTTATAGAACATAGGTATGAGTCTACTTAGGGTAAATGGGGTATGCATGAATGAACCTTGAGTAAAGATTTTATTTTGAAAAAAAGTCAAGTTGAGTAGATTATTCAGATCTAGCTCTTCAGTTAGTAACAGGTCAGCTTTGCCTCCTATCCCAGACATCTTCAACCAAGAAGAACATAGTTATGAAAACATTAATCAAGTTTTACACAATTGGAACATACCTAGAGTATCTCCTAAAGAGATTTACCAGTCAACCTTTTCAGATAAATTTAAAACTGACTATAATGTCAAAACAGTTGAAAGAGTTTATGCTATTAACAAAGAATATAAAAATTGTAGTCTTTTATCTCCTGAAGTTATTAAAAAACACAGAAAAAGGGTTACAATTTTATTCATATAGGTCTTGTTCAAGTTGCAGTAAAACCATTTAACAGAAAAGGAATTAATTCATCTATCTACCTCTGCCTTAGAGATGCTAGATTTTTAAATTATTATCCTAGTATTATTGGTGCCATGGAAGCAAGTTTGCATAATGGACCTATCCATTCCAATTGCTTTCCTGATTTCACCTTGAGTCTTAGTGATCAAAACTTATTTAAAGCTTTATCGTTAAACATTAAAACTGATGGAGAGATTACTCAAATGATTGAAGGATCTCAACCCATTGCTTTGATTTACAAGATTTATTATAAGACAATGAAGTCAAACTTGAATGTTCATGCTCTTAATAAAAGTCCAAAAGATCAAACAGTTTTAATTCAAAGTTCAACTAGTGATGCTAATATCCAGATTCCAAGAACAATCCTATGGAAGGATATTACCTTACCTAATCAATGGACTTTACCAAATGAATTACCACAATGTTCCATAGTTAACAATTCGTTAAATATTGAAAACATCAAACAGTTTTCTGATGGAACTGTTAAAATTAGTTTTGAACGTACTAGAACACCAGTTATCATTGAAGACATTTCTAGTTCTTCAGCTCCTTCAGTTATCCACACTAGAAGAGATACTGAAGTACTTAGTAACCCTTCGGTTAGAGATACCAAACTTAAAGGTATCCTTAATCAAGGACAAGTTAGTCATCCTTGTTACACTCAGAACGATACCGTTGAAGATGAAGGTTCTTCTTCTCCGGCATCCTCAGTTTATCCCACACAGTCTGATATTAATGCCCCAATTCACAATCAATTGAGAGTCATTAAAAAGAATTTTGTTTTAGATTGGGATAACTTGATATAAGATTTTAATTCAGAATCTAACAAAGTGAAAAGACATCTCTTCAGATCTAATCATCCTGAAAAAGAAAGAGATAAAATAATTAACAGATGGAAAAGATTTATTAAAAATGAAGAAATTAATATTACTTTTTACGATTGGTATGAACAATATCAAAGTAAATGTAATGTCATTAGTAAAACTCAATGGATTAAAGAAGACAAATCGAAAATTTTGACTAGTCATCCTCCTTTAGAAACAGTTCTAATTCCAGTTAAAAATACCTCAGTTATTGCCATTCCTTTTAAAATCCCTGATGGAATTAAAGATGATAAAAAGATAATTGGGCAATTAAACTTTAGCAACCAATATCTAGCTACTGTAGGAAAACAGCTAGATAGGATTGAAGAAAAATTTGAAGAAGGAATCATTAAAAAACCTTATTCAAAATTAGAACGGCCTTTGATTAAATTACCAGAGAACAGATATAATTTAGGATTACCTAATGAAGATAGTGAACTTGTTCAGTCTATTGATAAGTTATTTAAAAAACTTAAAACTGAAGCAGGTCCAAGTGGAACTATTGCCATTATCGATCATGTAGAATCTGATAATGATAACAACAGTTCTTCTGATCACTCATCTAATCACTCATCGGTTTCGACCTTAATGAACAACTAAATAAATTAACTGTTAATAACACAAGTATTACCAGAAATTGGTATTCTAGACCAACTCCTCCGGATCTACAGTTCGAAGAAAGAAATCTAGATAAACAATTTTTTGTTTCACCCAATAAAATATATGAATGGAATTGATGGATTTAGTAAACAAGAAATTCTTAATAAACTGAATCTTATGTCAATGGTAGCCAACAACTGTATCACCAAATTCAACACTTTATCTCAACCAGATATAGTTGAATTAATAGCTAGCGGATTTATTGGTATTCTTAGATCTTGGTGGGAAAAACATCTCACAGAAGACATTAGAATATCCATAGTTCATGCTATCCAAAGAGATAATGACGGCAATCCCATCTTTAATGAAGATGCTGGTATTGGTCTGCCTGATGGAGTTAATACTCTAATATTTACAATAATTAAACATTTTGTTGGAACTCCTAGTAATATTACAGAAAGAATTCATGATCAATTAAGTAATCTTACTTGTCCCACTCTAAGTGATTTTAGATGGTACAAAGATGTGTTTACCTCTAGAGTTATGATGAGAAATGACAATAATAAACATTTTGGAAAGAGAAATTTGTTAATGGTTTACCATCCTTATTTTCTCACAAAGTTAGAGAAGAATTAAGTAAAAATTTGGGTTATATTGATTATGATAATTTAACTTATGGAGATATTATAAGTTATATTCAAAAAATTGGATTAAAAATGTGTATTGATTTTAAATTAGCTAAACAAGCCAGTAAAGATAGAAATAAAGCCAAATACGAGTTAGGAACATTCTGTGAACAGTATGGTTTACCGCCGGTTGCTCCCTCTATAAGAAAGCACAGGCATAAGCATATTGAGTCACATAAGAGCCATAAACGTCGTAAGAAAAGTAATAAGCAATATAATCAAGACAAAAGTAAGGATAAGAAGAATAATCAAGAAGCTTACTACAATAAACCAAGATCATCTAAGAAGAAGTCATATAAAAAATCAAGGAAATATGATAAAAGTAAAATTGTCTGTCACAATTGTGGGCAGAAAGGACACTATAAAAGTGAATGTAGAGTTAAACAAAAATTAACTCAGTTGAATATTTCAGCTGAAGATACAGAACAATTATTAGAATTAATGAGGATCGAAAACAACAGTAGCAGTAATGAAGAAGCTTCTGATATTCCAGAATATTCTAGTGATAACGCCTCTAATGAAGATACAGATAGTGAAAATGAAGTTACCATATGCACAGAAAATTGTAATAAAAACTGTTGTAAAAGAATTAATGTAATAACAAAAGAAGAAGAAGAAAGTTCTTTATTAATTGATTTAATTAGTAAAGTTACTGACCCTGAATTAAAAACTTAGTATTTGAGACAGTTAAAAGATTTGTTAACCAAAGATAAGAAAGTTACTGATAAGGTTCTTAGAGCCAAAGAAAAGCCTATTTTTAGTCTCAATAAAACTCTTGAAAGATTTAAGTCCCCAGTAAAGGAGATTATCCTCCCTGAGTTAAATCAAGAAGTTAATAAACTTAAGAAAGAGATTTCTAATTTAAAATTAGATATTTCCAATCTAAGAAAAGAGATTGATAATAAAAAATCAGATCTTTAAGTTCATGATTCCTCTTCCAGTGATGAAAGTCACGATGAACCTGAATCATCAGGTACTAAAGAAGCTGATCTTTTTATTCAAGGTCTATCCTTTAAAAGAATTAAAGATATTACTATTCAAAAATGGTATATCTCTGTTAATCTAGTTATTGATAAAAATTTCTCTATACAGCTTCCTGCCTTAGTTGATACTGGTGCAGATTTAAACTGTATTCAGGAAGGTCTTATTCCTACCAGATATTATAAGAAAACTAGTGAAAAGCTTAATTCAGCTAATGGTAGTCAAATAGAAATAAAATACAAATTACCAAAGGTACATATCTATCAAGACAATATGTGTTTTAAAACCTCATTTGTTTTAATTCGCAATCTTACAGATAAAATCATTTTAGGATTACCATTTATATATTTATTATATCCATTTACCACTAGTAATAAAGGTTTAAGTTGCGAACATTTTGGAAAGAAAATTACCTTTAAATTTCTTATTAAACCAAAAGAAAGAGATTTAAAATTTATTCAAGAAGAATCCATCTCTAAATCATTGAATCTGTTTAATTGTAAAGTTACCCACCTAAGTTTCCTCAAAGAAGAAGTTAGGTATCAACAAGTTGAAGAACAACTTAAGAGTAACAGAGTTCAAGAAAAGATAAATGAATTAAAAGATTATTTAACAAAAAATTTATGTTCTAATTCTCCCAATGCTTTTTGGCATAGGAAGAAGCACACAGTCAGATTACCCTATTCTAATGAATTCAAAGAACATTTAATTCTCACCAAAGCTAGGCCTATTCAAATGAGTCATGAACAAATGGAGTTATGTAAAAATAAAATTAATGATCTTCTTAGTAAAGGTTTAATTAGACACAATAAGTCACCATGGTCCTGCCCAGTCTTCTATGTTAATAATGAAGCTGAGAAAGAGAGAGGTGTCCCTCGGTTAGTCATTAATTACAAACCATTAAACAAAGTGCTAGAATGGATTAGGTACCCTTTACCCAAGAAGGATGATCTCCTTTGTAGGTTAAGTGTCTCCACCATCTTCAATAAATTTGACCTCAAGTCCGGATTTTGGCAAGTTGCTATTCATCCTGATGATAGGTATAAAACTGCATTCACCACTCCGTTCAGACACTACGAATGGAATGTTCAGTCATTTGGACTTAAAAATGC
Organism: Panax ginseng; assembly: GCA_020205605.1. Taxonomy (NCBI): domain Eukaryota; kingdom Viridiplantae; phylum Streptophyta; class Magnoliopsida; order Apiales; family Araliaceae; genus Panax; species Panax ginseng. The sequence continues at coordinate 55,893,282 of CM035142.1, forward strand.
ACCCAGTGAATTTAGAATATTCTTAATAATATTTTGAATCCTTTCAGTCATTTTATTATTGTATACATCGACGATATCCTTGTATTCTCCAAGACTATTGAAGAGCATATTAAACATTTGAATTCTTTCTTCAAAACGGTTAAAACCAATGGTCTTGTTCTTTCACCTTCCAAGTGTAGTCTGTTTCTGACTAAAGTCAGGTTTCTCAGATTAATCCTCTATCATGGATTCACGCGACCAATTAACAGAGCTATTGAATTCGCCGACCGGTTCCCAGATAAGATTACCAACAAAACTCAGCTATAGAGGTTTCTTGGCTCGCTTAATTATATTGGCAAGTTTTACAAGAACATCAGGAAGATTTGTAAGCCTCTCTTTCAGCGCTTACAAAGTAATCCACCTCCACGGACTGACATTCATACTTCTGTCGTCCAACAAGTTAAAAAATATGTTAAAGTTTTGCCCTGCCTTGGCATCTCAAATGATTTATCTTTCAAAATAGTTGAAACCGATGCCTCTGACATTGGATTCGGTGGCTTACTCAAACAAAAGTTAACTCCTACTTCTGATGAACAGATTATTCATTTCCATTCAGGCTCATGGAACCCTACACAATTAAAATACAGCACTATTAAAAAAGTGATTTTGTCATTAGTTTTATGTATTAAAAAATTTCAGAGAGATTTATTAAATCAGGAATTTTTGGTTAGGATAGATTGCAAGTCAGCAAAATTTATTCTTGAAAAAGACGTTGAAAACGTCGCCTCTAAGCATTCTTTCGCTAGATGGCAAGCAATTTTAAGTATCTTTGATTTTGATATTGAATATATTAAAGGTAGTAACAACTCCGTTCCTGATTTTCTCACTCGTGAGTTTATTAACACAGGTACTATTGCAGCAACATGAGTGTGCGAGGAGGTTCATCTTCTCGTGGTCATGGCCATTCTACTCACGGCCCAAATTAATCACCAAAAGGAACTGTTGTTCCTCATCCAGTTAGTCAAACCACCCACAATAAATTCCAAGTGCTTGGTACAGTTCCCAAGCCCTACTCCTCAGTTCTCTCTAGTCAACCCAAACCCTTTGATATTTTCACTAATCAAACGAGGGCAACCTCATCAAAACCCAGTCACCCAACTTCAGAGTATCGTGCTGTATATGATTAGCACTTATTCCATATTGAATTACCAATGAAACCCAAGAACGATCCAATTAATTTGGCTGCCCAGTATTTTCCTTCGGGATGGCATTTCCTCCCTCTTGCTCCTTATAAATCACTTGTATATTATATGGACATCCTTATTGAAACAGAGTCAGTCTTTATTAAACCAATCTATGCCAACGATGATAAATCTAAACTCCTTTATCACTCGTTGTATATTAAGTAAGTTCTCAATCTGTCCGATTGGGGTAGTCATCCTTCTGATCTTAAGTCACTTTCTAATCACATTAGCTCTTATTGCTATTATGATTATATTGAAGCCTGGTATAAAATCATGCTTCATCAAAATGAAGATCATAGTCATTCGTGGTTTTTCCAGTTCGACCACAAGTTCAAAAGTCAATTCCCCAAATGGTTTATCCTTTGGTGGACAAGGTATGGCCTGTGCCATGAGATTTTCCTTGAACCTCTCTTAGCACAGTTAGAGTATTTTTGTACTCACAGTAATTATCATTCCAAATATGAGGAAATACCAGTCTTCCTTATATTTTATAGTAAATACAAAATCCCTTGGATTCTTAAATGGCAATATGTCATTTTAGCTACCCAAGAAGTCACAGTATTTCACCTCGTCTATCCAGGGTATTAGGACAAACTCGCATGACTATTTCCCCTATTTCTCATGTCTCTCGCCGTTTTTTCATTAAATGGTGGGATAAGTTCGGTGTTGATAGAATAGTTGGCCAAGTTCAGAAAGAATTTCCGCCTTCTCCTTTATTGACTCCTCCAGTTACCACGGCCCTTGCCGAAGCATCTTCTAGTAAAACAGTCATTAAAACAGCTGAGAAATCAAAAGAAAAATCAGTTGTTCCTCCAAACCCTAGTGAAGTTACTGATGTTTCCAGTTATTCCAACTCTCAATTGAGACGTCTTGCAGAGGCCATTCATATGAAACTTGACCAGTTACATGAAGAATCAGACAAAGCTTCTTCTCAGTCCAGTGGAGATAATTCTAGTCAAGATCTTGACGACGAAGATGATTGTGATCCCTATGGCACTATCCATCTTTAGGATGCTCAAGATCCCTTTTCCCGATCCCCCATTATATCAAGCAACACTGCCCCTAAGAAATTTCAGTTAGCCAACACTACTCTGGCGACTAGTTATCAAGACTGCCTTGGCATCCTAGTCACAACATCTTCTTTTTTCCATCGAAAGCAAAGAATCGAACAATCATCCGCCCCACGGCCTCCTTAGTCAAAAGAAGACGTCTGCTTTTCCACAGAAAGAAGATTCTTTTCCTTTTACTTTACTTTAGTAAATGTAAAATGTTTTTTACTTGTACTTTTACTCCAGTTAATGTAATAGTAACATTGTAACAGTTCATTTCCTTGTTCTATAAAAGGAAATCGAATTCATTCGGTAAGGCAGACTTAGAAAGACTCAGAGTTCCTTCTCTAACAAATCTTTAGCCTCAACCGCTGTTTAGCCTACTTAACCCCTATTCATCTAATGTTCTTATTTCAGTAAACTTGTAAGTCATTTTAATTTACACTTGTAAATAGTTTGAGTTATCATCAATAAAACTTTTATTTAGTAATTTAATTGTGTTTGTATGCACTCTCTCGTTCTTCTCTCCTTTTACTCCTCCTTCCGCCCCAAATGTTTAATAATGGTAAAAATTAAAGTATTAACTCCATCAGGAAGACCAAATCTTATCTGGGAACCGGTCGGCGAATTGAATAGCTCTGTCAATTGGCCGCGTGAGTCCATGATTGAGGATTAATCCGAGAAACCTGACTTTAGTCCAAAACAGACTACACTTGGAAGGTGAAAGAACAAGACCATTGGTTTTAACCATTTTGAAAAACGAATTCAAATGTTTAATATGCTCTTCAATAGTGTTGGAGAATACAAGGATATCGTCAATGTATACAATAATAAAATGACTGAAAGTATTCAAAATATTATTAAGAATATTCTGAAATTCACTGGGTGCATTTTTAAGTCCAAATGACTGAACATTCCATTCGTAGTGTCCGAACGGAGTGGTGAATGCAGTTTTGTACCTATCATCGGGATGAATAACAACTTGCCAAAATCCGGACTTAACCTACCAAGGAGATCATCCTTGTTGGGTAAAGGGTACCTAATCCATTCTAGCACTTTGTTTAATGGTTTGTAATTAATGACTAACCGAGGGACACCTCTCTCTCTTTCTTAGCTTCATTATTAACATAGAAGGCTGGGCAGGACCATGGTGACTTACTGTGTCTAATTAAACCTTTACTAAGAAGATCATTAATTTCATTTTTACATAACTCCATTTGTTCATGACTCATTTGAGGCGTTATCATTAGAAGATTCTGGAATATCAGAAGCCTCTTCATTATCTAAGCTTCATTGTTTTTCGATCCTCATTAATTCTAATAATCATTACGTATCTTCAAATTTGAAATATTCAACTGAGTTAATTTTTGTTTAACTCTACATTCACTTTTATAGTGTCCTACATTTACTTTGATATTGTTCATACCAATTGTAAAAAGTAATATTAATTTCTTCATTTTTAATAAATCTTTTCCATTGATTAATTATTTTATCTCTTTCTTTTTCAGGATGATTAGATCTGAATTGATGTCTTTTCACTTTGTTAGATTTTGAATTAAAATCTTTTGATAAGTTATCCCAATCCAAAACAAAAATCTTTTAATGACTCTTAATTGGTTGTGAATTGGGGCATTTAAATCAGACTGTGTGGGATACACTAAGGATGCCGGAGAAGAAGAACCTTCCTCTTCGGTATCATTCTGAGTGTAATAGGGATGACTAACTTGTCCTTGATTAAGGATACCTTTAAGTTTGATATCTCTAACCGAAGGGTTACTAAGTACTTCAATATCTCTTTTAGTGTGGATAACTGAAGGAGCTGAAGAACTAGAAATGTCTTCAATGATAACTGGTGTTCTAGTATGTTCAAAACTAATTTTAACAGTTCCATCAGAAAACTGTTTGATGTTTTCAATATTTAATGAATTGTTAACTATGGGCTGTTGTTGTAATTCATTTGGAAAAGTCCATTGATTAGATAAGGTAATATCTTTCCATAGGATTGTTCTTGGAATCTGGATATTAGCATCACTAGTTGAACTTTGAATTAAAACTGTTTCATCTTTTGGACTTTTATTATTTTAATTGTGTAGGGTTCCATGCGCCAGAGTGGAAACGAACAATTTGTTCATCTGAAGTAGGAGTTAACTTTTGTTTGAGTATGCCACCGAATCCAATGTTAGAGGCATCGGTTTCAACTATTTTGAAAGCTGAATCATTTGAGATGCCAAGGCAGGGCAAAACCTTAACATATTTTTTAACTTGTTGGACGACAGAAGTATGAATGTCAGTCCATGGAGGTGGATTACTTTGTAAGCGCTGAAAGAGAGGCTTACAAATCTTCCTGAGGTTCTTGTAAAACTTGCCAATATAATTAAGCGAGCCAAGAAACCTCTGTAGCTGAGTTTTGTCAGTAATCTTATTTGGGAACCGGTCGGCGAATTGAATAGCTCTCTCAATTGGCCGCGTGAGTCCATGATTGAGGATTAATCCGAGAAACCTGACTTTAGTCAGAAACAGACTACACTTGGAAGGTGAAAGAACAAGACCATTGGTTTTAACCGTTTTGAAGAACGAATTCAAGTGTTTAATATGCTCTTCAATAGTCTTGGAGAATACAAGGATATCGTCGATGTATACAATAATAAAATGACTGAAAGGATTCAAAATATTATTAAGAATATTCTGAATTCACTGGGTGCATTTTTAAGTCCAAATGACTGAACATTCCATTCGTAGTGTCCGAACGGAGTGGTGAATGCAGTTTTGTACCTATCATCGGGATGAATAGCAACTTGCCAAAATCCGGACTTGAGGTCAAATTTACTCAAGATGGTGGAGACACTTAACCTACCAAGGAGATCATCCTTGTTGGGTAAAGGGTACCTAATCCATTCTAGCACTTTGTTTAATGGTTTGTAATTAATGACTAACCGAGGGACACCTCTCTCTTTCTCAGCTTCATTATTAACATAGAAAATCAAGGCAGACCATGGTGACTTCATCGTGTCTAATTAAACCTTTACTAAGAAGATCATTAATTTCATTTTTACATAACTCCATTTGTTCATGACTCATTTAAATAGGCCTAACTTTGGTGGGAATTAAATGTTCTTTGAATTCCTTAGCATATGGTAATCTGACTGTGTGCTTCTTCCTATGCCAAAAAGAATTGGGAGAATTAGAACATAAATATTTTGTTAAATAATCTTTTATTTCATTTATCTTTTCTTGAACTCTGTTACTCTTAAGTTGTTCTTCAACTTGTTGATACCTAACTTCTTCTTTGAGGAAACTTAGGTGGGTAACTTTACAATTTAACAGATTCAATGATTTAGAGATGGATTCTTCTTGAATAAATTTTAAATCTCTTTCTTTTGGTTTAATAAGAAATTTAAAGGTAATTTTCTTTCCTAAATGTTCACAACTTAAACCTTTATTACTAGTGGTAAATGGATATAATAAATATATAAATGGTAATCCTAAAATAATTTTATCTGTAAGATTGCGAATTAAAATAAATTAGGTTTTAAACACATATTGTCTTGACAGATATGTACCTTTGGTAATTTGTATTTTATTTCTATTTGACTACCATTAGCTGAATTAAGCTTTTCACTAGTTTTCTTATAATATCTGGTAGGAATAAGACCTTCCTGAATACAGTTTAAATCTGCACCAGTATCAACTAACGCAGGAAGCTGTATAGAGAAAGTTTTATCAATAACTAGATTGACAGAGATATACCATTTTTGAATAGTAATATCTTTAATTCTTTTAAGGGAGAGACCTTGAGTAAAAAGATCAGCTTCTTTAGTACCTGATGATTCAGGTTCATCGTGACTTTCATCACTGGAAGAGGAATCATGAACTTGAAGATCTGATTTTTTATTATCAATCTCTTTTCTTAGATTTGAAATATCTAATTTTTTCCTTCTTTTTGTAAACAAATTTTTGGGGCTAAAAGGGTTATTTCCTGGATAAAAATTTTGAGGTGGAAATGTATGGGGATGGTGACTCATCGGAGAAGATGATCAACAGCACCTTCCGGCACCGACAGGCACGGACCAGTAAACGAAGAAGATGCCAGAGGCCTTCTTCAGTCAACTGACAGGTGTTGGCCCACGCCATCATCTCTTTTACTTTAGTAAATGTAAAAGTAAAAGTAAAAGAATAAAACTTTTGCTTTTACTTAAGTTAAATATTTTTAACTTAGTTAAATGTTTCTTACATTTACCCATGTAAAAGTAAATGTAAAATGTTTCTTACGTTTTACTTTTACTTAAGTAAATTACTTTTACTCCAGTTAATGTAATAGTGATTCCTGCGTGAATCAATAGTAATTTACTTTTCTGTTTTGTATTTAAGTAACTCGAAGTGTTCAGAGTTACTTAGGCTTAATTCAGTATAGCCTCAGAGCTTTTCTCTCTAGAAAGCTCTTCCGAGGTCCTCTCCCTTGTCTCTTAGTTAGCCGGAGACGAAGCTTTCAGCTTCGATCTTCTTAGTTAGAAGATGAAGACGAAGTCCTTCGTACTTCGATCTTCCCTCTCAAACATTTAGTCTTAGGATCTAATGTAATCCCTTCCCTAAATGTTTATAAAAAAAAAAAGAGATTACTTTACCGAATAACCGGTCGTCTTCTTAATCTTTTCTTTTTTTGTTTAAGTTTTTCTTTTTAAAAACTTAATCACCGCTGTTATATGGTATCAGAGCAACACGGTTGGTTCTTGATTCTGGTAGTGGTTTCGATTAAAACCAATTTGATTTGTTTTTAAACGTTTTTTCAAACTTTTATTTCTTTGGCTCTTGGATCATTCGCCTGACTTGTCGTAAACCACCTACGATCGCCATAAGACCCGTTATGCCGTTTGTAAGTCTCCACGGTTGGGAGCAGTGTAAGGCTAAGGGTATCGTTAGATCTACAGGTATGTGTTTACACATGGCAAGAACGGTTTGAGTTTAACAAGAATGATCAAAGAAAGAATATTAACAAATTTCTCTTTCCAAAATGGTTTATTACTGTCATTTCTCATCATAACTCTAGAGGTAAACACATCTTTGTACCATCTAAAATCACTTAGAGTGGGACAAGTAATTAAAGCTTTAAATAAATTTTGATCACTAAGACTCAAGGTGAAATCAGGAAAGCAATTGAAATGGATAGGTCCATTATGCAAGCTTGCTTCCATGGCACCAATTATACTAGGATAATAATTTAAAAATCTAGCATCTCTAAGATAGAGGTAGATAGATGAATTAATTCCTTTTCTATTAAGTGGTTTAACTGCAACTTGAATAAGACCTAGTAACCCTTCGGTTAGAGATATCAAACTTAAAGGTATCCTTAATCAAGGAGAGAGAGGTGTCCCTCGGTTAGTCATACAATAATAAAATAACTGTAGTTATTTCCCTTATTTCTCATGTCTCTCGCCGTTTCGGTTTGAGTTTAACAGGAATGATCAAAGAAAGAATTTTTGTTTAAACAGTTAACAAAGAAGTCTTCTGTTAAACTTGTAAGTCATTTTAATTTGCACTTGTAAATAGTTTGAGTTATCATCAATAAAACTTTTATTTAGTAATTTAATTATGTTTGTATGCGCTCTCTTGTTCTTCTCTCCTTTTACTCCTCCTTCCGCCCCAAATGGTATCAGAGCCAAGTTGTATGTTGTTAGTAACTGCATAGTCAGATCTTTTTAATCAAACTTCTCTTTACTTTTTCAAAATCATCTTCTTCCTCAAAGTTAAAAGTCACCTTACTTACACCTTAGTCCACCTAGTTAAATGTCTAACCTTTGTAAGTCTCTGTGGTGTGAACAATTATTTCGGGTTATAGAACATAGGTATGAGTCTACTTAGGGTAAACGGGGTATGCATGAATGAACCTTTAGTAAAGATTTTATTTTGAAAAAAGTCAGGATGAGTAGATTATTCAGATCTAGCTCTTCAGTTAGTAACAGGTCAGCTTTGCCTCCTGTCCCAGACATCGTCAACCAAGAAGAACATAGTTATGAAAACATTAATCAAGTTTTACACAATTGGAACATAGTAAAATGTTTTTTACTTGTACTTTTACTCCAGTTAATGTAATAGCAACATTATAACAGTTCATTTCCTTGTTCTATAAAAGGAAATCGAATTCATTCGGTAAGGCAGACTTAGAAAGACTCAGAGTTCCCTCTCTGATGAATCTTTAGCCTCTACCACTGATTAAACCTTCCTCTACCCCTCTTATTCTTATGTTCTTATTCTAGTAAACTTGTAAGTCATTTTATTTCTTGCACTTGTAAATAGTTCTAGTAATCATCAATAAAATTATTTATTTAGTAATTTATCTATGTTTGTATGCGCTTTCTTGTTCTTCTTCTCTCCTCTTCCTCTTCCGCCCCAAATGGTATCAGAGCCAAGTTGTATGTTGTTAGTAACTGCATAGTCAGATCTTTTTAATCAAAATTCTCTTTACTTTTTCAAAATCATCTCCTTCCTCAAATTTCTGAAGTCACCTTACTTTACCTGTAGTCCACCTAGTTCGTGTCTAACCTTTGTAAGTCTCCAGGGTGTGAGCAGTGTCAAGTTATAGAACATAGGTATGAGTCTACTTAGGGTAAACGGGGTATGCATGAATGAACCTTGAGTAAAAATTTTATTTTGAAAACAGTCAAGATGAGTAGGTTATTCAGATTTAGCTCTTCAGTTAGTAACAGGTCAGCTTTGCCTCCTGTCCCAGACATCGTCAACCAAGAAGAACATAGTTATGAAAACATTAATCAAGTTTTACACAATTGGAATATACTTAGAGTATCTCCTAAAGAGATTTACCAGTCAACCTTTTCAGATAAATTCAAAACTGACTATAATGTCAAAACAGTTGAAAGAGTCTATGCAATTAACAAAGAATATGAAAATTGTAGTCTTTTATCTCCTGAAGTTATTAAAAAACACAGAAAAAGGGTTACAATTTTATTCATATAGGTCTTGTTCAAGTTACAGTTAAACCACTTAATAGAAAAGGAATTAATTCATCTATCTACCTCTGTCTTAGAGATGCTAGATTTTTAAATTATTATCCTAATATAATTGGTGCCATGGAAGCAAGCTTGCATAATGGACCTATCCATTTCAATTTCTTTCCTGATTTCACCTTGAGTCTTAGTGATCAAAATTTATTTAAAGCTTTATTATTAAATATTAAAACTGATGGAGAGATTACTCAAATGATTGAAGGATCTCAACCCATTGCTTTGATTTACCGGATTTATTATAAGACAATGAAGTCAAACTTCAATGTTCATGCTCTTAATAAAAGTCCAAAAGATCAAACAGTTTTAATTCAAAGTTCAACTAGTGATGCTAATATCGAGATTCCAAGAACAATCCTATGGAAAGATATTACCTTACCTAATCAATGAACTTTACCAAATGAATTACCACAACAGCCCATAGTTAACAATTCGTTAAATATTGAAAACATCAAACAGTTTTCTGATGGAACTGTTAAAATTAGTTTTGAACGTACTAGAACACCAGTTATCATCGAAGACATTTCTAGTTCTTCAACTCCTTCAGTTATCCAAACTAGAAAAGATACTGAAGTACTTAGTAACCCTTCAGTTAGAGATATCAAACTTAAAGGTATCCTTAATCAAGGACAAGTTAGTCATCCCTGTTACACTCAGAATGATACCGAAGAGGAAGGTTCTTCTTCTCCGGCATCCTCAGTGTATCCTACACAGTCTGATTTAAATGCCCCAATTCACAACCAATTTTTATTTTGGATTGGGATAACTTATCAAAAGATTTTAATTCAAAATCTAACAAAGTGAAAAGACATCAATTCAGATCTAATCATCCTGAAAAAGAAAGAGATAAAATAATTAATCGATGGAAAAAATTTATTAAAAATGAAGAAATTAATATTTCTTTTTACGATTATATTCAAAATCAATATAACCCAAATTTTTACTTAATTCTTCCCTAACTTTGTGAGCAAATAAGGATGGTAAACCATTAACGAATTTCTCTTTCCAAAATGGTTTATTATAGTCATTTCTCATCATAACTCTAGAGGTAAACACATCTTTGTACCATCTAAAATCACTTAGAGTGGGACAAGTAAGATTACTTAATTGATCATGAATTCTTTCTGTAATATTACTAGGAGTTCCAACAAAATGTTTAATTATTGTAAATATTAGAGTGTTAACTCCATCAGACAGACCAATACCAGCATCTTCATCAAAGATGGGATTGCCTTCATTATATCTTTGAATAGCGTGAACTATGGATATTCTAATGTCTTTTGTGAGATGTTTTTCCCACCAAGATCTAAGAATACCAGTAAATCCACTAGCTATTAGTTCAACTATGTCTGGTTGGGACAAGGTGTTAAATTTTGTAATATAACTATTGGCTACCATTGACATATGATTCAGTTTATTAAGAATTTCTTGTTCACTAAATCCATCAATATTCCATTCATATATTTTATTAGATGAAACAGAAAATTGTTTATCTAGATTTCTCTCTTCGAACTGTAGATCCGGAGGAGTTGGTCTAGAATACCAATTTCTGGTAATACTTGTGTTATTAACAGTTAATTTATTTAGCTGTTCATTAAGGTTTGAAACAGATGAATGATTAGAGTGATCAGAAGAACTGTTGTTATCATTAGATTCTACCTGATCGATAACAGCAATAGTTCCACTTGGACCGGCATCAGTTTTAAGTTTTTTAAATAACTTATCAATAGACTGAACAAGTTCACTATCTTCATTAGGTAATCCTAAATTATATCTGTTCTCTGTTAATTTAATCAAAGGTTGTTCTAATTTTGAATCAGGTTTTTTAATAATTCCTTCTTCAAATTTTTCTTCAATCCTATCTAGCTGTTTTCCTACAGTAGCTAGATATTGGTTGCTAAAGTTTAATTGCTCAATTATCTTTTTATCATCTTTAATTCCATCAGGGATTTTAAAAGGACTGGCTATAACTGAGGTATTTTTAACTTGAATTAGAACCGTTTCTAAAGGAGGATGAGTAGCCGAAATTTTTGATTTGTCTTCTTTAATCCATTGAGTTTTACTAATGACATTACATTTACTTTGATATTGTTCATACCAATCGTAAAAAGTATGGAATAAGTGATGATCATATATAGGACGATACTCTGAAACTGTGTGACTGGGTTTTGATGAGGTAGACTTGGTTTGATTAGCAAAAATATCAAATGGTGGAGGCTGACTAGCGAGAACTGAGGAGTAGGGCTTGGGAACTGTACCAAGCACCTAGAATTTATTGTGGGTGGTTTGAGTAACTGGATGAGGAACAACAGTTCCTTTGGACTGATTAACTGGGCCAGATGAACGGCCATGACCACGAGAAGATGATCCTCCTTGCACACTCATGCTGCTGCAATAGTACCTGTGTTTATGAATTCACGGGTGAGAAAATCAGGAATGGAGTTGTTATGACCTTTAATATATTCAATATCAAAATCAAAGATACTTAAAATAGCTTGCCATCTAGCGAAAGAATGCTTAGAGGCGACGTTTTCAACGTCTTTTTCAAGAATAAATTTTGTTGACTTGCAATCTATCCTAACCAAAAATTTCTGATTTAATAAATCTCTCTGAAATTTTTTAATACATAAAACTAATGACAAAATCTCTTTTTTAATAGTGTTGTATTTTAATTGTGTAGGGTTCCATGAGCCTGAATGGAAACGAATAATCTGTTCATCAGAAGTAGGAGTTAACTTTTGTTTGAGTATGCCACCGAATCCAATGTCAGAGGCATCGGTTTCAACTATTTTGAAAGGTAAATCATTTGAGATGCCAAGGCAGGGCAAAACTTTAACATATTTTTTAACTTGTTGGACGACAGAAGTATGAATGTCAGTCCGTAGAGGTGGATTACTTTGTAAGCGCTGAAAGAGAGGCTTACAAATCTTCCTGAGGTTCTTGTAAAACTTGCCAATATAATTAAGCGAGCCAAGAAACCTCTATAGCTGAGTTTTGTTGGTAATCTTATCTGGGAACCGGTCGGCGAATTCAATAGCTCTGTTAATTGGCCGCGTGAATCCATGATAGAGGATTAATCTGAGAAACCTGACTTTAGTCAGAAACAGACTATACTTGGAAGGTGAAAGAACAAGACCATTGGTTTTAACCGTTTTGAAGAAAGAATTCAAATGTTTAATATGCTCTTCAATAGTCTTGGAGAATACAAGGATATCGTCGATGTATACAATAATAAAATGACTGAAAGGATTCAAAATATTATTAAGAATATTCTGAATTCACTGGGTGCATTTTTAAGTCCAAATGACTGAACATTCCATTCGTAGTGTCCGAACGGAGTGGTGAATGCAGTTTTATACCTATCATCGGGATGAATAGCAACTTGCCAAAATCCGGACTTGAGGTCAAATTTATTGAAGATGGTGGAGACACTTAACCTACAAAGGAGATCATCCTTGTTGGGTAAAGGGTACCTAATCCATTCTAGCACTTTGTTTAATGGTTTGTAATTAATGACTAACCGAGGGACACCTCTCTCTTTCTCAGCTTCATTATTAACATAGAAGGCTGGGCAGGACCATGGTGACTTATTGTGTCTAATTAAACCTTTAATAAGAAGATCATTAATTTTATTTTTACATAACTCCATTTATTCATGACTCATTTGAATAGGCCTAGCTTTGGTGAGAATTAAATGTTCTTTGAATTCATTAGAATAGGGTAATCTGACTGTGTGCTTCTTCCTATGCCAAAAGCATTGGGAGAATTAGAACATAAATTTTTGTTAAATAATCTTTTAATTCATTTATCTTTTCTTGAACTCTGTTACTCTTAAGTTGTTCTTCAACTTGTTGATACCTAACTTCTTCTTTGAGGAAACTTAGGTGGGTAACTTTACAATTAAACAGATTCAATGATTTAGAGATGGATTCTTCTTGAATAAATTTTAAATCTCTTTCTTTTGGTTTAATAAGAAATTTAAAGGTAATTTTCTTTCCTAAATGTTCGCAACTTAAACCTTTATTACTAGTGGTAAATGGATATAATAAATATATAAATGGTAATCCTAAAATAATTTTATCTGTAAGATTGCGAATTAAAATAAATGTGGTTTTAAAACACATATTGTCTTGACAGATATGTACCTTTGGTAATTTGTATTTTATTTCTATTTGACTACCATTAGCTGAATTAAGCTTTTCACTAGTTTTCTTATAATATCTGGTAGGAATAAGACCTTCCTGAATACAGTTTAAATCTTTTTCAGTATCAACTAAGGCAGGAAGCTGTATAGAGAAATTTTTATCAATAACTAGATTAACAGAGATATACCATTTTTGAATAGTAATATCTTTAATTCTTTTAAGGGATAGACCTTGAATAAAAAGATCAGCTTCTTTAGTACCTGATGATTCAGGTTCATCGTGACTTTCATCACTGGAAGAGGAATCATGAACTTGAAGATCTGATTTTTTATTATCAATCTCTTTTCTTAGATTGGAAATATCTAATTTGAAATTAGAAATTTCTTTCTTGAGTTTATTAACTTCTTGATTTAACTCAGGGAGGGTAATCTCCTTTACTGGTGACTTAAATCTTTCAAGAGTTTTATTGAGACTAAAAATGGGTTTTTCTTTGGCTCTAAGAACCTTATCAGTGACTTTCTTATCTTTGGTTAACAAATCTTTTAACTGTCTCAAATATTGAGTTTTTAATTCAGGGTCTGTAATTTTACTGATTAAGTCAATTAATAAAGAACTTTCTTCTTCTTCTTTGTTAATTACATTAACTCTTTTACAACAGTTTTTATTGCAGTTTTTTGTACATATGGTGACTTCATTTTCACTATTTGATTCTTCGTTAGAGGTGTTATCACTAGAAGATTCTGGAATATCAGAAGCTTCTTCAATACTCATTAACTCTAATAACTGTTCTGTATCTTCAACTGAAATATTCAACTGAGTTAATTTTTGTTTAACTCTACATTCACTTTTATAGTGTCCTTTTTGCCCACAATTGTGACAGACAATTTTACTTTTATCATATTTCCTTGATTTTTTATATGACTTCTTCTTAGATGATCTTGGTTTATTGTAGTAAGCTTCTTGATTATTCTTCTTATCCTTACTTTTGTCTTGATTATATTGCTTATTACTTTTCTTACGACGTTTATGGCTCTTATGTGACTCAATATGCTTATGCCTGTGATTTCTTTTAGAGGGAGCAACCGGCAGTAAACCATAATGTTCACAGAATGTTCCTAACTCATATTTGGCTTTATTTCTATCTTTACTGGCTTGTTTAGCTAATTTAAAATCAATACACATTTTTAATCCAATTTTTTGAATATAACTTATAATATCTCCATAAGTTAAATTATCATAATCAATATAACCCAAATTTTTACTTAATTCTTCCCTAACTTTGTGAGCAAATAAGGATGGTAAACCATTAACGAATTTCTCTTTCCAAAATAGTTTATTACTGTCATTTCTCATCATAATTCTAGAGGTAAACACATCTTTGTACCATCTAAAATCACTTAGAGTGGGACAAGTAAGATTACTTAATTGATCATGAATGGATTAGGTACCCTAGCCTTATATATATATACGGTAAGGATCAAGAACATTCTCCTTAAATAGCATTCCTCCTTAAATAGTATTCTTTTATTAAAACTTCGTGCGTTTTTGGAGGAATGGCGGTGACATTTTTGTAAATACGTGGTGGCATTGTATTTACAAAAATGGCACCGCCATTCCTCCAAAAAAAAAACGACGTAGTTTTAATAAAAGAATGCTATTTAAGGAGGAATGCTATTTAAGGAGAATGCTCTCGATCCTGACCGTATATATATATACACACAAGTGTTTACAAAGAAGAATATCGAAGTTTGGAACACTGTAGGAGGGGTTAAGAGCTGAAATGGACGGAATTCCCTCTCTTTTTATCTTTTTTTTCCTCTATTTTTATGGCTGATGTGGGGTCTTATTTATAAAAAAAAATAGCCGTGGGTCTACTTGCAAGTGACCCGGGTGGGATCAGACCCATTGGTCCTTTTGTCTCGAAGTACGTGCACTCGGACCAACGCGCAGTCTGCTCGAACCTTCATAACTTTTAATCCGGGAGTCCGCTGGAGGCGTGCTATACATTTTCAGAAAGCCCTTTCCGAGAGATATACAATGACATGGGATTTGACCTTTTCTGAATCTGGGAAGATGGGTCCATGACCAGATCTTCCAATCTTCGCAGTCCGTCTGTTGAGCTGTCTTGTACTATTTTTACTTAGGATTGATGTTATGGTTCTACATGACTTAATAGCAGTAATTTGACCTGATTTGATGTTAAGTTAGTAAAATTACTATTTTGCCCCTCTGGGTTATCTCCGGGGTTGATGCAGTTGTAGCTGTCTTTTCTCAGGGTTGTGTCCGAGATTGGACTGCTGTTGACTTTTGTTAGTCCTCAGGGTTGTCTCCGAGGTTGGTTTGTTGTTTCCTAGGGTTGTCACCGAGTTTTAGCTTGATCTCCCAGGCTTATCGCCGGGGTTTGTCTTGATCTCCCGGGGTTATCGCCAGGGTTTGATTTGATCTCCCAGGGTTATCACGGGGGTTCGAATTGATCTCCCGGGGTTGTCACCGGGGTTTGAATTGATCTCCCGGGGTTGTCATCGTGGTTTGATTTGACCTCCCAGGGTTGTTGCTGGGGCTTGAATTGATCTCCCAAGATTGTCACCAGGGTTTTATTTGATATCCCGGGGTTGTCGCTGGGGCTTGATTTGACCTCCCGGGTTTGTCGCCGGGGTTTGATTTGATCTCCCAGAGTTGTCGCCCGAGTTTTGATTTAATCTCCTGGGGTTGTCGACAGGGTTTGATTTGATCTCCCGAGGTTGTCACCGGGGTTTGAATTGATCTTTTAGGGTTGTCACCGGGGTTTAATTTGATCTCCCGGGGTTGTCACCGAAGTTTGAATTGACCTCCCAAGGTTGTCACCGGGGTTTGAATTGATCTTCCGGGGTTGTCGTCGAGGTTTGATTTGATCTCTCGGGGTTTTCATCGGAGTTTGAATTTATGATTTTGACTTCCAGGGTTGTCTCTGGAAGATAAAAGACGATTCTACCCTCCTGCATGGTTAGTAACATGAATGAAAAATTTCGAGTGTCTACTATAATACCCGAGAATTTCCACATCTTATGAATATATTATTGGAAATAAATATTTATTCGAGTGTCATAGGAGAAAGATGAAGAATGTGAGAAGATCCGGAAAAGGATTATAGAAAATGAGAAAGAGAAAATTCGAATAGATAGAGGTATATTAAGATTCAAAGGAAGAGTGTGGGTACCAGCGGTAACCGAGTTAAGAGAAGAGATTTTGCACGAGGCACACAATATGACATATTCTGTTCATCCGGGAGGCATTAAGATGTATCGAGACTTGATGAAACATTTTTGGTCACCCAATTTGAAACGGGAAGTCGCAGAGTGCATTAGTAGATGTTTGACTTGTCAACGCATAAAAGCAGAGCATTAACGGCCGAGTGGTTGACTACAATCATTGGAAATACCGGAGTGGAAATGAGAGCATATTACGATGGATTTCGTGGTAGGACTTCCAGTCACGCAGAAAGGTTTTGACGCCATTTGGGTTATCATGGATCGACTTACAAAGACCGTACATTTTCTACCGATCAAGATCCGCTACAGTTTAAATTAGTTAGCGAGTCTGTATGTAAAGGAGATTTTTTCACGACATGGAGTGTCGATGTCAATTGTCTCTGATCGAGACCTGCGCTTCACGTCAAATTTTTGGAAAATCTTGCAAGAGAGAATGGAAACACAGTTAAGGTTGAGTATCGCTTATCACCCTCAGACAGACGGACAAAGTGAGCGAACTATACAAACTCTTGAGGACATGTTTAGGACTTGCGTGATGGATTTCAAGGGAAATTGGGACGACCACCTACCCTTAGTTGAATTTGCGTATAATAATAGTTACCATGCGAGTATCGACATGCCACCATACGAAGCTCTTTACGGGAGAACGTGCAGAACACCATTATATTGGGACGAAGTCGGAGAGCGACGAATACTTAGACCATAGTTAGTACAACAAACCGCAGATGTGGTGATTGTAATAAGAGCTAGACTATTAGCAGCTCAAGATCGCCAGAAGAAATATGCAGACTTGCATCGGCAGGACAAAGACTTTAAAGTCGGCAGTTTCGTATTCTTGAAGGTATTAAAGATCCGTTTCGGCAAGAAAGGAAAATTGAGTCCAAGATTCATAGGACCGTTCGAGATACTGAAGCGAGTGGGCGAAGTGGCATACAAAGTTACATTACCACCCGAGTCGGAGCACATCCATAACGTGTTTCACATATTCGTGTTGCATACGTACGAGCCAGACTACAAACACGTGATTTCTGACGAACCCATTCAAGTGGAGAAGAACTTGGCATATGAAGAAATTCCTGTCCAGATTCTAGATAGGAAAGAGCAAACTTTAAGAAACAAAGTCATTTCTTCTGTAAAAGTGCTTTGGCGTAACCACGATGTCGAGGAGGCTACGTGGAAGTTAGAAGATAGGATGATGAGGGATTATCCCCATCTATTTGTGTAACCTTGTAGCAATTCCGGGATGAAATTTTTATAAGGGGGGGGGGGAGGATGTAATACCCGAGAATTTCCACATCTTATGAATATATTATTGGAAATAAATATTTATTTGAATATAATTATTGATGTATGGTAAGATAAGTAATTCAATTTGTGTCAATTGATGTTATAAGTGTGAAGTTGTGATGAAAATTGAGTAATGCCTTGTGTGGCATGAGAAAGGAAATTTAAGCAATTAAACCAAGAGGAAGATTAATTGCGTATGATTATGTGATTCCATATAAGGAGTGAATGTGACGAACGAGAATTTTGTAATTTAATTTTAATATTTATTGAATTAAATAAATATTTTTTGATGATTTAATTATTAGATTAAATAATTAATTGATGCAATTGTGGTAGATTAATTTAATTATATGTGTTACATTTATTAAATTAATGTAGAGAATAATTATTATTCGAAGTATGTCATTATGTGATCTTATTGTATTAAATGAAATATTTAATTAAGCATGATGTTATTTATTTAATTTAATTATTAATAGAGAGTTAATAATTTGACATTATTTATTAATGAGAAAATTAATTATATGATTATGTGAATTTATGATAGATTATTATATGTTATTTAATTAATTTAAATAAGATATTTGAATTGAGTGTGACATGAATTAAACTATATAATAAAGCTTTATTAAATTAAATGGTTTGTAATTTATTAAAGCTAGCCAAACATGGCTTTAGTGGGAGTTGAGGGAATTTACCCATGACTGGGTAACTGACCACTTCTGCGTCAGTTTTTCTCCTTTAATTATCAGACGTCTTTTTATCATTATTATTCTAAGTCTAGCAAAGGAAATCACAGAGAGAGTTTGAAGAGTTTGAGAACTTTGAGAGAGATTGTGAATACTGTGATTAAAGGAGAAGAAGTGTGAGAAATTGGGAATTGTTGTCACCCTGTGTAATCTAAGCAGAGTATTCAAGGGTAATCCCTTCTTCCCAAATTTTAAAGTTACGTCATTTAGTTTTTTATAAAAATGGCTTTCATATATTCTGTAAGTCTCTGTGAATTGGGAAATGATGATTGTTGTAAGAATATGTGTAATAATTCGAGTAGTATAACATGTTTACTATGTAGACCATATATCATCGATAGATCATAAAACATGTCGTTATACGATGACTTGTTATTTCAAAATTACAGAGTATGGGTTTTGGCCTTATGGCCCTATAAGTGGTATTTAATGCGTTGATCATATATTATCCCTAAATTTTACACTCGTTTATTATTATGCATATTGATACGAAGAGATCAAACCTTAAATGAACAGATTCGGTGTTATAACGAATCCGTAGTGTTAAATTTTATGTTTTTTGTTCAAAATCTTCAAGAACACAAAGAACAGTACAATTTGCATATTTTAATTCAGTAATTATGTGTTTTAATGGGTTAAAATCAGTCTTTAGATGTTGAGTAATGTTTGTATACGAATTATATCATGTGGGTATGTCTAATTACGAGTAGGAAATAAGAAATGGGAAGAAATTGGCATGTTCTGCGATTTTTCATGAATCGTCATTTCTACAATGTCTGTCTGTACATGTGCATGACACCGGCTCTGAGCATAGTATAAGAGTCACAATATTAGCCATTGACCAGTAAAGAAGGGCAAGTCAGCAGCAGTGACAATACCAAGAATCAAGATAAAAGTGAAATACATATTTCACTCTCCGAAAAGTTCAAAATGTAATTTTTTTAAAATGTTTAAGTCTAACAATGTGTTAGTAAATTAATGTAATGAACATGTAAACATGTTAGAAGTATAATGAGATGTAAATTAGATGTTTAACATGTAAATAACATAATTACACGTGGATTGAATTATTGAATACATAATTAGCTTGTTATTCATGATGTGTAAATTATGTGACAAAGTAGTAAATTAACTAAGTATAGTTAATAACCAAAGTTTAAACAAAAAGAATAATCATTGATGATTAGTTAAGTTATAATTAACTGGTATTGTGAATGTGAATGGTATGTAGGATTAAATTCAAAGAACGTGTTTAGTTAAAGTGTAATCTACGCACGAGGCAAGTTTCCTAACCCTACTTGTCATTATTGTTCAAGTTTATTATTTACCTCGAGTAATTATCATTACTATTATTCAAGTTCGAATTATTATATTAAAGATTGATTATCTTTTCAAAGTATGATTTTGTTATACAATAATCGTTCTATTGTATACTCCTTAAGATTATTATTCAATTTGAATATAATTATTATTGAACCTTATTAGACTAACGAACCCTTATTGATTCAACTAGTCCATATTTGATGAGCGTTCTAAATTTCAGAACCCTTGATGAATTATCCAAACCAAACTTCCTTTGGTGCGGACTCGAATGTCAAACTGAGATGAACAACCCTGCAAAGGGATTTACTTATGTATTAGAGTTAAGATATTGTGCATAGTATGGCACTAAGGGTTGATCCCCCTAAGTAAGAGTAGAAAGGTCCATAGTCTTATGACTATTAAAGGTTTCAAATATGATCCTTGATAACCTAGGACATAGTTCAAGGTCTTATGACCCTCAGAATTCTTTTGATTCTTGTTATTCATTCTTGATTTAAAAGTTGAGCTTTTATTCAGATGTCTTTGATTTACTCGTATGTTATTATACTATTATTTCATTATTATACTTGTGGGCATTAGTGCTCGCTCTTGCTTGATAATAACATTGCAGTTAAGAACGAAAGAACTGATGAACCTTCCACTAGTAAAGGCAAGGGCAAAGTTAGCAAATGATGAAGACTTGTTATTTTATTTGATGATGTATTTATGTTTAAGACTTGAGTTAATGATGTTGTTTAAGACTTATTTATTTATGATTCCGCACAGATGTTTAAGGTTAGTTTAACCTGGGATTGTATTTTATTATTCGGATGTTATAACCCTTAAGGGGAAGATTTTATTTCTATCTATTGCATGGTTTGTATTTATTATGGGTAGATAGATAGATGATATTTGTACAGTGAACACCAAATCCCGTGGAATCGAAGTACCCGGATTTGGGGGTGTCACAGTGAATATACTCTTAGATTAGCAATATCACTCGTGTGGATGTTAATTCATGTTGTGTAAAACTAGTATGGCGATGGAGGTTGAAACTGGCTTGAAGCTAAACCAGTTTAATCGCTGCCGAGTACTAAGTAATGCAAGCCTCCCAAAAGAAGATAAATCATGCAATTCTTATTAGTGGTCTGTTTGAGAAAATTAGTTTTCTTCTATAAAACTGAAATAGAACACTTATGCATTATGTGTGACATTAATAAAACCATACGATAGGAATATATTTCAATGAAATGAGGTACCTAGTAGTACAATGAAATCCCATGTAGTTGAAATACAGAAATAATTAAATATCTGTGTATTCTAGGAACTGGGAAGGAAATTAAATGTTTAAATAAACAATAATATTAAATAATGTTATAATGTGGTTATGTGAGTAGTAGAAATAATTATGGGGGATACCTGGATAATAATACCAAACAACATTATTTTATTGCGTGTACTTAATGTACATAGATTATATGATGTGAGTATATAATTAATTCTTAACTTCCTAATATGGTAACAATTGTACATTAATATTGCATTATGGGAATTAAAGAACCAAACCAAGCCTTAGATGATCAAATGCTGAGATATTTGCTCTTATCCCAAATTGAGTGACACAAAGGTACATGAACAGTGACTTGAAGCTAAAATACGTAACTTCCAAATGGCTAAGTGTAGGTGATAAAGGATAGAAAAATGGTGGTTGGCCAACTCTTGGTTAACCATTGTTCCCTTTCAATACACCATGGATACTAACTTTCATGTAAACCCTAAATTCAGTCCAAGTTTCTTCTATAAATACAAGCTTAAATTTTAGTTTTTGTGTTGCTAGAAGTTGTTTGATAAGTCTAAATTGGAGAGTTATAAGTTGCTGAGCTATTATAGAAGCATACTCAGAGTGTAGGAAGTCCAATTCAAGCTTAAAAAGGTATAAATTCTAACTATGTTCTTGAAATGGGTCTTGTTTAGTTCTTGAAATTTCTTGAATTAGTATGTTAATTGATATGAATTAACATGTTATAATGTGTTTAAGAAGTAGGTTTACACATATGAATTCTTTAATGATTGTTTGGAACATGTTTGAATCAAGTAAATGAAGGTTGGTTGTTACTCTGCAAAATAGAGTCTGCTTACTGCTTCTGATCCCGACATGGCGCAGCTGCGCCGTACCTCAAAATCAGTTAGTGGTTTTTGTTAGACTATGTGTTGTGAACTTGATGTCATAACTTAGATATATACCTAAAGAGGGGTATATCATGAGATATAAGGTTTTCTTATGTAGTATGAGGTGATCAACATGATTTAATGAGAGATTTGTAATAAAAAAAACTTAAAGTGTTAAAAATAAACTTTGATGTAATACTTGTTCTACAAGTTCTGAACTTAGTGATTCATACGCATGATTGATTTCAGATATAAAGGAGCATGATATAATGTTTATAGTGTCTTTACTCATGACCAAACTTGCTAGACCTTGTGTTAGAGAAATTTTCAAAGAAAAGCTTGGTATGTTAAAGCTGATGTGCATGAATACCACATGATATAAATTCTGATCTGGCGAAAGTGTTAACATGACTTGACTACATATGATTAGAGATTTAAAGTTGTCTTATATGCGCCATATTACATCATTCATGATAAAGTGATTTCAAAGGCAACCTTGAACATGTTTTCAAACTTAAATTGCATTATATATGAGTACTTAGAGATTAAGATGTCATGTTATGTCTATAATATCCCTAGACATGATCCATATGTATTAAACATGATGATAACTAAACCAAACATGAGTTTAAAGCATGATTCAAAATGTTAAACAGTGATAATTGTGAATAAACAATATGAATACTATAAGCATGAGTATTAACAGATTGTGTAATATCTCTATTGGACATATAACCAAGTTATAAGATATGGTAACTGTGATAACCCGGGATTTCGAATAATCCGAATTTTACGAATAATTTTTTTTAATTAATATTATTATTAATTATCATTATTGTGTTGAGTATCTGTGATACGAGTCTAGAGAATGAGTCGATTTGTGTATTGACTAAGAATTTAGAGTAGAGTTGTGCTTAATAAAGAATAGAAACCCTAACCCTAAGTCCGGATAGGGATTCACTAGAAATTATAATTTAAATAATTATATTAATGAGTATGTGTCTGTAATATTTAGAATTATTTGATCAATGATTGATCGTATAAGGTTTAAATTTAATAAACCCTAATAAGGGATTAGAAACCCTAATCTCCAGATTAGAAGCCCTAATCGAAAGCCGAGAAACACTAATTTTATATTCAGGATTTCTAAACCCTAATTAGGAAACCCTAATCCTAATTGGCAAGCCTAATGTGTTTATTAAACATTAATGTGATTAGAAAACCCTAATTATATTTTAGTTATCTTAATTTCTATTTTACAAACCCTAATTGTAATTTAGAAATTTTAATTTTTTTAAATAAAACCCTAATTTCATATTCGAGATTTCTAACCCCTAATTAGGCAACTGTGACGAACGAGATTTTTGTAAATTAATTTTAATATTTATTGAATTAAATAAATATTTTTCAATGATTTAATTATTAGATTTAATAATTAATTGATGAAATTATGGTAGATTAATTTAATTATATGTGTTACATTTATTAAATTAATGTAGAGAATAATTATTATTCAAATATGTAATTATGTGAGCTTATCGAATTAAATGAAATATTTAGTTAAGCATGATGTTATTTAATTAATTTAATTATTAATTAGAGAGTTAATAATTTGACATTATTTATTAATGAGAAAATTAATTATGTGACTATGTGAATTTATGAGAAATTATTATATTTTATTTAAAATAAATAAGATATTGATTTATTTTATGAAGGAGTGTGACATTAATTAAACTATATGATAAAGCTTTATTAAATTAAATAGTTTTTAAATCTATTTTGCTAGCCAAACAAGGCCCTATGCGGAGTTGGAGCAATTACCCATTATTGGGTTAACTGACCACTCAGCGCGTCAGTTCTTTATTTCAATTGACGTCTTCCTTTTCTTTCTTCATTTTTCCTAAGTCTAGAAAAGTAGAAACAAAGAGAGTTTCAGAGAGAGATTGAGAAGTGTTGAGAGAGAATTTTGATTGAAGAAGAGTTGAGAAGAATTATTCCCTTCTAATCTATACCTTACACTTAGGGTAATCTCCTCCTTCCCAAATTTTTAAAGTTACGTTGTTTAAGTTTTATGAAAATGGCTTTCAATCAAGTTCTGTGGAATTTCTGTAAATTGGGAAATTGAGTTAGGAATATATGTAATAATTCAAGTATCATAACATGTTATATATATATTTTATATGATTCCATATCATAAGTTTCAGTAAATGATGACTTGTTATTTCAAAAATTTACAGAGTTTGGGTTTTGGCCATATGGCCTTATACGTGATATTTCATGTATTGAATGTATATTATCCCTAAATTTTACATTCAGATGTTGTTATGCATGTTGATACTGAAGAGACCAAAGTTTAAATAAACGAATTCTTGTTATAACGAATCAGAGGTGACAATTTTCATGTTTTATTTTCAAAACCTTCAAGAACATCAAGAACGAAGGAAAGTAAATGTGTTGATTTTGCAAATTATGTGTTGTAACTTGTTAAAAATCATGCTAGATGGGTTAAGTAATGATTATATATGTATTACAATGATTGGGTAAGTCTAAATTGTGTAAAAAAATAACTAATTAGAAGTTATGGCCATATTCATGTATAATTTTACTCGTGATTGATTTTTTGGCCTAATTTGGCCTTGTTATGTTATGTTCAAGGAATCTAGTAATCTCATAAACCGCAGAAAATGAGCACTGGTAACCCCTCTCCGTGAGCGTTACTAAACTAAATTACCCTTTACTCGATGAAAAAAAATATAAAAAAATAAATATTTGATGAAAATTATTATTAAAATATTTATAAAATAAATTAAATATTTTAATTAAGATATTATGGAATAAAATAAATATTCGATGAAAATTATTATTAAAATATTTATAAAATAAATTAAATATTTTAATTGAGATATTATGGAATAAAATAAATATTCGATGAAAATTATTATTAAAATATTTATAAAATAAAGTAAATATTTTAATTGAGATATTTATGGAATAAAATAAATATTCGATGGAAATTATTATGAAATAATTTATTCGAGTGTAATAATAGTAAGAGAATGAAAATATTCTAATTTAATTAAGTAATTAAATTAGAAGGGTAATGATTTATTAAATAAAATGGAGTTTATATTAAATAATTAAGTGAAAATGTAACTAATGAATGTCGTGAATACATATGGTATGTGTGTAGGATTTGTGGTGAACTAAGTAGTAATCGTTTAGCCTACGCATATTGAGGCAAGTTTCCTAACCCTACTTGTCATTATTTTTCAAGTTTATTATTTACCTCGAGTAAATTATTATTACTATTATTCAAGTTCGAATGTTATATTAAAGATTTATTATCTTTTCAAAGCATGATTCAGTTATACAATAATTGTTCTATTGTATACTTCTTGAGATTATTATTCGAATTGAATATCATTATTGTTGAACCTTATTAGACTAGTGAACTTTATTGATTCAACTAGTCCTTAGTTGATGAACGTTCTAAATTTCAGAACCCTTATTAAATTATCCAAACCAAACTTCCTTTGGTGCGGATTCGAATGTCAAACTGAGATGAACAACCCTGTAAAGGGATTTACTTATGCGTTAACGTTAAGATATTATGCACAGTATGATACTAAGGGCTGATCCCCCTAAGTACGAGTAGAAAGGTCCATAGTCTTATGACTGTTAAAGGTTTCAAGTATAACCCTTGATAACATAGGACATAGTTCAAGGTCTTATGACCCTCAGAATTCTTTTGATTCTTGTTATTCATTCTTGATTCAAAAGTTGAGCTTTCATTCAGATGTTTTTGATTTACTCGCATGTTACTATACTATTATTTCATTATTATACTTGTGGGCAATAGTTCTCACTCTTGCTTAATAATAACATTGCAGTTAAGAACGAAAGAACCGATGAACCTTCCACTAGTAAAGACAAGGGCAAAGTTAGCAAGTGATGAAGACTTGTTATTTTTATAGATGATGTATTTATGTTTAAGACTTGAGTTAATGATGTTATTTAAGACTTATTTGTTTATGATTCCGCACAGATGTTTAAGGTTAGTTTAACCTAGGATTGTATTATTATTATTTGGATGTTCTAACCCTTAAGAGGAAGATTTTTATTCTATCTATTGCATGGTTTGCATTTATTATGGGTAGATAGATAGATGATATTTGTACAGTGAACACCAGATCCCGTGGAATCTAAGTACTCGGATTTGGGGGTGTCACAAGTTGGTATCAAAGCTGTAGGTTATGAACCTTAGGTGGGGGAACAACCTTAGGTAGTAGCCTTATAGAAATAAGATAGTGATGGAAAACTCTTATCGAGTTATAAGAAATGAATTTATGTAATTCATTGAAGATAATAAAAGACCTTATGTGTTTATGTGTTAAAGTATGCGTTAGATGATACGACTTAGTAACTAAAACTTAAAATTTTGTTGTCAGGATGTCGAATGTTGGAAAAGCTAGTCAAGCTGGGGAGGAAGAACCCTGTATACCTATAGTACCGACAGAGGAGGAGCCCCGAGACATTCATGTCGTTAGGGAGCAGCTGGTACATAGGGAGTCATCTCTATTGATCACCGTTGTTGGTCAGGAGCATGAGCCCGAGACTGATCCTGAGGAGGATGCTGAGGAGGAATTTGTTGAGGAAGAGGAGTTACCATGATACACCATTGATGCTGAGATGTATGACACGTTATACGACCGTAACGTGGAGTTACGAGATGAGGTCCAGGATTTGACTGAGCGAGTGGTTATTCAGCATATTACTCTAGAACAAAAGGAGAGGGAGATTTCGACTCTTCACTTTCGACTGGCAAATGTAGAATGGGATTTGGTCCATGAGAAGGGTCAAACTGAAGATAAGATCGAGGAGATAGAGAAACTGAAGAAGGAACTGAAGGAAACCTCCAAAAGGCTGAACATAGCAGAGGAAGGCTGGGTAAGAGAATCGCGTCAAGCTGATCATGCAGAGGATGATAGTCGTGCAAAGAAAGCTAAGATTGGGGAAACGTACTCTACACTTAACAAGGCAATGAATGAGACCCAAGATCGAGTTTTGAGGTACCCAATCCAGTTCGAAAGACTACCATTATACATGATGGATCGCAGGACGATGCATCACATCTTAGAAGAGGAGCGTAGCAAGGATAATCAGTACCTTGATCGACAGTGATATGATTTATTTAATTATGTGAAGAACTTAATTAGTTTTTTTATGTAAATTCGGCGTGTTTATGAACGAAAAGAATATTTGAATGTTTTAAATCATGGATTCTTTATTCCGGATAGTTGATGTAAATAGCGCTTATGCTATCGCTTTTAATGTTAAAACTTTGATTTGAATGCAAATATATTAAGTTGTTTGAGATGATGTGTTAAGTGATATGTTAAATTGTTGAGTAATGCCTTAACTATTTAGAGAAATAAATAAAGTCCTAATAAAGCATTTATTTAATGTAAAAAATGCCGCCAAGGAGAAGACAACAACGTCAACCTACCGGGAAGAGTCAACTAATAATAACAATTATGCTAACGCTAAATCCCGCAAAAGAAGCTTGGTGAACTTACTTGATCGAGCCATGAATAACCAACCTCAAGCTCCACCAAACACAACGTTTAAGGACTTCAAAGGCGGTGGGACCGCCAGAGTTCAAAGGTTCCATGAACCCAATCGAGGCTCAAACGTGGGTTATGGAAATGGAGAAGGTTTTCGACGTTGCTAGGGTTAGAGAAAACCAAAAGACCGCTTTTGCAACGTTTATGCTGAAGTCTGAGGCTAGCTACTGGTGGAAAGCAAATAAAGTGCGAGGAGGTGAAGGTGTAATTACGTGGGAGAGATTTAAAGAAATTTTTTTCGAAATGTATTTCCCAACTAGTTCGTAGAATCAGATGGAAGTTCAATTTCTAGAACTGAAGCAGGGAAACATGAGTGTACCTGACTACGCGACTAAATTCAACGAGTTAGTGAGGTTCGCCCCGTATGAAGTACACACGGACGAAAGAAAAGCCAGAAGATTCGAGCAAGGACTAAAGCCTTGGGTGTACAAAGAAGGTATCAATGTTTCAACTAAACACGCTTCTTTGAGTAATCGAAAAGGCCATCTTCACCGAAGGAGGAAGCGATGCAGTGACCAAGTACAATCAAGATCAGAAGAAGAAGAAGAGTGAAGGTGAAATTAATAAACAAGGCCAGTGGAAGTGGCACATGAAGTGGAAATTTCAATCAGAAGAAAAGGTGGAACGACAACTCATCATCGGGAAATCAACAAGGTAATCAGAAGAAATGAATTGAAGCATGCCCGACCTGCGGGAAAGCTCATCTGGGGGTATGTATGAAAGGGAAGCGAGTGTCCTACAATTGTGGTCAAGAAGGCCACATAGCACCAAACTATCCAAACCCAAAGAAGGGTGCTTGTTTCAACTGTGGTTCGAAGGATCATCTAGCAAGAGACTGCCCTAAGAAGGGATCAGGAGGAGCAAAGTGCAGGAGGTAACCGTGGAAATAATAAAGGAAATGCCTTAACCATCACCTACCACATGCAACA
The DNA here is from genome assembly GCA_020205605.1 of Panax ginseng. Classification (NCBI taxonomy): domain Eukaryota; kingdom Viridiplantae; phylum Streptophyta; class Magnoliopsida; order Apiales; family Araliaceae; genus Panax; species Panax ginseng. Next base: position 55,922,026 of record CM035142.1, read on the forward strand.
AATTGACCGAATCGCCTAACATTCAATATGACGGTGCAGATGCAATCCAGGTCTTGTGATGTGGTGTCGTATCATTCGATCAATGAAATTAATGCTTATGTTTTATTTGATTCAGGTGCTACTTGTTCCTTTATATCCGAAGACTTTGCTAATAGTTTAGACTTGCTTATGGATGAGTTGGAATATCCCATGAATATAGAAATTGTGAATAGAGAGATAATTCCTGTTAAGTACGTGTTTAAGAACTGTAGAGTGGATATTAAGGGTAATATCATGAACGTAGATCTTATCCCTATTCGACTTGGAGATTTTGATGTTATTTTGGGAATGGACTGGTTATTCAATTACGGGGCTGTAATTAATTGCTAAAAGAAGCGTATTAACCTTATGACTCCGTCAAAGGTTGTATTTTATGGTAGCAAGTCTCCTAGACAAGCGAGTTGTCTGACGATGATGCAGGCCAGGAAGTTGTTGAGACAAGGCTGTGTAGGATACTTAGCTTACATAGTCGATAGTCGAAAAGAGAATCCGAAGGTAGAAGAAATACCGATTGTGAGGGACTTCGTCGACGTATTTCCAGATGATTTACCAGGACTTCCACCAGATAGAGAGGTAGATTTCGTAATTGATTTGGCGCCCGGAACTGCTGCAATATCGAAGGCACTATACCGAATGGCACCAGTAGAGATGAAGGAATTAATGGTACAACTACAAGAATTATTGGACAAGAAGTACATTCAACCGAGCGTATCGCTGTGGGGAGCGCCGGTGTTGTTTGTGAAAAAGAAGGATGGATCGATGCGACTTTGCATTGACTATAGAGAACTGAATAAGGTTACGATTAAGAACAGATATCCATTACTGAGGATCGATGATCTGTTTGATCAGTTGAAGGGAGCAAGATACTTTTCCAAGATAGACTTGAGAAGGTGAGGCCAGAGGATGTACTTAAGACAGCGTTCAGAACGCGATACGGTCACTATGAATTTTTAGTAATGTCGTTTGGTCTAACGAATGCTCCTGCAGCATTTATGGGACTAATGAATGGTGTGTTCAAGCCGTTTTGGACAAATTCGTAGTGGTATTTATAGATGACATTTTGGTATATTCCAAAACCAAAGAAGAACACGAAGAACATTTGAGGTTAACGTTGGAAGTATTGAGAAGGGAGAAGTTGTACGCTAAATTTTTGAAATGCGAATTCTGGATCGAGCGAGTATAATTTCTTGGTCACGTAATCGATAAAAATGGAATTTTGGTAGATCCATCCAAAGTAGAAGCCATGATTAACTGGGATCAGTCGAGAACACCGTCGAAAGTAAGAAGTTTTCTTGGATTGGCGGGATATTATAGAAGGTTCATACAAGAATTTTCCAAGATCCCAACTCCATTAACGAATTTAACTCGAAAAGCTATGAAATTTGTTTGGACGGATAAGTGTGAGGAAAGTTTTCAAGAATTGAAGAAGAGGTTGAGTACGGCCCTTGTGTTATCTCTTCCGGATGATACAGGAAATTTTGTTATTTATAGTGATGCGTCGCATAAAGGACTTGGCTGTGTGCTGATGCAAAATGGCAAAGTCATTGCGTATGCATCACGACAATTGAAGGATTACGAGAAGGGATATCCGACCCATGACTTAGAGTTAGCTGCAGTTGTTTTTGCTTTGAAAATTTGGAGGCACTACCTCTACGGAGAGAAGTGTGAAATATATACGGACCATAAGAGTCTGAAATATATTTTCACACATAAAGATTTGAATATGCGTCAAAGAAGGTGGTTGGAGTTAATTAAGGACTACGACTGTGAGATTTTATACCATCCGGGTAAGGCAAATGTGGTTGCCGACGCCTTAAGTAGAAAGGGTCGGGAGAAATTGACGATGTTGACTGCTCAGGAGGCTCAGCTTCAGGATGATGAATGCAAAAAGGTGACAAAGAAGATATCTGAAGGAACTTAACCGAGATTTAAGATGGATAAGCAAGGAATACTGAGATTTGAGAGTAGAATTTGGGTACCACCAGTCACAGAGATTAAGGAAGATATTTTGAGCGAGGCTCATAGTTCATGATGTTTGATTCACCCTGGTAGTACCAAGATGTATCAAGATCTTCGACAACATTTCTGGTGGCCGAATTTGAAACGTGATGTTGCAGAATGTGTTGCCAAGTGTCTGACTTGTCAGAAAGTGAAAGTAGAACATCAACGACCGAGTGGATTTCTACAACAGTTAGAGATCCCAGAATGGAAATAGGAACATATTACAATGGACTTCGTGGTTGGCCTTCCGACGACTCAGAAAGGCTATGACGCAGTATGGTTTATCGTTGACCGACTGACGAAATCCGCATACTTCTTTCCGATAAAAATAAGATTCAACTTAGATCACCAAGCGAGCTATACGTAAAAGAGATTGTTTCGAGGCACGAGTTCCGTATCAATTGTTTTAGATAGGATCTGCGCTTCACGCCAAATTTACGAAACGCTACAGAATGCATGGAGTACGCAATTGCGAATGAGTATAACTTACCACCACGAAGCAGCATTTTACGAGAGTGAGAGAACGATTTAGACATTAGAAGATATGCTAAGAGCACATGTGATGGACTTTAAAGAAAATTGGGATGATCACCTACCATTAGTAGAGTTCTTACACAACAATAGTTACCATGCTAGTATAGGCATGCCGCCACGAAGCGTTATACTGACGAAAGTGCGAACTCCGCTTTCATCGGGATGAAGTTGGTGAAAGACAATTGCTAGGGCGAATTGGTACAACAACGAATACGAAATAGTCAAAGTGATCCGAGCACGACTGGTAGCGGCTCAAGATCGACAGAAGAAATACGCTGATCCACATCGTAAAAATATCGAATTTGAATCAGGTAGTTATGTTTTCTTGAAGGTCTCTCTCTGGAAGGGGAAGATCAGGTTCGAAAAGAAAGGAAAATTGAGCCCAAGATTTATTAGACCCTTTGAAGTACTAAGAAGAATCGGAGAAGTCGCGTACGAGGTAGCCTTACCTCTAGCACTCGAGAATGTCCACAACGTCTTCCATGTTTCTGTGTTACGACCCTACAAAGCCGATTACAAGCATGTAATTGAATACGAGCCCCTACATTTTGAGAAAGACTTATCTTACGAAGAAATTCCTGTCCAAATTGTTTAATCAAAAGAACAAGTTCTCGAAATAAAGTTATACCTTCATTAAGGTAATTTGGAGGAACCACAATCTTCAAGAAGCTACGTGGGAACTCAAGAGAATATGATGAAGAACTACCTCATTTATTTACTTAATTATTTGTAAACGATTACGGGGATGAATCTTTGTAAGGGGGGAGAATGTAATGTCGAATTTATTGAGTCGTGATTACGGGGACGTAAATCCTTTTAAGGGGGAAAGATGTGACAAATGAGATTTTTGTAAATTAATTTTAATATTTATTGAATTAAATAAATATTTTTCGATGATTTAATTATTAGATTTAATAATTAATTGATGCAATTGTGGTAGATTAATTTAATTATATGTGTTACATTTATTAAATTAATGTAGAGAATAATTATTATTCAAATATGTAATTATGTGAGCTTATTGAATTAAATGAAATATTTAGTTAAGTATGATGTTATTTAATTAATTTAATTATTAATTAGAGAGTTAATAATTTGACATTATTTGTGACGCCCCCAAAATTAGGTATACGTCACCCATCTTGGGTCGCCACTTACATGGTACATAAATTCAAATACAACTTAATAATACAACTGTCGTGTACAATACAACAAAACATAAACTGTGAGTTTGAATACAAATATTGTCTACTAGAGATTATACAAACTCAAAAGGAGTCTTTATTACAATTATTATTACACTATTTCATAGAATAGTGAGGACTACTAATGATATCATCTCGTCCGTCACTCCGTTCCCCGACTAGTCCCTGCTACGTTCTCATTTCCTGAAGAGAACAATAAAAATAAAAGGGTGAGCTCAACTAGCCCAAGAGGGAAATATTATGACTAAGATAATGCGAGAATATATTATCGTTAGCCTTCAACAAAGTTAAACCGATATAATATAACAACCATCATGTTTAATCAGCAATGAACAAGCAATCCATTAAAAGAGTCAAGTAGAGAATAAAATCTACTATCTTTTATGATTTAAAAGGTTTTTTCTTCACTTTTATCATTTGGGACTCAAATTTTAATAAATAATCCACATCATCGAATCACCCCTGCACTACGGCCAAGGATATTCTTTAGTATCACGACCACAATTATCCATGCATTACGAGCCAAGAATATTTGTGTATTCAATAATGGTCATGATCATGCCAACAACTGTCCATCAATGCACTACGGGCCAATGAGGACTTTTACCACATCATTTGTAACATTACGGTCATGATTACACCGAATAATCCTCAGTCATAATCATACCAAGTCCATCTATGCACTATAGGCCACGAGATGACTTTCAACAAAATATAAACATGAGGATGATGACAATGATATAAGAATTCAATAAAACAAGTTCAAGAATTATTTTATCCAGAACTAATTACGCCTAAATTGTCAACATGATATCGCTTTTGTAGAGTAAAATTCAAGAATGCTCGTAAGAATATTTCCATGAAAGATATCGGATGAAGCGCAAATATCAAGGATATTCCACTAATTTCATGGAGTATAGAAGTCAAAACTTTAACCAATCGAGTATAATAAGGAATGGAATAACAAAAGAAATCACCGTGGGCATGAGATAGATCAAGACAGCAAAAGTTATTCCAACAGAAATAATAAATAACGGAATCGGTCCTACAGAAAAGCGTCTGAACAAGATATTCCAACAGAATAATAAAGATTTTAATCAGTCCGCAGAGAATGCATGCATACAAGATATTCCAACAAAATAATAAAGATTTTAATCGTCCGCCAGAAAACGCATGCATGTGATATATTCCAATGAAATAATAAAGATTTTAACCAGTCCCATGAGAACGCATGCATGGATGTTCCAAATGTAATGATAAAGAATGGAACAATGTAAGAATTTCACCAAGTATAGGGTAGCTCACAGTATACATGTTATTCCAATGTAATAATAAAGAATGGAATAATGAAGTTCTCTTCATAGATAAGAAAGAAATAATACTCCTTACGAGTACAACAAATAATATTCCCTACCTTGGAAAAAACTGGATACTGGATGAAGCGCAAATATCAAGGATATTCCACTAATTTCATGGAGTATAGAAGTCAAAACTTTAACCAACTGAGTATAATAAGGAATGGAATAACAAAAGAAATCACCAGGCATGAGATAGACCGCACAGGCATGTTATTCCAACAGAATAATAAATAACGGAATCAGTCCGGCGTAAAGCGCATGCATAAGATATTCCAACGTAATAATAAAGATTTTAATCAGTCCGGCGTAGAAACGCATGCACAAGATATTCCAACAAAATAATAAAGATTTTAATCATGTCCAAAGAAAACGCGCATGCATGGATATATTCCAACGTAGAATAATAAAGATTTTAACCGTGTCCGGCGTGAAACGATTGCATGTGATGTTCCAACATGTAATGATAAAGAATGGAACAATGTAAGAATTTCACCAAGTATAGGGTAGCTCACATGATCTGAGTTATTCCAATGAATAATAAAGAATGGAATAATGTAAGTTCTCTTCATAGATAAGAAAGAAATAATACTCCCTACGAGTACAACAAATAATATTCCCTACCTTGGAAAAAACTGGATACTGGAATAGTGAGGTAGCAGATTTCTCTTCTTCTTTCTCTCTATAATAATCGTTCTAAAGCTTTTGTGAATTGGTGAGAAATTAAGGAAGAATGAGCTTCTATTTATAGGAAAATATAGTTTCGATAATTGCACGTTTTGGGGTTCAAAAATTACAATACAATAGCTCCAACTTTTCTTTCATTTATAATTTAGTCCTACAAGTATTATCAATCTTGCACCAACTCCCCTAGTAGTAAATCATGTGAATCAATAGTACAATCATGTGAGAAATACGAATTTCAGTATAGTACCTCCATCTATACCTCCATTTTTAATTTAGTCATGCAAGTATTATCAATCTTGCACCAACTCCCCTAATAGTAAATAATGTGATTCAATAATACATATATGTGAACAAATAGTTATATAAGCATGTGAATTAGTAGCAATTAATAGCTCATTTATCCGATAAATTACCCGATTTATCAATATAACCCATAGACATCAATTATCATCGGAATAAATGTCGATTTTCACTAACACAAACAATTCCAACATAATGAAACTATTTTTATCAAAAATATAAATTTTGAAATTTTGAAGTTTGACTTTTCCCGAAAAAGTCAACTGTTGACTTTTTGACCAAATAGTGAATCCCAGAAATTTTGTGTTTATAGACTATTGTTACTAATTTCGTCGTTCCGGACTCAAATATCATGTCCGCGTCTCCAAATTCAACTCCAAACAACATTCATTATTAATATTATAACTCACAATATTTATCAACCAGTTCGTTCCCAGGAAAGAAGGGGCTTTCCAATAAGGATTTCTCCATATTGGGCGCCGCAATTAGGTGACCAAACCTCTCGATGTAACTTCTAGACATTGTAAATATTGCAATTTATAATATGAATAACTTTGTTGTCTCAAGTATTGATTTAATAAAAAACATTTTATGCGAGATGATCTTTGTGACAATAATTGAATCAATAATATGATAGATATGATGCAAAGAATTATCGTAGCAATAATTGAGTATAACTAAGTGACTTCTCACGTAAGCATCAATAATCAATACTGTAGCTACTATGCAACCACGCCAGATTCGTGTTTTAATACTTGGTATTTCAACAGTTAACGGTGAAAACTTCCGTTATTTTTTCAAAAGTATTTTGTTGTTTTCAATCCGACAATAATTCCGTTGTGGGGTCCACCAATGATTGTCTTGGTTGTACGAATATTCCCGTTAAAACGAATATTCTTCACCAATCGAATATTATATAACAACTTATGTATTTTTTGCAAAATTTGTAAATATTACCCACAACTATAACATTATATCAAATCCACACCATAATATTCAAAAATATATTTCGAGAAAATTTAATCTTTATTCAAAAAGTTGGGGTCTTACAACGTCCCATTCTTATGAAATTTCGTCCTCGAAATTAGGGTGCATACCTGGTATGTTGAGGAGGTAAGGATATCTTGATTTCATCTCAGATTCTAACTCCCAGGTCATTTCTTCCACATCGTGGTTTCTCCACAAAACTTTGACTTGAGGTATAACCTTGGAGCGTAGAATATGATCCTTTTTATCCATGATTTTAACATGTAACTCTTCATACGTTAAATCTTCCTTTATCTCGTCTAGTTCTAATTCAATAACGTGGTTCGGGTCTTTCACATATTTACATAACATAGATATGTGAAAAAATGTTATGAACACGAGACATCTATGGCGGTAAAACGAGTCTATACGCAACAGTTCCTACTTGATCGAGGATTAAAAATGGGCCAATGAATCGAGGGTTGAGCTTTCCTCTCTTTCCAAATCTCGTAACTCCCTTCCATGGAGCAACATGTAATAACACATGATCTCCAATATCGAATTCCACGTCCTTTCGATGAAGATTAGCATAACTCTTTTGTCGATCTTGTGAGGTTTTTATACGTTGTCGGATAGTTTGAATCTTTTCCATAGTCCTACGTACCAACTCCGGTCTCAACAACGTTGTTTCACCCACCTCATCCCAGCATACTGGAGAACGACACTTTCTTCCATACAACGCCTCAAATGGAGCCATGCCAATACTTGCTTGATAACTGTTGTTGTAGGAAAACTCCACCAATGGTAGGAACTTATCCCAACTTCCCTTGAAGTCAAGGACACAGAGTCTTAATATATCTTCAAGAGTTTGAATGGTCCTCTTCGATTTGCTTGCGTCCGTCTCGAGGATGATATGCTTGAAAGCTAAATCGCAAACTGCGCTGCCCTAGCTTTTTACAAACTAACCCAAAATCTTGAAGTGAATCTTGGGTCTCGATCAAAAACTATGGATACTGGCATACCATACAGTCTTATAATCTCATTTATGTACATACGAGCAAGACGTTCAAGTGTATAAGTTTTTCGTATAGGTAAGAAATGAGCAGACTTGGTCAATCTATCAACAATAACCGAAATTGCATCTATGCCTTGAGAAACCTTGGGAAGACCAGTAACGAAATCCATAGTAATGTGTTCCCACTTCCATTCTGGAATTTCAAGTGGTTGCAATGGACCTTTTGGTACTTGATGCTCCGCCTTGACTCGTTGATAAGTTAAACACCTTGAGAAAAACTCTGCTATCTCTCTCTTCATATTGCTCCACCAAAATGTATGTCGAAGATCACGATACATTTTGGTACACCCAGGATGGATTGCAAACGATGTGTTGTGCGCCTCCATCATGATTTTATACTTTAAATAAGGGTTGTTAGGAACACAAAGTCTGGAGTTGACTCGAAGTATTCCTTCCTCATCGATTCTTGGTTCCGGCATAGCACCTTCTTGCACTTTCTTCTTCATACGCATTAGCTCCAGGTCTGTAGCTTGAGCAGCTTTAACTTTATCGATTAAAGTCGGTTCTACTTGTATGTTTGCCATCATCATATGGGTCCTTGGAGTCTTTATCTCTAACTCCATCCTTTTCAAGTCATACAAAATGGGCCTTTACGTTGACAATATTGCAGTCGTACCCGCATATGATCTTCTACTCAGTACGTCAGCTACCACATTCGCTTTTCTAGGATGGTATTGGATGGTATGCTCATAATCTTTCAACAGTTCAAGCCAACGTCGTTGTCGCATGTTGAGTTCCTTTTGAGTGAAGAAATATTTGAGGCTTTTATGATCCGTAAAGATCTCCACTTTCTCCCATACAAGTAATGCCTCCAAATTTTAAGTCTGAAAAAACATCCGCCAACTCTAGATCATGAGTAAGATAATTCCTCTCATATTCTTTGAGTTGTCTTGAGGCATAGGCTATGACTTTCCCATGTTGCATGAGAACACATCCTAACCCTTTGCCGAAGCATCATCGTGAATGACAAATCCCTCCAACCGATGGTATTGTGTAATAGGTGCTTGAAATGAGTCTCCTTTTGAGTTCTTGAAAACTCTTCTCACATTCCTCGCTTCTAACAAACTTTGTATCTTTCCGAGTCAATGAGTTAATGGAGTAGCGATTCGAGAAAATCCTTCCACGAATCTCCGATAATAACCAAATTTAAACCGAGAAAGCTACGCATTTCATTCATCGATTTGGGTTGCTCCCAGCCTTGGATAGCTTCAATCTTTGCCGGGTCAATGGATATTCCATGATTAGATACTACGTACCCAAGGAATGCTACTTCCTCAAGCCAGAACTCGCATTTCTTTAACTTAGCATAAAGCTTATATTCACGAAGCTTTTGGAGTATCAGCCTCAAGTGTTGCTCATGATCTTCACGGCTTTTGGAATAAATAAGGATGTCATCAATAAAGACGACCACAAAGTGATCCAAATATTCCTTGAAAACTCGGTTCATCTTATCCATGAAGGTAGCAGGAGCATTAGTCAATCCAAAAGACATGACTAAGAATTCATAATGCCCTGCATCGAGTTCTCAAGCGCCTTTTGGAATATCCTCGCTTTTAACCTTCAAATTGATGATATCCGTAGCGAAGATCTATCTTTGAAAAAATCGTGTGCTCTTTATGTAATCGATCAAACAGTCATCAATACGCGGCAATGGGTACCTATTTTTGATGGTGACATGATTCAACTCCCGGTAATCAATACAAAGTCGCATACTCCCATCTTTATTCTTCACGAATAGAACAGGAGCACCCCAAGGAGACGTACTAGGTTGAATGAAACCAATGTCTAACAATTCCTGCAATTGGGTCTTTAACTCCTGAAGTTCAATAAGAGCCATTCGATATGGGGCTTTGGAAATGGGTTTTGTACCGGGTTCAAGGTCGATACAAAATTCAACTTCATGCTCTGGGGTTAGGCCAGGAAGTTCTTCAGGGAATACGTCAGGAAATTTATTAACAATAGAAATATCCTTCAAATCTGACGTATTTATTAACAATAGAAATATCCTTCAACTTCACTGCACTTTTTTGAGCCAAAATTCACACTTAGTGAATTTCGCATATAACTTCTCCCTCCGTAGGGTTTCCAACACTATTCTTAGATGTTCAGTATGATCTTCTGGCGTCTTAGAATAGACTAGAATATCATCAACGAACACTACGACGAACTGGTCCAAATACTATTTGAACACTCTGTTCATCATATCCATGAATGCGGCTGGCGCATTCGTCAATCCAAAGGACATAACCAAAAACTCGTAATGCCCATAACGAGTTCTGAACGCCGTCTTAGGTATATCTTCCTTCCTCACCTTCATTGATGATACCGTCATGCAAATCTATCTTAGAAAAATACTTTGCCCCTTTCAACTGATCAAATAGATCGTCGATCCTGGGCAACGGGTATTTATTCTTAATCGTTAACTTGTTCAACTCCCGATAGTGGATACAAAGTCGTAATGATCCGTCCTTTTTCTTTACAAATAACATCGGTGCTCCCCATGGTGACACACTTGGTTGAATGTAATTTCTATCTAATAGTTCCTGCAACTAAACCATTAACTCCTTCATCTCAACTGGCGCCATTCTATATGGTGCCTTTGAAACTGGTGCCGTTCCCGGCAACAAATCAATTACAAATTCTACATCCCTATCTGGAGGAATACCAGGTAACTCCTCCAAAAATACATCTGCAAATTCTTGAACCACAACTATCTATTCCAATGATGTTCCCATTCTCTAGGTATCCACCACGTGACACAGATAACCCTTACACCCCTTCTTCAACATCTTCCTAGCTTGTGTCATGGTTAGACAACAAGAACGTCCCGGTGATTTATTTCCATAAAACACCACCTCAGGTTCCTTAGAAAGCCTTAGGTTCACACTCTTTTTATGACAATCTATTATTGCTTTATGGTTAATTAACCAATCCATACCGAGAATCACATCGAATTCCCTTAACCTTATCGGTAAAAGATCTACCAATAATCTATTACCCTTGATATCTACGAAACAATTCCTATGAATATGTTCAATGGGAACTATCTCCTTGTTTGCTACCTTAACATCTAAAGGTATTTCTAACTTTTCAGGATTTAATCCCAATCGTTGAGCAAATCCACATGCTATAAATGAACAAGTAGCACCCGAGTCAAATAACACGTAAGCATTTATTTCGTTGACTGGAATGATACTTTCTACTACATCCATTGATGCAACCGCATCTTGGACTGTCATATTAAACATTCGGGCTGAGGGTCTACCCACTGATGGTGTTGGTCCAGTAATGGCCAAAGTACCACTACCAGAACCCTTATTACCCTTCGCCCCTTTCTTCAGGCAATTTCTTGCCATGTGGTCTACCGACCCACAAACAAAACATCCCCGGATTTTCTTAAGATTAGGACAGTTAGGAGATATATGACCCTCCTGCCCACAGTTATAACAACCAGTCTTCCCTTTTAGGTAGACTCCCAGATGAGTCTTACCGCATGTCTTACATGCCTCCATCCTCCGTTTAGGATCCCCTTGTTTTGCCCCAGTATTCCCAGGGTTAAAATTCTTCCTCTTGGGCATATTGCCACTTCCACTGGCAACCTCTGCCTTATTTCCTCCCTCTCCCTTACGCTTATTCTTCCTATCTTTGTGGTATTGGGTCAACGCCTCGCTACCACCCTCCGCTATTATCACCTTTTCCAAAATGGTCCCATAGGAAGCACTCTGAAAAACCGATATCCTACTATAGAGCCAGGGTTTTAGGCCCTGCTCAAACCTACGAGCCTTCCTCTCCTCTGTGTCCACTTGGTGTGGAGCGAACCTCGCCAATTCATTGAATTTGGCTGCGTATTGGGGAATAATCATGTCCCCCTGCTTAAGTTCTAATAACTTAATCTCCATCCTCCCTTGCATGCTAGTAGGGAAATAGTTCTCAAGAATACCTTCTTAAACTGTTCCCGTATAACGACTTCTCCCTCGCCCCCACCACAGTGAGCCTCCCACCAAAGGTTGGCTTCCCCGATCATCATATAGGTCGCAAAGAGGTCTTTTATAGCCTCGTCACGCTTGTAAAAACAAATGCCTTCTCTATTTCCTTGATCCATGTCCGGCCTCCATTGGGTCCATTGTTCCCTTAAATTGGGTGGACCTACACTTTTAAATTTCTTAAAAGTAGTCGTTAAGACTACTTCTAGGTCCTACGGTGCTTTCTACCCCGTCTTGGTTAAATGCACTAGTTAATAAATTAACGAACTCCTGCATTGGGTTATTAGGGCCCCCCTCATTATCATTATGCGATTCCGCCTCTTGGTTACGTTGTCTTCTTCTTGGCGGCATTTCTGATTAAATAAATAAAGTTCCGTTATTACTCATTTACTTACTTCATTATTAGTCGTCAATCAATTGGACAATAACTCATACTTAACAAAGCAATTCAAAATAAAAACTTTCTTATATTAAAATGCTTCTTCATAGTTCCAAACTATTTACAAGTTGACATAGCCCAAAAGCTATTACATATACATCCCGTGATTGACTTCTACAAAAATTGGGATTTACAAAAAGACTACCCTTTAATTATACAAAAGAGGGTTTTACGCAACTACCCAAAAGTATTCACTATACTACTCCTAATATTGCTTAATAGCATTCTCATGCTTCTGGTTTGCCAAAATCGACACAATATCCTGACTTATAGTATGTCGAGTCTGTCCCGACTCAATAGAATAACAAGCTATCTTAAGCTTGAAATCCTCGTGCGCACTGTCATTAATATATGAAATTCGTGCTATCTTCTAGTCTTTTTGAACCAGTTTCTTGCGAAGTTCTATGACCTCATTCTTATAGTCCTGGGCCTTGTCAGTCATGAGCACTTTCTCATCATGCTTTATCTCATAGTCTGACTATGCAGACTCTTTCGCCCCATAGAGGTCACTGATCTCTTCCTTCTGGTGCTGCACCATATTGTGCAGTTGCACGTTACGGTCAAGCACTGAGAGGTACATTGCCCTCATAGTCTCGGTAGGTGTAGACTCTAGGGCTGGCATCACCGTATTAATCGATGTTACCTCCATGTCATCCTCCACATCAATCATCATATTCAAATATAATGTTATCCCTATGGTCTCCTCCGAATAATCCTCCTCCGAGTAATATTCCTCGGGTTCTGACTCTTCTAGAATCACTACAGGTATGTCTGCTATATTCACAGGTACTGTCTCAACTTGGTTCACGGACTCCTCGCTGATCACATATATATCCCTATACATAGCGCTATCAACCGACATCTATAATAACACATAACAAATTGATTAATACATAATACATAATAATATAAACATAAATCACATTTAATCCTTATAGGGTTACTTTCCATCTTTTAAATCTTTTGGTACTAAGTTTCCTCATTACCTTATTAACTCATTTGACTCGAGTTAGCTTTCTTCGGACTCTTCCTTTCCTACGAGGTTATTAGCCTAAGGTTCTTTCCCCCCTTAAGTTTTATAACTTTGATGCTTTGATACCAACTGTGATGGCGCCCCCCCAAATCCGGGTATCTTCCAACCCGACGATGGTGCTCCACGATACTACATTTCATACAATCATTCCATTGAAATAACAACAAAATGTGTGTAATTACTATCTTTGTATTACATCTGTAATAAATCCTTTTCCAGGTTCATAACCGAATACATTCGTTGTTCTTCATAAGTATATTATATACTAATATACTAGTCTATTACAGGACGATTAATTATCCATCTTAGCCTTGCCTTTATCTCTTATTGAACTCTCAGTTCGTTCGGCTTTAGCTGCAAACATATGGTTCAAACAAGAATGAGCATAACTAGCTCAGCAAGTCCATGCTTTATATAAATATCAGAACAATTATTTACTAAGCATCCTGAATCATTTGACTAATACTTCTACTACAACAATTCCAGAGTATATATAATAGCTTAGGAATGATGAACCAATTCGATAGACCATGAACATACTCTTTTCATTTTCATACTTGAAAAGGATATCCCAAACCTTAAGGCCATCCACCGAGTCTTTACTTACGAGCACTTCTAGGTGATCACCCTATTGTACTCTATGTTGATCAACACTCTTATGTTAAACATATTTACGTTTAACATTTGGCAACCTCGCGTGCCCATCGAATAATCGATGAAAATACTTTTGTTTGTTCATAGACAAACTTACCTTCTCATCCGTACCAAATACTTGGCATAGGATAATGTTAACAGTTCTATATCAACAGACTTGTAACCAATTCAATCTATCCTTCAATACTTGTCTAGCCCGGATAAAATAGGCATCGACTCTTTTCTATTTACCATTCATGCATTGTATATCATGCATTACGAAAAAAACTTGGCTAACACGAAGGTCAGACAAGAGTTAAGAAAGACTTGCCTTCAAGCGTCTTCAAATATATATTCCAACTATTCTCAGTCTTTACAAGATCTACATGATACATTCACATAGCACATTGTAATTAGTTATCAAACAAACTCACTTTACGGTTCTAACCAACTTCTTTCTCTTCTATGTCTTACTTGTTTTAACTCCGTTATTAAAGTTGATTCGACTTTCTATAATTCGTTACGTTTTATTAACGTTTTTACGTCCTTAGCCGACATTCGATCATTAATGGTTAATTACCAATGTTGAACGTCGTTCAATTGCTCACTCATTACGTATTTATGCTCTTCATTTAATTTCCATTAAACCTTACCCATGCTTCTTACATTAACATCTTATAAGTGTTTTAAAGTAAGTCTCATTTGTACTTTAAGTACCTTTAACATCTTACTTTAGGTCTACATTCAAAAGGAAACTAAACCCAACTTCAATGACTTTTTTTCCCGCCGGCCGTGGCTACACATGCATCCTTATATATTAGTGGTACGTGGCTGAAAGTTAGCGGTACTACTTCGTAGAATCATGCCATGCTTCCACCACTTTTGTCTTGGTTTTGGCGTTAACGCCGAGTCTGTCTGTACCAGCTAGCCAAAATCGATTTGGTTTCTTAACGAAATTCTGCCTTCCTAATTTGTTCGTTTTACATCCGAATTGACCCATTCGAATTCCTACAAGTCAGGAATTACATCCTTTACGTGTTCATATAAGAATTTCATATATACAAATCCGTTAACTCGGAATTCATCTTTAAGTTCATTTTAAGCATTTGTTTAATGTTTTCGCCCGTTCAATACTCGTTTTCTTCGTTATAAGTCGGAATGCGACGATTCCTTCGCCAACGACTTTTAATTACCTTATCTCATGTGTTGACATTGGAAACTGACGTTTTCAAGTCACACGACAACTTTTGACCTTTAATCCGGACTTTATGCGTTTTCGACGTTTAACGTTTATTTTCGCAAAATCCGCCATAACTTCGTTACTAATGTTCTCTAAGCCAAATCACATGGAATACTCCATGGACTTCATATCTACATCCTAACCAATCAAGATGCACATATCTTAGCTACAACGGTTTCCAAAACGTTCAATTATAACTAAGTTAACTTTCAAGACTTTTTATGGTTTTAACTGTAATATCCGAGTTTTATTTTTATTTTTTTTAATATTTTTTTTGTAATTTAAGAATTGTTAATAAACGAATTTATATGAAACTTTTGGGTGATTTCATTTATTAGATGTATGTGTGTGGTACATATATGTGTTATTTCAAGATATGTGATGAAATGTATTTAAATGGTTGGTTTAGTTTTATTTAACTATTTAAATAAAATTAAGTAGGGAATTATTCTATTTTATTACGTGGGATGATATTAAATCATGAGCTGGAGTTAGGAGCTGCATTTAGAGACGCGGA
The DNA here is from genome assembly GCA_020205605.1 of Panax ginseng. Lineage (NCBI taxonomy): Eukaryota > Viridiplantae > Streptophyta > Magnoliopsida > Apiales > Araliaceae > Panax > Panax ginseng. Next base: position 55,938,033 of record CM035142.1, read on the forward strand.
CTGTGTATTCGAGTCCAGAACGTCGAAATTAGTCAGGATAGACTGTAATCACGAAAAAGTGTCATAGTTGACTTTTTGGTCAAAGTCAACCAGTTGACTTTTTCGAGGAAAAGTTCAACTACAAATTTCAGAGATGAATTGGACTAAACGGATAGTCCCATGACGTCCGGAACGTCAACTTTAGTAGGAATCGATATATGGTTCGCAAAGTTTGGTTCCGAAGGGTAAAATAGTCAAATAGCTTATTAATTGATTAAAATAATATATTTATTTTTTTTATAATAGAAATCAGCTGAACTGATGGACCCATGAGAGTATTAAATTGGGACAAGGGAGGGAGTATACGTATATTACATAATAGCTAAGGTGGAAGTAATTTATTTTATTCTTTAAAATCAAAATTCTTTTTATTTTTCTAACTCCCACATTCATTTTCTCTAACTCCCACATTCTTCCTATTAATTAACTATATTATTGTAGTATTAAGTATTGTGAGTAACTAATCATTAGAGTTGGGGTTATGGGAGTTGGGGTTATGGGAATCAAAAGACTCTAACATAGTAACAGTATATATATACAAACACACTTTTCTTTTAAGAAAATTCTACCAAGTGAGTAAACATGGAGAGAAATTGAGAGCCTAAGAGAGTTAGAACTAATTTTGGAGGATTACTGAGGATTTGACAAGCAAGGAGAAGGAGCATCATATTAAACCAAGAAGAAATTCCTCAAAAGGTAATTCATGAACCCATTTTATTTTTATAAGAAAAATGAGAAGAAAATGCATATAAAATTGGTAAATGTTTTGTTGTGGCTTTGTGTTGTCATGTTACTGTTGTTTGATGATTATAGATCATTAAAAACAAAAGATGTGGGTTAATCATACATCAAATTCATAGAAAATCAAAGAATTAAGCAATGCATGCTCTACCTTTGATAAAATGTCTCTAAGGTGCTAAATTAATCAAAAAGGTGGAAGTTTGTTGAAGTTTGATGTTGTGAAATGTGAAAAGATGTGAGAGTAGATGATCTGGACATTAGGAATAATTTAATTGCATGCTAGAAGCAAAATCACCAATTTTTGTCAAATTGGGTGAAACTAGTAATCTGTGATTTTTGGGGTTTTTCGGAGCCTCAGAATCGTGGTGTATATGACTCGATTAACATATGTAATAATTTTATAAAATAGTATGTAACATGAGGTACAACCTGTCCAAATTTCATAGGAAAGGGAGTTAAATTGAGCAAGTTATGAAAATTGTAAGCATGCATGTTGGTAAAAAAATCTGCAGAATTTTGGAAATTCCAGAATTTTTTTCTAAGTATAAAACTAGTGCTTGCACGCTTTTCTATGCAGTTGGTTTGTGGTCTTAGCATGCTAGTTTTATGAATGTTATATTTTTGTAAAATACCTTGATGTATGAAGGTTATTGTGTCCAAGTATCATGGTCATATCATCTTTAGATTAGCGGGAATAAAAATCGTAGAGTAAACTCTGAAAATCGTAGAGTTAATAAAAATCGTAGAGTTAACTCTGAAAATCGTAGAGTCAGTAAAAATCGTAGAGTAAACTCTGAAAATCGTAGAGTCAATGAAAATCATAGAGTTAACTCTGAAAATCGTAGAGTCAGTGAAAATCGTAGATTAAACTCTAAAAATCGTAGAGTCAATGAAAATCGTAGAGTAAACTCTGAAAATCGTAGAGTCATTGAAAATCGTAGAGTAAACTCAAAATCGTGAGAGTCGTTGAAAAAATCGAGAGTAAACTCAAAAATCGTAGAGTCGATTGAAAATCGTAGAGTCAATGAAAGTCGTAGAGTAAACTCAAAAATCGTAGAAGTCTGCGAGATAGTAGAGTGAAAATCGTAGATTCAACACTGAAAATCGTAGAGTCAGTGAAAATCGTAGAGTGAACTCTGAAAATCGTAGAGTACAGATAGTAGAGTGAAAATCATAGAGTGAACTCTGAAAATTATAGGGTAAAGTTTATATTGCAACTACTATGCATTGCTAATAGTTGATGTGCATGATTATACAATTGTGTAGGGCACGTGAAGTGCAGATAGCTGTAAGCTATTAATCTGTTATTGGTAAACAACGATCAAGGCAAGTTTCTTACCCTATTTTTCATTATGAATTTATTCAACTCTTATTCAGTTGATTGCAGCGAGGGTAAGTTTGGGCTTGTGATTAAGTAATCATTCGTGCAAGCTCCTTTATTGTAAAGTTCTATAACTTTAATTATGATGCGAAACATTATTGATTATTATTCAGTTCCTATTGCAACTGCTATACTTTAAAGTTCGTATTCCCTTAATGAACTATATTCAAGCATGCTTTCTAGCTTTCGTCCCAGCTAGATGTTATTGATGCAAACATAGTATATTGTTTAAACAATTCAAATCCTTTGAAGCTATTTGATGTTTACCAATCCAAATTGCTTTGGTGAGGTCCCGTATGAATACTAAGATGAAAAATCCGGATAATCTGGTAATAGGCGATGATGGGCATATAGTCCCATTTACGCTTATGCGTTTAAACTTTATACTTGTGCACAATGTAGGGTACGATAGGCTGATCACCTAGAGTACTTGCAGAGACCGTTTACAATCTATTTGATTGTTAAACCGTTTGATGGTTTTTGATGAAACAAAGTAATGTTCAGGGTTTCTAACACCCCTTAGTATGTTATTGAGAATTCCAGAACTCTTATCTTGATATTCCAGTTTATCTCTTGATATTTATTTCAACTATTGAGAAATATTCATACTAATACTTCTACTTCTGATGTATGTTCTCAAACTACTTTATATACTTTCTGGGCAATTTGTGCTCATTCTTGCTTAAACTTTTCGATTAAAATATACGATAATGGCGAGGCTCTCGGGCAAGGACAAAGGAAAGTCTAAGATGAAATGATGAGAGTTATTTATGTAATAATTATATTTCCGCATATGATGTGATGTAACGCTAAGTTTAAATTTCAGTTTATTAAAGGTTGTAAAGACTTGGGACTTTATTTTGAATAAGTATGTAATAGTTAATATTATTATTATTATTATTAGAGTTACTTAGATAGATGATGATGTATGTTATATCGTGAGCACCATGTCTTGTAATCGATGTTACACGGATTTGGGGGCGTCACATTAACTCACGTAAACACTTACGATTTCTGTTTGGTCATGACCTATCGATGATTTGGTCATTAAAAGGCATTCTTATATCTTCTCTATAAACATTCTCCACTCATCTACGATTCTTCTATGAGAAAGAAATCGAAAAGGATGAAGATTATGGTTTATAGGAATTTACCTTTGAAGTAGTTAACGTTCTTGATAAACGTCTTTTGGTTTGCTTGGAAGTAGAAAGATTATAGGATTCTAGCTCTTTTCTCTCACTCAAATATGTTGGACAAACTTTGTAAAACAACAAAAATCCAACTCTTAGCTTTCTATTTATAGAAAACCAAATGAGGGGCAAAATTATCCAATTCACCACCTCCTCACTTATTTACAACTTTGTCACCAAGCAAAATACTTGGTGACCAAGTGACACTTTTCTTGGCCATTAAGTGGTCGGCCCACCTTGTCCATGGGTTGCCCCATGGGTTTTACCCATCCCTTGACCCAGCGGTTCGACCCGCGGTTTACTTTTTGGATTGGGCTTGACATTAATGAACATTGGGCTTTAACCAATCTAATATTGGGCCTTGACTTGGGCTTGTATACTTAATTCATTGAGCTTGTTATTAATCCAAGTCCAATTGGAATGTATAAAATCCTTAACTCATATTCTAATAATACGATTCGTATTCTACGCGTATTATTCACGTATTCTCTTCGTATAATATTCATATAATATTCATATAATATTCGTATTATACATCGTACTATTCTTCATATCATACTCATATACATATATACTAGTATAATACTCATATTCCTTACGTATAATAATCGAAACGACTATACGAATTACATTTCCCTTTCAGAAACCTCTTTCACAAACCCTTAGGTTTTAAGTCCGTAGGCGAAAACTTCGTTTGCCATAACGGAAATATTATTGGATATTCCATAATATCGTCATATTCTAACATTACGCGTTTCTCAGAATCTCAAACCCTAGCTCCGAACGTCATCGGATGAATAGTGTTTTTACGCAAACCATCTTAGAAAACCTTCGTTCTTGTCTTGATAATTCACAACAATTAATTCTAGCACAAAGCCAGAATACTAACCACATCTACACATTCTAGGTCATACAACGACCTTCGAACATCTTACTCATATAATAACTCAATAAAATTCATTTAATCCACATAATCAAATAAAAATTTAATTCATTAATAATTCGAAATTCTCGGGCGTTACAACATATATATAATCGAGCATCAAAGTAGGTACTCAAAATTGTCTGGGCCCAGAAAACCCAGATTTTTCCTGACAGCAACTTTGGAGGCTTTGATCTCCTTGTTGTGACGTTGTTTAACCAAAGTGTTGGTTGGATATTGTAGTGTGACATTAATACTACAATATCAAAGTTTTAGATAACCCAGAACATGATCAGATTGGATTGGATTTTAGGAGTGGTCAAACGTGCACCCTTAAACACTGCCTTGTCAGTGTTCTTGAGGCCAAGAACACCTATAGCGACAGAAAGTGTTGTTATAGCCATTTAGCGACGGTTTATGTGACGCCCCCAAAACAGGTATACATCACCCATCTTGGTTCGCCAGATACAAGGTATTGAATTCAAATACAACTTAATTATACAACCGTCGTGTACAATACGACAAAACATAACCTGTGAGTTTGAATACAAATATTGTCTACTAGAGAGTATAAAAACTCAAAAGGAGTCCTCATTACAATTATTATCACACTATTTCACAGAATAGTGAGGACTACTAATGCACCATCTAGGACCATCACTATGTTCCCCGACTAGTCCCTGCTACGTTCTCATTTCCTGAAGAGAACAATGAAAGCAAAAGGGTGAGCTCAACTAGCCCAGTAAGAAATATTATGACTGAGATAATGCAGAATAATTTATCGTTAGCCTTCAACAATGTTAAACTGATAAAATATAATAAATATCAAGTTTAATCTGCGTAGAATAAGCAATCCATTAGAAGAGTCAAGTAGAGAATAAAATCTACTATCTTCTATGATTTAAAAGGGTTTTCATCACTTTTATCGCTGGGACTCAGCTAAATAAATAATCCACATCATCGAATCACCCCTACACTACGGCTAAGGATATTCTTTAGTATCACGACCACAAATTATCCATGCACTATGGGCCAATGACATTCGTGTATTCATTAATGGTCATGATCATGCCAACAACTGTCCATCAATGCACTACGGACCAATGAGGACTTTTACCACATCATTTGTAACATTACGGTCCATGATTACAATCAATAATCCTCGGTCATAATCATACCAAGTCCATCTATGCACTACATGCCACAGAAGACTTTCAAAAAAATATAAACATGAGGATGCTGACAATGATATAAGAATTCAATAAAACAAGTTCAAGAATTAATTTATCTAGGAACTGATAACGTTCAAATTGTCAACATGATATTGCTTTGTAGAGTAAAATTCAAGAATGCTCAGAAGAATATCTCCATGAAAAGATACTGGATGAGGCGCAAATATCAAGGATATTCCACTAATTTCATGGAGTATAGAAGTCAAAGTTTTAACCAAATGAGTATAATAAAGAATGGAATAACAAAGAAATCACCATGCATGCGATAGACTGCACATGCAGGTTATTCCAACAGAATAATAAATAACGGAACCAGTCCCAAGTAAAAAGCACGAGACGGGATATTCCAAATGTAATAATAAAGAATGGAATAACGAAGAATTTCACCAAGTATAGGGTAGCCACGTATCTGAGTTATTCCAATGTAATAATAAGTAATGTAATAATAGAAGTTCTCTTCATGAATACAAAAGAAATAATATCCCTTACGAATTACAACAAATAATATTCCCTACCTTAGAAGAAACCGATATTGGAAAAGTGAAGTAACAAAATACTTTTCTTCTTTCTCTCTATAGTTTCTCTCTAGAGTTTTAGTGAATTAAATAAGAAATAATGAAGGAATGAGCTTCTATTTATAGGAAAATGGGTGAATAGTAACTAATTCATGAACGGTCAGATTGATTTATTTTTAAACTACGGTCCATATTAGTTTACTATTAAAACTTAAAGCAACAGTCATCATACAGTTTACTATTAAAACTTTAAACCAGAGAGATCCATATTGATTTACTATTATAACTTTCCACCAGCGGTCCATATTGACTTACTATTATATCTTCAACCAACGGTCTGAAAATTAGCACATCTCCTCATGGAATAATATTGTACCAAAAAATGATTTGGACCGAAAAGAAATATATCTTACGGGTGAATAGTACCCCATGAATAGTAACTCGTGAATAGTAACTCCTGAATAGTAACTCGTAACTCCTGAGTAGTAACTCGTGACTAGTAACTCATGAATAGTAATCCAACACGAAAAGTGTCCCGAATACCCGATTTAACAATATATCCTCCAGATATCAATTATACTAACACAAATAAGTCCAACACAATGGAACTATAAAATTCATCTTTAATCAACACGAACTTATTCATCATTAATATTATAATTCACAATATTTAATAACCGTGTCGCTCCTGTGAAAGAGGGGCTTTTCGATAAGGATTTCTCCTTATTATTAGCGCGCAATTAGGTGACCAAACCTCTCCTTGTGTAACTTCTAGACATTGTCAATATTGCAAATAATAATATGAATAACTTTGTCGTCTCAATTATTGATTTAATAATATATCATATTATGCGGATGATCTTTAGAGTAATAATTTAATCAATTATATGAGAGATATGATGCAAGAACTCATCGTAGCAATAATTGAGTATAATCGAGTGACTTCTCACGAAAGCATCAATAATCAATACCGCGTCTTACTATGCAACCACGCCAGACATCGTACTTTTACTACTAGGGTAGTTCAACAGCTTTTAACGGTAACACCTCCGCCGTTATTTTTTATAGAAAGATAATTTTGTCGCTTTCTAACTACGACAATACTTCCGTTAATGTGGTCCACCAATGATTGTCTTGCTCGTCTTTAATATTCCTGTAAAAATGAATATTCTCCACCAATCGAATATATATAACCACTTGCTTACTTTGCAAAATTTGTAAATATTACCCACAAACTATAACATTATATCAAATCAACACCATAATATTCAAAAATATAATTCGAGAAAATTATTCTTTATTCATAAAAAGTTGGGGTCTTACAGGTTTATTTATTTTCTAATTTACAAATTAGAAAATTATTTAAAAATAGAAAATAAATTATAAAAATTACAAAATAGTTTTAAAAATTATTTTAAATTATAAAAATAATTTTTGATTATTTGGGACATTTTCATTAATATTTATAATTATTTGGATATTAATGAAATTTAATTTATTTAATTAGTGTGTTAAATAAATTAGAGAAAATGATTTTAATTATATAAAAATTATTTTAAATAAGAATAATGTATTTAAAAATATTTTGAGTTATAAAATGTAACTTTTAATATTTTTGGAGAATTTTAATTAATAAATTAATAATAATGATATTAGATTTATTTAATTATTAAATTAAATAAATAAGATAAAAATGATTTTATTGATTTAAAAATCATTTTAAATAAGAATAAAGTGTTAGAAAATATTTTGAATTAAAAAATATTATTTTCAATATTTTTGGAGAATTCTCATTAATAAATCAATATTAATGATATTAGATCTATTTAATTATTATATTAAATAAAAGAATTAAAAATGATTTTATTGATTTAAAAATCATTTAACAATGAGAAAAATGAATTAAAAATATTTTAAGTGATAATTAATTACTTTTAATATTTGAAGATAATTTCATTAATATTTAAATATTAATGGTAATGATTTAAAATGATTTTATTACTTTAAAAATCATTTAAGTAGAATATTGATGATTTAAGAATATTTTAAGTTATTAAAAAAACTTTAATATTTTGACAAGTAGGTTATTAATATTTTTATATTATTAAATATTAATAATGATAAGACTATTTGATAATTAAATCATTTAAAAATGATTTCAGTGTTTGAAAAATTATTATAAATTATAATAATTGTTGATAAATTATTAAAAGCTTCCAAAAAATATTATAAACGATATTTGAATTATCTAAATTAATATTGAAGCTTAGAAACAAATTGACAATCGATGTGTTAACTGTCGGATAGGGTGACCAGAACACCGAGAATGAACCGAAGTCCAACCAGACCGAAATAGTTAGACTTGATAAGTGTTTATATAGGTTATAAACACTAATGTGGCTATATGGTAATGTGTCTAGGAGAAGATTTACTGTGAATTACAGTGTGGTGTGTTATGAAATATTGTGCTAATTGTGAGACCGATATTATTGGTTATAGGTCTTTCAAACGCAGATAAGTTTATTGTGTAGCTGTAATCAACGCGAAAGGTAAGTTTCCTAACTCAACCTTGAGTTATATTCATTCAATTATTATAATGGTTAATTATTGCTAATTATACCATGTCCAGGGAATTTATTGTTGATTATTCGCAGTTAGTGCATGATTAATAATTCAAATTGAGTTACTGATTCGGAGAATATACATTTGTCGAATAAATGTTGTTGGATATTCATATTCGTAGAAGATAAAATTGACAGTACAGATAATTCTTGTTTATTTTCAAATTATGTTGAGAAATGTCTTAGCTAATTATTCTGGCTAGACGAACATTTGTTAGAACTTGATAAATTCGAGAAAAGAATTCAATTATTATTGGTAGATCGATGCCAATTATTTCGGCTAGATCGATAATTAAATAGAAATGGAAATCATTGCGTTTCGTTGTTAAATCAAATTTTGATTCAAAGACTGAGAAGAACAACCTTTTATATAAAGGGAACATTTTAGGTTGTATATTCGGCCATTGCGCACTGTTAAGTATTATGCATAATATAGGGTATAATAAAGCTGATCACTTGTTATACTTGCAGAGGGGTATGATTTAATCTTTATGGTTATCTGATACTCCTGCGTATGTATCAAAGTAAATCTTTGATAGATACCCGAGAAGGTAGAAGTTCTAGATCCAATGGATCGCTCAGCATAAATCTGGTATTCCACTTTGTTATTGTGTAGAATTGATTCTTGTTTATTCATTTGAATATCGTAGAAACTTTGAAAGCGTTGTACTCTTTCATTATCAAATTATTGTGTTACATAGAAAGGGAGAAGCCTTGTTATTGATTAACTCATTGTTCAGCTAATTCAAAGTTCCCCGAACTTTGGTGTCATTCTATCAAAATAGATAGTCTATTATTCTGATACTTATACATTCATTGTATATCTTAACTTGCGGGGCAAATTTGTTGCTCACCCTTGCTAAATAAAACTTTTCAGCTAGGGATGAAGTTGCAGAAGGTGCTGTGAAGAATAGAGGCAAAATGCTGGAGTAGTTATAATAAACTTATTATTATGTTATGCTTGTAAACCCTTTTTGTTTATCTAAAGGGTATGTTTGTAATGTTAAGGTTAGAGAACCTAGGACTAATGTATTAACAATCTCTGTTAATGACTTATGTATTACTATTTCTATATGAATGGGTAGTTAGATGTTATTATATTATGGATCGTGAACACCAAACTCGGGGGTCAGGTAACCCAGATTTGGGAGTGTCATAGGTTGGTATCAAAGCTGTAGTGACAAAGGCGTCATAAGTTGGTAGTAGAGCTGTAGGTTATAAACCTTAAGTGGGGTGGGGAAAACCCTAGGATTATAACCATAAGCAAAATCTAGAATACTCATTTAGAGTACTAAGTGAGGGATTGCCTAAATATATCGATAGTGAGATATGTGGACACATAGTGTGAGAAGTTTGTACTGGAGAAGTATTAATCAAGTCATTTAGACTGATTGTAGGATGTCTGGAGAAGACGAAATGAGTGCGGAGATGCTTAGCGGGCACACCGGTGCCAAGATGAGCCGAGGTGCCGCCAATGAAAGTGAGTCAGTTAAAATTGTGGGAGAAGATGAACTTATGGTCAATCTGGGGAGTGATCATGACGATTATCCCGAGATGTATCGGAGTGGTGATGAGAAGGCAGAGTCCGAAGAAGCTAAGGTAAAAAAAAGGAATGAGATCAAAGTTGGAGAGAAAGCTCAAGAATCTACAGAAGTCTAAGAACTCCGGAGTAAAGTATTTCTCTGGGAGGAATTATGGAAGATGAGAGCGAAGTTATGAAATGATCAAGACCTGGAACGAGTGAAGGCGCAGGGAGAGGATGAAGATCAAGGTGGTGGATCGTCTCAAGGAACAATCAAACACAAGAAGAAGAGCAAGAATAAGAGAAAGAGGGACAACGACAGCGACAACTCTGAAAAAAATTCAAACCCGAAGAAGGAGCAAGTCTGCAGCAAGTGTGGAAAGACTCACGTGGGAGAATGCATGATGTGGAAGAACGTGTGCTTCAATTTTAAGCAAGAAGGACATATTTTCCTATATTGTCCTAAGCCGAAGGCAACAAGTGTCCCAGTAAGAAGAAGACTGGTGAAGGGAGTGGACGGTAGATAGCTTAAAGTTTAAGCGATAGTATCTTTTGATAGTGTATGATATTAACGGTTGTAATATCAAGAATGATGTGTGAACATATGTATAAATATATATGTTTGTATGAGTGAAATCTTTATTTTCTATATGAATATAAGATTAAGATTAATTTTTGAGTTCTTAAAACTCATACTTATGGTAAGTTCATGACTCATAATTATTGGAAATATTTTGAACCCCTCAGCGAATGGACGCCAAAGGTCTGACTAGGATAAGTTCATAAACTCATATAATTGTGGCAAGTTCCTGAACCCCTAGGTGTGGTAAGTTTGATGAACTGGAATAGCTATGTGTGAATGGAGAATTACAACTTTTGTTTAAAGTTGTGTTGTTAATCCTGATATTATTTAAAAAGGGATAGTGCTATGTGTTAAGTGCTAAATGTACTGTGTGCTATTTATGCGATTATATGAGAATTTTTTTTTTAATTCTTATTATGTTATTAATAAGAATCTGTGTAGAGAAGGAGAATTAATGTAAGATTTTTATCAGATAATGCTTCCAAGGAAGGGAGGTCTAAAGAGAAATATGGAAGAAAAATTTGTGAATCTGAAGCAAGAAAATATGACGGTAACATAATATTTTGTCATGTTCAACGAGTTAGCAAAATTTGCTCCACATCGAGTGGACGCTGAGGAGCTTAAAGTACGATGTTTTAGGAACGGATTGAAATCGTTGGTACTCGAGAAGCTGGATGTGCTGTAAATTAGTTCATTTTCAACGTTATTAGAAAAAGCCATTATCGCTGAAGGAGAAATTGAAGCTATATTAAAGAATAGTCAAGAACAAAGAAAAGAGGCTGAAGGAAATAATATGATAGGTGGTAGTGGAGGTTGTAATGTTAATAAACGTAAGAGGGATGGTGATATTAATTCAGGAAATAATCCAGTAGAGATTAGGAAGAAAGGCGCGCCGTGTGTAGTTTGGAGGAAGCATCATCAAGGAGTTTGTTTGAAGAAAAAAGGAGTCTGTTACAACTGTGGTCAAGAGGGACACATGTCACCCCAGTGTCCCATTCCAAAGAAGACACGAGGTTGTTTTGCGTGCGGATTGACCGATCATCTGGTCCGAAATTGTCCGAAGAGAAGTGTAGAGAGGAAAATTGCCAACAAGGGACCCGATAGAGGAACCTTTGCGATTCGAGGACCTGCACAGCCAAGAAGACCAACAACATTCACTTTTAGCATGACAGTTCCAAATGCAGCAGCTGCTCATGAAGAGGCGACATGTAACGAGTGATCAGTTAGAAATTAAATTAAGCAAAAAATACGAGTTAGATATTCCTGTGATTTGTTTTCTTTTATAAGATTCAAGTCACAGGTTAGAATTGGAGACACAAATAAATATTGTGCTGATAAAAATGAATTGATGATACAACTTTAAAAGATTGTAGAGAATAAGAAAGCGGTGATTCCGAGGGCGGAATCCTTTTAAGGAGGGGTGAATGTGATAACCCGAGATTTTGAATAATCCGAATTTTACGAATAATTTTTTTTTAATTAATATTATTATTAATTATCATTATTGTGTTGAGTATCTGTGATGCGAGTCTAGAGAATGAGTCGATTTGTGTATTGACAAAGAATTTAGAGTAGAGTTGTACTTGATAAAAAATAGAAACCCTACCCCTAAGTCCGGATAAGGATTCGCTAGAAAATATAATTTAAATAATTATATTAATGAGTACGTGTCTGTAATATTTAGAATTATTTGATCAATGATTGATCGTATAAGGTTTAAATTTAGTAAACCCTAATAAGGGATTAGAAACCCTAATCTCCATATTAGAAACCCTACTCAAAAGTCGAGAAACCCTAATTTTATATTCAAGATTTCTAAACCCTAATTAGGAAACCCTAATCCTAATTGGCAAGCCTAATGTGTTTATTAAACAATAATGTGATTAGAAAACCCTAATTATATTTTAGTTATCTTAATTTCTATTTTACAAAACCTAATTGTAATTTAGAAATTTTAGTTTTTCTAAATAAAACTCTAATTTCATATTCGGGATTTCTAAATCCTAATTAGGCAACCCTAATCCTATTTGGAAGGCCTAATATATTTATTAAACACTAATGTGATTAGGAAAACCTAATTTAATTAGAAAACCCTAATTTTAGTTTTAAACTTTTAAAATTTCTAATTAAAACCCTAATTTAGAAATTGTAGAAACTAATAATATAAAATCTAAGGGTTAGAACCTTAGGGTTAAACCCTAAGGGTTTGAGCAATTGACCATCATGCCATTAAAATTACAAGAACAATGACCAAAATGCCCTTTATGGGAATTTTATTAGATTACTTGTAAATCTTGATAAATTTGTAGTAGGTGACCAACTCTTGACCAACCACTTGACTTTGTGACTTAATAATTCAGCCACCATGTAACGACCCCAAAATAGGTCCATTCCATCCGACCCATTTTGAGTCGCCAAATACATGGTACAGAAAACAACTAAAACTTTATTACAACAATTGTCGTGCAAAATACAACAACACACATGCTGTGAATTTGGATACAAATATATATATCAAATGTGACTCATGTCCCAACCGTGGACAACACCTCATAATGACACCTTACATAAAGGTATAGTCGAAAACTGTTTTAGAAATTAGAATCTTTGGGAAGTGCTCAAGGAAACCTTCGTACATGGGAGGCCATACGTCTAGGTTATGGTAGATATCATATGGCCACAGAATTATCCTTGGTTGACCCAATAGACCCCAAAGAAAAATGAGAAGATTACTATCATATTCTTCCCAATGGTGAGTTTTCTCTTGACATATCATTATCTCTACTGTCTCTAATTGAGAGTTAAATTTCAAATAGACTCCAAGATCATATAGGTAGTGCTGGTAGATATACTCAGCAAGTGGATGAGCACAACCCTGTCTTATGATGACACGAGGTTGTATGTCATTAGACATCTTGTATGATAGTGGCAAAACACCCTTCCAAGTTAAATTCACCTCACCCTCAACATCTATAGACCACCGTTCTATTCCCTTGTTATTCCTCGCTCGACCCAGCTACACTCTTATTACCTTAAAGGAATTGTGAAGCAAAAGGGTGAGCACAACTAGCTCAGTAAAAAAATATCATGACTAAAGATAATTAAATTATCAATATCCTTCATCAATAATAAATCAGAGATTTAGAACATATGGTAGATGATAAAAAAATTTCAACCATATTTACAGCGGAACGAGCACTCCATTAGAAGAGTCAAATAGACCATAAAGTCTATTATCTTCTCCATGTTAAAAGTCCACCAACAATGTTTTATCCTCAGAACATCAATCAACAATTCCTCGTCCACAATCACATGTATAACTCATAATCGTAATTGTTGTTCTAAATTCCTTTTCTCATTCGTGACAAAGATAATTTTCATCACTTGTCTTTACCCCAAATATTAAAAATCATGGTTATACCAAATCACGCCTCTGCTTCATAATCATACTAATAAATTCTTCTTTGCACTAGGGGCCAAAGATATTCATCAACAGTTCATCTTTGCACTACAGGCCAAAGATATTCAACAACAGGTTATCTTTGCACTACGACCCAAAGATATTCATCAACAATTCATCTTTGCACTACAGGCCAAAGATATTCATCAACAAGTCATCTTTGCACTACGGACCAAAGATATTCATATCTCAAAGAAATACATAATCATTTCAGAATTTATATAAACCATAATTATAACCATATATGTTGATCAATTCACCTTTGCACTTAAGCTAAAGATATTCAATTATAAATTCAATGATCATGATCATACCAGTCAACAATTCAAATTTGCACTACTGGCCAAAGAGAACCTATAGTCACGATCATACCAATAATCTATCCATCTTTACACTCAACTCAAAGAGAAATATCATCATTAGGGTTATAAGAATGTTATATAAAAACAATATAATCAACATATAGATTTAATCTCAAGAGTAAGATTCATAAATCAATGACTTCATAACAACTTAATCAAAATGTTATAAATCACTTAATAATCTCATAATCTAATATTATTAATACTACCACAATATTTTAATCATTTCTTAAACTTATAAACAATTTATTTTAATTGTTTACACTTTACTAATAAATGCATTTAATCATCTTAAAATGCCAACCTCATAAGATCTCATCACCAATAACCAAAACCCTCATCAAAAATCTGCATATATCTCATATATAATTCTCAAGCCATAAAATCATATTTTCTAATTTTTTTACTTCACATAACATATTTAATTCATTTACTCATAACTAGTCTATTTTCATGAAAAATAACAAATTAGTTCCAAAAATATTTCTTTTCTGGGATTTAACAGAATATAGTCCTATATTGAACATATATTTTTCTCAGAATTTTTAAAAGTCATTTACTATTTTTCACATGGCCAAAACCACCGAATATTTAAACATTTATCATAAATTGTACTTTTATCCAAAAATTCCGAAATTCACAGGGTATACTGATATTATATAGATATACTTCCAATAAAAATTTCATCAATTTTGGAGTTAACCACAAGGAGTTATAAGGGTTTACTTTTAAAATAGTCTTTCCTCATAAAATTCATAACTCTTAATCTATACATCCAAAAATCGCCATTTTTGGACACAATCAACAAAACGAATCAAATTATCATTTCAAATTTTTACAGAATTTTTGAAGGTTCAAAAGAATTTCAAAATAATAACCCTTAAAATCCCTTATTATCCCTTACCTCAAAAGAGCAAAGATTGACCGAATAATGTTTGAACAAACTTGCAATCGTATTGCAATACTCAAAGTATACTCAAAATACTCACAAGAATACGCTCGATAATATAGAGAGAGAAAACTTCAGTTTCTGGTGTAATTTTCAATTATAACCTAAGCAACCTATTTATAGAAAATTGCTTAGAACACCAAAGCAGAAAATTTATTAAAATAATAATATTATATATATTTTTTCCAAGACTTCATACGTATGCTCTCAACATCAGAACTCAGCCCCTAACACATGTTAAATGAGGGAAACAAAATGTAAAAAACGTTTTTGTTATTTAAATTATTTTAAACTTCCAAAAATCAATTATTTCGGAGATTCGGAACTTCAATAATTCATAATAAATAGCTCTTTTGCTAGAAAATTCGAATCTCGCTTGTTTTTATAGGAAATTCAATTTTCTACAACTTTACAGAAGAAAGTTTTTCCAAATTCCAAACAAAAATTGACCGAAATCCACAAACGGATAATTTTACAGGCTATAATCAAATTTCAGTCAAGAAATAGGGTCCACCGACACATAAAACATGCTTTAAATATTTTTGGTAACAAAATACTCCTCCTCCACATATACTCATATATCCCACATTCATCGTAAAAATATCATCATTAATATATTATTAAAATAATATATTTAATTAAATTATTTTATCAGAAAAAGATAAAATATTAATTTTCAACAATTGTCACATTAAAAAAATTTTCCATCTATATTCTCATAAAATAAATATTTTCCTCATCATATAAATCAATAATTAATTATTCACAAATAATATTACAGAAACACATTATTGACAACCAGGCAGTTCCCAGGAAAGAGGGGGCTTTCCAATAAGAATTTCTCCTTACTAGCGCGCAATTAGGTGACCAAACCTCTCCTTAGACAGAACTTTCTAGACATTGCCAATAATGCAATCTAATAATATTATTCAAATAATATAAATTATTGATCCGATAATTAATGAAAAATACCGTAGTGATAATTATAAAATATCAACGCAAAGAATTATTGAATCAAAATAAAATATTGAACAAAGAATTATCGTAACAATTATTGAGTAGTGCCTTCTTCACGTAAGAATCAATAATGGTGCAATACCGTATCTCATCGTGCAACAATGCGTATTACTTTACTTTACCCAATCGGGTATTCCAACAAGATTTGACGATAACAACTACGCCAAGTTATTTATAAACAACTTATTCTTGTCGCTTTTCTTCCTCCAATCGCTTTTAGTTATGGGGTCCACAAAAGATCGCTACCGTCATGAATATTCCCAAGACAAAGATTTAATATTCCACGACCAAACGAATATTCTTCGACAACAATGAATATTTTATAACCACTTGCGTATTTTTTAAAAAAATTTCATATATCATCCTTAACTTTAACTTTTTATCAATTTAACCATTTACTGAATTGTAATTATAAGAAAAATTGAATACTTTTATTTCATAAAATTCGGGGTCTTACAATCTCCCCTCCTTATGAAATTTCGTCCCCGAAATTTACGTACCTGGTATTTCAAAGAGTTGAAAATACCTTGATTTCATTTCAGATTCCATCTTCCCTGTCATCATAATTTCTCCAATGCTCATCTCCTGTATTTCAGATATCATTCTAGAATACAGCTTCAAAACAAGGGTTAATTGAACAAATTAACATATCGCATAATATC
Source organism: Panax ginseng (assembly GCA_020205605.1). Lineage (NCBI taxonomy): Eukaryota > Viridiplantae > Streptophyta > Magnoliopsida > Apiales > Araliaceae > Panax > Panax ginseng. Next base: position 55,955,229 of record CM035142.1, read on the forward strand.
CCGATATTATGACTGACCAATAAATAAGCTTAGGTAGGACACACTAGCGAAGGATTTACTCATCTCTCCCCTTCTAGTTCTAATCCCGATCTCCGCCAGAGATCATATCCCTAAGCTCTGATACCAAATGTAACTTCAGACACCAGCTTGTGTCAGCACCTCACATTGATACCTATCGGTTTACACCACAGAATCCAGGCGTCCCTGACAGAGAGTCCGGTGCATTCCCCATCAACGAAGTCACCAAATGAGAGGCTCTGGGGCTCTTTACTTATAGCTACGATACCAAATGTAACTTTAGACACCAACTTGTGGTCAAGACCTCACATTGATACCTATCACTGCCACCGCAGAATCCAGGCGCCCCCCTACGGAGAGTCTAGCTTCGGTGCATTCCCCATCAACAGAAGTCACCAACGAGAGGCTCGGGGCTCTTTACTTATAGCTCTGATACCAAATGTAACTTTAGACACCAACTTGTGTCAGCACCTCACATTGATACCTATCAGTTTGCCACCGCAGAACGGCATCCCTTACAGAGAGTCTAGCTTTGGTGCATTCCCCATCAACAGGAAGTCACCAGCTAGAGGCTCGGGGCTCTTTACTTATAGCTCTGATACCAAATGTAACGACCCCAAAATAGGTCCATTCCATCCGACCCATTCTGAGTCGCCAAATACATGGTACAGAAAACAACTACAACTTTATTACAACAATTGTCGTGCAAAATACAACAACACATATGCTGTGAATTTGGATACAAATATATATATCAAATGTGACTCATGTCCCAACCGTGGACAACACCTCATAATGACACCTTACATAAAGGTATAGTTGAAAACTGTTTTAGAAATTAGAATCTTTGGGAAGTGCTCAAGGAAACCTTCGTATACGTGGGAGGCCATACGCCTAGGTTATGGTAGATATCATATGGCCACAGAATTATCCTTGGTTGACCCAATAGACCCCAAAAAAAAATGAGAAGATTACTATCATATTCTTCCCAATGGTGAGTTTTCTCTTGACATATCATTATCTCTACTGTCTCTAATTGAGAGTTAAATTTCAAATAGACTCCAAGATCATATAGGTAGTCTGGTAGATATACTCAAAGAAGTGGATGAAACACAACCCCATCTTATGATGACACGAGGTTGTATGTCATTAGACATCTTGTATGATAGTGGCAAAACACCCTTCCAAGTTAAATTCACCTCACCTCAACATCTATGACCACCGCTTCTATTCCTTGTTATTCCTCGCTCGACCCAGCTACACTCTTATTACCTTAAAGGAATTGTGAAGCAAAAGGGTGAGCACAACTAGCTTAGTAAAAAAAATATCATGACTAAAGATAATTAAATTATCAATAGCCTTCATCAATAATAAATCAGAGATTTAGAACATATGGTAGATGATAAAAAAATTTCAACCATATTTGCAGCGGAAGGAGCACTCCATTAGAAGAGTCAAATAGACCATAAAGTCTATTATCTTCTCCATGTTAAAAGTCCACCAACAATGTTTTATCCCTGTAACATCAATCAACAATTCCTGTCCACAATCACATGTATAACTCATAATCGTAATTGTTGTTCTAAATTCCTTTTCTCATTCAGGACAAAGATAATTTTCATCACTTGTCTTTACCTGAAATATTAAAAATCATGGTTATACCAAATCACAGTTCCTGTTCATAATCATACTAATAAATTCTTCTTTGCACTAGGGGCAAAGATATTCATCAACAGCTTCATCTTTTGCACTACTGTGCAAAGATATTCAACAACAAAGTTATCTCTTTGCACTACGACCCAAAGATATTCATCAACAATTCATCTTTTGCACTACAGCCAAAGATATTCATCAACAAGTCATCTTTGCACTACGGACCAAAGATATTCATATCTCAAAGAAATACATAATCATTTCGTAATTTATATAAACCATAATTATAACCATATATGTTGATCAATTCACCTTTGCACTTAAGCTAAAGATATTCAATTATAAATTCAATGATCATGATCATACCAAATAACAATTCAAATTTGCACTCATCGGCCAAAGAGAACCTATAGTCACGATCATACCAATAATCTATCCATCTTTACACTCAAGTCAAAGAGAAATATCATCATTAGGGTTATAAGAATGTTATATAAAATAATATAATCAACATATAGATTTAATCTCAAGAGTAAGATTCATAAATCAATGACTTCATAACAACTTAATCAAAATGTTATAAATCACTTAATAATCTCATAATCTAATATTATTAATACTAACACAATATTTTAATCATTTCTTAAACTTATAAACAATTTATTTTAATTGTTTACACTTTACTAATAAATGCATTTAATCATCTTAAAATGCCAACCTCATAAGATCTCATCACCAATAACCAAAACCCTCATCAAAAATCTGCATATATCTCATATATAATTCTCAAGCCATAAAATCATATTTTCTAATTTTTTTACTTCACATAACATATTTAAGTCATTTACTCATAACTAGTCCATTTTCATGAAAAATAACAAATCAGTTCCAAAAATATTTCTTTTAAGGATTTAGCGAATATAGTCCTATATTGAACATATATTTTTTCTCGAATTTTTAAAAGTCATTTACTATTTTTCACATGGCCAAAACCACCGAATATTTAAACATTTATCATAAATTGTACTTTTATCCAAAAATTCCGAAATTCACAGGGTATACTTGATATTATATAGATATACTTCCAATAAAAATTTCATCAATTTTGGAGTTAACCACAAGGAGTTATAAGGGTTTACTTTTAAAATAGTCTTTCCTCATAAAATTCATAACTCTTAATCTATATATCAAAAATTGCCATTTTGGACACAATCAACAAAACTCATCAAATTATCATTTCAAAGTTTTACGTAATTTTTAAGGTTCAAAAGAATTTCAAATAATAACCCTTAAAATCCCTTTATTATCCCTTTCATCATCAAAAGAGCGAAGATTTCCGATCGAATAACGTTGAATCGAACTTGCACCGTATAGCAATACTCAAAGTATACTCAAAATACTCACAAGAATACGCTTTCGATAATATAGAGAGAAAACTTCGATTTACGTGTGATTTTCAATTATAACCTAAGCATCCTATTTATAGGAAATTGCTTAGAACATTAAAGCGTAAAATTTATTAAAATAATAATATTATATATATTTTTTCCAAGACTTCATACGTATGCTCTCAACATCGTAACTCAGCCCCTCAACACATGTTAAAATGAGGGAAACAAAATGTAAAAAACGTTTTTGTTATTTAAATTATTTTAAACTTCCAAAAATCAATTATTTCGGAGCTTCAGAACTTCAATAATTCATAATAAATAGCCCTTTTGCCAGAAAATTCAAATCTAGCAAGTTTTTATAGGAAATACAATTTTCTACAACTTTACAGAAGAAAGTTTTTCAAAATTTCAAACAAAAATTGACCGAAATCCACAAACGGACGATTTTACAGGCCATAATCAAATTTCAGTCAAAAAATGGGGTCCACCGACACATAAAACATGCTTTAAATATTTTTGGTAACAAAATACTCCTCCTCCACATATACTCATATATCCCACATTCATCGTAAAAATATCAACATTAATATATTATTAAAATAATATATTTAATTGAATTATTTTATCGTAAAAGATAAAATATTAATTTTCAACAATTGTCACATTAAAATTTTCCCATCTATATCCTCATAAAATCAATATTTTCCTCATCATATAAATCAATAATTAATTATTCATAAATAATATTACGAAACACATTATCGACAACCAGTGCGCTTCCTAAGAAAGGGGGGGCTTTCCAATAAGAATTTCTCCTTCTCAAGCGCAATTAGGTGACCAAACCTCTCCTTAGATGTAACTTTCTAGACATTGCCAATAATGCTATCTAATAATATTATTCAAATAATATATTTATTGATCGATAATTAATGAAAAATACCGTGTGTGTGTAACAATTATAAAATATCAACGCAAAGAATTATTGAATCAAAATAAAATATTGAACAATAATTATCGTAATAATTATTGAGTAAGTGCCTTCTTACGTAAGAATTAATAATTGGTGCAATACCGTGTCCCACTTGTTCAACAACGCCAGACATTTTACTTTTACCCACCGGGTATTCCAACATAGATTGACGATAACAACTACGCCGTTATTTATAAACAACTTATTCTTGTCGCTTTTCTTCCTCCAATCGCTTTTCCGTTATGGGGTCCACAAAAGATCAAGTACCATTACATACGAATATTCTCTACAAAGATCTAATATTCCACGACCAAACGAATATTCTCCGACAACAATGAATATTTTATAACCACATTCGTATTTTTGAAAAAAAATTCATATATCATCCTTAACTTTAACTTTTTATCAATTTAACCATTTACTGAATTGTAATTATAAGAAAAATTGAATACTTTTATTTCATAAAATTCGGGGTCTTACACACCAGCCGAAAATTGTAGATCCAAGCAACATCTAAGTAATATATATATATAGATTAAGAGAGAGAAAGTGTAAAAATTTTGCCATTTTGCTCTCTTGCTCTCACCTACTCTCCCTCATTTAAGAACCTCTGAAATTTCAAAGTAAATCAGTCCCAATTACAACCCTTAGATCACCCAATATCATTTAGGAAGATCAAGGTCAAGATTGGAACTAGAAGGTATAAACCCTAATTTTATTTTTGATCCAAGTTGCTAAGAAAAATTTTGTGCTTTTGTGTTTAATCAAGTGTTAAAATATGTTTTTAGTTGATATATGTTGATCTAACATAGATCTATAGCATCAAAATGGATAAAAACCATGTTTTTCAAAATCTGTTCTTAAGTCAAAAAGTCGTCTGACAAGCTAATGTCAGATGCTCTAGATCCTTGTGTGTTCATGATTTGTGATGTTTTATTGTTTGAATCTATAGCCTGGTATATGGTATTTAATCTGCAAGTGGTAGCATGGCCATTTGATGTCTAGAATTGAAGATATTTAAGGTCAAACATCGTTGACCAAGGTTGACCGGATGAATTCTGGGAAAACCCAAAATGTTCAAAACCGAGTCTGACAAGTTTTGTAGCGATTAGATCTGTCAGTCGTGTTAGTTTTTTTTTTATGATGTGTTGTATTCATATTGTAGCTTGTATGATGGACTACAGATTTGGGTCATTAGATCTCTTATAACCTCAACATATCGATCATGAAAGGTAGTCAAAGTAGACCACCCGAACTGATTTTTACTTTTCTGGAAAACCCAGAAAAAATAATAACATCACTGTCTGACATACTTTGACAATGTGTTTCATGTTGATTCTGTTGATGATAAACTGAGTTATTGCTTTAGTAATGTACCTTCACACTAGTACTACATGTTTGAACCATCAAACCACATGAACCAAGACTAGAACATATATATAATCGAGCATCAAAGTAGGTACTCGAAACTGTCTGGGCCTAGAAAACCCAGATTTTTCCTGACAGCAACTTTGGAGGCTTTGATCTTCTTGTTGTGATGTTGTTTAACCAAAGTGTTGGTTAGATATTGTAGTGTGACATTAATACTACAATATCGAAGTTTTAGATAACCCAGAACATGATCAGATTGGATTTTAGGAGTGGTCAAACGTGCACCCTTAAACACTGCCTTGTAAGTGTTCTTGAGGCCAAGAACACCTATAGCGACATAAAGTGTCGCTATAGCCATTTAGCGACGGTTTATTTATTTTTTAATTTTTGAAATTCTAAAAATTATTTAAAAATAGAAAATAAATTATAAAAATTACAAAAATAGTTTTAAAAATTATTTTAAATTATGAAAAATAATTTCTGATTATTTGGGACATTTTTCATTAATATTTATAATTATTTGGATATTAATGATATTTAATTTATTTAATTAGTGTGTTAAATAAATTAGAGAAAAATGATTTTAATTATATAAAATCATTTTAAATAAGAATAATGTATTTAAAAATATTTTGAGTTATAAAATGTAACTTTTAATATTTTTGGAGAATTTTATTAATAAATTAATAATAATAATATTAGATTTATTTAATTATTAAATTAAATAAATAAGATAAAATGATTTTATTAATTTAAAATTAATTTAAATAAGAATAAAGTGTTAGAAAATATTTTGAATTATAAAATATTATTTTCAATATTTTTGGAGAATTCTCATTAATAAATCAATATTAATGATATTGAATCTATTTAATTATTATATTAAATAAAAGAATTAAAAATGATTTATTAATTTAAAAATCATTTAACAATGAGAAAAATAAATTAAAAATATTTTAAGTGATAATTAATTACTTTTAATATTTGAAGATAATTTCATTAATATTTAAATATTAATGGTATTGGTTTAAAATGATTTTTATTACTTTAAAAATCATTTAAGTAGAATATTGATGATTTAAGAATATTTTAAGTTATTAAAATAACTTTAATATTTTGACAAGTAGGTTATTAATATTTTATATTATTAAATATTAATAATGATAAGACTATTTGATAATTAAATCATTTAAAAATGATTTCAGTGTTTGAAGAATTATTATAAATTATAATAATTGTTGATAGATTATTAAAAGCTTCCAAAAAATATTATAAACGATATTTGAATTATCTAAATTAATATTGAAGCTTAGAAACAAATTGACAATCGATGTGTTAACTGTCGGATAGGGTGACCAGAACACCGAGAATGGACCGAAGTCCAACCAGACCGAAATAGTTAGACTTGATAAGTGTTTATATAGGTTATAAACACTAATGTAGCTATGTGGTAATGTGTCTAGGAGAAGATTGATTGTGAATTACAGTGTGATGTGTTATGAAATATTGTGCTAATTGTGAGACCGATATTATTGGTTATAGATCTTTCAAACACAGATAAGTTTATTGTGTAGCTGTAATCAACGCGGAAGGCAAGTTTCCTAACTCAACCTTTAGTTATATTCATTCAATTATTATAATGGTTAATTATTGGTAATTATACCATGTCCAGGGAATTTATTATTGATTATTCGCAGTTAGTGCATGATTAATAATTTAAATTGAATTACTGATTTGGAGAATATACATTTGTAGAATAACTGTTGTTGGATATTCATATTCGTAGAAGATAGAATTGACAGTACAGATAATTCCTGTTTATTGTCAAATTATGTTGAGAAATGTCTTAGCTAATTATTCTGGCTAGACGAACATTTGTTAGAACTTGATAAATTCGAGAAAAGAATTCAATTATTATTGGTAGATCGATGCCAATTATTTCTTGCTAGATAATAAGTAAATAGAAATGGAAATCATTATGCTTCGTTGTTAAATCAAATTTTGATTCAAAGATCGAGAAGAACAACCTTTTATATAAAGGGAACATTTTAGGTTGTATATTCTACTATCATAAGACCGTTAAGTATTATGCATAATATAGGTATAATAAAGTCGATCACTTGTTATACTTGCGAGAGGGGTATGATTTAATCTTTATGGTTATCGATACTCTAGCATATGTATCAAAGTAAATCTTTGATAGATAATGCAGGAAGGTAGAAGTTCTAGATCCAATGGATCGCTTCGGCGATAAATCGTATTCCACTTTGTTATTGTGTAGAATTGATTCTTGTTTATTCATTTGAATATCGTAGAAACTTTGAAAGCGTTGTACTCTTTCATTATCAAATTATTGTGTTACATAGAAAGGGAGAAGCCTTGTATCGATTAACTCATTGTTCAATAAATTCAAAGTTCCCTAAACTTTGGTGTCATTCTATCAAAATAGATAGTCTATTATTCGATACTTATACATTCATTGTATATCTTAACTCATGGGGGCAATTTGTTGCTCACCCTTGCTAAATAAAACTTTTCAGCTAGGGATGAAGTTGCAGAAGGTGCTGTGAAGAATAGAGGCAAAATGCTGGAGTAGTTATAATAAACTTATTATTATGTTATGCTTGTAAACCCTTTTTGTTTATCTAAAGGGTATGTTTGTAATGTTAAGGTTAGAGAACCTAGGACTAATGTATTAACAATCTCTGTTAATGACTTATGTATTACTATTTCTATATAAATGGGTAGTTAGATGTTATTATATTGTGGATCATGAACACCAAACTCGGGGGTCAGGTAATCCGGATTTGGGGGTGTCACAATAACCACTTGATCTTGTTATGCTTTAATACCATGTAAGTTGTAAGCTAAAACTTGTACAAATAAACTCAAGAATGGTCATATGCTTATTTGAGCACCTCTAACATGTATATATGTTAAAGTATAAGTGCATAGGTGTGTTAAAGTTGGGCAGAAATAGGAAGTGAAAAGCTCAACCTTGGTCTCGGCGGGGATAGCCTTGTGCTTGCCATCCTTAAGCCTCAGATAGTATGCGAATCACAGCCATCCTGCAAATCAATAATAGTTTTTGTTTTTGATCTGAAGTTTAAGGCATGCTTATATGATTACTTTAACTTGTAATATATGACTAATATGCTATGTGATAGAGATGAATGTTACTTATAACTTTCAAATGTTAAGTCCAAAAGAATGTTTACAAGATATAAAAGCAATGATACGTTGTTTGAATTTGTGATGTCTTATAATCTTATTTATGCTATAAAAATATAGGATATGTGATGTTGTTTGAAGTTACAACAAAGTTAGACGTTTATGTGTACGTTTGAACTTACCCATGTGAGTTTATGAAACTAATGAATATCCTATACGTGTAAATATATTATGTTAGGATCCGAAAGAGGGTATTAAGCTTTACTTTGGTAAACTACGCTTGAGGCAAGTATCCTAAACCCCTGCATTACTTTATTCAACGAATATCGTAAGCAAGTATCTAAACCTGATCTCTTTGACTGCAAGTTATCTTACTTACTCGTTCAATTGAGCTAGTATGTTTAAACTCTTGTGAAAACTATTATCAATGTTAAACTTGGTATTGTTCTTGGATATTGTGAAAGTGTCTATGCCATTTGATTCGGCTAGACTATATGCATGTTTATAAAACTGTCCAAACCAAATGACTGGTGCGGAAATCTTGAAAACTTAGTTGAACAACCTTTATGGTAAGGGAAATGTATATTGTTGGAAGCCCCAACACACGCGTGAATATTACTGTGGTGTTATGTATAACATAGAGTATTGTACACTGATCATCTATCGTACTTAATTGTTTTGGGTTATCAGTTTAATATTGGTAATTAATTCTAATAGATGTTCAATAGTCCTTAGTGACTGCTCAGTATAAATTGTTTTATCCAGTTGGATACGTTGTTAGCCTTTGAATTCATATATATATATATATATTGATCGATATTGAATTATCGTTTCATATTCCAAGGATTGGATTCAAGAATTGTTGATATTCGTTATTCATGATATTATTTTGAAACTCTGAACTATCTTAGAGATGATACTTCGATATTTCAAACTCGTGTTATAAAACTCTTTACCCTTGTTGTATATTACTTGCTGAGCAATTTGTGCTTATTCTTGCTTATTTAAAACCTTTCAGTTAAGGCAGAACATGGAAGTGTCTCTGGGAAAGACAAGGGCAAGGGCAAGGGCAAGGGCAAGGCTACCGACTAGCTTGTTCCTTTATGTTTGAAAAGTGTTATGTTGTATTAAGACTGTCTTCAGACTATGTTTAAGCTTAAATAGGATTATGTAATAAGTCTGTATTTGATATTATTATGTAATCTATTAAGTACTGTAGGTTGTGAGACTTGGGGTAATAATTATAATTAATCATTGTATATTATTCTAGATTAGATCTTTCGTTGTGAATGTGTAATTTTAGTTACTATTATATTACCATGAGCACGTGATGAACCGAATTCGAGTGACCAAGTGGCGGTCCGAATTTGGGGGCATCACATCTACAGATGCCCCTATTTATCATGTTTATGCAACGTATTGGAATGAACATGATAAAAATTACTAAACACTTGAAATGTGACAGGATTAAATGATGACATGCAATGCAACATAATATGATGTTATGTATTCTGACCATTTTTGTTTGGAATTACTTCCTATGGTATTCTATCACTGTCTGATGGGGATGGAGTTGTCAATGATGGTCTCCACTGAACTGCTTTGTTGTCTACTCGAACGGTAGTTTACAAAGCTTTCATCACCGGATCTTTCCTGATGCTACATTTGGTTGAAGCCAACGGTTTAAAATGTACGTCAGTGCCATTAAGACTGATTTGACATCATATTGTAGAGATGTTTTCAAGATCCTTGTTAGGGAGATTTTCATATAGCTGATACCACTGGATCTTTCTGAATTTGATGTCAGGATTTGTCACCAACGTTCTTTGTCTTCAGATACGCTTTCTGACTTTGCCTCCATCGGGGATGTTCCTCTCTTTTTGCGAGTGACTTACTGGGAATTATTAATGCTTATCCTGATGATAACTCGTCTTGGTAGTCATCATTGGATTCTTCCTACCGTTATCATGGGATTGTCACCACCGCCCGGGCTTTCTATCAGGTTGATGCTGATAGTTCTGCTGGAGATAGAACTTTTATTGCTTGCTTCCACAACATCCTCACAACACCTACTCGAATGGTAGTTTTGTGAAGGTTGACCATCACGGAAATTCCTTGGTGCCTACATGAACAGTAGTTTACAACGGTCTGAAAATCACCAAACCTTTGCGGTGCCTCGACTGGGGATTTATATAACAGATTCCATCATCAGTCCTCCCCGAGGAAGATAGTTTTCTATAATTTTCATCCTCGGATCTTTCTTGATGCTACGCTGGAGTTATCGCCAATGGTTTACAATATCAGATACTCTAACCTTTCTTAAAACAATTCTCAACGGCTTACATTATCGGACCCTTCCCGATGCTGCGTTGGAGTTATTGCCAACGGTTTACACTGTCAATTATTCTGACCTTCGTTGAAGTAGTTTTCAAAGGCTTACATCACTGAATCTTTCCCGATGCTACGCTGGAGTTGTTGCAAACGGTTTACACTGTAAATCATTCTGACCTTCGTTGAAGTGGTTTTCAACGACCTACATCACCAGACCCTTCCCGGTGGTACGTTGGAGTTATCGCCATCAGTTTACACTATCAATCATTCTGACCTTTGTTGAAGTAGTTTTCAACGACTTACATCACCGATTCTTTCCAGATGCTACGTTGGAGTCATCACCAACGGTTTATACTGTCAATCATTCTGACTTTCATTGAAGTGTTTTTCAACAGTTTACACCACCAGATCTTTCCTGATGCTACATTGGAGTTGTCGCCAGCTATTTACACTGAATTTGTAGACTTCCACAATTTGACATCCTCTTTCTGGGTTTCAGGCCCTTTTCTGCTTAATTGCGTAGATCCTTTTTTCCTGATTTAACTTTTTATCTTTTGGGAACTCCATTGTAACTCAAATTTGATCGAGCCAGAAGGGGTGGGGACCAGTCTGGGTGGCCGCAAGTAGACCCGTGGTTGCCGCGGGTTGACCCGTGGCCCCCATCGGGTTTATTTATTCCCCCGTTCCTTTCATAAGTCATTTTCAAGTTGAGCTACTTAGAAAATCAAAAAATTCTTCTTCAGATCTACTGAGTTCGGGCTTCTTTCTGCAAAATTTGTTATTGTACAAACGTTCTGCACTACCCTGGTAACGTTTACATGTTTTCTTTTCATGTTTTGACCATTAGAACGTTATATTTCATATAGAATGCTTCTAAACACAATATAGCGAATATGCATGCTTATATGACTTGATAAAAATGATCAGACTTAGTAAATGCTTATATTTTACCATGCTGAACGTATTGATGTGAAAAAAACTGATTTCTGAGACAATCATTTGGCACCTTTTTTTGCTAGTTTATTCATCCTATTTGAGGAAAAATGAGCACATGTTTTCAAAAAAATGCACATGGTAATTTGGCTGCCATTGTGACTTACTTTTAATGTTTAATATTTACATCTTGACATTGGGTTGGTGTGCTACTGAATGGCCACCTAGTCATGCCTATGTGCATTTGGAAAATCCATTTTACAAAGGAGACTTTGGCGAATTTTTTTCCCGAGTTTGGGCATTTAATGAACATGCAATTTTCACTTTACTAGGGATGCATGTTAAATTAATGAATGTATTAGGACATAGACTATGCATGAATCAATGATTTGAATTTAATAAGCTTTAAGTTTAGAACTTACCTCACCCTTTTTGAGGTGATTTGGAGATTTTGTTCAGGTTATGGATTCAGATAGACCGAGTAGCTCTCGTACGATCTCCGTAGGTGTGAGAAGGAGAGCTTATGATATTCCTCGACCTCATCCAGCCCGACAACCACACCGGTTGATTGAGTCAATTATTCATCCTATACAGGTTGAGATGCCGGAGGTTGTAGATGAGGAGGATGATGTTCCTATTGAGGACCCAACTCATTCTGCTTCCATTCCCCGCCGGGAGCTTCCAACTATTAATGTGACGAGTCCAGATCTTCTGGATGATTTGAGTTGTCATCCCTTGATCTACCTTCATGCGAACGAAGTAATAACCATTTCCATTTTTACTTTTCTTCTGTTCCCACTTTCAAAATAATGGCTTAATCTTAATTTGCAATTTGATGCAGGTTCTCGGCTTTACTCAGCCTAGGAAAAATTGGTTTAACATTCACTCCTTGTACCAGACCCTTCATCCGGAGTACTAGGCCATTGTCTATTCTTGGGGTTTTGAGGCCTTCTTTTCCATTCCTCCCCGTTGTTGCCCTAGGGTTATCTGAGGGCTTTATCCGAGTGATGGTTCTACCAGACCCAGTCTCTCTATTTATTGGATTGTGAGGTGATGATAACACCGATGGACTTGCGGTTCATCACGGGGTTGGAGTTTATAGGGGAGTCAGTGCCTTTGGTGGCTGACATTTCACCAGATGTCGTTAGATCCCTTTTGGGAGTTCCTGCCACGACCCTCAATGGTCGGACCGTCTGCTCTAGGCCCTTGAGTGTGGATGCCACGAGTAGGGCTTTGACTGAGCCTCTGCCTGATGATCAGAGGGTTAAAGATTGCATTCTTCGGCGACTGTTCTTGATTATCATCAGGGGTTATTTCTTAGCAGACAACTCCTCGACGAACTATTTTGCTTTAGTCAGCGCCATGCGTGATGTGGATCGCATCAGGGATTTTGACTGGGTCTCATTCACCTTTTCCTATTTTCTTTGTGGGATGCGCCTGTTGTCAGAGGGCGTGACAGAGGCTTGGCTAGGCTTTTACCCATTTTTGTAGGTGAGTAACTTTCTTTATCTCCCAATTTCCTCTATCCAGGCAATCAATTCTCATAACTAATGACATTTAATCTTTGCATTTTCAGTTTTGGGCCTATAAGAGGCTTCCTTGCCTTCACCCAGTTACTACATTAGGTCTGGAGACCTATCCACGGGGACGATGATGGCATCACTCCACTCTTGCACAAGTTCCCGTAGCAGAGGGGTTTACCCACTCTCGGTTGCAGTTGGATTTGTTGACTGGTGATGTCATCACATGGGTTCCCTACTTTGAGGACCATCTGACAATATGTTTTGAGGGTGGCTTTCCGACCGGGGTAGAGTATGTATTATCCACTCATCGAATTCCTCTCTTAACCGATGGAGGCTGGGAGCTCTACTCGGGAGAGCGTGCTATCAGGAGCATCACAGGGGAGATTCATATTCCATTCTATCCTCTTGCTAGATGACATTGGTCTTTATCTCATATAGTCATAGAGATTCCAATGATGGGCTTGGATGGCTTTACTTTATCAAAGGGCCTTTCACTCACGATGCCTTCCATTGCTGGTGGACTCCTCGCACCATTGGAGCTCAGACCCATGCCACTCACTTTATGGGGGATATGGTTTCTGGGTCTATGATGATGATAGACTGGATCGCTTGTGTCTGAGAGCCCTCTCATTTGGCTCAGATTGATAGCTTGACCAAGAGGTTGGACTAGACTTTTTCATTCAGCATTTGGGTAGAGATTCGTAAGAGGCAGATTCTTTTGTTCCATCTAGCTCTGGCGCTGGTCCTTCAGGTGGCCCATATTCTGATAGTTTCACCGGAGCAGATCCCCCTTTGTATCTACCTAGTGTTCCATCTGGCAGAGATACAATGACTTAGGAGGAGTTACAGCAGGTTGATCGATTGGATGGTGTAGACATCATAGATTTCTTTGGATAGATTTCTCGTTATCTCTTTTGATAGGCCTCTGTTAGATATTGGGCGGCTATGCCCCATTTCTCGTTATATCTTTTGATAGGCTGCTGTTCGATATTGGGTGGTTGTGCCCCATTTCCCTTTACTTTTTATTTTTAGTTGTAGACAGAGATGATGTATTTAATTCTTATTAGATGATGATGTATTAGGAATGTATGTATAATGCTTTCTATTCCTTGCATCATATTGTCATTTATCATGATGCATGCATTATGTCATGGATATGCATTCACATAAGTGAGTTTAACATTAACCCCTGGATGGTCTTATGATACGGTTCTACAGATGTCTTTATCTACCGTCAGTCAGATTGAGCACACACCACCCACACTGATAGCCTTTTCTCTGAGATCATGGTATGGTAGTTTGCCTCCCACATATCGGGTGACAGTTGATCAGATGTTAAGACATTCCATGAATATGTTGACGTTCCATGTGACGCCCCCAAAATAGGTTCATTCCACCCAACCCATTCTGAGTCGCCAAATACATGGTACAGAAATAACTACAACTTTATTAATACATTTGTCGTGCAAAATACGACAACCTATATACTATGAGTTTAAATACAAATATAGTCTTCTAGACAATATCCACATGCAAATAAATTCTCATTATTGATACACTATTTTACGTAATCATCAAGACTACTAAAATAAATATCTAGAACCATCACTCCACACCGCGACTAGTTCCTCGCTATAATCTCGCTTCCGAGAAGAAAAAATGGAACAACAAGGAAAAGGGTGAGCTCAACTAGCCCAATAAGAATGTTATGACTAAGATAATGTACAACAAATTATCGTTAGTCTTCAACAGGAAAAATCGATAGAATACAATAGACAACAAGTTTCGATCAATATTCGCAATGAAATAATAATTCATAGAAGAGTTACGTAGAGAATGAAATCTACTATAATCTATGAATTTAATGTCCATCATCAATATTTTATCCTCAGAACATCAATCAATATTCATCTCAAATCAAATATTCATCTTTGCACTACAGGCCAAAGATATTCACCAGTTGGTCATGTTCATCTAAACACATGTTCATCTTTGCACTACGGGCCAAAGATTTTCATTATAAAATTATTCATCTTTGCACTACGGGCCAAAGATATTCAGTAACATCATCATTTAGGACTGAGGATGATGAAAATAATTTTAAAGAAAACGAATCCAGTGAAACAAAAGAACAAGTATTATGGATTCGTACTTTAAACAATCCGAGTTCAAAAATACTTCATAAATAATCATACTGAAGTAAAATTCAAGAATGATCAAAACATAGATACAATCAAAGCTAGTATCCAGAATAGATATTTTGGACAAAAAGAAGAAATTTCATTTTTCGGTGAATAGTGTCGTATTCGTGAATAGTGCCATATACGTGAATAATGCCGTATACGTGAATAGTAACTCCGACACCAAAAGATAGAAATTTCACAAAAAACATCATCATGCTTCATGAATAGTACTCATGAATAGCAACTCGTGAATAGTAACTCATGAATAGTAACTCGTGAATAGTAACTCATGAATAGTAACCCCGACATGAAAAAGTTCCAAATGTGATAAAAAATTCCAATCAATATTTCAGCATAATGATATTGAAGAAATAATATCATTTGAGAAGAAAATAACATCTCTTACCTCGAAAGACAAAGATTTAGTTGAAACACCTGGATATAGGTTATGACTTGAACTTGCATCGATATATCAACACTCAAAGTATACTCACAAGAATACGCTCAAAATATCGAGAGAAATAGAGAAAACTTGAGCTTACGGTGTGATTTTCAATTATAACCTAAGCTCCCTATTTATAGGAAAATGCTTAGAACACCAAAGTAGAAAATTGAATATAATAATATTATTTATAAACAAAATTCCTTAGCCCATCTTTGAAATCTGATTTCAGCTATAGCACATGTTAAATGAGGTTCATAAACTCACCAAAAACGTTTTTCTCAAAATAATTAATTAAAACTCCCAAAAATCAATTATTTCGGAACTCCAAAACTTCAATAATTCATAATAAATATCCCTTTTATCAGAAAATTAGAATCTCGCGAGTTTTTATAGGAAATTCAATTCTCTACAAGTTTACAGAAGAAAGTTTTTCCAAATTCCAAACAAAAATTGACCGAAATTCACAAACCGGTGATTTTACAGGCTATAATCAAATTTCAGTCAAGAAATGGGTCCACCAACACACAAAACATGTGTTAAACATTTAATGCCACAAAAATATTCTTCCTCCTCATATACTCATATATCCCATATTCATTATAAAAATATCACCATTAATATATTATTAAAATAATATATTTAAATGAATTATTTTATCAGAAAAAGATAAAATATTAATTTTCAACAATTGTCACATTAAAAATTTTCTCCATCTATATCCACATAAAATCAATATTTTCCTCATCATATAAATCAATAATTAATTATTCATAAATAATATTACAGAATCACAAAGATCTTGCAACCAGCGCGTTTCTAGAAAGAGGGGCTTTCCAATAAGGATCTCTCCTTACTGGCGCGCAATTAGATGACCAAACCTCTCCTTAGACAGAACTTTCTAGACATTGCCAATAATGTTATCTAATAATATTATTCAGATAATATGAATTATTGCTCCGATAATAGAAAATACTGTGCAGTGACAATTATTAAAATAACAATAATATAAAATATCAACACATCAATTATTAAATCAATAAAATAAAATACTGAACAGTAATTACTGTAACAATTATTGAGTAGTGCCTTCTTACGTAAGAATCAATAATTGGTGCAATATTGTGTCTTCTTGTGCAACAACGCGTATTCATCGTGTTTTAACCACCGGTATTCCAACAATATTAATCCGGAACAACTACGCGTTATTTATAAACAACTTATACTTGTCATTTTCTTCATCCAATCGCTTTTCGTTATGGGGCCCACACAAGGTTTATACGTCGTCATTTAATATTCCCCGACAAAGAATATTCCACGACCAAACGAATATTTCCCGACAATAATGAATATTTTATAACCACTTGCTTATTTTGAAATATTTGCGTATTTTACCCATAACTATCCACATTAATCAAATCAACCCTTACTATTTCAAAATAATAAATAGAGGAAAATAAATTTCATTTATTAATAATTTGGGGTCTTACATTCCACGTACCATTGGGTTATTTAGAGTGCATGCTATCTCGTTGGATACTTGAGAGATAGATTTTTAGATTTGATATCCACGAGCTAACTCCTACGTTAGAGGAGTATGAGCGCATCACTGATTTTCCCTTGGATGGGCCTTGTGCTAGGATGACTATCAGTGATATGAGACGACAATTTATGACACTGACTGGCTTGCGACATAGAGTTATCATGGATAAGATCACTTCAGGGCATGTGGTGTCCTTGGATGTCTTGATTGATCGATTTGGATCACCAAACAGCTATCTATAACATTCAAGAGACTTCACCATTGTTGAGGGTGAGTGGAAGGTTGCCCGCGTAAATATTCTATTGATGTACGTCGTGGCCTATTTATACATGCCGCTATATATGGACCATCGGGACATTAGCCTTATTACAGTGATCTGTGCTCTCAGGGAGGGTTACACTATCTTGCCCATGATATTGGCGGAGACCTTGAGGTCGGCTACATTTTTCCATACCCCATCTTGTGGAGTTTTTCAGAGGCAGTGCCGTCTTGTTGTACGTATTCTTCACTCATTAGATAGATATGTCTTATTCTTTTCGGCCGATTGAGTGTACATATGCAACATCTTAGTTGGCTTTTCTTACAGTGAGCGACGATCCATTTGTGATCTTGCCCTATTCAGGACTCAGCTCTCCTCATAGCTTTATTACTCACGCTGTTGGTATGAACTATCTACCCCTGGATGATTTGAGATTAGTGACCACGTATCATCCACTGGCTGTCATGGGACAATTTGATCAGTTTCAGGATATTTATCCCTTTGATGGGGCCTTGGGTCAGCGACTATCAGCTATGTTTTTGTCAGCAGATGACTTGACCAGGATTCATGATTGTTGGACTCGTCGCGAAAGGGCTAAATTTTTAACTAGTCATCCGGGTTGATCTTTAGAGTATTCTGCATGGCTGGAGGCAAATACTTCATCGACTATGGTTGTTCACTCAGAGCCAAGTATTGATTATGATGATGACGAGCCTATGTAGGATCGTGATTCTCCTATCGAGGATGAGCTATTTACAGGTTTTACAGCAGCCTTAGTCAGTGACACCCCTAGCACTTCTACTGCTACGATCCACCTTCTGTAGAGTCTTTAGAACAGGTGATTCATCAGATGATGTTTGAGAGGGATCAAGCTAGAGCACTGATATTGACAGCCCTTTCTGGCAAGGATGCCGCTTTTACTGAGAGGGATGATGCTCGAGCTAGTTAGGATGCCGCTATTGTTTAGCGAGATGATGCTCAAGCTACTCGGGATGTAGCTTTTGTTGAGCGAGATGATGCTCGAGCTACTCAGGATGTAGCTTTTGTTGAGAGAGATGATTCTCAAGCAGCTCGAGTTGCTTTCATTGCTGATAGTACTGCACTTAGATCCTAAATGACTAGCATTATTACAGATATAAGTGCATTCATAGATGATTATGGTAGCACTATATAGATGGTTGTGGATCTTCTGGCTCGCATGGAGACCTTAGGGCAGGAGCTTAAGATTCGCCTCCATCTTCTGAGAGGGATGCCATGTTGGACTTGCTATCCCATTTATTTAGAGGTTTATAGACTAGCTTTTATTTTCCTGTATAGACTAGGTTAGCCATTTTTTTCATGCACATGCTACATTGTACATATTGTCGACGTCGGGATTTTTATTTGTCCCTTTTCTGTTCTTGTTCTTTGGTGTTCTAATGTTAGGTGAGATTTGTTTGAAAAAACAAGTTGTGAAAAGGTCCAACATGTATATGTCGACGATTGGACTATAAGAGTCGCCAGTTGGTTTTTTATATGGTTGTACCAACACAACCGAGAAAAGGTTTGCACATTGACCTAGTGATGTGACACTACTAAACGGGTCTGTGAAATCGAGATTCATTAGGGTCTGGGGGCTTGATTATGGGGAGGGAAGGCGTTAGGCACCCCCTGACTTCCATGTTACCACGGTGACCGCCACTTTTAAAGAAACTGTTATATGAATGCGTATGTGTGGGTCAATGTACAGTTATATGGAAGTAGTGCGAGGCCTCGTTCGCACCTATATACACAGGGTTTGAATTTGTGTAAAAATTCAGTTTTAAATAAGATATGGCAGCGATGTTTTGTAAAGAAAAGGTTTTCAAACCCTTATGCTCAATAGTAATTGAGACCTTTTACACTTCCATTTTTTATGAAGTGTTCAAGTTAATTGCTTTTAATTTTTGAGATGTGAAGCATCTTCGAGAAAATAATGTACAAAGCAGTGCCGAACTCGTTGTGGGCATGAAAACCATCTGAGGAAATCCAAACACCGTGAATAAATTTACAAGTCGCCATAAATTGAAAATGTCCATCACGAACCTAATCTAGAACCAATGAGATCAATCAGTGATCACATGATTCCTAGGCTCACATGATGCCGCATGATTGATATGAAAGTAGTAAGCGATTATATATATATATATATATATATATATATATATATATATATATATATATATATATAATTTAAATATATATATACGAGACATGATCACCACCACACGAAGCACCTCCATGGAGGATCGGAAATGTAAATAAAGATGTAAAAGCAATCAACCGCCATGGAGTAAACTCTAAAGGCGGGACAAAAAGTAAATATATATATATATATATATATATATAAAGAAATAACACTGTATGTAAAATCCAGGCTCATCGAACAATATATATATATATATATATATATATATATATATATATATATATATATATATATATGGAACTAAAATTTTTCCATCATACAATGTTTTGGGGGTGATTTGAATACCTATACAAAAATGGTGGTACACCGCATGCATCGTATACATACATCTTTTGTTATACGTACCCAAATCACGCCTAAAACACTGTTTTATGAAAAAAAATTCAATTCCATAAAATATTAATTATTTTTTTTTTTGTTGTTTTAAAAAGCAAAAAAAAAATGTCCTGACGAGACTAAAATCCGCATCCTGACCGAACTGCTCATATATATATATATATATATATATATATATATATATATATATATATATTAAAGCGATAAACGCATATAATGTTAAATCTGTGCTCATCGAATGTAGTTCTACACACGATTCATATATATAAGTATATATATATATATAAAAGCAAATAAACGCTCCAGATATAAGTAGATATATATATATATATATATATATATATATATATATATATATATATATATATATATATATATATATATATATCTACTATATATATAATCGTGTGTCGAACTGCTCTCGATGATGCATAGATTTATATGCTGAGCGTTTATTTGCTTTCAGATATATATATATATATATATATATATATATATATATATAAAAAATAAACGCCAAGACGTAAGTCTAGGCTCAATTGAGGCATAACTCGATAATGTTAGTCCATATATAAAAATATATATAAGTATATATATATATATATACAAACTGAAATGAAATCACGGACCGAAGTCTGGGCATACACACGCAACACGACTCTCAACGTGAAGAATGATGTGTGCAAAGATGAAGAGAAAGGCTTTAAAGTGTGTAAGAAGGCTTACAGTGGACTGCCAAAGAAGACTTCTATAACTTTAATTGGATGAACACTCGGCTCCCGCCAGTAAAAATAGTAGCTATATGTGAGCTCACAAGTGTTTAAAATGAGAAAGCACTCAGTTTAGGGTGTGTACAGAGCAAATTTGACAGGGCTTCCTCGCCTTTTTTTCTTACAAAATGGCCACCCCAAGCCCTCTATTTATAGCCGCAGATGTACCTGCAGCTGCCCAGGGTGCCCCGAGCTCCGTGGGTCCCGCCATCTTAAAGTACGTGCACACGTGCACTGTGATGTTTGCTCGAACTTTCAGAATTGCAATCCGGGCATCTGATTGAGGTGTATAAGACCTATTTTGAACCGCCGTTGTCGAGAGCTACGCCATGACATGGTATTAGAGTTTGTACGAAGTCAGGAAGATGGGACCATGCCCTCCGGTTTTCAAGCTTCAAATTCTATCCGGTGTGCTACCTTGCGTAGTAGTCACTCGGAATTGGACCTCCTTGGTTCTTGTGGGACATTATTGTGTAGAAATGTATGTATGAGATGTTGAGACGACGTGATGTGGGGTCGAGGTGGCAAAATGATGATTTTACCCCTCACCGGGGTTATCTCTGGTTTGGGCTGATAAAGCAGTCGTTGCTTAGGGTTATCTTTGAGATTGGACTGCTGCAAGTACTAAAGGTCCTCAGGGTTATCTCTGAGGTGTGCCTGTCTTCCCGGTGTTATCTCCAGGTCTTGTACTGAGTTCCTCGATGTGAGTGTCGAGGTTGAAGCTGACTGCATGCATTTGAAACAAGCATTTCTGGGGTTATCTCCGGAACTGCAACTGCACTCCTTGGGGATATCTCCAAGGTTGGAAAGGCTACTCCTGGTATTGTTTCTGGGACTGGAACCGAGAATCTCAGGGTTATCTCCGGGACAGAACTGTCCTCTCCGGTGGAATTTCCGGTATTTGAACTGCATCATCTCCTAGGGTTATCTTTGAAAGACGAATCTGCCCTCCTTCAATGTTAGTGACTGGTGTGCAGAATATTTTGAGTGTCTACACATATCAAATAGTACTATATGACAAGGAAATATATTTTGATTCACTTCCCTTTTAGATATGTCTTTATACTTGCTTGATAGTTGCCACTTTCCTTATGACTTATGTTGTCCGATTTATATAATGACAAATACACGCAAGTGTACACAGTCAATCAAGTAATAAAGAAGTAAGAAGAGTGTCGAACCCACTAGGAACAGTTACTAACAATTATTCTAATTATCAAGCTTCTACCAATTTAACTCATTTAAACATTCACTCCAATTGATTTGTGAAAGTTGATTAAAATAAAGTAATTAAGAACTAATTAAATTGACAAATATTGATTACCAAATGATTAAAACATAGGAATACAATTTCCCCAATTGCTCAATAATAATTGCCTTATCTTATTCCCACCTAGTTAATTGAATAAGTTGCCCACTAGAATTACCTATCAATTTTTTAATATCCTTCAATGATGAATAAAAATACCTATTTCAATTAATTTGCTATTTTCATGCAAGACACTTAAAATAGATTCATCAAGCACAAATTCCTAACGCAGTTACACATGGCATACAAGTACTTTCGTCTCATACACTGTTATGTTATCCTTAACAAGAATCAAAAAATTCATACGTTATTATATTCAGATCTAATCTAAGATTTCCTCTTTCAATTCCATCAAAGATATCAAATTAATTGCTAGCTAGACAATTAATAGATTAAGCACAAAATATAATAATCAACTCAATAAGATCAACAAGTGAAAATAATGATAATTAAATTATTGAATTGCAAAATGTTCTATTGTACCCCTAATTGAGAAATTAGTTCATCATCATAATAAATTTAAGATGATTAAAATAAATAACATCTCAAGTACATCTAATGAAATTAAGAGAAGAAGAAAAACTCTGTTGAGGAATCTCCAGTCTCTAAGCTTCAATCCCCGCCTTATGTGCTCTCCAATGATATCTCCAAGTCTCTAATAGAAGTGGCTCCTAATGTTGTTAGTCAGAAGATCCCTTAAAACAATCCAAAAGAAAGTATTTATAGCCCCTAACAAACCCTATTACATAAGGTAAGTTAAAAATCCTTTATTGAGTCAACTTTAGCCATTAAGCAAACAAATCAGCGTAGAACCTGTCAGACTGGCATGACCCATGCCAATTTCCTTCCTTGATCGGCACGCCCTGCACTTGGCATGCAGTCCCCTTCTCCAGCCTGGTGTGGCCCGCGCCATCTCTAGGGCAACTCTAGTGCGCCCCGCGCCTGACTATCAGATCATCCAATTTTTCCATGATTTTCTCCCCTTTTCATCTTTTTTGCCCTGCCATGCTCATTTCACTGCAAATCAACACAAAATAATAAAACGTAACATGCACTCCTCAAGAATTAACAAATACTAAGCTAAAAAGTACCGATTAAGTAGGTTCTTATCGTGCCACCTCTTGGTCTTCTTATCCTTATAAAGCTTGGCATTTTCATATGCTTGCATTTAGAATTCGTTCAGTTCGTTCAGTTATAGGAGTCACTTTTCACCGACGGCTGTAAGATCTAGATTTAGCTTCTTTATCGCCCAATAAGTTTTGTGTTCCAATTTGACAAGTAAGTTAAAAGCTTTACTGAACACCAGTTGATACGGGGACATGTCGATTGAGGTTTTGTACGCTGTGCGATACGCTCATAACGCTTCATCGAGCTTGTTCGCCCAATCTTTTCATGTTGGATTAACAATCTTTTCCAGAATTATCTTCACTTCCTGATTGGATACTTCCACTTGCCTATTCATTTGAGGGTGGTTAGCCGTGGCAACCTTGTGTCTAACTCCATATTTAGCCAACAGAGCTGCAAAAGATTTGTTGCAAAAATGTGTACCTTCGTCACTGATGATAGCTCTTGGAGTCCCAAATCTTGTAATAATGTTTTTCCAAAGGAAGTTCAAGACCACCTTAGCATCATTGGTAGGTAAAGAAACTGCCTCAACCCACTTGGAAACGTAATCCACATACACTAATATATATTTGTTATTGAAGGACGACGGAAATGGTCCCATGAAGTTGATTCCCCATACATTAAATAACTCCACTTCAAACATTGTATTCAATGGCATCTCATTGTGACTCGTTATATTCCCCACTCGCTGGCACTTGTCGCAATGTTTGGAAAATGCATGGGAATCTTTGAAAAGTGTAGGCTAAAAGAAGCCTAATTGGAGTACCGTTGCGGTTGTCCTATCTCCTCCATGGTGTCCACCAGACAAGGAAGAGTGGTAATGTTGTAAAATTCCTTCGATTTCTATTTCAGCCACACATCTTCATATCATTTGATTGGAACATTGTTTGAAAATGTAGGGGTTATCCCACATGTACTGCTTAACATCAAACAAGAACCTCTTCTTCTGCTGAAAACTAAGACCATAGGGCTAAATCCCGCATACGATGTAATTCACATAATCTGCATACCAAGGGGTTTCCGCTGCCACCGAAAATAGTTGCTCATCCAGAAAAGATTCGTTGATCATGAACTTATCTATTCCCTGTTGTTGTTCATTCTCCAGTCGTGACAAGTGGTTGGCAACTTAGTTTTTAGTCCATTTCCTATCTCGAATCTTTAAATCAAATTCTTGTAGTAAAAGGACCCAATGAATGAGCCATGGTTTGGCATCCTTTTTAGAGATGAGATATTTAATTGCCGAGTGATCTATGAATACGACTACCTTTGTACAGACTAAATATGCATGGAACTTGTCGAATGCCAACACTACGACAAGAAGCTCTTTCTCTGTTGTCGTATAATTTATTTGTGCATCATTCAACATTTTGCTTGCATAATAAATTGCATGGAATACTTTTTCCTTTCTTGCTGTGGAAGTTGCTGCTGTTGCTTTGCTTGAAATCTTGGTGGTGCTACTTGTCGTGGAGCTTGTTGCTGATTCTGATTATTACTCCACGAGAAATTTGGGTGATTTCTCCACCCCAGATTGTAGCTATTCTAATTCACCCCATACTGCTGCCTACTTGAATTCCCTACAAACTGCACTGATTCGGTGTTAATAGCACATTGTTTTGATGAATGAGCCCATGCACATAATTCACATACCACTTCTATTTTCGGAACATTCTGCACCCCAAAGAATCAATCTTCTTGGTTAATGCTGAAATTTGCGTTGTTACCTGAGCTGATAAATCTATTACGATATCCAATTCAAATACCCTGCCACTTTCAGTTGAGTTAATCTGCTTGTGGGCCACTGATAGTTATTGGCTTCCATGTTTTCCAATAATTTATAACCCTCTTCATAACGTTTTGTGTTCAAAGTTCCACCCGTAGCGACATCGATACTCATCCTTATTTGACTGTTAAGACTATTGTAGAAGGTTTGCACTTGTAGCCATAGTGGTAACGCATGATGTGGACATTTTTGCTGTAGGTCCTTGTACCTCTCCCACGCCTCATATAAGGATTTAGAATCAAACTGTCTGAATGATAAGATTTTATCTTGCATTCATGTTATTTTTGCTGGTGGGAAGAACTTAGCCAGGAACTTTTGCGCCAAGTCATTCCATGTTGTTATTAACCCTGGTGGCAATGAATGCAGCCAACTATTGGCTTTATTTTTTAACATGAACAAAAATAACCTTAACCTTACTGCATCTTCCGATACCCCATTAAATTTGAATGTATCACAAATTTCTAAGAAGCTGATAATGTGATCATTGGGGTCATCATTTGGTGCTCCTCCAAACTGTACCGAGTTTTGGATCATATGAATCGTGCCTGACTTGATCTCAAAAGTGTTGTCTATAATAACAAGCAGTGCTATACTAGCCTGAATATCTATAACTTTTGGCATGTCATATTCCCGAAGCGGTTTGTGTTCTTCTGCTGCCATTCCAAGCTGATTTTTCATGGTAGCTTAATTGACATTTAGTCTCCTCCGAAAAGTTTGTTCAATCTCACTGTCGTAAGGAACTAAATCTGGACCCATGGATCGTGTTTGCATAAACCACTGAGTTTACCCTAGTGCATGCATAAATCCCAGATCACTGCTTAAACAGAAGGGAGCCTATAAAAGCAAATAAAACAAAAATCAAAATCTGTTTAAATAAACTAAACTAATAAAAACTAATAACAAAATAACTATTAGAACCGTTCCATGGCAACAGAACCAAAAACTTGTTTTCCGATTTATATAATGACAAATACGCACAAGTGCACACGGTCAATCAAGTAATAAAGAAGTAAGAAGAGTGTCAAACCCACAGGGAACATTTACTAACAATTATTCTAATTTTCAAGCTTCTACCAATTTAACTAACTTAAATAGTCACTCCAATTAATTTGTGAAAGTTGATTAAAAAAAAGTAATTAAGAACTAATTAAATTGACAAATATTGATTACCAGATGATTAAAACATAGGAATACAATTTTCCCAATTGCTCAATAATAATTGCCTTATCTTATTCCCACTTAATTAATCCAATGAGTTGACCACTAGGATTGCCTATCAATTTATTAACATCCTTCAATGATTAATAAAAATACCTATTTCAGTTATTTTGCTATTTTCATGCAAGACACTTAAAATAGATTCATTAAGCACAAACTCCTAACACAGTTACACATGTCATACAAGTACTTTCGTCTCATACATTGTTATGTTATGCTTAACAAGAATTAACAAATTCATACGTTATTATATTCAGATCTAATCTAAGATTTTCTCTTTCATATCTATCAAAGATATCAAATTAATTGCTAGCTAGACAATTAATAGATTAAGCACAAAATATAATAATCAACTAAATATGATCAACAAGTGAAAATAATGATAATTAAATTATTAAATTGCAAAAGGTTCCATTGTACCCCAAATTGGGAAATTAGTTCATCATCATAATAAAGTCAAGAAGATTAAAATTAAATAACATCTCAAGTACAACTAATGAAATTAAGAGAAGAAGAAAAACCTTGTCGAGGAATCTTCAGTCTCTAAGCTTCAATCCCCGCCTTGTGTGTGCTCCAATAATATCTCCAAGTCTCCAATAGAAGTGGCTCCCAATGTTGTCAGTCGGAAGATCCCTTAAAACAATCCAAAAGAAAGTATTTATAGCTCCTAACAAACCCTATTACATAAGGTAAGTTAAAAATCCTTAATTGAGTCAAATTTAGCCATTAAGGAAAAAAATCTACGCAGATCCCGTTAGACTGGTGTGACCCGTGCCAATTTCCTTTTTTGATTGGCGCTCCCCGTGCTTGGCATGTAGTCCCCTTCTCTAGCCTGGCGCGACCCGCACCATCTCTAGGGTAACTCTAGCGCACTCCGCTCCTAACTATCAGATAGTCTAATTTCTCCATGCTTTTCTCTCTTTTTCATCCATTTTGCCCCGCCATGCTCCTTTCACTGAAAATCAACACAAAACAATAAAAAGTAACATGCACTCCTCAAGAATTAACAAATACTAAGCTATAAAGTAACGAATAAGTAGGTTTCTAACCCACTTATCAACTTGCCATCTTGATGTGTCCCGAACTTCTCCTTGATGGATTGACCTTGAGATGTCCTAGGATCTCTCAGAATGGGCTGTTGATCTTTAGGATTTTTTGGTGTACCAACTTTTGGTATCTTGGAACTTGTGTTTTGATATTGTTAAGGTTTAGACAAAATGTTTGGCTTTCTTTTAAGGGTTCGACAATACCATAGATGGTTGCCTACGTACTCCCCTAGATGAAAGATTAGGTCTTACGTAGTTCAGGCTTGGCTTGAATGGTTTTGAGTTTGAGCTTGGTTTGAGGGGGTTTTGGATTTTTTGGTTTGATTTGAAGGGTTTTCTGGAATTTTATCTGGTTTGACCGCACCATGGATGACTGTCTACGTACTCCCACTGATGAGGGGAGATTAGGTCTTTCGTAGTTCATACTTTGTAGTGAAAACCTGAATTAACTTGGTTGATTTTTTTCTTTTTCTTTTTCGTTTTTTTATTCAGGATCAGGATGGTGGTTTTAAAGAGTTTCAGACATAGTACCTCTTCACGGTGTCTAAGTTGATAAGCTGGGGAAATTCTTCGTCGTCCATTTCTTGTAGTCTGATGGCTCCTCCTGTCAATACTTCCTTGACAATGAAAGGGCCTTCCCAATTCGGAGCGAACTTTCCTTTAGATTGATCTTGATTAGCAAGGACTTTCTTCAACACCAAGTCATTTTCTTTAAATTACTAAAGTCGGACTTTCTTGTTGTATAACCGAGCAATCCTTTGCTGATATAATTGCCCATGAAAGATAGTTGTAACCCTTTTTTTATCTATTAGAGATAAATGGTGGTACCGCTCTTGCAACCATTGGTCTTCCTCCATATGAGCATTAATTAACATTCTTAATGACTCAATTTAAACTTCTATGGGGAGTACTGCTTCCATGCCATAGACTAATGAGTAGGGGGTAGCCCTAGTAGAAGTGCGCATTGACGTTATGTAAGCTAGCAGAGTCAGAGGCAATAAGTCAGGCCATCCCTTATGACTGGCGGACATCTTTTGCATAATTTTCTTGATATTCTTGTTGGTTTCTTTGACAACACCATTCATTTTGGGACGATAGATGACAGAGTTAAGATGTTTGATGTGGAATTTGCTGCATAATTCCTTCATCATCTGGTTGTTCAGTTTTTAGCATTGTCTGACACAATCACCTCCTGTTATCGATATCGACAGATGATATTATTTCTAATGAAACCAATGATTACCTCTTTTGTGACCTTGGGAAAAGAGGTAGCTTCTACCCATTTGGTGAAATAATCAATCATGGTAAAAATGAATCGATGACCATTGCTGGCTTTGGGTTCTATTGGCCCAATCTTGTCTATTCCCCACATTGAAAAGGTCCATGGCAAACTCATACAATGCAACTCGTTTGGAAGAGCATGGATGACATTTCCATGGACTTGGCATTGATAGCATCTCATTACGTGATCGTCACAGTCGGCTTTGAGAGAAATCTAATAATGCCCCGTTCTTAATATCTTCTTAGTAAGTAAAGGACTGATCATGTGTGGACCAAATACTCCACCATGGACTTCATCCATGAGTCTTTGGGCTTGATCTTTGTGCGTGCATCTTAAAAGTCCTATTCCAGTATCCCTTTTGTAAAGTGCGTCTCCGCTCAAATAGAATTTTAGGGTCATTTTATGGATTCACTTTCTTTCAGCTTGACTTGCCCCAACGGGCATAAATCCATCTCGAAGATAGTCTTTGTTGTCATGATACCAGAGCTATTTGATGGGAGGCAGTTCATCTGATATTTCTCCAATGTAATTTCCATAGGCTGGTGCCTTTTAGCTTACCAATTTGATATCCAGAATTCCCATTCTATCTGATATATGGATCAATGAAGCCAATGTTTCCAATGCATCAACAAAGTCATTCCTACTTCGAGGGATGTGGATGACGATTATTTCCTCAAAATCCATAGTCATCTTGATAACTTGCCGTTGATATGGCAGCAAATGCAATTCCTTAGTATAATACTCCTCGGTGGTTTGTTTGATAACCAACTTGGAATCCCCAAAGATCAACAACCATATGATATCTATGGATTTGGCCAATTTCAATCCCATTATACAACCTTCATACTCAGCTGTGTTGTTGGTGTTGACAAACTACAACTTGATGGCCATAGGATACTATTCTCCTGTAATAGATATGAGAACTGCCCTTGCTCCGACATTTTTCATGTTTATGGCTTCGTCAAAATATAATTTCCAAGATTGAACTGTATTTTCTCGATGGATCTATTGAATTATCATTATTCCATCATTCGAGAAATATGTTGGTTCAAAATTCCGTGATGGTGCTTCGGCCAATTGATCCGCAATTCCTTGACCCTTGATGGACTTTTGAGTCACACAGATGATATCGAACTGTTGGAGGATTAACTGCCAATTGGACAATCGATAATTCAACATAGGTTTGTCGAATACTGAAAGTAGTTTATATACAAGCCAATCATGTATGATGATAAAACATATACTTTGTAATCAATCTTATTTATTTATTAATAAAAGAATTATTTAATAAAGGCATTTATTATCTACATGGTGCTGTTTTAATAATATGTGATAAACTCATAGTTTTAAGCAATGCTTTTAGAATCATGATGAGATCATGCTAATGAGATCAAAATTCTTAGATAGCTTAAAACTAAAATATTCTCAATCAATGGATTACTAAAAAGGGGATTAGTGAATCCGGATAAATTGGTACATACGTTGCTTACTCATTGGATGAGGATGATTGATCTCATGATCATTTATATGGAGACACTAAAACAAGTATGTAGGTGCTTATTGGAGAATAAGTTCACTAAACGTGACTCGCCAAGGAATACCTAATGGAGCTTTACTTACCTATCAATAGGAATTCCTTTAGTGATAGTAGTACAAGTAATCCTTAGATTTGAGATCATCATAGTATCTTGTATATAATGATTTATACTTTGACTTATTCCTTAAGACCCTCAAGGTATATAAAAGGGTATACTTGGGTATAATGAGTTATATATGTAGATAATGAATGATCAATAAAGAATCTACCACTTCTAGTAAAAGAATAGATATGTCCTATGTGATTCGATAAATGACAACCCAGGAATCCTTGGCTAAGGTGGAATGAAATTAGAAACTAGTTTCTAATTTTCATTCATTAGGAGTTATGCATTTAGGAATCCAAATACATATAAATAAATAAAATAAGACTTGACAGTAATTCCATGTCTTATATTTAATTGGGACATTGAATGGTGGAAAGATTGAATTGTATAGTAACTATTTACTCAAAGGTTCTTTTATGATTAATGTTGAAATCTATATTATCTGGAAAGTCGTTGATCGCTAGGGATGTGACGCCCCCAAATCCGGGTTACTTGACTCCTGAGTTTGGTGCTCACGATCCAACATATAAATAACATCTAATTACCCATTCGTTTATGAATATAAACATACATCTCATTAACTTATATTGTTAATACATTACCCAAGGTTCTCTAACCTTAACATTACAAACATACCCTTAGATATACAAAAATGTTTTCAAATAACACATAATAATAATGTTCATTACAACTAAACCAACAAAACACCTTTGCCCTTGTTCTTCTCTGCCCCTCCGGCTTCTTCGTTCCTATCTGAAATATTTTATTTAGCAAGGGTGAGCAACAAATTTTCCCTGCAAGTTAAGACATACAATGAATGTATAAGAATCAAGATTAACATACTATATATTTCGATAGAATGACACAAAAGTTTGGGGAACTTTGAAATAGCTGAACAAATCTTTAATCACTAACAAGTCTTCTCGCATCTTCTCGCATCCTACACAACACCATAATTCGATAATGAAAGAGTACAACGCTTTCAAAGTTTCTAAGATATTATATTGAATAACAAGATAGAATTACTTTCTAAAGTTTATGCCAAATTACCCCAAAAGGATCTTGAAATTCTCTTCTCGAGTAACTATCACAGATTTACTTTGATATACCTAAATAACAAGATGGAAATAATTTCTAGAATTTATGCTTAGTGATCCCTAAGGATTTTGAACTTCTCTTCTCGAGTAACTATCAAAGATTTACTTTAATATACTCAGGTGTATCAGATAACCATAAAGATTAAATCATACCCCCCAACAAGTACTTAGAGCGGCCAACTCTTCATACCCTATATTATGCATAATACTTAAAAACGCGCGCAATGGCCAAATATATGACCAAAAGGTTCCCCTTTTTTTTAATAAAAAGGTTGTTCTTCTCAGTCTTATAATCAGAATTTGAATTATAACAACGAAATACGATGATTTCAATTTCTATTCGCTTCTCTTCTCTTCTCTTCTCTAACCTATCAGGTTTGCTTTATCGATCTAGCCGAAACAATTAGCATTGACATGTCAATAATAATTGAGTTCTCTTCTCGCACCTATCTGGTTTGCAACAAAAGTTCGTCTAGCCAGAATAATTGGCTAAGACATATCTCAATACGATTCAACAATAGACAATAATTATCTGTACTATTTGAAATCAATAATAGCTCCTACAGATGTAAATATCCAACAACAGTTATTTCCCAAGTATATTCTCAGAATCACTAATTCAATTTGAATTAAGAAACATGCACTAACTGCGAATAATCAACAAAAATTCTCAGACGTGGTCTAATCAACAATAATTAACCACCATAATATTTGAAAAGATATAACTCAAGGTTGAGTTAAGGAAACTTGCCTGATTCGTTGACTATTGCTACACAATTTAAGTTAACGTTTTTTGTAAAACCTATCATTAATAAGATTGGTCTTTCAATCAGCATATCATACTTTGTATCATAATACAACTAGTTTATCAATTGATTATCTAACACTTAATCACATAATTAAATATTAGATAATACCTTAAAATATTAATATTATTATCCTTTGATAATTCTTTAATCACTATATCATATACATTATGATTTAACACTCTAATCTTATATATTATAAGTTCTTCTTTAAACTCTAATAAGTCAAATACCAATTCAACAATCCATATTGAAATCCAGCAAACTGGATTCCAAATCCAGCAACTAAATGGCCAATCCAGCAAACCAAACTGCAATCCAACAAATTGGATTCCAAATCCTGCAATTAAATGGTCAATCCAGCAAGCTGGATTCAACAAATTTTTAATTCTGCAAACTGCTTTTGAATCCAGCAAGCTGGATTCATTATCCTTTTCACGAAAATACCAAATCAACTTATTATTTTTCTATCCTTTGTCTAAACATATATACATATATTTCATACACAAAAAGTATTTTTCCATAATGTTTCAACTTCCTTTAGTATTTTTTTCAAAAATCATTTTTAGTTCGTAGCTTAAGAAATTAGCCCTATCATGATCAACTCAAGAAATTCCCATCTCTTGACACAATCTTATACATGTTAACGTGAGCCTCTAGTTTAAATTTCGTGGCCATCGGAGTTATAGAACTCCGGTTATAGCCGTTTTCGTCAGAAAATCACAAAAATTGAAATGGTCATAACTTGGTCATTTTAAGTCGGAATGAACTCATTTTTGGACAGGGGGTACTTTATACCATATATGTTCATGTCCCAAAAGGCCAGAATTTATTTCACAAATTAATTTGCCAAAACAGCCCCTGGAAAGTTCTGGGCAGTAGCTATTTTGGAAAAACAAGTTTTTCGTACTTTGTTAAAAACAATCCATATGGAAATCTACAATTCCTTTTTCAGTGATTCAACTTGGAGATGTTATAAAACTTATCATAGTATCCTCCCAAATATTTCCAAAATTTTTGAATGTAAAAAAAATGACTAAACTTCCCCTATTCTTGACTGTCCAAAAATAGTCTGTTTTTCTTTTTTAACAACGACACTGTTTTTGCTAAAATAGTCACTACAACTTGTGTACTCAACATTTTTGAGTGCTACCACTTGGGTTTAGTAGTTAACTTATATATCTAGCACCTCTCATTGACAGATCGCAAAAAGAAGGTGTAGATCAAAAACGGTGAAAATCCAAATTACATAGAAATTTTATTGTTTATAAACTAGAAAATCACTTTTCTTTACTTTTGATTTCCAAACAAATTGACACCCAATTTGAGTATATCTAAACATGAAACACTCATTAACAAGTATATTCATGGTTTTTGAGTTTAGAAAAATAGAATCAAGTTTTGATTTAGAATAATCAAAATTACATAAACAAAAGGGGTTTATACCTTTAATTTGTGGCTACCCTTCCTTATTCTTCCAAAGTGAAAGATGATTTTGAGTAGAAAGAAAATCAAAGCCTCGTCCCCTTGCTCTCTACTCCAGCCATCCCTCTCCTATCTTTTCTCTAGTGTCTCTCTTAGTTCTTTTTGTTAAAACATAAGAAATGAAAGAAAGAAATATTTATTATCCTTCTTTTTCTCCTCCACAAGAAAAACCACCCATGTGGCCTTCTTTTCTTCCTCAATAACTATCCGGCCATTTGGCCTAATTTTGATCCCACTAATTCTCTCTTTCCTTGATAATCATTTCATTAGTATGTGGGTGTTTAGCAAGCAAAGTGGCTTCTACATGAATTTGACACCTAGAATAATTTGTGAAATATCTTTTGCCACATGTGTGGTTTAAAATAGATGACGTGTTTTCATCATTTTCTCTCCTTTTCTTCCTACATAATCCAGCCAAGTGGCCTTTATTTCACCAAGTCTTGCTTTCCTTTAATGTTATATCTAGTATACATAATGTCGAAAGTGCCCTTTTCTTCAATTGGGCTCCAAGTTTGGGCTCCTATTTTAATCCTTTGGGCTTTTAATTTAGTTTCTTTGGGTTATAACAAATAACATATTCCAACACTTTTAATATTATCATTCCCTAATTATTTAATTAAGGTTTTCATTTTCTCAATTATAATTTCATTCCTTACTTACATGCCCTTAATTTCTTAACCCAATTAGACTTGCTATAATTAGGTTATAAAATTAATTAACTGAGATGTTTAAAATAAATCTTTTAAAATTAGTATATATTTTATATACTAATATTCTCCTGTATCATAACCCTTAAGTTATTCAATTTTTCATTCATAATATATAATTAGGTTATCTTAGTTTCTTTTATTCGTTTATAATAAACAAATAAAAACAAACACATATTATTCATATGCATTTACTCACATATAACAATAAACAAAACCATTTAAGTTTTTCACAAAATTTTTAAATCCATACCTTATTTCCAGTCTAGGTCTTATTATTCAACCTTTATTTAATCAATTAAGATTTTACTAATCGTATAAATTCTCGGGTTGTCACATTCCTCCCCCCCCTCCCTTATAAGGATTACGTCCTCGGAATCACCGCTTTCTTACTCTCTACAATCTTTTAAAGTTGTATCATCAATTCATTCTTATGAACACAATATTATTTTGTGTCATATATTCTAACCTGTGACTTGGATCTATAAAAGAAACTATTCACAACATTATTTATCCAATATTACTCGCGTAATTTAATTTCTCAACGAAATCGTTACCTATCGCCACCTCCTGGGCAGCCAATGCATCTTGCACCGTCATATTAAATGTATGGGCCGTTGGTCTTCCTGGCGGAGCAGGTCCTCTAACCGCCAAGGTTCCGCAACCTGGTCCCTTGTTAATGCTTCCCTTCTCCATATTTCTTTTCAGACAATTTCGAATCAGATGATCTGTCGATTTACTTGCATAACAACCTTGTATCTTCTTCGAACTGGGGCAATTGGGCGACATGTGTCCCTCTTGTCCACAGTTGTAACAAACTCCTTTCTTCTTCAGACAAATTCTTGCATGATTCTTCCCACAAGTTGCACAAGGCTCACCTCCTTTTCTCTTCTCCTCTGACTTGTTACCTAATTGGGTATTCTCACTCCACTTTCTCTTGTTTGGATTACTACCACCACTATTTCCTCCGTCATTTGTCTTCTTCTTCTTCTCCAGATGAAATCGAGATGCAGCTTCGCTCCCTCCTTCAGCAATTATCGCTTTCTCCAACAAAGCCGCAAACGTATTGATCTTCAATACAACTACTTTGTTGAATATCCCTAGCTTCAGTATTCTCAAATCTTCTCGCTTTTTTTACCTTTGTGTCCACCCGATGAGGTGTAAATCTCGCTAACTCGTTGAATTTAGCAGCGTATTCAGAAACTGACATATTCTCCTGCTTCAGTTCTAGAAACTTGACTTCCATCCGAGCTTGCATACTCGGTGAAAAATAGTTCTCAAAGTACAACTCCTTGAATCTTGTCCAAGTCACTATTGCTGTTCCAGCTCTCGCTTGATTAGTCTCCCACCAGTAATTGCCTTCTCCCTTCATCAGATATGTTGCAAAAGATATCTTTTGCTCTTCCGCTACTCTGGCAATAATGAATGCCTTCTCCATCTCCTTCACCCAAGTTTGGGCTTCAATTGGATCCGTAATCCCTTTGAATTCAGGCGGTCCTACCGCTTTAAAATCTTTAAAGTTAGCCAAGCTATCAGCTGGCTGTTCTCTTGCTCTTGCTGCTGGAGCTCTATTTCCCATAGCTTGGGCTATCATATTTGTAAAGTTTTGTATCGGGTGTTGTTGACCTCCTTCATTATTCACTGACTGCTTTTCTCTTTGATTTCGATTCTGTTGTCTAGGCGGCATTATCTGATTTAAATAAAAAATCTTACATTAATTCTCTTTCTCTACACAAATTCTTATTAATCACACAATAAGAATTTAACACAAAATTCTCATATAATCGCAAATGTATTCAAATAGCACATAGTACATTTAGTACTTAACATATACAACTATCCCTTTTTAAACAACTATCAAGATTAGCAACACAACTTTACACAAAAAGTTGCAATTCTCCATTCACACATAGCTATTCCCAGTTCATCAAACTTACCACACTTATGAGTTCAAGAACTTTCCACAATTATATGAGTTTATGAACTTATCCTAGTCATACCATTGGCGTCCATTTGCTGAGGGGTTCAAAAATTTCATATAATTATGAGTCACGAACTTACCATAACTATGAGTTTTAAGAACTCCCAACTTAATCTTATATTCATATAAAAAATAAAGATTCATACAAACATATATATATATATATATATATATATTTACATATGTTCACATATCATTCTTGATATTACAATCTTTAATATCTCACACTATATTACCAAAAGGTACTATCTCTTTATACTTAAGTTGTCTACCTTCCACTCCTTTCACCAGTCTTCTTCTTACTGGGACACTTATTAAATCTGTGACCCATTCCTCCACATGAAAAAAACTTTCTCATATTCAGCTTAGGACAATGTATAGGGAAATATGTCCTTCCTATTTGCAGTTAAAACACACGTTCTTCCACATCATGCATTCTCCCAAATGAGTCTTTCCACACTTACCACAGACTTTCTTCTTTTTTGGGTTTGGATTTTTAGAATTATCATCATTGTCGTTGTCCCTCTTTCTCTTATTGCTTCTCTTCTACTTCTTGACTGTTCCTTCAGACGATCCACGACCTTAAGTCTTCATCCTTTCCACCTGTGCCTTCAAATCGTTTCGTTCTTCGGTCATTTCACGTAGTGCTCGCTCGGTCTTTCACAACTTCTCCAAGAAAAATACTTTACTCCGGAGTTCTTGAACTTCTGCAAATACTTGATCTTGTTCTCCAACTTTAGTCTTATTCTCTTTCTCCACCTTAACTTCCTCGGACTCTGCCTCCTCATCTCCTATCAAATACATCTTGGGATAATCATCATGATCACTCCCCAGATTCACTATGGGTTCATCTTTTCCCACTTCTTCAACTGACTCGCTTTCATACTGGCACCTCAAATTACTAGCACCGGTGCAACATGTACACCAAGCATATATGTACTCATCTCATCTCATCTTCTCCCCGACATCCTACAATCAGTTTAAATAACTTGATTAGTACTTCACCAGTACGAAATTCTCACACTATGTGTCCACACATCTCACTATCGATACACTTTATCAATCCCTCACTTAGAACTCTAAATGAGTTTTCTCTATCTCGCTTATGGTTATAATCCTAGGGTTTCCCCCCCCCCCCCCACATAAGGTTTATAACCTACAGCTTTGATACCAACCTGTGACACCCCTAAATCCGGGTTACCTGACCCCCGAGTTTGGTGCTCACGATCCAACATATAAATAACATCTAACTACCCATTCATTTATGAATATAAACATACATCTCATTAAATTATATTGTTAATACATTACCCCAGGTTCTCTAACCTTAACATTACAAACATACCTTTAGATATACAAAAAGGGTTTACAAATAACACATAATAATAATGTTCATTACAACTAATCCAACAAAACACCTTTGCCCTTGTTCTTTTCTGCCCCTCCGGCTTCTTCGTTCCTATCTGAAATATTTTATTTAGCAAGGGTGAGCAACAAATTTGCCTCGCAAGTTAAGACATACAATGAATGTATAAGAATCAAGGTTAACATACTATCTATTTCGATAGAATGACACAAAAGTTCGGGGAACTTTTAAATAGTTGAACAAATATTTAATCACTAACAAGTCTTCTCGCATCTTCTCGCATCCAACGCAACACTATAATTCGATAATGAAAGAGTACAACGCTTTCGAAGTTTCTACGATATTCTATTGAATAACAAGATATAATTACTTTCTAAATTTTATGCCAAATGACCCCAAAGGATCTTGAAATTCTCTTCTCGAGTAACTATCACAGATTTACTTTGATATACCCAAATAACAAGATGGAAATAATTTCCAGAATTTATGCTGAGTGATCCCTAAGGATCTTGAACTTCTCTTCTCGAGTAACTATCAAAGATTTACTTTGATATACCCAGGTGTATCAGATAACCATAAAGATTAAATCATACCCCCCAGCAAGTACTTAGAGCGGCTAACTCCTCATACCCTATAAATATTATGCATAATACTTAAAACGCGCGCAATGGCCGAATATACAACCAAAAGGTTCCCCTTTTTATTATAAAAAAGTTGCTCTTCTCAGTCTTATAATTAGAATTTGAATTATAACAACGAAATACGATGATTTCAATTTCTATTCGCTTCTCTTCTCTTCTCTAACCTATCAGGTTTGCTTTATCTATCTAGCCGAAATAATTGGCATTGACCTGTCAATAATAATTGAGTTCTCTTCTCGAACCTATCAAGTTTGCA
Organism: Panax ginseng; assembly: GCA_020205605.1. Lineage (NCBI taxonomy): Eukaryota > Viridiplantae > Streptophyta > Magnoliopsida > Apiales > Araliaceae > Panax > Panax ginseng. The sequence continues at coordinate 55,994,092 of CM035142.1, forward strand.
ACAAAAGTTCGTCTAGCCAGAACAATTGGTTAAGATATATCTCAATACGATTCAACAATAGGCAATAATTATCTGTACTATTTGAAATCAATAATAGCTCCTACGGATGTGAATATCCAACAACAATTATTTCCCAAGTATATTCTCAGAATTACTAATTCAATTTGAATTAAGAAACATGCACTAACTGCGAATAATCAACAAAAATTCTCAGACGTTGTCTAATCAACAATAAGCAACCACCATAATATTTGAAAAGATATAACTCAAGGTTGAGTTAAGGAAACTTGCTTGATTCGTTGACTACTACTACTACGCAATTTAAGTTAACTTCTTTTGTATGACCTATCATTAATAAGATTGGTCTTTCAATCAGCATATCATACTTTGTATCATAATACAACTACTTAATCAATCAATTATCTAACACTTAATCACAGAATTAAATATTACTCCCTCCGTCCCTATTTAAATGATGTTTTAGAGATGGACACAAAAATTAAGATAATGATTAGAAAACATTAAATATAGTACTCAATTGTCTATAATACCCTTAAATCATTAATTTATCATAACACAAGTGTGACACCCCCAAATCCTGGTACTTCATTTTCTCAAGATTTGGTGTTCACTTAATCAAAACATTCATTTCTAACTACCCAATTATAATAAAATTGAATAATAAAAACCTGCCCATACAAGATTAAACTCAAATAAAAATCTCCCAGGTTATCTAACCTTTAACAACAATCATTCAAATGCAAAAATTAAATAAACTTCATTACAATCTTTAAACCAAAGTCTGAAAGTAAACTATCAAAACTATTACAAGTCTTCAGTATTTATTCATCTTTCTTTTCCCTTCATCGGTGCTAGGTACGTCACCCGTTTCAACTTTAGTCAGTAAGAAATTTTACGGGCAAGAGTGAGCAAACAAGGCCCACTTGAAATAACAATAAATAAATCTTTAAACTTTTATATCAATTGCCAATATTAGGCTCAATAGAACTGAACAATATATTCTATTAACTTTATGAAAATTATAACATTCACTGAGGGTCTAATGACCACGAATCATGTCCACAGTTATAAGTAATCTTTCAACTTTAACTTTAACAGTCATAAGACTATAAGGACTCCATGTACTTAGGGGGATCAACCCTTCGTATAATGTATTGTGCACAATCATTTCAACGCTAAGCGTAAACCTCTATTAAAAGAGTTGTTCATCTCAGTATTTAGAATACAAGTCCGCACCAAAGTAAGTTTGGTTTGGATAAGCTTTCAAGGTAATTTAGAATTCAACGAACATCAACTAAGGAGTAGTTGAATAAAACCAATAACACTATAATATAGAATAATCGTGATTGAATCAATCATAGTAAACTAAAGTCGTGCTTTAGGAATAATCTAATAGCATACAATTTGAATAACTATATCATACCTTGCTTGAACAATACTAAGCCAAGGTTAATTAGAATTGAATACTAAGCATGCATAGAAATTTGAATGATAGAAATGTTCGACATTAGTATATATAGTTGTGCATGCTAATCAACAAGTTAAATACAAGAATAACTTGCTCCAGAATAACTTACATCATTATATTGTAATCGAATTGAAAACATTAATTGAATTAACAAGATAATAGATTAGAAAACTTGCTCAATATTAAACTATAAGATTTGTGACACTTGTATTGTTATGAACAACTAGATACAATAACTTATTCAATAATAGGCAATCTAGCTCTGCGAAAGTGTAGAGGTAGAAACTTACAACAATTGTAATTGAATTTGAAAACAATTACGTACTAATGAAATTAAACTCGTACAATGAAGTTTTGAGTTAGAGAACTTGCTCAATTATAAAAATAGAGTTAGAAAACTTGCCTTTAGCACAAGCTAAACCTTACAACTTGAATCAATACCCTATATATATGCTATATTGACATAGTTAGTCATTACCAACATTGTATATCTATATAAACAATACATACATCATGTAGGTTGAATTATCCATTCACATAATCAAACTATGTTAATACTAGTTAACACTTGATACATGCTTATTCATAGTTTAATACTACTGAAATCATCATTTAGCATTCATATTATTAACACATAACCTTTATTTTCAAGCTTTGCACACTTAAACAAAACAATGTAATATTCTCTTTAACTCATATGCACAATGCCGAGGCTCGGTCATAGGCCATTGGTTGGCGTTGCGGCGCCAGAGTCCAGGACTAGGCGACCAAGCTCGGTAACAACATGAACAAAAGCCAAATTGTCCTAAAAGCTCGAATCTAATAGACTGATTAACATGTAATACACATATAGACTTCATATAAACATATTGTGAAGACTTCTAACATATTTCTACCCATAAAATAACATAAACATCAAATCTACAACACCCAATTTCAATGTTTTTGGCAAAAACTCCATTTTTGACATTTTTAATGGAAATCAAGACTGATTTTGTTTTTCAATCAAAACAGAAATTTCAAAACACCATAGTTATGATTATACATACTCTATCAAATTCAACAATCAATTTATCAGTTTAACAACTAATTAAACCTTAATTTCTACTTTAAACTAAGCCATATTCATATATATATTTTCATATGAACTCACTGTGATATATATATTTCTTCACAATTTACATATATACATAAAGTAATTGATTATAATCATACTTACTCTCAACGAAACAGTTTTACAACAACAATCATCATCTAAAGCTATATACACAAGAAATTCATCATCCATAATTATTACAGAGAATTTTTTGGAGAAGAAAACTAAACTAAAAAAAATAAAATACAAGGACTAATATCCTACATTTGATTAAAAAGATGATACTCTAGAGTTTAGAAGAAAATAGTTATGATTACAATCTTCTTTCCCCCAATTCTTTTCTTAATTTCTCTAAGTTCTCTCAACTTTTCTCTCTGTATTTTTCTTCTTCTCTTTTCTTCACTAAGTCTTCTTCCTAACTCCAGTCTAACTAACGTAGGAAAAATATAACGTATAAGAAATAATATATATTAAATATATAATATAACTCTAGCTATAAATTATATCAGTTATGTAAGATTTGAAAATCAAAAAGCCATAAGGCTTGATTGGTTAAGCTAATAAAAATAACTCATTAACCCTTAAACCTTGTTTGGCAAATTTAACTAAAACAAATGGATTAATCCTTATACCTTGTTTGATAAAACACTATTAGATTAAAGACTTAATATGCATTAAGACTTGTTTGGTCAAAACTAAATTAAAGTCTTTTAATTTATTTTAATAACTCCTTTATAGCAAGATTATTAGTCACACTTTTATTTAATTAATTAATCAATTAAAATATTAATCTATTAAATTACTTTAGCACATAATTTAATATCACATAACTATAATTTCTTTTATAATTGTAATTTTATTCGACCAACTAATATTTTAAATTACAATTTTCCATTTAAAATATTATAATTTATTTAAATCACTATAAGCTCTCTAGCTTACTTATTAAATTAAATTGGTATATAATCTCATAACAATTAATTTTCTTAACTCCTTAATTATTTATTCAACAAATAATTAACTAAACCACATCAACTCAAATTGAACAATTATTTATTCAACAATAAACATATCCATTAAATACTTATATAAATCAATAAATATTTAATATTACACTTTAAAATTCTGGAATGTTACAACAAGAGTTTAAAGTACCAAAAAAATAGGTAGAGTAATAAGGGGTAATTTTGGAAAATTTATCATTAATTCTTCTAGATTAGAACAAACGAAAATTAATTAGGGACAAATAAAAAACACTAAAACGTCATTTAAATAGGGACGGAGGGAGTAGATAACACCTTATAATATTAATATTATCATCTTTTGATAATTCTTTAATCACTATATCATATACATTATGATTTAACACTCTAATCTTATATATTATAAGTTCTTCTTTAAACTATAATAAGTACCAATCCAGCAACCCATATTGAAATCCAGCAACTAAATGGCCAATCCAGCAAACCAAACTGCAATCCATCAAACTGGATTCCAAATCCAGCAAATAAGTTGCAATCCAACAAGCTGGATTCAACATATTTTTAATTTCGTAAACTGCTTTTCAATCCAGTAAGCTCGATTCATCAGGTTTTTCAATCCAGCAAGCTGGATTCATTATCCTTTTCACGAAAATACCAAATCAACTTATTATTTTTCTATCCTGTCTAAACATATATACATATATTTCATACACAAAAAGTATTTTTCCATAATTTTTCAACTTCCTTTAGTATTTTTTTCAAAAATCATTTTTAGTTCGTAGCTTAAGAAATTAGCCCTACCATGCTCAACTCTAGAAATTCCCATATCATGACACAATCTTATACGTGTTAATGTGAGCCTCCAATTTAAATTTCGTGGCCATCGGAGTTATAGAACTCCGGTTGTAGCCGTTTTCATCGAAAAATCACAAAAAATGAAATGGTCATAACTTGGTCATTTTAAGTTGGAATGTGCTCATTTTTGGACAGGAGGTACTTTATACCATATATTTTCATGTTTTAAAATGCCAGAATTTAGTTCACAAATTAAGTTGCCTAAACATCCCCAAGAAAGTTCTGGGTAGTAGCTATTTTGGAAAAAACAAGTTTTTTGTACTTTGTTAAAAATAATCCATACGGAAATCTGCAACTCCTTTTTCAGTGATTCTACTTGGAGATGTTAGAAAACTTATCATAGTATCCTTCCAAAATTTTCCAGAATCTTTGAATATAAGAAAAATGACTAAACTGCCCCTACTCTTGAATGTCAAAAAATAGTCTATTTTTATTTTTTAACAACGAAACTGTTTTTGCTAAAACAGTCACTACGACTTGTGTACTCAATATTTTTGAGTTCTACCACTTGGGTTTGGTAGTTAGCTTATATATCTAGCACTTCTCTTTGACGGGTCACAAAAAGAAGTGTAGATCAAAAACGATGAAAATCCAAAGTACATAGAAATTTTATGGTTTATAAACTAGAAAATCACTTTTCTTTACTTTTGATTTCCAAACACATTAACACCCAATATGGGTTAACAAGTATATTCATGGTTTTTGAGTTTAGAAACATAGAATCAAGTTTTGATTTAGAATAATCAAAATTACATAAACAAAAGGGGTTTATACTTTTAATATGTGGCTACCCTTCCTTATTCTTCCAAAGTGAAAGATGATTTTGAGTAGAAAGAAAATCAAAGTCTCTTCCCCTTGCTCCCTACTGCAGCTGTCCATCTCCTCTCTCTTCTCTAGTTTCTCTCTTAGTTCTTTTTGTTAAAACATAAGAGATAAAAGAAAGAAATATTTACTATCATTTTTTTTCTCCTCCACAAGAAAAACCACCCATGTGACCTTCTTTTCTTCCTCAATAACTATCTGGCCATGTGGCCTAATTTTGATACCACTAATTGTCTCTCTTTTCTTAATAATCATTTCATTAGTATGTGGGTGTTTAGCAAGCAAAGTGGCTTCTACTTGAATTTGACACCTAGCCTAACTTGTGAAATATCTTTAAAATAGATGATGTGTTTTCATCATTTCCTCTCCTTTTCTTCCTACATAATCCGGCCAATTGGCCTTTATTTCACCAAATCTTGCTTTCTTTTAATGTAATATCTAGTATACATAATGTAGAAAGTGCCCTTTTCTTCAATTGGTTTCCAAGTTTGGGCTCCTATTTTAATCCTTTGGGCTTTTAATTTAGTTTCTTTGGGTTATAACAAATAACATATTCCAACACTTTTAATATTATCATTACCTAATTATTTAATTAGGGTTTTCATTTCCTCAATTATAATTTAATTCCTTACTTACATGCCCTTAATTTTTTAACCCAATTAGACTTGCTATAATTATGTTATAAAATTAATGAACTGAGATGTATAAAATAAATCTCTTAAAATTAGTATATATTTTATATACTAATATTCTCCCGTATCATAACCCTTAAGTTATTCAATTTTTCATTCCTAATATATAATTATGTTACCTTCTTAGTTTCTTTTATTCGTTTATAATAAACAAATAAAAACAAACACATATTATTCATATGTATTTACTCACATATAATAATACACAAAACCATATAAGTCTTCAAAAAAATTTAAATCCATACCTTATTTACAGTCTAGGTCTTATTATTCAACCTTTATTTAATCAATTAATATTTTATTAATCATATAAATTATCGGGTTGTCACAAGGGAGGTTTATCCCTATTGTAGATTAAATATTATTTATTTAAATAAATTAATAGTTTAATTTATTTATTTAAATAAGATTAGAATTGTTCTAATTGATTTATTCACAACCGGTTTAATATAGAGAACCTAAATGGTCACACCATAAAAAGAAGAATAATTATTTAAAAATTTAATGGCATAATCGTAATAATATGTTAAGTATATTTAATTTAATCTATAGTGATAAAATAAATTAAATAGCTTAATATTTATTATTTAATATTTTAGAAATATTAAATATAAATTAATAAGAGGAGTCTTATTAATATTATTATAATTATTATTATTTTAATTTCTAAAAGAGTTTAGGAATTAATTTAATATAAGTACTCTCATTTATTCCTGATAGGATTAGGAAGCAAAATTAGTTAAAGGAGTTTTAATTATCCCTAATAAGATTAGGGAGCCCAATTAATTAAAGGAGTTTTATTAAATAAATAATACCTTATTTTAATTAAATAGGGTTGCCTAATATCTTTATATAAGGATTCTTATATCAGATATAAAAAATATACGTAATTCCAATAGTTGGAGAGTACGCCCCCTTTTTCTATAGAGATAGAAAACTAGGGTTTTAGCCAATACACCATTCTTCTTGAATATTCTTCTTCCTTGGTGGATCACCTCTAGAGGCCACATGCTTGGGTGGCTAACATTGATCAAAGGAAGGAATCTACCAGGAGATTCAAAGAGATCGCGGAGAAGTAGGAGTTGAACTCGTACCTCTGGAAGCTCGTATCTACAAGGGTATGATTCCATAACTTCTTGTTCTTCATTTTAATTAATAATATGCATAAAGGATGATATGGGTAATTGGATTATGAAAAATTTTAAAATCTAATTTTACTTTGCTTGCACTAATTTTGCAATTTGATTGCTACTTTGATCTTTACAAAACCTTACAAAATACGTACTTCAGAGGATCCATGCGGGATATGAGATAAGTTGTGTGCCCATGAAGATAATATTATAACTTCATGGCGGCCCATGCTAAAACACAACAGGTCTTTTCAATCAAATTTTACTTCTGCTCACCACTACGGGATCTCTTGCTGAGGTAATAGATAGCTCTTTCCTTGCCTCTATCATTTTTTCCCCAGCATGAAGCCCATAGCATTGACATTGACTGACAGGTACATAAACATGGGAACCTTGTCCCTTGGGGGTACCAAGACAGGGGCTTTGATTAACTACTTCTTGATGGAAATGAAAGCTTTTTGACACTCTTCATTCCACTTCATGGAGGAATTTTTCCTTAACAGCTTAAAGATGGGCTCACACGTTGCTATGAGTTGAGATATGAATCTTCTTATAAAATTGATTCTTTCTAGAAATCTTCGTATTTCCTTTTCTGTTTTGGGCACATGCATCTCGGTGATTGCTTTAATTTTGGCAGGATCCAGTTCAATGCCTCTATTGCTTACTAGAAATCCCATCAACTTGCCTAATTTGACACCGAAGGCACATTTAGTTGGATTCAACTTTAAGTTGTATTTCCGCAATCGGTTAAAAATCTTTTTGAGATGGTTGATATGGTCATCTTCCTTTCAGAATTTTATGATGATATCATCCATGTAGACCTCTATCTCTTTGTTCATCATGCCATTAAAAAGGGCCATCATGGCTCGCTGATGGGTGGCACCGGCATTAATAAGGCCGAAAGATAAACGTCTATAAAAAAAGGTTCCCCAAGGGGTAATGGAGGCTATTTTCTCCCTGTCGTCTTCAGCAACCATGATTTGATGATATCCGTAGAAGCAGCCAACAAAAGAATGCATGTCATACTGTATCGTATTATCTATTAGTATGTGGATAAAAGGTACTGGAAAGCTGTCCTTGAGATAAGCTTTGTTCAAATCCCGGTAATCCATACATACTCGTACATTTCCTCCGGGCTTAGGCACATGAACTATATTGGACATCCACTCAGGGTAGGTTGATACCATGATGATGCCGACTTTGAATTATTTAACAATTTATTCTTTGACTTTCAAACTCCAATCATCTTTTAGTCACCTATGCTTCTGTTTGACTGACTTGAATCCTTCTTTAATGGGCAGTCGATGAATGACAATATCAGTAGACAAACCAAGCATGTCCTCATGTGACCATGCAAACACATCCTGAAACTGAGTTAATAGAGCAATCAGGTCTTTTCTTTGGTTTGGGGTAAGGTCCATGCCTATCTGGATTTCTTTGGGGTTTTCTGAGGTTTAATATTGATAGAAATGGTTTGATCAAGGATTGGTTTAGGTTTGTCTTTGACCCATTCTTTGATCTCCTCAGGCACCTCATAGTCCTCTATCTCTTCTTGCTCGATCCCCATCAAGTCAAAGTCCAACTCTACATCAAAGTTGTAGTCATTGTGGAGATTTGGTATTTCATTAGCAAGGCTAGACAAATCCAATTCTAGAGTCCTAAAACAAAATGCTTTCACTTAATATATGAGATTATTTGATCATACAAAGCGTTATCAAACGCATGACAAAAGTAACTGCTAATAATGTGCAACAAAAGTAAGTAGTCAATAATATCTAAACTTTAGGGCAGATAAAATTTCTGCCCTTTTTACCCTTTTCGATTGATGCAAGGAGTGCTGCTTCAATTGTCCAGGGTCAAGTCTATAATGACAGCTGTGATGAAGGGATAGTTGATGTCCTCCTCCTCTTTGATGATGACCATGACTGAATTCATATTAGGGCTAGTATTTTTCTTTGACCGGTTCTCCTTAGCCCTATTTATGCGAGGGATCAAGATTTGATCTTCTGAATAGTCATCATCTCAGATATCCTCATTCATACCCTCAATATGTGCCAAGAAATGTATCTTTGCAAATCGATCTTGTACTTCTTGCAGGAACCTTTCATTCATTTCCTTGCTTTCCTTAACAAGAGTTTGGATTTCCTTTTCACTGGCCATATTAACCTTAGGAATTAGCATTCCTGATACAACAACATAGATTTTCCTTGTAGGTTTCATGAATCCTATAGCCGTAAGGTTTGGTAGCAGAATGGTATAGGAAGGAACCGGTGGATGCTTGTGCGAGTTCTAGTGGTCTGATCCAAAGGAATAGCCTAATCCAGCCTTCTCTGTTTGACTAGGAATTTGAACGGGACTTCTGATTCCTTGCTGACTTTTTCCTAACCCTTGTCCTGGCCAGAAACCCAAGGATATCATTTTTAACTAGCCAAAATTACTTCGGTGGAAATTCTGGGTTTTAAAGTTGGGGCCCCAATAGTTTGATACTGAGTGTTGCTCACCTCAAGGGCTTAAAAACTGACAGGCTCAACTCCCTCATCGAGACTGATCACAGTCATATCGCTTTGTACATGGACAAGATATTCTAGTTCAGCATTGATAGTTACCAGATTGCCATTAAAGATGTACTTGACTTGTTGATGAAAGGTGGATGGAACTGCACCTGCCATATGAATCCATGGTCATCCAAATAATAAATTATATCCAGTGGTAATTTTTATCACTTGGAAGAACACGTAAAAAGTATGGGGATCAATCTCTAATGGAAGTTCGATTTCTCCTACAGCCTCTCGCCGAGATCCATCAAAGGCCCTTATGACTACATGACTAGTCCGTATTCGCTTTGGATTGTTCTTCATTCTTTTTAACGTGTCATAGGGATAGATGTTCAAGGACGATCCTCCATCTATCAACGTATACACCTCCTACCACATATCGTGAGGACATCACTACTATGCGCAATGACTTGCAATGACCCGTCCCTTCTGATGGTAAGTCATCATCAGTGAAAGATATCACATTACTGTTGAAAATGTGATCTATCAAATGATGAAACTTCTTGGTATTTATCATCTTCGGTAGGTGAGCTTCTTCTAGTACTTTCATTAAGACCTCGTGATGATCTTCCAAAGATAAAACCAAATCTAGAATGGATATCTATCGGTGTGCTTCTTTTAATCTTTGCATCAATTTGGCTTAATTATGTCCCATTTTCCTGATGAATTCTTCACTTTTCTCCTCGGGCACTCTTCCCGTGGATGTAATGACTGGCTTCATTACTCACTGAGGTTGATACATAGGGTTTTCCTTCAATATAACAGGAGTTTGATTTAAAGTTGATCCCTCATCTTTCCCATAGTTCTATGGGACTTTCTTCAAGCTGACTACAGGATACTACGGTCTGAATGGCAATATTAGAGGCTCGGGCGCAACCACTTTCAATTGATTCTTTACTCCTATAACCTCCATTCCTTGGATTTTTAGAGGTGATGTAGACAAGTCTCGTTCGGAGGATATGGCTGCTATAACTTCTTTCCATCTCTGTGTTCGAGGCGGAAATATCTCCTCCTCTTCTAGGAAGGTTTTATCACTACTTACCATTTCCAGTTCACCGCGGTTAATCATATTCTGGATCAGGTGACAGAGTGCCCAATAACTTTATGTGCTATGGTTAGGAGTGTTGGAGTGATATTGGCATATCCCGATATCATCAAATCTCTTGGAATGAGTATTGATTGGAGGTAACAGTTCTGTGATCTTCCTTTCATTGATCAACATCTGTAGGATCTCCTCCATCGGTTGACCCAAAGGATTGAGTTCTCTCTTATTTTCATACTCTCGACGAGCCTGTGATCTTACTTTCCTTGCAATTTTTTCTTCCCAAGTTTCATTCTCTTGGAATCATTGTTGATCACTTGTTATGATGGAGAGGAGATTTATTTTCCCTTAATTGATCAGCTGTCGAGTTATTTGGTTCTGATGTACCATCAGTTCTGCCAGTTAACCAATCTATTCTTTGATAGAATTTATTTCTTGTTCTATCAGAAATTAACTTTCTGAATACTCCCAGCTGCCAGAGCTATCCTTGTTTACTTGGGAGGAGTTCCCTATATACTGAAGGTATTTAGAACCTTCTCCACTTTACATACTGATCATATTTATGCCCTCTTCATTGTGTTGAGGTACATGATTATCTTGAACATGTGGTTGTTTTTGTGTTGTTACCATAATCTCCCCACTGTCTATCAGATATTGGATTTTAGGCTTTAGAGACCAACAATCTTGGGTATCATGGCCCGAAACTTCAGAATGATTAACACATTTCTTATTTGTGTCAAAATTCCTTCCACCTAGATTAGCTGGGGGAAGGAGTTGGACAATCTTCTTTTGTACTGTCAGACGCTTCAGTATATTTTCCAATGAATCTCCTAAGGGTGTGAAACTCTCAACGTATGATCTCTCCAACTTTTTGCAGTGGAGGATTTGAGGATTGTGCAGTTGCTTAAAAAGAGGAATAATTTTTCCTTTGGATGGGCAAGTTTTGATTGCCTCTTTGAGTTTGTCCTTGCAGTACTAAGGATACATCCTCTTCTTTCTTTTTATGAACCCTGTGAGGGTTATTCCCAAAATTTCCACCTTAAATGTGCTCAGCCACGGCTTCTAAAGCAGTAAGGTCTTTAATCTTTCCAGACTTCAACCCCATTTTAGCAATTTCTCCACGTTTAATCATTTTTTAGAATGGTTTTTCTATGCATGCCAGGACTCTCTCGTAAAATGGAGCTTCTTATATATCAATGAATGTCATTACCATCTCAGTTTCTGTCATTGACGGGCTGACTTGAACATCCAGACGTCTCAACCTTTGGGCATATTCACGGAAAGATTCATTATTTTGTTTCTTAACCTTGATAATTTGATATCTATCTAAAGCCATTTGTGATTGGAAACTATATTGGTTTAGGAAAACATGGGCTAGTTCTTCCCAGCTATGAATTTTGGAATTATGAAGTCTGGCGTACTAGGCTCTGGCCTCTTCAGTCAAACTCTTCTGAAACAACTGCATCCTTAGTTTCTCATCTTCGGCATAAGATCCAAGTTCTCCAATGAACACTTTTAAATGAGTGTAAGGAGCTCCTAATCCGTCATATTTCTCAAAATTTGGAGTTTTAAACTTTTTTGGTTAGCGGCCCCCTGGAAAGATACAGAGGACTGAGTAAGTCGCACTCCCATACGCTCCAGTCTCTTTTATTGACCGGATAGTTTCTTCCATTTGCTGAATTTTCTTTCGAATATCACTAGTTTCCTGATCTTCTTTAAGATTGGTGATTTCAAGGGTTTTGTTGGATTTTTCATGGATTTGAGGATCATGTATCTATGCTTGCTTTTCTTTCTTGTCAGTACCCTGGCTTCCTCCTTGTGCAGAGATTTCTGTTTGAGTGGCTATTTGTTGACCCCGAGTCTTTTTGTTCTGTTCTTTCAAAAAGATAGCTAATTCGGTTATCTGGTTTCTTAGTCCCTCAAACTTTTCCCTAGAAATAGTGGTAGATTCAGGTTGGGCACTTGCAGCCTTGTCTGAAGATGAACTTAGTGCCTTTTTAGACTTTGATCGGGTAACGGGACCAATTAATTCCCTACAAAAAGATTATGTAGTTTAGTCATGGTAAACACTAATAGTCTGTATGCTATGCAATGTGTCTGTTTTAGGGTTTTTTTAATGTTTTCTTGCAAAATAGATCTCAGTTGTTTTGATGACAGGATAGCATGACAGGTTTTAATAGGGAACGGAATGTATATTTACATTTTTAATTTTCTTTTCTTTATATTTACATGGAATCATAATTTATATTGAATCGAAATTTACATGGAATTGAAAGGGAAAGGCATGAAGAGACCCCCCCTTCGCGTTTGGTTTATTAGAGGCTCACTTATCTTAGACTACTCTCACGGCTTTTCTGCATAAAGGTTGTAAGACCCCAACTTTTTATGAATAAAGATTAAATTTCTCTAAATATTATTTTGAATAATAAGGTGTTGACTTGATATAATGCTATAATTATGGGTGATATGTGCAAATTTTGCAAAGTAAGAAAGTTGGCATAAAATATTCGTTTGGTTGGGAAATATTCTTTTTTTGGGAAATATTCGTGATTTACAAGCAATCATTGGTGGACCACATAACTAATAACTCGCCGGATATAAAGCGGCGGCGAAATAACCTTTTCATAAAATAACGACAATACTTTTACCATTAAACTGTTGAAATACCATGTGATAAAAGTATAGTAATACGCGTTGTTTCACAGTACCACACGGTATTGCACAATATGTCTGATTATTGATGCTTACATAAGAAGTCACTCAGTTTCATTCAATAATTGCCACAGTAGTTGCTGCATAGTATCTCATATTATTGATTCAAGTATTGTCACAATATCATCTGCACAATATTTTATATTATTAAATCAATAATTGAGATTACACAGTTATTCATATTATTATTTGCATTATTGACAATGTCTAGAAAGTTATGTCTAGGAATGGGGTTTGATTATTTAATTGCGCGCCAGTAAGGAGAAATCCTTATCGGAAAGCCCCGTCTTTCCTGGGAACGATCTGGTTGCCAATATTGTGAGATATAATATTAAATGATGAATAATTATTGAAAGATTAAAAATGTGTTGATTGAAGATAAGTGATTTGTGGTAATTATTTATTCAATTTTTGATATAAATAGAGGGATTTGTCATAAGGCGTTTGTTGTAAGTTTGGCTTATTATTCCATAGGGAACTGTGCTAATTTTTTAGACCGTCGGTTGAAGTTATAATAGTAATTCAATATGGACCGTTGGTTAAAGTTATAATAGTAACTCAATATGGACCGCTGGTTGAAGTTATAATAGTAAATCAATATGGACCGTTCGTAAATTAGTTACTATTTAGTCCATTCTCCTCTAAATAGAAGCTCACTACTTCATTATTTCTTACAAATTCACTAAAACTATAGAGAGAGAAACTATAGAGAGAAAGAAGAAGAGTATTCTGCTACTTCACTATTGCAGTATCCAATCTCCTACTAAGGTAAGGGGTATTATTTCTTTTGTATTTGTAAAGGATGTTATTTTCTTCATACTCATAAGGGTTTTCATTCTATTCTTTATTAATCTATGGGAGTAACCTATCTACGCGGATTACTGCATACATGATGAATAACCCTTCATATTCATTCTTTATTAATTTGCGGGAGTAACCTGTCTACGCGGATTACCGCATGCATGAAGAATAACCATTCGTATTCATTCTTTATTAATCAGCGGGAGTAACCTGTCTACGTGGATTATCACATGCATGGTGAATAACCCTTCGTATTCATTCTTTATAAAATTGTGGAAATGATCAGTCTACGCGGATTATCGCATGACGGGTGAAAATCCATTTGCAGTTTCATAAATTCTTTCATACTTGTATGAGATATCATTTCCTTTGTACTCATCAAGGGATATCGTTTTCTTTCATATTTCTCCATTTATGGTACGAATTTATTGTTTGTTTCCATAACCTTATTATTAAATGGTGAAAACCCTTAAAATTAGTGGAATATTCTCAATAGTTTGTGCTTCTTCTATTATTATTTCATTATTGGTCTGAACTTTCTTATGAAAATTGTAATATTTTCATGGCGGGATACTATTTATGTCGGGGTACTATTCATTTGGAATACTATTCATTCAGGGTACTATTCATTTGGGGTACATTTCATTCGGGTACTATTCACAAGGTACTATTCATGAAAAAATTGATTTCTTTTCTGTCCAAATTATTTTTGATACGAATATCATTCTTGAACTTTACTCCACAATTAGTTATAATGTTAACAATTTGGACATTCTTGAACTCTAGATAAATTGAATTATAAATCTCTAATATTTATCCTTGATCTCACTTGATTGATTCTTTATATCATTGTCATCATCCTCATGCTTTATATTGTGTTGAAAGTCATCTTTTGTCTGTAGTGCATAGATAGACTGTTGATTGGTATGATTATGACTAGGAATTGTGCATTGGTATAATCATGACATGTAATGTTATAGACAAATGTTGTGGTGAAAGTCCTCTTTGACCCGTAGTACATATATGGACAGTTGTTTGGCATGATCATGACCACTGGTGATACTAACGAATATCCTTGGCCCGTAGTGCATGGATAATTCGTTGATTTGAAATATTTATTGATTGGTGTTACAGGGATAAAATATTGATGATGGACTTTTAAATCATAGAAGATAGTAGACATCATGTTCTACTTGACTCTTCTAATGGATTGCAATTTCCGCTGCAGTTGTTGATCTAAAACTTATTTTCTATTCTATTCTATCAGATTTTTCCCTGTTGAGGACTAAGGATAATTTGTTCTACATTATTTTAGTCATAATATTCTTTACTTGGCTAGTTGATGAGTGAGATTTATACCCACGAAACGGATCATTTATTGCTGAAGAAGTTGCTTGTTCTTCATAAATCATATAGCTTTTGTATTATTTTGTTATTATTTTGCTTAATCTATGTGTTGCAGGGCTTATCAGGTCATTTCCAGCTTTGTAGGGGCAAAAAGGTCAATTTTCCCATTGCCCATGCCAGGCTTAAAACTGGCGCTGCAGCGCCACTTCCTGGCAAACAGTGACGTCATCACAACACTACATCGCACCATTTCCTTTACAAACTAGTCTTTGCAGCCACCACTTATCGAATTAAAATTAGCGACTCAAATAACAGTAGCGCCTGCTCCAAGGCTAAAACTTGGCGTTGCAGCACCACCTCCAGTTCCTAGGTAGAGATTAGGTCTTAATGACCTAAAAAGCTAAGGATTTGATCATTTATTATCAGGAGCAGCCTCTAAACATTCTAGAGATAGATTATGAGTAATATTTTGAGCTTTTTAGCTTAGAAAAGAAAGAAGTTGATCTTTAAGGAATAAAAGTTCACTGCATCCTTCATAGCTCGGACTCTACACGGAGAAGAGAAGACTTGGAGCCAGAAAACTTCACAAAAGGAGTTTTGTTTATCCAAATCTTTCATTCATTTGTGTATTTTTGAGCATGTTCAACACATTGAAAATGTTTATTAGTCCCATTGTTATGAACTAATTAAATTTCTAGGATTGTAATATAACCTAATGTTTAGCTTAATTAATTTTCTATCCTATTTATTATAATGAATCATTTTGGAATGGGTTGTTGTATTTCTTGCTTATTTATTGATTGCTTGACAAAGGAATTGATATAGGTATTAATGGATATTAATATCTAACCCTAAAAAACAAGAACACTTGTTATGACCATGCCTATGGGAATGTGTGCATATATTGCATAATAGGATAGATATATCTCTATTTGCCTTGTGTAACCATTGAGATTAAGCTTAATGACCCTAGTCTAGTTATTTAAACCATAGAACTATTGTGATTCCTCTAGCTAGGGATGTCCATTTGACCGTCGAAAGAGGCTTATGTGTATTTACTGTTCTCGGTTTTCCATTCCTATGATTTGTTTATAATGTGGAGAGTTAGGAGATTAGGTGACACATTAGGGGAGTTGTGATCCTAGCTTGACTTACTTGTGCAACTCAATATCTTACTTTTACTGTTTTTTAAGCATATAGTTTTTAACACACCTTCTTCAACCACTTGTTTAGATAAGACTGTATTGATCCAATTTTAGTATTTGACTAGCTATAACACTTTGTCCTCGTGGGTAAAACACTCTACTTTCCATCATATTACTTGTTGAATGCGTATACTTGCGCGTGTTTTATTGATCGTGAAAACGACCAACAAGTTTTTGGTGTCGTTGCCGGGGACTTAGTATTATTTGTTTATCAATATTAGCACTAATTCAATACGATCTTAATTTGAACTGATATATCTATTTAATCTTCTTCTTAGGTAGTCTCAACTGTGTATGCCACCTCGAAGGGTTCAGAATATAACACCTATTGATTCCGAGGTAGACAGAATGTATAGACAACTGAGAAGAAAAAAAGTTTGGGACGTACCTATTCCTGCTATTATGGCTGAGGAGATTCAAAAATCTTTAAGGGAGTATGCCATACCCCATATCCCAGATTTACAAGCGAGCATTCTGATGCTTGCGATCCAAGCTAACAACTTTGAGATCAAGCCGGGCACCATTCAGATGATCCAAAATAATGTTCAGTTCGGGGGATTGCCAAATGATGACTCGAGCGATCATTTGATCAATTTCTTTGAAATATGTGATAAGTTTAAATGCAACAGAGTGTCTGGCGATGCTATTAGACACTGATTGTTCCCATTCACTCTTCGGGACAAGGCCAAGAGTTGGTTATATTCACTTCCTCCAGGCTCCATCACCACATGGGCTGACTTGGCTCAAAAATTTGTGGCGAAGTTCTTTTTTCCCGTAAAAATAGCCAGGCTCAAGCATGACATTACATCCTTCGTCCATTTTGAATCCAAGTCTTTGTACGCCTCATGGGTGCAACTTAAGGATTTACTAAGAAGATGCCCCCACCATGGATTTCCAGAATGGCTTCCCATTCAGACCTTTTATAATCGTTTATCCGGATCTACTCATTCGAGTATAGATGTCACATATGGTGGGGCCTTCATGTCAAAACATCATGCAGAAGGATATGACTTGGTGGAAACAATGGCTGCCAACAATTACTAATGGCCCAATGGTAGGGGTGTATGAGGTAGATTCAGTCACGACATTAGCTGCTCAGGTTGCTGCGCTAACCAAAAGACTCGACACCATGGGAGTGCAATTAGTGCAAAATGTGCAAAGTGTCGCAGTGCCATGTGAACTATGTGCAGGGAACCACCCAACTGCTCAGTGCGCCATAACCCTGAATTAGTCCAATTTGTTTCAACCTATGGGCGGTAGAAACATTCAAATCTTCCCACTCACTACCATCCTGGACTGAGAAATCATCCAAATTTCTCTTGGAGAAACACCACTAGCAACCAAGCATAACCATCTACCACCAGACCATATTATTCAAATCCTCTTGGTTTCCAAGTTCAGAATCAATACCACCAACAACCACAAAGTTCTTACCAACCCCCACCTCAGTAGGAAAGAAAGCCTAGTTTGGAAGATCTCCTTTCGAGATATATTTCTCAAAATGAAACTAGGAGCAATAATCAAAAGGCATCCATCTGGAACCTAGTAGTCCAAAGGGAAAATTGGCAACTGCTCTGAACAGTCGTCCTCAAGGCACATTGCCAAGTGACACTGATGTCAACCCAAAATGGTATGGCAAGGAGCAGTGCAAAGCAGTCACACTCCGGAGCGAAAGGATAGTAAATAAAAATGGTGGAGAGACTTCAACAATGCAAGAGGAAGTGGCTGAAAAGGAACCAAAAGTGGAGCCAATTGGTGATAAGTCTGGGGGAGAGGAGAATGCTCAGGATGAACCTACAAAATCAACCCCTACAGTTAGCAAATCAAGTCCTCCTATCCAACAGTTACCCTTCCCCCAACGCCTGCAGAAATAGAAGCTCGATAAGCAATTTTCAAAGTTTTTAGAAGTGTTTAAGAAGCTTCATATTAATATTTCGTTTGCAGAGGCGTTGGAGAAAATGCCTAGCTATGTAAAATTTATGAAGGACATCTTGTCCAAAAAGAAGAAGATGGAGGATTACGAGACAATGGCACTAACGGAAGAATGTAGTGCAATCTTACAAAATAAGCTTCCACCAAAGCTGAATGATCCTGGGAGTTTCACTATACCGTGCACAATAGGGGATCAGTTCATCGACAAAGCCTTGTATGATTTGGGAGCGAGTATTAATCTAATGCCTCTGTCTATCTATAAAAAGTTGGGGTTAAATGAGGCCAAACCTACTAGTGTGACCCTGCAACTGGCTGACATATCTCTTACTTACCCGAAGGGAATCGTGGAAGATGTGCTTGTCAAGGTGGACAAGTTCATTTTCCCTGCGGATTTTATTATCCTGGACTTTGAGAAAGACATGGAGGTCCCAATTATACTAGGCAGACCATTCCTGGCAACGGGAAGGACACTAATGGATGTGCAAAAAGGGGAATTAACTATGAGAGTTCAGGACCAGGTGGTAACATTCAATGTATTCAAGTCAATGAAGTATCCTAGTGCCTCAGAAGAATACTTCCAGATTAATGTGATTGACAAATCGGTGTGGGAAGTATTTTTGAAATTTGCATGTCAGACTCACTTGAGGCTACTTTGACATGTGCTGGTAATATAGAAGAGCCTACTCATCTTGAGTATGCTAAGTGGTTGGATGAACCCTAGAGATCGAAACAGTTCCAGCGACAATTTGAATCTTTGAATGACTAAGAAGCATCCACTTCCAGGTCACAACCCTCAATCATAGAACCGCCTTTCCTTGATCTTAAGCCCTTGCTAAACCATTTGAGGTATGACTATTTAGGGGATTCATCCACCCAACCAGTTATTATTTCTACATCTTTGGATGAGGCTCAAGAAGAGAAGCTACTTCAAGTTCTCAGACAATATAAAATAACTTTGGGGTGGTCGATTGCAGATATTAAAGGTATCAGTCCATCTTTCTGCATGCACAAAATCCTACTCGAGGAGGAGTCTAAGCCATCCATTGAACATCAGCGGCGGTTCAACCCCATTATGAAAGAGGTGGTCCAAAAAAAATAATCAAATTACTGGACGCGGGCATTATCTACCCCATCTCAGACAGTCCCTGGGTTAGTCCCATCCAATGTGTGTCAAAGAAGGGCGGCATGACAGTAGTGTCAAATGAGAATAATGAGCTTATTCCCACCCGGAAAATGACTTGATGGAGGGTATGTATGGACTATAGGAAGTTGAACAAGTTCACTCGCAAGGATCACTTCCGTCTGTCCTTCATTGACCAGATGCTAAACAGACTCGCCGGGCATGAATTTTATTGTCTCCTTGACGGATACTATGGGTATAATCAAATTACTATAGCACCTGAAGATCAGGAGAAGACTACATTTATATGTTTGTATGGGACCTTTGCCTTCCGAAAAATGTCTTTCGGGCTATGTAATGCTACTGCAAAATTTCAGCGCTGCATGATGTCTATCTTTTCTGATATGGTGGAACAGATCCTCGAGGATTTTATGGATGATTTTTTGTCTTTTGGAGTTCTTTCGAAAATTGTTTATAAAATTTGACTGCCATTCTGAAAAGATGCGTAGAGATAAAACTAGTGTTGAATTGGGAGAAATGCCACTTCATGGTAAGAGAGGGCATTATTTTGGGGCACAAGGTATCTGCTTGCAGGATTGAGGTTAATAGAGCGAAAATCAATGTTATTGATAATCTACCACCACCATCATCAGTGAAAGGGGTAAGGAGTTTTACGGGACATGTGGGATTTTACAGATGGTTTATCCAAGACTTCTTGAAAATTACCAAGCCACTATATAGCTTATTGGAAAAGGACGTGTCTTTCAAGTTTGACGAAGTCTGCTTAGGAGCATTTAAATTGTTAAAGGAAAGACTTGTCTCAACTCTTATAGTATTGGCTCCTGACTGGACCTTTCCATTTGAACTCATGTGTGATGCCAGTGACTTTTCTATCAGAGCAGTATTGGGACAACAGAGGGACAAAGTGTTTAACACGATATATTATGACAGTAAAACCTTAATAGATGCTCAGCTTAACTACACCACAACTGAGAAAGAGCTTCTGGCAGTAGTATCTACCTTTGATAAGTTCCACTCATATCTCATCAGAACCAAGGTTATTGTGTATACTGACCATTCAATAATCAAATATCTTATTTCTAAGAAAGATGCTAAACCGAGGTTGATTAGATGGGTCCTTCTCCTCCAAGAATTTGATTTGGATATTTGCGATAAAAAAGGAACTGAAAACCAAGTTGTGGATCAGTTATCGAGATTGGAAAACCCAACTCATTCGGGGGATGGTGAGACAGATATCAATGACTTCTTCCCAGATGAGCAGTTGTATGTTGTTCAAAGTGTAGCACCGTGGTATGCAGACTTTGCAAATTTTGTCGTCTGTAATGTGCTCCCCCCCCCCCTAACATAAGCTATCAATAGAGGAAGAAATTTGTAAATGATGAGAATAATTATATATGGGATGAGCCATTCCTGTTCAAACAATGCGCAAACCAAATTTTGCGAAGATGTCTACCTGAAGACGAAATTGAGGGTGTGCTCCATAACTGTAATTCATCGAACTATGGAGGGAAAAGAACAGTAGCAAAGGTGCTCCAATATAGTTTTTACTGGCCAACTTTGTTTAAGGATGCTCATCTATATGTATCGCGCTGCAATAATTGCCAAAGAGTAGGAACCATTTCAAAAAGGCATAAAATGCCTTTGCAAAATATCCTAGAGGTAGAACTATTTGATGTTTGGAGCATTGACTTCATGGGGCCGTTTCTGTCCTCTTATAACAATCTCTATATTCTAGTCATTGTAGACTATGTATCAAAGTGGGTGGAAGCCGTTGCCTTGCCTACTAACGATGCCAAGGTCGTGCTGAATTTCTTGAGAAAGAATATATTTACCCAATTTGGCACACCTTGGGCAATAATTAGTAACGAAGGATCACATTTCTGCAATAAGTAATTTGAAGCCCTTCTAGCTAAATATGGGGTATCCCATAAAATTACCACCGCCTATCATCAACAAACAAGTGGACAAGCGGAGATATTAAATAGGGAAGTAAAGCTCATTCTAGAGAAGATTGTGAACCCTTACCGGAAGGATTGGTCTAAAAAGCTGGATGATGCCTTGTGGGCATATCGCACTTCTTACAATACACCTATCAGAATGTCTCCGTATAGGCTTGTTTATGGAAAGGTATGTCATCTCACGGTTTAATTGGAGCACAATGCTTATTGGGCGATTCAAAAGCTTAACTTCGATTTGGATACAGCGGGTGAGAAGAGATTGTTACGACTGAAGGAATCAGACGAGTATCGGCTCCAAGTGTATAAAAACGTAAAGTTGTACAAAGAGAAGACAAAGAGATGGCATGACAAGAAGATAGTCGAAAGAGATTTTGAACCAGGTCAGAAAGTGCATCTCTTCAACTCCTGATTAAAAATGTTTCCCTTGAAGTTGAAGTCCCGATGGCCAGGGCCGTTCAAAATAGCCAAGGTATATGTTCATGGGGCAATTGAGGTCAAAGACCCAAATTCTGACAAAACCTTCAAGGTGAATGTGCAACGCCTTAAACACTACTAGAGCGATGAGATCGATTGTCAGAACACTTCAAATTTTCTATTTCTCTTTGCTTCTGTCTAGTTTACATTCAATTTTTTCTTCTTAGTTTGTTAACATAGGTTTATGTATGTTTATTACTGTAATGTCTTATCCAATATGCATGTTATTGTGTCTTTAGTATGTAGGTAGAATGTTTATCTGGTATGTTGTTAATGTGTATATAGTAGTTAGAGTTAAACTAGTTATCATGTGGGTTGTTAATAGTTTTGTGTTGATTAATATGATGGCTTATACTTGGCTTGGCTTGTACAGTAAAGCAGTCTGTTTTGGGTTGATGCAGGGATGACATTGTAGCGCCATCTTTAAAGATAAGTTTTGCAAGACAGCGCTACAACGCCTGTGTTGCCTTGGAAATCAGCACTGCAGCGCCATCATAACACCCAACCTATTGGAAATATGCGCTGCAACACCACTTCACAAAAGAAAATCAACGCTGCAGCGCCATCTTTTTGCCTATATAATTTTCATCATCGCTACTTACAAAAGGATTATCAATGACTGCCGGTCAAGTTAGCGAAGTTTCAGTTGATTAAGTAGGGATGTTTCAGTTTCTTTTTCTCATTTATTCCCAAACTCTCGACAGCCTCCCCCTCCCAAGCCACTAAGAAGAAAGCATTTACACACCCGATCTTTCCCTATCCTTCCTCATTCATTTTGTGCTTCAACTACATCAAGGGCCAAGGATTCTCACAAATTCATCCATTTATTCTAAGGTATTTGGGTAAGTCATTTTCTCATTATTCTCTAAACGTATACCTTTGAAAGTTACATCTAGTTTATTTGATCTTGGTTTGTCACTGCGTTGGGTTGCTATTAGTCTTGCTGCAAGTAATATTTTGGGGGAATTGTGGTTTACCTAGCATCTAGGCTATCGCTGAAAACCCTAGTTTCAAGCCGTATACATAAAGTGTTTGACAAATTGTCTCAAAGAGAGTTTATGGGCGGTGTGCTTGGTTCATAGGGTGTTTTGCTTGTGGTTGTTGCTAGAGACTAAAAATTCCTGAAATGGCACCAAAGAAGCAAAAGCTAAGTATGGGTGGATCATCTTCATTTTTACCGCACTGGGATCGCACGAGGTTCATTAGCAGGGAGGCGTCTGACAAGTACTACACTGTTTTAGCTAACAAGATCTTAGTTCCCAAGAGAGGCCTCATGCCTGATGCACAACTTGATGGGGAGATGTTTCAAATGATCACTGATAGGAGTTGGACAAACTTCACTCGCCAGCCCGTGTCCCCAGTCATTGCCTTGGCGAAAGTGTCTTATGCCAACGCCTCGGGCGAGGGTAGTTTGGCGGTGCTAGTGAGGGGCAAGACAGTATAGTTCGACAAGAGGTCAATCAACGATTGTTTCCAAATGCCCAATTATGACAGGGATTACCTAGCTGATAGTGTGCGCAACTACGATGCTGATGACATAGTCAAAATGTTGTGTAAACTGGGCACCACGTGGAAAATAAATGAATACACGGGCGAGAAGTCTAGTTTCGCACACACCGAGCTATCGCACTATGGGAAGGCATGGTATAGTTTTATCTGCCATAACCTGATGCCAACTATGCACGTCAACGATGTGACTAGAGAGAGGGCAGTGTTACTATTTGTTATATATTAGAATTATTATTTTATTTTATTATATGAATTTATGTTAGATTAATTAAGTTAATTATTTTAACTTAATTAATAATGTTAAATAGGCAAGGTAAATCAGATATGGAATCCAAACCCTAATTTTAGATTTTGATCAAGGAATAAGAATAATAATATAATATTAATTTTATTTTTATTTTTGTTTTGATTTTTCAAGGTCTATAAATATGTATAGTATGTACGTATTGATAATGGTTGATCAATTATGGTGTATAATGTCAAAACCCTAGCATTAATTTGTTTAACCGTATTTTTAAATTCAAATGGGAAATTCAAGACTGTTATATAACTGTGTTATATGATTTATGTTGTGTATTAAATGATTAATTAGGTAAACCCTAATTAAAATCTAGAAACCCTAATTAATCTTTAGAAAACCCTAATTATAAAATCCTAATTTCTAAAATTAGAAACCCTAACTTGAAACCTAAACTAGGGTTTGTGATCAGTCAAAAATTGTGTTAATGTGATTAATATCATGTATAGTAGAGTTTATTGCTAATTATGAGAAAATCTAATTAGTAACTTAAAACCCTAATATCTAGAACCCTAATTTAATAATTGGAAACCCTAATTGTAATTTGGTGATTCTAATTATCAAAATTATAAACCCTAATTGCTAAATTAGCAAGGTTAATTATAATTAGTGAATTTTAAACCCTAATGTTCCTGTATAATGTAATTAGAAAACCTAACTAATTAATAAACCCTAAATTTCTATTTTTAGAAACTAATTTTATTTTTATTTTAATTTAAACCCTAAATGAAAACCTAGAAATTAATTTTGTGCTAAACCTTAGGTTAAACCCTAAGGGTTTGTCAAGATTACGATTTTGCTATTAACATTAAAAGCCAAATGACCCTTTTTACCCTTTTGTGCATTATTGGATTTTGCCAAGTGTTGGAGCTGTTGGAGTTGTTGGCCAACCCTTGACTTCTCAATGTGACTGAAATACAACACAAATCAGCCAACATATCTCAAATGTGTGTTCATTACAACATTATATAAATAGATCAAGAGAGAGAGAAAGGTCCCATTTTAGCTCATTTGTGCACTTGATCTCCACTAATCCTCTCTCCCTCAAAACCAACGAAATTATAAGGCATATCAGTCCCCAACACCAGCCCCACTAACATCTATATCATATCATAACCCTAAGATCAAGATTGATCAAAGTAAAGGTATAAACCCTAACTTGAAAATCTGACCATTGATCTATTGTTAGATGTTATGATTCTGTGTTTTAATAAGTTGTTTATGGTGTATAATGATGATCTGGGTTGATAGATGTTAGATCCATAACATCTATAGGCTCGGATTTGATGTTCTTCAAAATCTGGAAAAATAATTTTTTGTTGTCTCACAATGAATGTCAGACCTTGTAGATGTCAGTCTGTTTTGTATTTTTGTTGTTTGAAGCTTTATTCTTGTAGTATGCTATGAGCTCTTTGATCTGGATCAAGAATCAAGTTCATATCATAAATAGATTGCAAGATAATCGAGGTCAAAAGTCGTTGACCGGCCATGACTGGGCATTTTTGGGTAACCTAGAAACTGCCCAGAATCAGTCTGACAAGACTTTTGACGCCTCTGATCTTGTAAACTATTGTTGATTTATGTTTGTTGTTGCATTAAAGTTATAGTATGGTAGTTATACTACAGGTTAATGCTCTTAGATCGCTTTTATCACAAACATACGAGATTTGGGGGATGGTCAAACCAAGCAGAAGGTTCACGGATGAGCTTTATGGGTAACCCAGAAAGTTCATGAGCGTGGTAACCGACGACATGGTTTAATGAGACAAATCTTGTTATTCTAGTTTTGTTTTGTTGATGTTTTGTAATAGATCTCTTAAGTTACATGTTGGGTACTATATGAAACTTTTATATCACAAAAACAACACTTAGATCACAAGTTGTGGAAGCCCAAATATGAGCAGTCGAACTGTTCTTCATTTCTGGGTAACCCAGAAAATGAATAACAGCTCTGACAGCTATTTTGGGCGATCAGATCTCTTTCTTGTTATGTGATTTGTTCATGTTTGTTGTTGGTTCTTGTAGTATTACACTAGTACTACAAGATCAAGGTAATAGATCTCCCAGAAACACAATAGACACTGATTTAAGTTTGGTCAAACTAAGTCCCTCAAACTGGCATGAATGTTCTAGGTTTTCATGATGAACACGAAGAACACCTATAGCGACAGTTATATATATATAGTGGTCTTTAAATTTACATTTTAATTATAAAAAAAATTATATTATTATTAAATAATTATAGAAAATTAGTTTTTAATTATTAAAAATACAAAATAAATTATTAAAAATTATTTTAAAGTCTGAAAATTAGTTTTTAATAATTTTAAATATATTTCATAAATAATTAATATTTTTGAAATATTAAAGATATTTAATTTATTTAATTATTATATTAAATAAATTATTTAAAAATGATTTTAATACTTTAAAAATCATTTAAAATTATATTATGGTATAAGAAAATATTTTAAGTTATTTTTTATAACTTTTTATATTTTGTGATAAATTTCATTAATAAATTATTATTAATGATAATTAAGTTATTTAATAAATGAATTAAATAAATAAATTAAAATTGATTTTATTATATTAAAAAAAATTTTAAATAATAATAAGGTATTTAAAAATATTTTAAGTTATAAAATATAACTTTCAATATTTAAAGGTAAATTTTATTAATTATTTATTTATTAATGATATTAAATTTATTTAATAATTATATTAAATAATTTAGTTTAAAAAAATGATTTTAATATTATAAAAATCATTTTAAATAAAAATAAAGTGTTTAAAGATATTTTAAGTTATAAAATATAACTTTTAATATTTAAAGGATAATTTCATTAATAATTTAATGATTATTAATTTATTATTAATGATATTAAATTTATTTAATAATTATATTAAATAAATAGTTTTAAAATGGTTTTATTAATTTAAAAATCATTTAAAAAGATATAAATGAATTAAAAATATTTTTTAGTTATAAATAATGACTTTTAATATTTTGATAAATAATACATTAATACTTTAATATTAATGTTAATTATTTAAAAATCATTTAAGGGTAATATTAATACTTTAAAAATATTTGAAGTTATTATAAATAACTTTAATATTTTGGAAATGGTTTCATTAATAGTTTAATATTAATTAAATATTAATGATAATAGAATTATTTAATATTTAAATCATTTAATAAGGATTCCGGTGTTTGAAAATTCATGATAAATTATAATAAATGTTTAAAAATTATTATAAGTCATTTAAAAATAATATGAGTGATAATTACATATATTGAGCTACAGAATAGAGTCTTGGACTCGATAATTACCCGATAAAGTCGTCGGTACACCGAAATGTTTCAAAAATTAATCTGGACTTAGATATTTTAATTGTATTAATGTTTGTTTGTGATCCAATGATTGTTGAACATAAGTGGCAATGTGATTAGGTTATGTGCTGACTGCAATAAGCAGTACTATGTGCTGTGATATGTTATTCTAATCAGTAAAATAATCTTATTACTGATATGTTATTATACGAAAGATAAAAACTAAGTCAAATATATATTACATTCGTTAATTTCTAAATATGGTTATACAAGTGTCCCCACTTGATAATCATTGTATTTAATCACATGTTGATATATATATATATATATATATATATATATATATATATATATATATATATGATCCCACATATGTATCGTTAAGTAAAAGTCGTCTAAGCTATTTGACCAACTAGACACAGATTTAGAAATATTGTTGAATATGATAAAACCTTTTTGTATCCAATCAAATTGTTGTGATTCAGATTCCCGACTAAGTATGAACATCCCGTACATGGGAAAACTTTTTGTGCACCAAAGGCGAATAGATGAACGATAATATCGTTCTTGCATGTAGTATTGATCAATACAGGGCATAACGAGCTGATCACCCCCCGTTCCCGTAAGTTATGACGGTTTACAGATGAAGTTCTGCTAAACCTATTCAAAAATTGAAAACAATGTTCATAGTATGTCACCTTAACCCTATTTATAGTCAGTACGTAGTTTTAAAAATTTGATAGAGAGTTGTTATGTTATTATTATCGGTTCAGATTACTTCACAACTATTGATTTATTGTAGAAGGGTAGTACAAAGAAAACATTTAGTCCTTTCAGCTAATATTTGTAATTGTTATTATTTGTTGGGCACTCAAATGCTCTTCCTTGCTTAATTTAAATATTTTTAGCTAAGTGTGAACAACCTGAAGGCTCTGCTAAGAACAAGGGAAAAGGAAAGGTTGCTGAATGAATGTAATTCTATCTTATATAATAGTTTGATATTATTAAGACAATGATATATATTATCTATCATGTTATGTAATAAATGTATTAAAGGTTACGTACTTGGGAATAGACTCTGATATTTATGTAAATTAAGTTGGATATTTATATTATTGTTATTATTAGTAGTATTATTCCGCTCATAGAAATGGTATCGTGAAGCACCGAGTTCGGGTTTTAAGTACCTGAATTTGGGGGCTTTACAACACATCCTATAGAGCTAGGTCCTTCAGCGTCTGATCAATTGACAAAGATATTGGCCTCTATGAACCTCCTGCACCAGAAGGTGGACCGACAGGGTAGGAGGATCGATACAGTGGCTTAAAGGCAGGATCTCTTTATGCAATATCACGCAGAGTTTTCCAATACAGTGGAGAGTATTTACATTACATCGGGGTATGAAGAAGCAAACTCAATGCCGTTCCAGTTCCCGGTGCCTCCAGTATGCCCTCCATATCCTCCACCATCGCCGACCGCGGAAGCGAAAGAGGATGATAATGATGCTGAGTGACCTGACCTCAGGGAAGCCCTCTTGTATTGATTTATATATGCTTAGTAATGAGGGAATTGCTCATCGTAAGTCTTGGGGTATTTTATCATTTTTATTCTGTCTACTGCCATGTTAGGTTGCCATCTTAGTATTTTGTTTATGTTTTATCAGTATTGTAGTGCAATCATGTATGAACTGTTGTTGACATCTTTTGGGCTGTTATAGCCGCAGACTTATGTTTACTATTTTATTATGTTGGGATGCATGGACAAATTTTTATTATTCTATGGCTTTATTGAGCATGTTTTTGTTATAGGAATCTTTTAGGATTTGCACAGATTGGTATACTTGATGCCATGTTTTGGCTTTACCCTATTTTGAGATGGTATTAGTGCAAGGGTATACTTTAAATTTTATCTTATCATGCTATGGTTTTTGTTTAACCCTGTCACTCTTTCTTTAACTGTTGGTATGCTGGGCATGGGTTTTAGAGATTATAAATTTTTGATTGTGGCTAATGATAAGCGCTAGGTGATTTTGACTATTTCTTAGAGTTTGTGTCAAGCATATGTGGATGAGGGGTTAGTTCAGTTGTTAAGTTGAGACTGTTATTGATCCATCCTTATTAGCAAACACCGACCAACTATTTTAACTAGTTATATTTCTAATATAGTATGCGTGTTTATTGTTTTAAGAATGTGTTCACTCTGTTGAACTTACATGATTACAAGGTAATAAAAGACTTAGATGCTTATACAGTTTCGGATCTTGGATTCTGGCATGTTTTTATAAATAAATAAATAAACCTTATTTGACTTAGTTTGATTACGTGGCCTTTGTTGCTTGAGTTATTAGATTCATAGGGGTGTTCTACACCTAGTGCCCTAAAATCATTTGGCTTGAGAGTCATTGATCAAAAGCTCATTAATGGGTAACTCTGAATAGCCTAAAGTAATTAAGTATTGCACGGTCATCCTAAAGGTTTTGATTATTATATTTATAGAATAAAAGTCTAATTTGGCTTAAGTTGATTACCTGGCCTTTGTTGCTTGAGTTATTAGATTCATAGGGGTGTTCTACACCCTAGTGCCCTAAAGTCATCTGGCTTGGGAGTCATTGATCAAAACCTCATTAATGGGTAGCTATGAATAGCTTAAGGTAATTAAGCACTGTCCAAGTCAGATATTAATGCCTTTATGCTAGTGCCTTTCGATCCTTTTTTGCACCTGCGTCTTGTTCTTAATGCTTTTTGATTGCTTGAGTTACAAAGTTAACATATTGGTTATTACAATCAATTGTGTGAGCTTATTTTGAACTATGATTAGTTAGGATGGTTGGTCTTCACACACACACATAGAATGGATCGAATACAATCTTATACTTGAAAATTGATAATGAACCCTTATTCATATATGTGTTTATTCTGTTCTCTGAGAGTGGCTATAATTGAGCTTAGAAGCCATGATGCTAATATATAGTTAGACTTAATTCGCGTCTTACATTACTGTGGATGTGATTGTTTAGATAGTTTGCTTAAGGACAAACAAAGGCTTAAGTTTGGCGGTATTTGATAAGTGGGATTTATACTCGCGAATCAGATCTTCTATTGCTTAAGAAGTTG
Source organism: Panax ginseng (assembly GCA_020205605.1). Taxonomy (NCBI): domain Eukaryota; kingdom Viridiplantae; phylum Streptophyta; class Magnoliopsida; order Apiales; family Araliaceae; genus Panax; species Panax ginseng. The sequence continues at coordinate 56,024,583 of CM035142.1, forward strand.
ATTGTTCTTTGTAAATCATATAACTTTTATATTATTTTGTTATTATTTTACTTAATCTATGTGTTACAGGGCTTATCAGGTCATTTCCAACTTTGCAGGGGCAAAAAGGTTAATTTTCCCATGTCGACGCTATAGCGCCCATGCCCAAAGCTTAAAATCGCACGCGCTATACTTCACTTTCTCGTAAGCAAGGATGATGCGTCATCACAGTATTTCATAAATCACCCATTTCCTTTATAAATTGGCGTTGCAGTGCCACTTACTAACCAAAATTGCTGACTCAGCGCTACAGTATCGTTCCAAGGCTAAAACTTGGCGCTGCAGTGCCACCTTCGGTGCCCAGGCAGAGATTAGGTCTTAATGACCTAAAAAGCTTAGGATTTGATCATTCATTATCAACAGCAGCCTCCAAATATTCTGGAGATAGATTAGGAGTATTATTTTGAGCTTTTTAGCTTAAAAGAGAAAGAAGTTGGTCTTCAAGGAAGAAAAGCTCATTGCATCCTTCATAGCTCGGACTCTACACGGAGAAGAGAAGACTTGGAGCCAGAAAACTTCACAAAAATAGTTTTCTTTATCCAAATCTTTCATTCATTTGTGTATTTTTGAGCATGTTGAACACAATGAAAATGTTTATTAGTCCCATTGTTATGAACTAATTACATTTCTAGGATTGCAATGTAACCTAATGTTTAGCTTAATTAACTTTCTCTCATATTTATTATAATGAATCATTTTGGAATAGGTCGTTGTATTTCTTGCTTAGTTATTGATTGCTTGACAAAGCAATTGATATAGGTAATAATGGATATTGAAAAATGGATATTAATATCTAACCCTAAAATACAAGAACACTTGTTATGACAATGTCTATGGGAATGTGTGCATATATTGCATACTAGGATATATATATATATATATCCGCCTTGTGTAACCATTGAGATTAAGCTTAATGACCATAGTCTAGTTATTTTCACTATAGAAATATTGTGATTCATCTAGATAGGGATGTGCATTTGACCATCGAAAGAGGCTTATGTGTATTTACTATTCTCGGTTGGCCATTCCTATGATTTGTTTATAATGTGGAGAGTTAGGAGATTAGGCGACGCATTAGGGGAGTTGTGATCCTAGCTTGACTTACTTGTGCAACTCAATCTCTTATTTTTACTATTTTTAAGCATATAGTTTTTAACACACCTTCTTCAACACTAGTTTAGATAAGACTGTATTGATCCAATTTTAGTATTTGACTAGATATAACACTTTGTCCTCGTGGGTACGACACTCTACTTTCCATCATATTACTTGTTGATCGCATATACTTGCATGTGTTTTATTGATCGTGAAAACGACTAACACTAGTTGAGCTCACCCTTTTCCTTTTGGTTATATTGTTCTTCTAAGGAGGCCAGAATGTAGCTGAGACTAGTCGGGGAGTGGAGTAATGGTCCAAGATGGTTATTTTAGTAATCCTAACTATTTAAAAAAAAATAGTGTGATAATAATTGTAATGAGGATTTTATTTGAGTTTGGATATTATCTACGAGACAATATTTGTATTAAAACTCACAACGTATGTTTTTTTCGTATTTTACACGTCAATTAATAGTTGTATAAATGAAGTTTGTATTTGAATTCTGTACCATGTATTTGGTGACTCAGAATGGGTTGTGTGGACCTATTTTGGGGGCGTCAAAAAGGTTCCCAGATCATCGCATTTTACTAGACTGGAAGTTAATCCGATCTTTCAATTGGAGCGGATCTGAGTGGTGCCTGTCCTGAGCCTCGTGGGATTATTCTCCGTTGAGTCCAGTAATCAAACAGCGACGAGTTCGCCTCCTGGTGGAGGAATCACACAATTCACATACATCGTGTCTTACCATATGAAATGATGACATTGTGCGAGGCACTATTACAAAACGCAGAGACTGTGCGAGGCAATAAATTGCATTAAATTAAATAGAGCATTCGTTCACATCTATTTAATGTAAAGAAAACATTCACACACCTGTAAGAAAGGGAATTTAAAAAGATTGAAATGTGGCTTAAGCCCTCTACTGTCCCCAATAGAGTCGCCACCTGTCGACGTCAGAGAAAATTTCCTTTTGGAATTCCTCATTTAAATATTTCTTCCCCTTTATGTTTTCTATATGGTTCGAATTTGGTTTGAAAGGGTGAAATTGAAAAAAGAGTCCGACATAAAATGTCGACAATTTAAAAATATTGATTTTTACAGAGCCACTAGTTGGTAGGAGTGCAATGGTTGTACCAACTCAACCGAGTTTATGAAAGGTTTTGCAAAAAGGCATAATTATTAGACTCTATTTAACAGGCCTTGGAACCGAGATTCATAGAGGTTGGGGGCTTGCTTAAGCGGGGGGAAGGTGTTAGGCACCCCCCGACTTTCGTGAAAACACGGTTACCGCGTTTTTTCATTTTCCTAATTTATTTGAAATGTGTGTATGTGTTGCAGTTAATTGGGCCTAAGTGCGTTATTTGGAAGTAGTGTTATGCCTCTTTTGCACCTATATACAAAGGGTTTGACTTGCATAAAAGTTCAATTTTAATACAAAACATATAAAATGATGTTAGGAAAATAGGTTTTCAAACCTTTATGCTCACATAGTAGTTGAGGCCTTTGATACTTCCATTTTATTCCGTATTAAGCTTATTTTGATTTTATTCTCGAGATGCGAAGCATTATCAACAAAATAATATACATATAATTGTCGGGCTCCTTATGTGCATGAAAGCCATTAAAGTATGTTCGAGCACCACAAATATGATTTGCAGGATAGCTGTATAATTGAAAAGGGTCCATCATGGGAACTAGATCTAGATCCGTCAGTTGGATCTTAGATCCCGTGGATCCTAGGCTCACATAATATCATATGAATAGTCTGCATAACAAATATACTGAAACAAAACTGATATTTAATCTAAACGTCGCAAAACAAAGGATTCATCAGTTAAATCCTTGCATACGCATAGCCAAAGCTTCCAGCTTCCTCTAGATATAGATCTAGGGTCACACGGTTGCTTAATATTTACAAAACTAGAAAGAAAACTAGATTTAAATAAATTTTAGCAATTCTAGCTCAATAGTTCTAGTTTTACAACTTTTGAACTGGTTAAGAGTTAGATATGGCTAGATTTAGATAAATCTAGTCCACAAATATATATATATATATATATATATATATATATATATATATATATATATATATTTCTACCCTTAATGGTATCAAAGCCAAGTTGTTTGTTGTTTCTAGTTGCGGTTTAAGACCTTGATAATCAATAAGTCTTTTCTTCTTTCAAATTTATACTCCTTTCCATTATTCAGAAGTCACCTAACTTACTGTAGTCCACCTTGTTCATTTGAGTTCAGCCCTTGTAAGTCTCAGGTGAGAGCAGTATCGGGTCTTAACGAGAGAACATAGGTATTTGTCTACTTAAGTTAAGAGGGTATGTATGAAAGAATAATAAGTGGGAATAAAATTTGAAATTAGATAAAGATGAATCGATTATTTAAATCTAATTCTTCAACTAGTAACCGATCAACTTTACCCCCTGTTTCCAAACATAGTGAACCAAGAAGAACACAATTATGAAAACATTAATCAAGTTTTGAGTAATTGGAACATACCTAGGGTTTACCCTAAAGAAATTTATCAGTCAATCTTTTTAGATAATTTCAAAACTGATTATAATGTTAAAACTGTTGAAAAGGTTTATGCAATTAATAAGGAATATGAAAATTGTAGTCTTTTATCTTCCGATGTTATTAAAAAACATAGGAAAAAGGGTTATAATTTCATTCATATTGGACTTGTTCAAGTTGTAGTCAAACCATTAAACATTAAAGGAATTAATTCAAGTATCTACCTCCGTCTTAGAGATGCTAGATTTCTTAATTATTTCCCAGGTATCATTGGCATAATGGAATTAAGTCTGCATAATGGACCAATCGATTTCAATTACTTTCTTGATTTCACATTGAGCCTAAGTGATAATAATTTATTAAAATGCTTTAACGTTAAACATTAAAACTGCAGGAGAAATCACTCAAATGATAGAAGGTTCTCAACCTCTAGCTTTGATTTATAGGATATATTATAAGACCATGAAAACAAATTTGAATGTTCATGCTCTTAATAAAAGTCCTAAAGATCAATCTGTTTTAATTTAAAGTTCAACCAATGATGCTAATGTTCAGATTCCAAGGACCATCCTTTGGAAAGACATTATATTACCTAGTCAATGAACTTTTCCCAGTGAAATACCTCAGCAACCAGTAATTAATAATTTGTTAAACATTGAAAATATTAAGCAATTTTCTGATGATACAGTCAAAATAAGTTTTGAACGTACTAGAAGACCAGTTATTATAGAAGATTTTACTAGTTCTTCAGCACCTTTAGTTTATACTCGAAGAGATACTGAAATACTAAGTAATGCTTCTATTCAAGATATTAAATTAAAGGGTATATTGAATCATGGTCAAACTAGTCATCCCTGTTACGCAACAAATGAACCTGTAGAAGAGGAAGATTCTTCTCCTACACCTTCAGAGTATCCTACTCAGTCAGATTTTGAAATTCCTATTCATAATCAGTTAAGAGTAATTAAAAAGGAATTCAAACTAGATTGGTATAATCTTGTTGAAGATTTTAATTCCAGATCTAATAAGGAAAAAAGACATGTATTTCATTATACTCTCCCAACTAATAAAGAACAAGATAAAGTCATCAATAGATGGAAAAGATTTATTAAAAATGAACAGATAAACATTCCTTTTTATGATTGGTATGAAAAATATCATGGTAAATGTAATGTTATAACTAAATCACAATGGGTCAAAGAAGATAAGTCAAAAGTTTCTTCTAGTCATCCTCCATTTGAAACTGTTCTTTTATCAGTTAAAAATACGTCTGTCGTTGCCAGTCCTTTTAAAATTTCAAATGGTAATAAAGATGAAAACAAAATCATAGAACAAAATAATTTCACAAACCAATATCTAGCAACCATAGGAAAACAACTAGATAAAATTGGGGAAAAGTTTGATTAAACTATTATTAAAAAACCAGATTCCAAGTTAGAACAACCTTTGTTAAAATTACTAGAAAATATAGTTAAATTAGGTTTACGTAAAAAAAATGGAGAACTTACCCAAGTTATTGATAAGTTATTTAAAAAATTAAAAACTGAAATCATAGTGAATCGTAGTAATAGATGAGCTGTTAAACGATGAATGATTTATAGAAAATGCTATGAATGAAGGGTACTATGAAGTAGTACAGGAAGAAGAACTTAGATTAAGTTGTGAAGGATAGTATATAAATTAAAGAAAATTCGTATTAAGTAAATAGAGATTTAGGAGTTGTAAAATTTCAATTGAGGACTCATATCAGCAGCTGAGTTGTATGATTCCTTGTATGGGCGGGGATATTGTACGTGGTTTTAGAACCACTTAGCTTCTTATGGGATATAGTGGTTAAGTTGAACAATTCTTTGTATGGGAAGAGAATTGTTCTTGGTGTAACAACCGCTTAGCTTCTTATATCGGTCAGAAGCTGAGTTGACCAATTTTCTGTATGGGCAGGGAATTGTGTTTGGTTATACAATCACTTAGCTTCTGGTAGTGATAATCATTGGGATTGGTTGCGCTATCAAGATGTATATGACGAGAAGGTGAATCTTTTCTCATGTATATACTTGATAGGTAGAGAACGATAAGGTGTGACGCCCCCAAAATTAGGTATACATCACCCATCTTGAGTCGCCAGATAGATGGTACAGAATTCAAATACAACTTAATAATACAACTGTCGTGTACAATACGACAAAACTTAAACTGTGAGTTTGAATACAAATATTGTCTACTAGAGAGTATACAAACTCAAAAGGAATCCTCAATACAATTATTATCACACTATTTCATAGAACAGTGAGGACTACTAATGCACCATCTAGGACCATCACTCCGTTCCCCAATTCGTTACAGTGAAAGAAAGGGTAAGCTCAACTAGCCCAGTAAGAAATATTATGACTAAGATAATGCAGAATAAATTATCATTTGCCTTAAACAGTGTTAAACTGATACAATATAACAAACATCAAGTTTAACTGCAGCGGAACAAGCAATCCATTAAAAGAGTCAAGTAGAGAATAAAATCTACTATCTTTTATGATTTAAAAGGGTTTTCATCACTTTTATCGTTGGGACTCGACAATAAATAATCCACATCATCGAATCACCCACACTACTGACCAAGGATATTCTTTAGTATCACGACCACAATTATCCATGCACTACGGGCCAAGAATATTTGTGTATTCATTAATGGTCATGATTATGCCAACAACTATCCATCAATGCACTACGGGCCAATGAGGACTTTACCACATCATTTGTAACATTACGGTCATGATTACAATCAATAATCTCTCGGTCATAATAATACCAAGTCCATCTATGCACTACAGGCCACATATGACTTTCAAAAAAATATAAATACGAGGATGATGACAATGATATAAGAATTCAATAAAACAAGTTCAAGAATTAATTTGTCCAAGAACCAATAACGTCCAAATTGTCAACATGATCTTTGCTTTGTAGAGTAAAATTCAAAATGCTCGTAAGAATATTTCCATGAAAAGATCTTTGGATGAAGCGCAATTATCAAGGATATTCCACTAATTTCATGGAGTATAGAAGTCAAAACTTTAACCAACTGAGTATAATAAAGAATGGAATAACAAAAGAAATCACCATGCATGCGGTACTTCACATAGACAGGTTATTCCAATAGAATACTAAATAACGGAACCGTGTCGGTAAAATTAAGACCGGCTGCAGATGTTCCAAATGAATAATACGTAATGGAATAACAATAGAAATCATCATGCATGCGGTACTTCGTATAGACAGGTTATTCCAAAAGAATAGTAATAAAGATGGAACCAGTCCCAAGAAAAGCGCATACGAGATAGGATATTCAACGTAATAATAATAAAAGACGGAACCAGTCCTGTAAAAAACGCATGCATGAACGATATTCCAATGTAATAATAAGGAATGAAATAACAAAAGAATTTCACAAAGTATAGGGTATCCCAGATATACAAAGTTATTCCAATGAAATAATAAAGAATGGAATAACAGAAGTTCTCTTCATGAATAAGAAAGAAAGAATACCCCTTATAAGTACAACAAATAATATTCCCTACCTTAAGAAGAAGAGTACTGGATATATAAGTAGAGAAGTAGCAGAATACTTTCTTCTTTCTCTCTATAGTTTATCTCTCTAGAGTTTCAGTGAATTTGTAAGAAAATAATGAAGGAATGAGCTTCTATTTATAGAAAAATGGACTGCATAGTAACTAACTCATGAACGGTCCAGATTGATTTACTTTAATCTGACGGTCCATATTTAAAGTAAAATCTTTTAAATAAAATATAATATATTCTATTTATAATCTAATAAAATGAATAACTTTATAAAAGATTTTACTATGCAAACACTATGCATAATAAAATATAATATATTCTAATTATTGTCTAATAAAATAGATAACTTTATAAAAGTATTACATTTTATATAAAAAGATTTTACTATGCAAAACACTATGCAACACTATGCATAATAGAATATAATATATTCTATTTATAGAATAACTTTATAAAAGTATTTTATTTTATATAAAAGATTTTCGTATTATTACATTAATAATACCAACAAAACCGAAAGACTTATCACGTAAGCATCAATAATTAATACTGTAGTTACTATGCTCTAATGCCAGCAGACATCGTATTCTTTAACACCGGGTGTTTCAACAATTAACAGTAAAACTTTCATTAGTTATTTTTATAAAGTATTTTTGTCGTTTTCTTAATCCAACAATAATTCCGTTGTGGGGTCCACCAATGATTGTGTCGTTGTACGAATATTCCCTGTTAAAACCGAATATTCCCCACCAATCGAATATTATATAACAACTTGCGTACTTTGCAAAATTTATAAATATTACCCACAATTATAACATTATATCAATTTCACTCCATAATATTCAAAATAATATTTATAGAAAATTCATCTTTATTCAAAAGTTGGGGTTTTACAATCTCCCCTTCTTATGAAATTTCGCCCTCGAAATTAGGGTACGTACCTGGTATATTGAAGAGGTAAGGATACCTTGATTTTATTTCAGATTCTAACTCCCAAGTCATTTCCTCAACATCGTGGTTTCTCCACAAAACTTTGACTTGAGGTATAACCTTGGTGCGTAGAATATGTTCCTTCTTGTCCAAGATTTGAACAGGAACCTCTTCATACGTCAAATCTTCCGCTATTTCGTCCGGTTCTAACTCAATAATGTGGTTCGGGTCTTCCACATATTTACGTAACATGGATATGTGAAAAACGTTATGAACACGAGACATACTTGGCGGTAAAGCAAGTCTATAGGCCACAGTTCCTACTCGATCAAGGATTAAAAATGGGACGATGAATCGAGGATTGAGCTTTCCTCTTTTTCCAAATCTCGTAACTCCTTTCCATGGAGCAACACGTAACAACACATGATCTCCTATATCGAATTCCACGTCCTTTCGATGAAGATCAGCATAACTCTTTTGTCGATCTTGTGAGGTTTTTATATGTTGTCGGATCGTTTGAATCTTTTTCATAGTCATACGTACCAACTCCGGTCCCAACAACGTTGCTTCACCCACCTCATCCCAGCATACTAGAGAATGACACTTTCTTCCATACAACGCTTCGAATGGAGCCATGCCAATACTTGCTTGATAACTGTTGTTGTAGGAAAACTCCACCAATGGTAAGAACTTGTCCCAACTTCCCTTGAAGTCAAGGACACAGAGTCTTAATAGATCTTCAAGAGTTTGAATCATCCTCTCCAACTGCCCGTCCGTCTGAAGATGATATGCTGAGCTAAATCATAAATCCGTGCCCATAGCTTTTTGCAAACTAACTCAAAATCTTGAAGTGAATCTTGGGTATCGATCAGAAACAATGGATACTGGCATACCATGCAATCTTACAACCTCGTTTATGTACATACGAGCAAGACGTTCAAGTGTATAAGTTTCTCGTATCAATAAGAAATTAGCAGACTTGGTCAATCTATCAACAATGACCCAAATCTCATCTATGTCTTGAGAAACTTTAGGAAAACCGGTAACGAAATTCATGGTAATGTGATCCCACTTCCATTCTGGAATTTCAAGTGGTTGCAATGGACCTTTTGGTACTTGATGCTCCTCCTTGACTCGTTGACACGTTAGACACCTTGAGATAAACAACGCTATCTCTCTCTTCATATTGCCCCACCAAAATGTATGACGAATATCATGATACATTTTGGTACTCCCAGGATGAATTGCAAACAGTGTGTTATGCGCCTCCATCATGATTTTATACTTTAAATCAGGGTCGTTAGGAACACAAAGTCTGGAGTTGACTCGAAGTATTCCTTCTTCATCGATTCTTGCTTCCGGCATAGCACCTTCTTGCACTTTCTTCCTCATACGCATCGCCTCCAGTGTCCTGTAGCTTGAAGCGGCTTTTTAACATTATCAATTAAAGTCGGTTCTACTCGTATATTCACCATCATCACATGGGTCCCTGGAGTCTTTAACTCTATCTTCATCCTTTGCAAGTCACAGAAAATGGGCTTTTGTGTTGTCAATATTGCACTCGTACCCGCATATGATCTTCTACTCAATGCGTCAGTTACCACGTTCGCTTTTCCAGGATGGTATTGGATGATATGATCATAATCTTTCAACAGTTCAAGCCAACGTCGTTGTCCAATGTTGAGTTCCTTTTGAGTGAAGAAATATTTGAGGCTTTTATGATCCGTAAAGATCTCCACTTTCTCCCCATACAAGTAATGCCTCCAAATCTTTAGTGCGAAGACAACAGCTGCCAACTCTAGATCATGAGTAGGATAATTCCTCTCATATTCTTTGAGTTGACGTGAGGCATAGGCTATGATAAGTAGTTAACCAATCAATCCCTAGAATCACGTCAAATGCAAGTATTTTCAATGAAATAAGATCGACAGGTAATATGAGGGTACCGATTTGAACCAAACAAGACTTATAAATAGTGGATGTAATGAAGGTTTCTCCCAATGGAGTTTCCACAGATAAGTCAAATTCTAATTTCTCTAGAGTCAAATTTAATCATTGAGCGCAAGTAGGAGAAATAAAAGAATGGGTAGAACCGGTATCAAATAAGGTATAGGCTTCGCTAGAGTTTATGATAAGCTTACCCGTGATGACCTCATTCGGGTTCCTTGCTTTCTGGGAGGTCACAACAAACGCTCTCCCTTGCACTACCGGCTTTGACTTTTCTGGGACGGCTTTTGGTGCCTCCATCCTGACTGAACTAGTCTTCGATGAACGACAAAATCGGGCTAAGTGACCTTCTCTTCCACAATTATAACATGCTTTGGACGGCATCGCGTAGTTTGGACTGATGTGTCCCTCCCCTCCGCATTTGAAGCATATGATAGGTGGTCGTTCTCCTTCCTTAACAACGGGTGCTGGTGCTGACGTCCTTCCATCATTGTTGAATCTCCTTTTCTTGAAATGTTCATTTTTACAGTCTTGGCCATGATTACCACCGAAGTGTTTACCATTTCTGGCATGTTGATTCCCTCCACGTTTGTTGTCACAGTTTCGATGACTGATACCACTGGTATTTTCATGCTACCGGTTGCTTTCTCTTGGTTGCGTTGACTCGTTACTGCGCTCCAATAACTGAGCCCTATTTACAACATCTGAGTACAAACACAGTTTATGAGAAATAAGATATTAACGTATCTCCGATTTCAAATCTCTTAAAAACAATCGCGTCATTCGCTCCTCATTATCAACCAAATGGAATGCAAACCGAGATAACTCTACAAATTTAGCCTCGTATTGCGACACGGTCATATTGTTTTGTTCCAATTTGATAAACTCCACTTCTTTAATGTGACGAATACTCTCGGGAAAGTACTTGTCGTTGAATAGCTCATGGAACTTCTCCCAAGACATCTTGAGTGCGTCGAAAAATTTGATGCGTTCTGATTCCCACCAAGAATCGCCTCTTCACGCAACATGAAGGTGGCGAAGGGAACCGTTTGCTCCTCGAAGCATCCCAAGATATCAAATATCTTGGTGATCTGCTTTATCCATGATTCCGCCTTAAGTGGTTTTGGCTCTCCAACAAACTCCGGTGGTCCCAGCTCCTTGAACTGTTTAGCGGTGACCGTCCGAGAGTTTCCAGTGTTTCCACCTATATTTCGGACAGGAGCCGCTCTCGCCTGATGTTGCATGAATTGCATAAAGCCTCTGAACAATCCATCATTCATCATTTGGTCCGTGTTGTTGTTTGCATGAGGATTGTTGCCTTCCTGATGCACATTATCCTGATTATTGATATGTGGAGACTCAACGGTCTCTTGTGCTCCATTGCTATTCTCAACATTCTCGGATGTCATTTTCAGATACTGCCACAAAACAAGGGTTAGTTGACATGTAACATATTATCTCTAAACTCTGACCAACCAATTTAAATACAAAATAAATTTAAGTAGGTCATACTAGCGAAGGAATTCCCCGTCTCTTCCCTCCTAGTTCTAATCTCACATCTTGGCCAGGGATCATATCCCTAAGCTTTGATACCAACTGTGACGCCCCCAAAATTAGGTATACATCACCCATCTTGAGTCGCCAGATATATGGTGGCATGTAATTCAAATACAACTTAATAATACAACTGTCGGTGGTACAATGTCGACAAAACATAAACTGTGAGTTTGAATACAAATATTGTCTACTAGAGAGTATACAAACTCAAAAGGAGTCTTCAATACAATTATTATCACACTATTTCACAGAACAGTGATGACTACTAATGCACCATCGAGGACCATCACTCCGTTCCCCGATTCGTTCCAGCTATATTCTCATTTACTGAAGAGAACAGTGAAAGAAAGGGTGAGCTCAACTAGCCCAGTAAGAAATATTATGACTAAGATAATGCAGAATAAATTATCATTTGCCTTAAACAGTGTTAAACTGATACAATATAACAAACATCAAGTTTAACTGCAGCGGAACAAGCAATCCATTAAAAGAGCCAAGTAGAGAATAAAATCTACTATCTTTTATGATTTAAAAGGTTTTTCATCACTTTTATCGCTGGGACTCAGCTTAATAAATAATCCACGTCATTGAATCACCCCCTGCACTACGGCCAATGATATTCTTTAGTATCACGACCACAATTATCCATGCACTACGGGCCAAGAATATTTGTGTATTCATTAATGGTCATGATCATGCCAACAACTATCCATCAATGCACTACGGGCCAATGAGGACTTTTACCACATCATTTGTAACATTACGGTTATGATTACACCGAATAATCTTTGGTCATAATCATACCAAGTCCATCTATGCACTACAGGCCACAGATGACTTTCAAAAAAATATAAATATGAGGATGATGACAATGATATAAAAATTCAATAAAACAAGTTCAAGAATTAATTTGTCCAAGAACCAATAACGTCCAAATTGTCAACATGATACTGCTTTGTAGAGTAAAATTCAAGAATGCTCAGAAGAATATTTCCATGAAAAGATACTGGATGAAGCGCAATTATCAAGGATATTCCATGGAAAGACAGGTTATTCCAATAGAATACTAAATAACGGAACCGTGTCAAAGCGAAATTACACCGCAAGTGATGTTCCAACAGAATAATACAGAATGGAATAACAACAGAAATCACCATGCATGCGGTACTTCGCATATAGACAGGTTATTCCAAAAGAATAGTAATAAAGATGGAACCAGGTCCGGCGTAAAACGCACAGATAGGATATTCCAACAGAATAATAATAAAGACGGAACCAGGTCCGGTGTAAAATGCACAGACAGGATATTCCAACAGAATAATAAGGAATGAAATAACAAAAGAATTTCACAAAGTATAGGGTATCCCGCATATACAGGTTATTCCAATAGAATAATAAAGAATGGAATAATAGAAGTTCTCTTCATGAATAAGAAAGAAAGAATACCCCTTATAAGTACAACAAATAATATTCCCTACCTTAAGAAGAAGAGTACTGGATATATAAGTAGTGAAGTAGCAGAATACTTTCTTCTTTCTCTCTATAGTTTATCTCTCTAGAGTTTCAGTGAATGAGCTTCTATTTATAGAAAAATGGACTGCATAGTAACTAACTCATGAACGGTCCAGATTGATTTACTTTAATCTGACGGTCCATATTTAAAGCAAAATCTTTTAAATAAAATATAATATATTCTTTTTATAATCTGATAAAAACGAATAACTTTATAAAAGATTTTACTATGCAAACACTATGCAGGCACTATGCAAACACTATGCATAATAAAATATAATATATTCTAATTATTGTCTAATAAAACAGATAACCTTATAAAAGTATTCTGTTTTATATAAAAAGATTTTACTATGCAAAACACTATGCAAACACTATGCAACACTATGCATAATAGACTATAATATATTCTATTTATAGAATAACTTTATAAAAGTATTTTATTTTATATAAAAAGATTTTCTGTATTATTACATTAATAATACCAACAAAACTGAGTGACTTATCACGTAAGCATCAATAATTAATACCGCGTGCTACTATACAACCACGCGTATTCATTGACATCGCATTTTTTTAACAAGGTGTTTCAACAATTAACGGTAAAACTTCCGCCGTTATTTTCATAAAAAGTATTTTTGTCGTTTTCTCAATCCAACAATAATTCCGTGTAGGGTCCACCAATGATTGTGCCGCATTGTACGAATATTCCTGTTAAAACGAATATTCCCCACCAATCGAATATTATATAACAACTTGCGTACTTTGCAAAATTTATAAATATTACCCACAATTATAACATTATATCAATTTCACTCCATAATATTCAAAAATAATATTTAAAAATAATATTTATAGAAAATTCATCTTTATTCAAAAAGTTGGGGTTTTACAATCTCCCTTCTTATGAAATTTCGCTTCGAAATTAGGGTACGACTGTATATTGAAGAGGTAAGGATACCTTGATTTTATTTCAGATTCTAACTCCCAAGTCATTTCCTCAATATCGTGGTTTCTCCACAAAACTTTGACTTGAGGTATAACCTTGGAGCATAGAATATGTTCCTTCTTATCCAAGATTTGAACAGGAACCTCTTCATACGTCAAATCTTCCGCTATTTCGTCCGGTTCTAACTCAATAATGTGGTTCGGGTTTCCACATATTTACGTAACATGGATATGTGAAAAACGTTATGAACACGAGACATACTTGGCGGTAAAGCAAGTCTATAGGCCACAGTTCCTACTCGATCAAGGATTAAAAATGGGCCGATGAATCGAGGATTGAGCTTTCCTCTCTTTCCAAATCTCATAACTCCTTTCCATGGAGCAACACGTAACAACACATGATCTCCTATATCGAATTCCACGTCCTTTCGATGAAGATCAGAATAACTCTTTTGTCAAAAATAATATTTATAGAAAATTCATCTTTATTCAAAATGTTGGGGTTTTACATAAGGTAGGTGTGAGTTCTTGAAACTCATACTTATGGTAAGTTCGTGACTCATAATAATATGGTATGTTTTCGAACGTCTCAGCGAATGGACGCCTATGGTCTTTCTGGACAGTTCTTAAACTCATATTATTGTGGAAAGTTCATGAACTCATAATGTATGGTAAGTTGATGGACTGTATTAAGATATAGGAATGTTTAGACTGAAAATAAGTTGTTTTCAGTAGGCTTAGTATTGAAGGTGCTAGAGAAGATTAAGTATTGTCGCAGTAAGACAATGAAGGAAGATGGAGAAATAGGATATTGCAAGTCATCTAACTATGCTAGATTTCGAACTTTATTGAAATCGTGCTGATGTGAACATTTTTAAAAGGAAAGAATTGGTTCAACTTTTGGAACCAACGTATTTTAAAAGAGCTATTCTTAGTATGTCTATGCTAATTGCTTCGGCTAGACAGAAATTGATTTAAAATTTTCAAAATGAATTTTATATCATCCGTGCATTTGATGCATGGATGGTAAAAAGATGGAGTTATTAATGCAATTGAACCTGATGTTGGATGTGATCTTAGGATCAACAACCCACTATGGTATGATGTATAATGACGAAATCACAAACTGATGAAGTCCTCAATGTACTGTGAAAAGTACGGTATCATGACGTCATAAACCGTTTTGATGTATTGCGAAAAGAATTTAATGAAGTAGTCGACGTCAATTGAGTTGACTAAACGAAGGTTTCACGTTGAAATCCAATTTATTGGTATTGTCTAAGCTACTTGATTCGACTAGACAAATGGTATGTCATCGAGCTTTCTTTGAGAACTTGTGCAAAACCAAATTATTTTGGTGCGGAATCTAATGATTTAGTCTGAGGAGAACATGGAAGAGGTAGATACTTTCTTTGTGATTGTAAACTGACCGTTAAAGAAGGGCTTACGGTGAAATGTTGTTTAACCTAGTAAGAGTTCATGGTCAATTTGACCCCTCAACAAAAGTATGAAACGTTTTAAGAGGAAATTTTATATTCCTCGTTATTCCTTCTGCTTCATGATTCTTGATAGGTTATGGGGTTTAGGAATGAGGGAAAGATAAGAACTCCGTTGAAGGGGAGTTGAGAAGAAGGGTAGGCTAAAATTTCGAGGACGAAATTCTGTGAAGAAGGGGTGAATGTAATGACCCGGGTAAGGGTGTGGTTTTAAGAAATTCCGCAGACGGAATTTTTATAAGGGGGGAAGAGTGTGACGACCCTGAAATTCGGGTTGTCCAGAATTTAGGTTTAAAGAATTAGTTATGAATAAAACTAATTTTTATTAATACTATTCTGTGCTATGTGTTTATTAATCATTCTATAACCTAGGATGATTATAAGTCGGGAGTATTCTGGCTACGAGTTAGTCTGAGCGAGTAAGAATTTTTAAGACGAAAATAAGATTTTTCCGGGAACAAAATATTTTTCAGGGAAAAAGACGAAATAGGCACTATTCATCCATTTATGCTCGGAGATTTATTTTAAAATTCCGAGACTTTAATGATTACGTATAATTTAGAGACGTGATGGAATATTCAATAATATTTCAGTTATGGCAAAAACAAAGTTTTTGCCTGCGGACTTAAAACCTAAGGGTTAGGAAAAGTGAGTTCCGTGAATTTAATGATTTCGTATAATAATTAGGGTTATTACGAGTAAGAAATACGAGTGTAATACTAGTTATTATACGAGTATAGTACGAGGATTATTACGACGTATAATACGAATATCATACGAACTATATACGAAGAGAATACGAGAATAAGATGCGTAGAATACGATTCGTTTTAATCGCTAAGTAAAGGATAAGTTAAGTAATGACTAAGTAAACTTAATAGCTAAGTAAGTGCTTTTGCTTAATGGTTAAGTAAAGTGCTTATAAGTGATGAGTAAGTAAACTTAAGGGCCAAGTAAACTTAATGGCTAAGAAGACTTAATGGCTAAGTTAATGTGGAGGCCAAGTTAACTTAGCGCTTAAGTCTTGAATAGTAAGGAGGTTAAGTGGGGCGAAATGACTAAACTACCCCTAACTTTGGTTTTCTATAAATAGGAAGCTCATTTCTTTGTTTTGGGATTTTGAAAATCCTAAGGCACTTGAGAGAGAGAGAGAGTTCGGATGGGAGGAGAAGGAAGAGGAAAGGCTAGCCCGTGTACAAACTTTGTCCGATGGAAGAAGATTAAAGGAGAACGGTATTCCGAAACCTAGTCTCTTATAATTTTTCTTTAAGGTTTGATGTTTAAAAAACATAACTTAATGAAGATAAGAAGTAGATAAGGTGAGAGATGAGTTCATATGGTTAAAATCATAAGAAAATAAAGAAATAAGAATTTAAAGTTTAGTAAATAAATTTCTTAAGGAAGTATAAGATTCGTAATGAATTAGAACGATTCGAGTGGGATTATATGAATGAGTAGGTGAAATAAGTAAGGAATGATGTTCTATAACATCAAATTCCAATAAAAAGTGAAATTGTAATCCAAAATATTGATTAAAATGAAGAACGAACGAAGAACACGCGAAGAACACGAAGAACATTGTTGATGGACAAATTTAAAACCATCATAGGATAATTGTTGTTGATGGACAAGTTTAAAACCATCGCGTATAAGTTAGTTGCATATTGCTTGGTTAGGAATGGTAGAAACATTCATGAAGAACGAATTAAAACTTAACTATAACGAAGTTATGGCAAAAATTTCGTAAAAGACGAACGAGAATTAGAAAATTAGTAAATGAACCCGAACGTGTAGGGTTTCATAGGAAAGTAGGAGAATGTATAAAATGTGAGTCGTGGACTCAAGAACGAATGAGTTTCGAGTTCGGATGACCGAATTACGGACGAACGAGCAATGAACATTAAAAGCGTAAAATGAATAAAGGGTGAAGATCAAGCCAATCGAATGGCACGCTAACGGATTCAGAACAAATTTCTGTCTGAGGGGTATTGAAGTACGTAAGATAAGGAAGAGAATGGACTTTGAACGACCTCGTTCTGAGTTATAACAAAGGAGTTATGAGATCGGGAAGTAAGCGTCTCAAACTTGATTCAAAACTTAGAGAAATTTCTAGGGTTTAGGCTCGGCGTCGCAGCGCCGACTGAGCTTTGGGAGGTGGCACCGCTGTGCGAGCTCGGCCATAAACTCCTAGAGAGTGGTGCCGCAGCGCAAGAGATAACAAAGGTTTGGCGCACACGGCATGAGACCAAAAGGAAGAAGGAGGCGTAGGTGCTTGCCAGCAACGAGGTAAAGGAAAGGGCAACTGTGCAGCTTCAGCCAAAGAGCCGGCAAGGCCCAAAGGAGGAGAGTTTAACTACTCAACTCCTGGGGAAATGTACGGATAGATAGTGAACATGTAGTTCACGTAATATAGCACTTAATCAAGTGATTTACACATTTAGTAAAGGTTGAACATAAAGATTAAACGAGATTAAAAGACAAAGAATATAATCGCGGGTTACGTAACCGATGTCCGGGGACCGTAGTCGGGATGAATGAACGTGAGGGATTGCTATGGCTGTGATTCCTTAAACGTTGAGTGATGAGGGTAATGACTAACATTTCGATGTTAGGTCATGATAATGGGAGATAAGTGTGTAGAGTATAGACGGTGTGAATGCAACGTTGTTGCAATGGACGAGCGATTTTAGCATACAACGATCAGTATGGCTTCGACACTAAGAATGAGTAATGAACATGGGGTTCATGTAATGGATAACGAAAGTATTAAATAAGTATGAATTATCAAGAAAGCCGTAATAAACAATAATAAGATTAATGAAAGCCGAATGTGAGTCAGATAAGATTGTAAATCATCAAACATGATGCACGTATGAGTAAGACATCTCCGTATGTCATAAAGCCGTAAACTGGTAAAGGAAGTTAGTCGCGTAAACTTATATTACAAGAACGCAAACCCTAAGAAGTAAAGTTAAGTAAACCAATGCGTAAGTTAAATATATGACTAATTGGTGTTTATGTTTTCTCCTTATGTGTTATATAGGAATTGGAATGAACAGTTCGGCATAAGCTATAGCTGGGCGTAAGGCAAGTTTCCTAACTTCATTCATATTACATGAATGCTAGTTTCTTAAACTTCTCAGATGTTGTACTTGAGAAGTTTTGTCTATGTGCGAATGTGCAATATTTGTCAAAGGTGGTAGAACGTATGAGGCTTGGAGCCACAATGTGAACACTTCGGTGTTTCTATGATATGAACTGTTCTATGATTGAGTTGTTCAATACAAGTATGTTATGTTTATACATGATCTGTTATTGTTAAGTCTGTGCTAATGATTCTTGCCAGACAGGATGTGTATGAAAAAGGTAGAGGAATGAAAGTATTTCAAAGTGAAAGTGACTAATGTTTTAAGATGATAGGAATCGAGACTATTCCTATTATTCAAGCTACTTCATAACCTTTGTTCGGTTATAGAAGTTCTAAAGAAATGTTTTAATCCTGAAGTTGTTTGTTCAACTGTTATGACTTGCTCGACAATTGAATGCTCACTCTTGCTTTAAATGAAAAACAATTTTCAACGAACAAGGTTAGAAGAACTTAAGGATCCCTTAAAGATCAAGCTGACGGTATCCAGATGAAGTACTATTCAGAAGGTGAATGAGCGAGAAGATCAAGTGAAGACTTGTAATGTAAAAAGAGGTGAAATTGAATTATAGACTAGTTTAATGAACTGTTATGTATCCTTGGTGGCGGATAAAAGTCACTCTTGTAAGATGAAATGAATAATGTAATTATCACTAATTGTAATAAAAGAAGTCATAAGGTTTCCAGAACCTGGGATTTGAGAGTGTATGTCGTTATATTTCAGTATATAATGATGTATGTTGGATAAATGATGTACTCGTGACGTACGAAATTCGGGTGTGAAGATAGACCGGATTTCGGGGCGTTACAGGTACTATTGCTGTCATTGATCAAATTGAATATGACAATGAAAGTATTAGTCAAACAGATCAGTCTGATACTATTTTAATTCCAAAATTTTATGATCAATTAAATTAGTGAATTGAATATTGATGGTTTCAGTGAACAAGAAATTCTTAACAAGTTAAATCATATGTCCATGGTAGCCAATTGCTATATCACCAAGTTTAACAACTTCTCTCAGTATGATATTGTTGAATTAATAGCTAGTGGATTCACTGGTGTTCTTAGATCTTGGTGGAAAAAACACCTCACGGAAGATACTAGATTATCAATTATCCATGTTGTCCAAATAGATAATGATGGTAAACCCATCTTTGATGAAGATGTTGGTGTTGGTCCGCCAGATAGAGTTCATATACTTATATTTACCACAATCAAACATTTTGTCGGAACTCCTAGTAATATCACTGAGAGAATTCAGGACCAGTTAAGTAATCTCACTTGTCCCACTCTAAGTGATTTTAGATGGTACAAAGATGTGTTTACTTCTCGGGTTATGATGCGAAATGATAGCAATAAACCATTCTGGAAAGAAAAATTCGTTAATGGTTTACCTAGCTTATTCGCTCATAAAGTTCGTGAAGAATTGAGTAAAGATTTAGGTTATATTGATTACGATAATTTAACCTATGGAGATTTAATCATTTATATACAAAAAATTGGATTAAAAATGTGTATTGATTTCAAACTCGCTAAACAAGCTATTATAGATAAGAACAAATCTAAATATGAGTTAGGGACATTTTGTGAACAATATGGTTTACCCCCTGTTGCTCCCTCTAGAAGAAAGCACAGACATAAACATATTGACAAAAGTCACAAACGTCGCAAAAAAAACATAGTCATCGTAAAAATAAAGTTCAAGATAGTTACTATACTAAACCTAAATCATCAGGTAAAAACTCCACTAAAAAATCAAAAAAATTTGTTAAAAGTAAAATTATTTGCCACAATTGAGGGCAGAAAGGGCACTATAAAAATGAGTGCAAAATAAAACAAAAATTATCTCAGCTAAATGTTTCAAATGAACATATTGAACAACTATTACAATTAATAAGGATTGAGAACAACATCAGTAATGATGAGGATTTTGACATTCCTTATTCCTCTAATAGCAGTATTAATAACAATGAAACAGATAGTGACAATGAAGAAGTTACTATTTGTAAAGATAATTACAATGAAAATTGTTGCAATAAAAGATTAAATGTAATTACCAATGAAGAAGAAAAAAGTTCTTTGTTAATTGATTTAATCAGTAAAATTACAGATCCAAAATTAAAGGTTCAGTACACAAAACAGTTAAAAGATTTATTAACAAAAGATAATAGGGTTTAAGATAAGATTATTAAGGCAAAGGATAAACCTATTTTTAGTCTTAATAAAACTCTTGAAAGATTTAAAACTCCAGTTAAGGAAGTTACCCTCCCTGAATTAAATCAAGAAGTTAATAAACTAAAAAGAGAAATATCTACCTTCAAAATTGATATTTCCAACTTAAGAAAAGAAATTGAAGTTAAGAAGCCAGATCTTCAAGTAAATGATTCTTCTAGTGAAGACGAACTAGAATCGTCAAATGCTAGGGAAGAATCAGACCTTTTTGTTCAAGGTCTTTCACTCAAAAGAATTAAGGATATCACCATCCAAAAATGGTATATTTATATTAATTTGGTAATTGATAAAACTTTCTCAATACAACTTCCTGCCTTAGTTGATACTGGTGCAGATCTGAATTATATTCAAGAAGGTTTAATCCCTACTAAGTATTATAAGAAAACTAGTGAAAAAATTAATTATGCTAATAGTAGTCAAATGAAAATAAAATATAAACTGCTTAAAGTTCATATTTGTCAATATAATATATGTTTTAAAACATCTTTTGTTTTAATCTGCAATCTTACAGATAAGATCATCTTGGGATTGCCGTTTATATATTTATTATACCCTTTCACTACTAGTAATGTAGGATTAAGCTGTAAACACTTAGGTAAGAAGATAACATTCAAGTTTCTTATTAAACCCAAAGAAAGAGATTTAAGATTTATTCAAGATGAATCTATTTCTAATTCATTAAACTTACTAAACAGTAAAACCACCCATTTAAACTTCTTAAAAGAAGAAATTAATTACAAGCGTATTGAAAAATAACTTGAAGATAAAATAGTTCAAGAAAAAATTGAAAGATTAAAAAACTATTTAAAAGAAAATCTTTGTTCAGATTTTCCTAATGCTTTTTGGCATCAGAAGAAACATGTTGTAAGGCTTCCTTACGCTAAGGAATTCAAAGAACATTTAATTATTACTAAGGCCATGTCTATACAAATGAATCATGAACAAATGGAGTTATGCAAAAGGGAAATCAATGATCTCCTTAATAAAGGATTTATTAGACATAGTAAATCCCCTTGGTCCTGTCCTGCCTTCTGTGTCAACAATGAAGCAGAAAATGAGAGTGGTGTCCGTCTTTTAGTCATTAATTACAAACCATTAAACAAAGTTTTAGAATTGATTAGGTATCCTTTACCCAATAAGGAAGACCTCCTTAACCGGTTAAGCAATGTCACCATTTTCAGTAAATTTAACCTAAAGTCAGGATTCTGGCAAGTTGCCATTCACCCAGATGACAGGTATAAAAAATCATTCACTACCCCATTTGGTCATTATAAATGGAACGTTCAGTCCTTTGGTTTAAAAAATGCCCCTAGTGAATTTCAGAATATTCTCAATGACATTCTTAATCCTTTCAGTCATTTTATCATCGTTTACATTGATGATATACTCGTTTTCTCCAGATCTATTGAAGAACATATTAAACATTTCAATTCATTTTTCAAAATAGTAAATACCAATGGACTTGTTTTGTCCCCCTCTAAATGCAGTCTTTTTCAGACTAAAGTGAGATTTATTGGTCTTATTATTTATCAAGGTCTTATTCAGCCGATTGATAGAGCTATTCAATTTGCTGACAAATTTCTTGATAAAATTACCAACAAAACTCAAATTCAAAGATTTTTAGGATCGCTCAATTATATTGGCAAATTCTATGAAAATCTCAGAAAAATCTGCAAACCCCTCTTTCAAAGTTTGCAAGATAATCCTCCCCCTTGGACTAACACTTATGCTTCTGTAGTCTAACAAGTTAAAAAATATGTTAAGGCTTTACCTTGCCTTGGCATCTCCAATGATTCAGCTTTCAAAATTGTTGAAACTGACGCCTCAGAAATTGGATTCAGAGGTGTCATCAAGTAAAAGTTAACTCCCACTACATCTGAACAAATTGTTCGATTTCATTCCGGTGCATGGAATCCTACACAATTAAATTATAGTACTATAAAAAAGGAAATTCTTTCTTTAGTACTATGTATTAATAAATTTCAAAGTGACTTGCTAAGTCAAAAGTTTTTAGTCAGGATTGATTGTAAATCTGCAAAATATGTTTTAGAAAAAGATGTTGAAAACATCGCCTCTAAATAAACTTTGCCAGATGGCAGGTGTGACGACCCCAAAACAGGTATACATCACCCATCTTGAGTCGCCAGATACATGGTACAGAAACAAATACAACTTCAGTAATATAATTTCCGTGCAAAATACGACAACACATATACTGTGAGTTTAAATACAAATATTGTATACTAGAGAGTATACAAACTCAAAAGGAGTCCTCATTACAATTATTGATACACTATTTTACAAAAATAGTGAGGACTGCTAAACAACTATCTTGAATCATCACTCCAAACCCCGGCTAGTTCCTGCTAAATTCTCTCCTCATGAGAAGAACAATGGAACAAAAAGGGTGAGCTCAACTAGCCTAGTAAAGAATATTATGACAAAGATAATATACAACAAATTATCATTAGTCTTCAACAGGGAAAATCTGATAAAATATAATAGACAACAAGTTTTAGATCAACAACTGCAGCGAAAACAACAATCTATTAGAAGAGTCAAGTAGAGAAAGAATTCTACTATCTTCTAAGATTTAAAAGTCCATCATCAATATTTTATCCTCAGAAACATCAATAAATATACATCTTGAATCAAATATTCATCTTTGCACTATAGGGCCAAAGATATTCATTTGTATCACCAGTTGGTCATGTTCATCTCAACACTGTTCATCTTTGCACTACGGGCCAAAGATATTCATTAGGTAATCATTCATATTTGCACTACAGGCCAAAGATATTCAGTAATATCATCATTTAGGACTGAGGATGATGAAAAATATTTTAAAGAAAATGAATCCAAAGGAGACGGAAGGACAAATATTAGGATTCGTATCACACGCTTTATCCAAGATCAATAATACTCCATAATAACCAATTTTGAAGCATAATTCAAAAATAAAGATCAAAACATGGATACAATCAAAGATAGTAACCATAATAGACATCTTGGACAAAAAGAAGAAATTTTCATTTTTCGATAAATAGTGTCATATTCGTGAATAGTGCCGTATACGTGAATAGTAACCCTGACACTAAAGGTTCCTGTCGGCGTCGGGATTTTTGGGTGTCCCTTTCCGTTACTTGTTCTTTGGTGTTCTCATTTTAGGTGAGATTTGTTTGAAAAATAAGTGAAAAGGTCCTACATGTATGATGTCGATTTATGGGACCGATTAAGAGTCGCCAATTGATTTTTTTAAATAGTTGTACCAACACAACCGAGAAAAGGTTTGCACATTGACCCAGTGATGTGACACTGATATACGGGTCGGTGAAACCGAAATTCGTTTAGGGTCCGGGGACTTGGTTATGCGGGGGGAAGGTGTTAGGCACCCCCCGACATCCGTGTTACCATGGTGACCGTCTCTTTTCAAGAAACTATTATCTGAGTGTGTGTGTGTGTGTGTGTGTGTGGGTCAATGTGCTGTTATATGGAAGATGTGCGAGGTCTCGTTCGAACCTATATACACAAGATTTGAATTTATGTAAAAATTCAATTTTTAGCAAGATATGGCAGTGATGTTTTATGAAAGAGGTTTTTCAAACCCTAATGCTCAATAGGAATTGAGACCTTTTACACTCATATTTTTTATTAAGTGGGTGGCTGAATTGATTTTATTTGACAGATGCGAGGCATCCGTACGAAAATAATATATACAAAAATAATGCCGACTTCCTCGTGGGTGTGGAAACCATCTGAGGAAATTCGCACCTTACATAATAATTTATAAGTCGCCATACAATTTAAAATGTCCATCACGAGGCGATTCTAGATCCAATGGGATGAATCAGCGATCATATGATTCCTAAAGTATGTAATCTCGCAATTTGTAAGAAAGCGAAAAGCGAGTTTATATATAAAAGCGGTAAATATATATATACAGACATGATCACCAACCATGAAGCACCTCCATGGGGGATCAGAAAGGTAAATAAAGCCGTAAGAGCAATCAACTGCCACGAAGGAAACTCCAGGCAGGACGAAAATAAATAGATATATATATATATATATATGTGTGTGTCTATATATATATATATATATATATATATATATGAAAGCATTAAACGCACCGGATGTAAAATCCAGGCTCATCGAACAGAGTCCGACCACAGTTCATATATATATAAGTATAAATAAATAAATATATATATATATATATATATATAAGTGAATAAATGCACCAGATATTAAATCCAGGCTCATCAAACAGAGTTTGACCACAGTTCATATATATATATATATATATATATATATATATATATATAAGCAAATAAACGCCTCGCATCAAGTTCAGTCTCAATCGAGGCATAACTCGATAATGTTAGTCAATATATATGTAAATATATATATAATATATGTGACGCCCCCAAAATTAGGTATACATCACCCATCTTGAGTCGCCAGATACATGGTACAGAATTCAAATACAACTTAAAAATACAACTGTCGTGTACAATACGACAAAATATAAACTATGAGTTTGAATACAAATATTGTCTACTAGAGATTATACAAACTTAAAAGGAGTCCTCATTACAATTATTATCACACTATTTCACGTAATAGTGAGGACTACTAATGCACCATCTAGGACCATCACTGCTCCCCCACTAGTCTAGTCCTACCACGTTCTCATTTCACAAGAGAACAAAGGAAGAAAAGGGTGAGCTCAACTAGCCCAAGAAGAAATATTATGACTAAGATAATGCGTAATAATTTATCGTTAGCCTTCAACAAAGTTAAACCGATAAAATATAATAACTATCAAGTTTAACTCATAGCAATGAACAAGCAATCCATTAGAAGAGTCAAGTAGGGAATAAAATCTACTATCTTCTATGATTTAAAAGGTTTTCATCACTTTTATCATTGACTCAACTTAATAAATAATCCACATCATCGAATCACCCCTGCACTACGGCCAAGGATATTCTTTAGTATCACGACCACGAATTATCCATGCACTACGGCTTAAGATAATCATGTTTTCATCAACGGTCCTGATCATGCCATAAAACAATTCATATTTGCACTACGACCAAAGAGAATCCATAGCCATAATCATACCAAAAACTGTCCATCAATGCACTACGGGCCAATGAGGACTTTTTCCACATCATTTGTAATATTACGGTTATGATTATACCGAATAATCCCTGGTCATAATCATACCAAGTCCATCTATGCACTACAGGCCACATATAACTTTCAACATAATATAAACACGAGGATGATGACAATGGTATAAGAATTCAATAAAAACAAGTTCAAGAATTAATTTATCCAGGAACTGATAACGTTCAAATTGTCAACACGATACTGCTTTGTAGAGTAAAATTAAAGAATGCTCAGAAGAATATTTCCATGAAAAGATACTGGATGAAGCGCAAATATCAAGGTTATTCCACTAATTTCATGGAGTATAGAAGTCAAAGTTTTAACCAACTGAGTATAATAAAGAATGGAATAACAAAAGAAATCACCATGCATGCGATAGACCGCATGCAAAAGCGAGTTATTCCAACTGAATAATAAATAACGGAACCAGTCCGATGTAAAACGCATGTATAGGATATTTCAACGAGTAATAATAAAGAATGGAACCAGTCCCAGAAAACGCATGCATACGATATTTCGACGAATAATAAATAATGGAACCGATTCCTGTAAACGCATGCATGCGATATTCTCGGCGAATAATAAATAATGGAACCAGTCCGGCATAAAACGCATGCAGATGTGATATTCGACGAATAATAAAGAATGAAATAACGTAAGAATTTCACCAAGTATAGGGTATCCTCATGATACAGTTATTCAACAGAAGAATAAATAATGGAATAACAGAAGTTCTCTTCATGAATACAAAAGAAATAATACCCCTTACCGTAAAAGAAACTGAATATAAGAGTATGGAAGTAGCAGAATACTTTTCTATAGGTTCTCTTATAATTCTCTCTCTAGGGTTTCAGTGAATTCGTAAGAAAATAATGAAGGAATGAGTTTCTATTTATAGGAAAATGGAATGAATAGTAACTAATTCATGAACAGTCCAGATTGATTTACTATTAAAGGACGGTCCAGATTGGTTTACTATTAAAACTTAAAACAACGGTCCATACTGATTTACTATTAAAACTTTAAACCAGCGATCCATATTGATTTACTATTATAACTCCACCAGCGGTCCATATTGAATTACTATTATATCTTCAACCAACGGTCTGAAAAATTAGCACATCTTCTCATGGAATTATATTGTACCCAAATGCCCGAATGCACAATACTAGAGTGAATATTAACTGGGTGAATAGTAACTCGTGAATAGTAACTCGTGAATAGTAACTTATGAATAGTAACTCGTGAATAGTAACTCATAAATTGTAACTCGTGAATAGTAACTCATAAATAGTAACTCTCAAACACAAAAAAGTGTCCTTAATAATACCGATTGAACAATATATCATATTATGCAGATGATACTGTAACAATAATTGAATCAATAATATGAGAGATATGATGCAACAATTACTGTAGCAATAATTGAGTATAACCGAGTGACTTCTCACATAAGCATTAATAATCAATACCGTGTGCTACTATGCAACCACGCGTATTACTTAACTTTAAACACCGGGTGTTTCAACAGTTAACGGTAAAACTTTTGCCGTTCTTTTCATAAAGTATTTTTGTCGATTTCTCTATTCGACAATAATTCTGTTGTGGGGTCCACCAATGATTGTACCATCGTACGAATATTCCCTGACAAAAAGAATATTCCTCGACCAATCGAATATTATACAATCACTTTCTTACTTTGAAAAATTTGTAAATATTACCCACAACTATAACATTACATCAAATCAACACCATAATATAAAAAAAAAAATTATTTCGAGAAAATTAAATCTTTATTCATAAAATCTGGGGTCTCACAATATATATATATATATATATATATATATATATATATATATATATATATATATATATATATATATATCTGATGAAATGAAACCACGAACCAAAGTCCTAGGCAAAAGCAAAGCAACACGACTCTCAACGTGTAGAAGGGTGTGTGCAAAGATGAAGAGAAAGACTCTAAAGTGTGTGAGAAGGCTTACAACTGACTGCTAAAAAGGCTTCTATATCTTTATAGTGGGTAAACACTGGCTTTTGTCGGTATAAAAGAGGCTATATATGAGCTCACAGGTGTTTGAAAGTGGGAAATACATCATGTATAGGCGATTGCCGGAAGCAGAGTGTCAGTGGTTTCCCCGTCTTTTCCTCTTAGCAAATTAGCACCCCAAGCCCTCTATTTATAGGCATATTAGCCGGTGTACTGCAATGTGGCCGAGTAGTGGTGTACAGAGGAAACCCGGGTCGCCCGGGTTTGTTTCGGGTTAATGCCCTCTCAATCGTGCACTCAGGAATTGTAATGTACACTCGGCTTTCTAGAAGTGCAATCCGGGTATCCGTTTGAGGTATACGAGACCTATTTCGGACCGCCGTTGTCGAGAGTTGTACGATGGCATGGGATTAGAGTTTGTACGAAGCTATTGAAGATGGGACGATGCCTCCCGGTCTTCAAGCTTCAACTTTCATCCGTTACCCCGCATAATAAGACTCCTGGATTGGTTAGCCTTGTGGAACATCATTGCGTAGAGACGTGACGTGGCATCGTGTTTGACGAGATGACGATGTTGCCCCTCATCGGTGTTATTGCGGATTGAAATTTGTCGTCATGAGCGACGCTGCTCGACTTTTGTTGAGATTGGACTGCTGCAATTGTTGAAGGTCCTCATTGTCATCTTTGAGGTGTGCCTGTCTTCCCGATGTTATTGCCAGGTTGGTGTAGTGTATCTCATTGTGAGAGCTGAGATTGAAGCTGGTCGTATTTGAAACAAGCATTTCCGGGTTTATCGCTGAAACTGCATTCCTTGGGATTATCACCATGGTTGGTGGCTATTCCCATGGTTGGGACTGAGACTGGATACCTCAGGGTTATCTCCGAGATTAATCGGTCTTCTCCGGTGTGTGTTCCGGTGTTGTATCTGCAGGCCTTGGGGCTACATTCGAGGTTGAAATTGTTACTCCCAGAATGCTATCCGGGGTTGAGGCTAAACTTCTGGTAGTATCCGGTATGGATTTGGATTGTCTTTCAGGGTTCTCTCTTAAAAGAAAAATCTGTCCTCCTGCAATGTTAGTAACAGTAGTACATAAAATTTCGAGTGTCTATAGATGCCCCTCTTTATCATACTCATGCATGGTGATGCATGGGTAGGATAAAGAATCCTAGACACTTGAAATACAACAAGATGAACGTGGTACTATGGGTAGTAAAAATGATGCAAATGTATGATGCACGATATATGGGGTTGTAGCAGACATCATTTGGGGATGATTGCGGGATCCTGTTGCTTTTTTAACCGGGATTGGCAATGCTGACCAGATTTGATGTGTAAGTCGAATCTGTTAGGATGTTGATGTTGGAGTTATCACCAAATTCTTGCGTTTTTGATAATGACTTGATCCTGAAGAGGTACCTCTTATGTGTAAGAGATCTTTGGGGATAAAGCTTGATCTGTTTTGAGGATGTGTCTAACATATTCCATCATCTATCCTCTTTGATAACATTGACCTTTCCTGGTTGATATCGTCAGGACATGTCAAGATCCTGCTGGATTTACTGCCAACAACAAATATTGTCAGGGGTGCCTGACCTTCGTTGACGTGTACTTCACCGACATGTGAATCAACGGGTGCAAAACCTTGTGGGATCTACTGTCAAGGCTGCTTGACCTTCGCTGACGTGTGAATCAACGGCTGAGATTCTGTAGATTGTCAAGGTTGCTCTACTTCCGCTGTCGTGTAGATCAACGGAGCATTGCATTTTGACCCCCGTCGGGGATCCACTGGGGGAAATATGAGTAATCGAGCATGAAATCCTCGAATAGCTCTATAGCTCTGATAGGTTTAATTGCTATCTGTTGAGATAACGTCAAGGTTGCTTAAACTTTATTGATATGTGTGTCAACGGCTTGAATGTATGTTGTAATCCCCTACCGGGGCTTCATTGGGGACTCATGAGTACGTGCGCAAATATCGAACAGTCCTCAATGCTTCGATGGCTTTACTTGCCATCGGCTTGAAATAACGTCAAGGCTTCTTGACCTTCGTTGATAGAAATGTCAACGGATGAACGTGTTGTAACCCCCACCGGGGATTTACATTGTAACCCCTGTCGGGAACCTACGTTGTAAACCCCATCGGGGACCTACGTTGTAATCCCCGTCGGGGACCTATTTAGGGTAACGACCCGGAGTTGGCGGCATCGGACCTGTACGAGGTATTGTCGGATGTGATTTGTGACAAATGGGATCATTGGCAGGGTATACCTCATGTTCGGGTGACTACCAATGAGTAATGTACATGTTCAAAGTCTCATATGAGAAGACTAGGATTGTATGCTGTTTTGCTCAATTGCGTGGCATTTTTATTCCCGATTTGACCTTTCTAGCTCGTAAGAACTCCGTTTCAACTTGAACTAAATTGAGCCGGAGGGGTGGGACCCATATAGGGGTGTCGCAGGTGCACCCGCTGCAGCCGCAGGTGGGCCTGCGGCCAGGCGCGGATTATAAATCCTGCAGGCTGGTCTTTATAAGTCACTTTCAACTTGTTCCACTTAGAAAAAACCGCGAGCCATCTTCAGATCTGCTGAGTTCGGGCTGCTTTCTGCAAATTCTTTCACCGTACAAGTGTTCTACACTATCCTGGTAATGTATACATGTAATTTTTTCCAATTTCTGTCCGTTAGATTGTGATTTATCGCACAAAATGCATCTAAACACATAGTAGTGATTATGTATGCACAAATGACTTGATAAAAAATATTCAACATAGTAAATGTTAGTATTAAACCATGCTGAACATAATGATGTGAAAAAATTTAACTTTTGAGACAGTCAAATTAGCACCTTTTTCTGCTATTTTTTGTCCTATTTGAGGCCTAATGAGCAAAAGGTAGAAAGGAAAAGTACTCCTAGAATTGAGGTTGGTCTTATGCATGATGATTTTGATTTTTAATGCATATATTATGTATATGACTTTGGGGCGGTGTGCTACTGAATGGCCACCTAGACATGCCTATGTGCATGTGGATAGTCCTATTTTCAAAGGGGACTCTGGCAAAAATTTTCCAAATGTAGGCATTGGGTAGTCATGCATTTTGACTCTATTATAGTTTAAAGTAAATACATGCATGAATATAGTCATAAATGCATTTAAAAAGCTCCAGGTAAGGAAATACCACACCCTTTTTGAGGTGATTTGGAGACTTGTTGTCAAGATATTATGGATCCAGATCACCGAAATTTGTTTCTTCTGAGGACCGCTTCTCGGCGTCTTGTGGAGGGCTTCAAGTGCCTCGTCCTCATTCATCGAATGACCTAAATCGATTGGTGCGAGCCATAATTAAATCCCGTCTGGTAGATGTGGTAGATGTTGAGGACAAGGAGGCGGATATTCCGATTGAGGATCCCGCTCCTGCTGCACATGTCCCTCGTAGGGAGCTTCCGAGCACTCAGGTGGAAAACCCAGAGTTGCTGGGTGATTTGAGCAGACATCCATCGATGTACTTGCATGCTAACGAGGTATGGCATTAGACTTTGATCTTCCTTCTTTCCTATTGATGAGGACTAAAGGGTTCTGATGTTGATTTGCATTTCATGTAGGTTCCTGGTTTTACACAGCCTCGAGGGAACTGGTTCAGCATTCACTCCATGTACCAGGTGCTTCATCCTAACTACAGAGCAGTAGTTCATGAGTGGGGATTTGGGGAATTCTTCTCCATCCTTCCCCGTCGTTGTCCCTGGGGTTACCTCAGGGCATTGTCTGAGCGATGGTTTCATCAGACTCAGTCACTTCACCTGCTGGATTGCGAGGTGATGAAGACGCCTATGGATTGGTAATTTATCACAGGTATGGAGTTTGGAGGGGAGCCAGTGCCTTGCATGGCGAATATCACTCCCACTACCGTCTGATCCTTAATAGGAGTGCCGATGGAGGCGCCAATGGCGAGGATCGTCCCATTCGTGTCCTTTGAGCGTAGATGCTATGAGCGGGCTATTGAGTGAGCCTATGCCTGATGATGTCGTCGATCGTGGATCGCGTTCTCGCTGTGATTTTTCCTGATGATCATTCAAGGTTTCTTCATAGCGATAACTCTTCCACGGTATCTTTTCGCTTTGGTCAATACCACCGCGATGTGGACCGTGATTGGAGAGTACGATTGGGGCTCTTACACCTTTTGCCTATTTCCTCCGGCGCACGCGCGTGCGCTCCACAGTGGTTTGACCCGAGGCTTGGCTAGGATTTTACCCGTTTCTGTTTGGTGAGTATTTCTCTTATCTTTTCCCCATTCATAGGTTAAGAGTGTTTCTCGATAGCGGATGTTTTGCCATTGTGTTGGCAGTTTTGGGCCTATGAAAGGCTCCAATGTTTGCGTCCTGTGAGTGTGTTAGGTTTAGATACCTATCCACGAGGACGACGATGGCATCATTCTATTTTGCCGGAGGTCCCTGTATCTGAGGGATTTACTCACCGCCGTGTCAACCGGAGTTCTTGGATTGGGTACCATTACATGGATTCCCTATTCAGGGGAGCATTTGACCATCGGTTTTAAGGATGGACATCCGACTAGAGTCGAGTATTTGGTTTCCACCAGGAGATTTCCTCTCTTCACAGATGGAGGCTGGGAGCTCTATTTAGTAGAGCGTGCTATTAGGAGCACCAAAGGGGAGATCCGTATACCGATCTTGCCTCTTGCCAGGCGTCATTGGCCTGTATCACAGTCACCCATCATTGATATCCCATTATTGGGGGTTAACGGCTTTGCATTATCAGAGGGTCCATGTACTCAGGAGACGTTCTAGCGTTGGTGGTTCCCTCGCACTATTGGAGCTCAGTCCCTCGCCACACAGTTTATGGGGGACATAGTTCCAGGATATTTGATGATGACGGATTGGGTAGCTTGTGTCCGTGCTCCGACTCATATGACCCAGATTGATAGTTTGACGAACAGTTGGACCAGCACATGTATTTATTCTAAGCATTTGGGCGAGAGATCCAAAGAGAGGAGTCATTTTTCCTTCCAAATTTCATGTTTTGGCCCATCAGACGACCCATTTGGTTTTGCCGGCTCAGATCCTCCTCTTTATAGGCCTGACATCCCTGTTGATAGAGATCCAGTGACTCAAGAGGAGTTACATCAAGTGGACAGGATTGAGGACGTAGACATCGAGACCCTGGTTTTCTTCTGATGTATATTCTCGTTATATCTTTTGATAGGTCTCTGTTAGATATTGGGTGGCTGTTCCCCCTTCTCGCTATATCTTTTGATAGGCCTTTGTTAGTAGTAGGGTGGTTGTGCCCCATTCCCCTGTATTTGTAGCTGTACAAAGCTGATGTATTAGATGATGATATATTTAGGAATGTATGCACCATTTTTCATTCCTTATATCATATTGCCAACCATTATCTGTTATACATATATCATGTTATGCATATGTATGTATGTCCAGAGATATTCGGCATTGACCCCTGGATGGTCTTATGACATGGCCCGTACAGATGTCTTCTTCGACCGTTAGCCATATAGATCATACCCCACCGTCAGTGGTGGCATTAGGTATGCGATCGTGGTATGATAACTGTCACCACCGCATAAGGTGATCAGAGATCTCTATTCTTTGCAGATACCATGACCCTTTTGGCATTTCAGGTTCCTACAGGATTTGTAGACAGGATACTAGAGCATTGGCTAGCTGATAGGAAGGTATTCCGTTTTGGCACCCATGAGTTGACTCGTACTCTGGAGGAGTATGCACGTTTGACGATGCTGCTGTTAGACAGACCTTGCGTGCACCTAGCTTTGGGAGACATGAGTAGATGATTCATGACTCTCACAGGATTGAGGCACAGAGTAGTGCAGGATGAGCTTACATCTGGCCACGTGATCTCTCAGCATTTTCTGTATAACAGATTTGGCACGGAGGATGGCTACTCACGACATTCCGGGGATTTCACCGCGTCGGAGGATCATTGGCGTTTGGCCAGAGTTGATGTACTGATGCTATGTGTATTGTCATATGTGTACATGCTGTAGTATATGGATGAGATAGATATAGGCGTTATCATGGCCGTGAGAGCTCTCAGGGAGGGTCGTACCATTGTGCCTATGATTGTAGCAGAGACTCTGCATCGACATCCCATCGCTATACTTACCCGTCGGTGTGTGTTTCTTCGGAAGTTCGGTCATCCTGTATGTGTGGTTTATATCACACTTGCGACCGGTTAGTACCCTTAGACGACATGGGTATTGCTTCTCCCATGATGTGGCCATGTCATACTCCTTTCAGCCATCGGAGTGTACATATGCTCAGTCTTGGTCCGCATTTTTGGCAGATATCAGAGATCCATTCAGTATATTGCCGTGCTCGGGGCTGTGCTCACCATACAGCTTCATTACTCATGCTCCGGGCATGGATTTCCTCCCTCTGGCTGGCTTGAGGGGCGTGACTACTTATCACCCATTGGCCATAATGTCGCAGTTCGACCAGTTCCAGGATTTTCATCCTTTCGAGGGGGCGATAGGTCAGCGTTCGATATCTCTCAGTAGAGGACCGATCCCATGTGTATGTTTGCTGGGATCAGCGTGAGATAGCTTTTTTTTTTCCAGTCATCCCGGTTATTCTGCAGAGTATTTCGCATGGATGGAGACAGAGATTTTATCGATTGTAGCAGTACCTGCAGTACTGGATATTAAGTCAGTCGATGTAGAGCCCATGGAGGACATTGATTCCTACATCGAGGAGGACCCCACTGCTGGGTTGCTAGCATTTCTTTCAGATTCTCCTAGTACCAGTACTTTTGTGATTCAGCACTCGACACAGTACTTAGAGCAGAGTCTTCATCTGATAACCTTTGAGAGAGACCAGATTCAATCTATGATGTCGACTGCTCTTGACGTGAGGGACACCGCTCTATTGAAGAGAGATGAGGCATTAGATCGCAGAGATGCTGCTGTTGTTGAGCGGGATGAGGCTATATCAGCCAGAGATGCAGTGATAGTTGAGCGGGATAATGCTATATCTACCCGGGATGTAGCCGTCACAGATAGCACTGCAGTGAGGTCCCTTACCACTGGCATGATTGCAGAGATGAGCGCATATATTGATGATCATATGGTCACCATGCAGATGGCTATGGATCTTTTGGGTCGTGTGGATATTCTCATACAGGAGACCACAGCTTTGCCTCCGTCTTCTGAGAGGGACGCCATGTTGGGCCTGTTAGCTCGCATATATCCTGACTTGTAGATGAGCTTGTATTTACCTGCACAGACTAGCTTAGCCATTTTGTCATGTATAGTTTACATTGTATATATATCAAACAACATTATATATATGATAGGGAAATATATTTTTGGATCACTTCCCTTTTAGATATGTCCTGCTATTTGCTTGATATTTTGCCTGCTGCTTCAGGGCTTGTGATCTTGATGTATTCTGAATTCCTCCTGGGTGGATAGACATTGAGTTGTCTCTGGATAGTTCAGAATGGATCATCGATCTATGTGTATCCCTACCATCTTTGGTGTCTTGGGACTTGTCTCTGAATGAAAATGTGTAGAGAAGTGTGGCTTTCCTCTTTGAGATTGACCGCACCACAGATGGTCGCCAGTACTTCTATTTGGGAAAAGCCTAGTTAATTCCACCTCTTATGGATTAATGTTTCTCTTTAAGGTATGACCGTAGCTTAGATGTTCGCTGAATCTCCTATTTGGGAGGAGTTCAGGTAATTCCATCCCTTTGGTCTGAAGCCAAATGAAATGTAGTTTATTGAAGGATGATCCCAGTACCAACTGACAAGGTTTGTGTTTTGGTAGGGGGTGAGACCGCACTAGGAATGGCTGCCTATGTACTCCTACTAAAGAGAAGATCAGGTTTGTGTAGTTCGAACCTGGTGTAAGAGGTTCAACGCTGTATATGGCAGAAATGGTGTAGGAAGGTTTTTGGTTGTTTTTGTTTTTGTAAGGGTAGAAATGTTTTTGTTGTTTTTGTTTTATTGCGACCGGGCCATATGAAATGGTTGCCTACGTACTCCTATTGAAGAGGAGATTAGGTCGATGTAGTTCGCCCCTCAGGATGAGAAGAAAAGCGTAATCCCATGTGCAGGTCAGAGTGCGGGGAAGAGAAAGTTTAATCCTAGGTTGAGGATAAACTGTAGGTAGGAGAAGTTTGATCCCAAGTAAGGGTAGCCAAACTGCAAGTGCGAGAGGCTCGATCCACGGTGGGATGACCTAAGTTGTATGAGCGCAAAGGAGAAAGCCAGGCTGCTGGCTTGAAAAGTATGTTTCCCTGAGGGGCAAAGTGTATAAAAGTTGTAGGTGGTAAAGGGTTAAAGAACCGGAATGACTGGTGACCTGATGATGATGCACCAAGGTGTTTGATGGTTACTTCAGACATAATACCGTTTCACGGTGTCAGAGTTGATGAGTTGTGGAAATTCATCGCCGTCCATTTCTTGCAATCTGAGAGCGCCTCCTATCAATATTTCCTTGACAATAAACGGGCCTTCCCAGTTAGGAGGGAATTTTCCTCTAGCCTGATCTTGGTTGTCAAGGATCTTTTTCAAAACCAAGTCATGTTGTTTAAATTGCCGTAGCCGGACTTTTTGTTGTAGGATCTGGCAATCCTTTGCTGATATAACTGACCATGGAAGATAGTCGCGGTTCGCCTTTCGTCTATTAGAGACAATTGGTGATACCTGTCTTATACCCATTGGTCTTCATCCAGCTGAGCGTCGATCAACACTCTAAGGGATTCCATCTCAACTTCTATGGGGAGTAATGCTTCCATCCCATAGGTTAAAGCATAGGGGGTTGCCCCAGTTGAAGTGCGCATCGAGGTCCTATAGGCCAACAGAGTCAGAGGCAATAGGTCATGCCAATCTTTGTGGTTGGCGGACATCTTTTGCATAATCTTCTTGATGTTTTTGTTAGCCACTTCAACAGCACCATTCATCTTCGGACGATAGATGACAGAGTTAAGATGTTTGATGTGGAATTTACTGCATAATTCCTCCATCATTTTATTGTTGAGGTTTTTGGCATTGTCTGACACAATCACCTCTGGTTGTCCATATCGACAAATGACATTATTTCTGATGAAAGCAATGATGATTTCTTTAGTGACCCTGGGAAAGGAGGCTGCTTCTACCCACTTGGTGAAGTAGTCGATCATGGTGAAGATAAATCGGTGACCATTACTGGCTTTAGGCTCGATGGGCCCGATAACGTCCATTCCCCCACATTGAGAAAGGCCAAGGCGAACTTATATTGTGGAGTTCCCGTGGAGGGGCGTGTATAGCATTCCCATGAATTTTGCACTGATAGCATCTTTTGACGTGGTCGTTGCAATCATCTTTGAGGGATAGCCAATAATGTCCCGTCCTGAGAACTTTCTTGACAAGGAGGGAGCCATATGTGGGGGCCACAGACTCCGCCATGGATTTCATCCATAAGCCTATGGGCTTGATCTTTGTCTAAACATCTGAGGAGACATAATCCTGCATCTCTTTTGTAGAGCGCATCTCCACTCAGATAGAATTTCATAGCAAGTCGATGGATCCGCCTTTTCTCAGTCGGGCTCGCCTCAGCGGGTGTAGATTCATCTTGTAGATATTCCTTGATATGTTGATACCAAGGATGTTGGATGGGTGGTAGCTCATCCGATACTTCTCCAATGTAGTTCCCATAGGCTGGGGCCTTGTGCAGGGAAATTGTAACACTTGGAAAATGTTCCTTATCTGATATGCGAATCAAGGAGGCCAAAGTTGCTAATACATCCGCAAAGTCATTCCTATTACGAGGAATGTGTAGAAAGGAGATTTCTTCGAACTCCAAAGCCATCTTCAAAACCTGCCGATGGTAAGGCAGCAAATGTAGTTCTTTGGTTTAATAGATTCTGGTGGATTGTCTGATTACCAGCTCCGAATCTCCAAGGACAGTTAACTGTCTGATACCCATTGAACGGGAAAGTTTTAGCCCCATGAGAGAGCCTTCATAATCAGCCGTATTATTGGTGCTGACAAACTATAATTTGATGGCAACGGATATCGCTTCGCATCGTGCATACACTAGAACTGCTCCCACTCCGTAACCTTCTATAGTAACGATTCCCATCAAAATACATCTTCCATGATTGGCGCGCATATCGTCTCGATGGTGTTCTTTGCCCATCATTACTCCTTCATCAAGGAAATATGTTTCCAAGGGTATGAAATCCCCTAAAGGAGTGGCGACCAGTTGATCCGCGATTCCTTGACCCTTGATGGACTTCTAAGTCACATATACGATGTCAAACTGTTGTAGGATCAACTCGCCATCCGGATGACCCGCAGAATTTAACATGGGTTTGTTGAACACGTGCTTGAGAGGATCCACGCGGATATGAGATGGGTTGTGTGCCCATGGAGGTAATCTTTGTAACCTCATGGAAGCCCATGCTAAAGCACAACACGTCTTTTCGATCAGAGTGTACTTGTGTTCACTGCTGTTGAACCTTTTGCTTTGGTAATAGATAACTCGTTCTTGGCCTCTATCTTCCTTACTGTCTCAAAGATGCACTACATGGCATTGTCACTTATGGACAGGTACATAAATAGGGGAACCTCATCCCTGGGTGGTACCAAAATGGGAGCTTTGACTAGCTGTTTCTTGATTGTAAGGAAGGCCTTCTGACACTCGTCGTTCCATTTCATGGAGGAGTTCTTCCTTAATAGCTTGAAGATTGGCTCACAGGTTGCTGTGAAGTTGGGAGATAAACCTGCTAATGAAGTTAATTCTTCCCAAAAATCCCCGTATTTCCTTCTCTGTCTGAGGAATGGGCATTTCAGTGATGGCTTGGATTTTTGTAGGATCCAGCTCAATCCCTTTGTGGATAACTAGAAATCCTAACAACTCGCCTGATTTAACACCAAAGGCGCACTTAGCTGGATTCAACTTCAAGTTGTACTTACGCAACCTATTGAACAACTTTTTAAGATGGTCTATATGGTCATCCTCCTTCCGGGACTTGACAATGATTTCATCCACGTAGATCTCAATCTCTTTATGCATTAAGTCGTGGAAAAGAGCCATCATAGCTCGTTGGTAGGTAGCTCCTGCATTGATGAGGCCGAACGACAACCGTCTATAACAAAAAGTTCCCCAAGGACTGATGAAAGAAGTTTTCTCATGATCTTCCTCGGCAACCATGATCTGATGGTACCCCGCAAAGCAATCAGCAAAGGAGTAGACGTCGTATTGCGCAGTATTGTCAATGAGAATGTGGATAAATGGCACGGGAAAGCTATCTTTTAAGCAAGCTTTGTTCAAGTCCTGGTAATCCATGCAAACTCGCACCTTCCCTCCAGGTTTAGGCACGGGTACAATGTTGGATATCCACTCAGGATATGTAAACACCATTATGATGCCAGCTTGAAATTGTTTCACAATTTCTTCTTTCACCTTTAAACTCCACTCGTGTTTCAAATACTTTGAGTTTACGCTGACCGGCTTAAATCCTTCTTTAATGGGAAGGCGATGAAGGACAATGTCAGTGGAAAAACCCACCATGTCTTTATGAGACCATTCCAAACACTTCCTGAACTGGGTTAATAGTGTAACCATGTCATTCCGTTGGTTTGGGGTAAGGTCTGAACCAATCTGGATTAACTTAGGGCTTTCTAAGGTTCTGAGATTGAAAGAAGTGGTTTGATCAAGGTTGGGTTTGGGTTTGTCTTTTACCCATTCCTGAATTTCTGGAGGCACCTCAATGTCATCCTGTATATCCATCAAGGCTGAATTCATCTCTACATCAAAGGTACAATCCCTGTGTAGAAGAGGCATCGTGTCGACAAGTATGCATTATTTTAAATTCAGAGTCCTGAAACAAAATATACTTTCACTTAGTATATATGAAATGCGTTGATCATACACAGTGTTAACATATACTGGAAAAATAAACTGCTAATCTTGTGTAAAAAAAAGTAAGCGATTATTATATCTACAGGCGTAAAGAGTTTACGCGCTTTACCCTCGACGACCAATGCAAGGAATGTCATCCCCAATTGGCGAGGGCAAAGTCCGGATGAACCGCATGTGATGGAGGGATTGTCACCATCCTCCCTGTCCCGAATGATGGCCATTACATCTGGGCAATCATCATCTGGGTGTATCTCATTGGTATGTTCATCATGAACGATGATGCGTATACCGGACATCATCCGTATGACGTCTTGCTTGATTCTTCGTTCCTATTCTTCCACTGCGGGATTTGGAACAAAGATTTCTTTCTCCTTCACCAGTACCGGCTTGGGACATAATATAGCCATTACATTGGCTAGTACCTTTATGGGAGGATGTGCGGACTCAAATTTTGAAGGCGAAGCTAAACGCCACATGGTTGAAGCTGAAGGAATCTGCTGATGCTTATGAGGATTCGTGTGACTCGAGCTGGAAGAATAGCCTAGTCCAGCGGTTCCAGCTTGCTTGGTTAATTGAATGGGGTACTTGATACCCTGGCAATCTTTACCCAACCCTTGTCCCAGCTTATGACGTAACGACATCATTTCTTGAGTGGCTGACATCACCTCGGTAGAAACCTGGGGTTCGGGCAGTGGCATTCCAACAACATGGTATTGGATATTGCTTATTTCCAAAGTATGAAAACTAATTGGCTCAACATCCTCATTGGCATTGATGAACGGCATCTCCCCGTGCTGAGGAATCTCCGATTCAGCGTTGATTGTGACCAGGCTGTTGTTGATGATGTATTTTAACTGTTGATGAAGAGTGGAGGGGACTGCCCCTGCCATGTGAATCCATGGTCGTCCTAGGAGCAGGTTGTATCCCGAGTCTATCTTGAGTACATGGAAAGACACGCAGAATGTGTGAGGACCAATTTCGATTGGCAGCTCAATTACTCCGACCGAGTTACGGCGGGCTCCATCAAAAGCTTTGATGATAGTATGGCTACTCTGAATTCTGTTAAGATTGATACTTATCTTCACCAAGGTAGCGTATGGGCAGATATTCAGAGAGGAACCTCCATCTATTAGGACTCCAGCTACCATATATTTAGAGGACAAGACCGCAATGTGCAACGGTTTGCAATGACCGGTCCCTTCGGGCTGTATGTCATCATCAGTGAAGGATATCACATTGTTGTTGAAAATGTGATCAACCATATGTTAAAACTTTTCCGTATCCACTGATGTCGGGAGATAGGCTTCTTCCAAAGCCTTTAACAAGACCTTCCGGTGATTCTCGAAAGTTAGGACCAAGTCCAAAATTGGTATTTATTGTGAATCTTCTTTCAAGCTTAAAATCACCGTAGCTTCATTATGACCCACAGCGCGGAGGAATTTTTCAATCTTCTCCATGTGTATTTTCCCCTTGGATTTGATGGTAGGTTTCATCACCCATGGGGGAAGATACAATGGATTTTCCTTCGACACTGCAGCAGTTGTATGTGAGGTGGATCCTTCACCTTCTCCATAATTCCACGGAACTGTGCGTAAGCTAACAATAGGATATGGTGCTCTGCACGATAAGTTGATTGGCTCAGGAGCGGCCACTTTCAAAGGATTGTTGCCTCCCTTGAGTTGAATTGTTGGTGTTGTGAGTAAGGTATTAATCCCATCAGCTTCAGTGGATATGACTGCTACCACACTTTTCAACTTAGTAGGGCCTGCATTCTCACTTGCACGTAACATAGTGTCGTTATCTGCCAAGCGCAGTACACCACTGTCGATTAGATTTTGAATAAGGTGGCGGAGTGCCCATCATTCTTCTGTGCTGTGATCGCGAGATTAGGAGTGATATTGACATATTCCCTCACAGTTGTACCGTCCTAAACGGGGGTTGATTGGAGGTATAAGGGAACTGATCCTTCCTTCATTGATTAACATATGAAGAATTTCCTCCATGGGTTGGCCCAGATAGGTGAATTCCCTTTTGTTGGCGAAATCCCAATGGGCTTTGGCATTTGCTCTCTTTGTCACTTTGTCTTCCAGCATTTCATTTTTTGAAAGTGACGAGGGAATATTCATGACAATAGGTAGGAGACTGGCATGCTCTTGGCTAATTAATTGACGAGTCACTTGATGCTGATAAGTCACCAGTTCCGCCAATTGTTCAATCTGTTTGCAGAGAGCTTTCATCTTTCATTCCATTGTGAACTGGAACTTGGCATAATCCCATCTGTCATCACCAACTTTGATGGTTTGGGAAGAATCACAGCAAAAATTGGAACTCTGTCCATTGCTCCAATTAATCATGTTGACCTCTTCTTCTTTGTGTTGAGGAAGAGGGTTGTCTTGTACGTGAGGTTGATCTGGTTTGGTGACTACGATCTCCACGTTGTCTATTAGGTCCTGGATCTTGTGTTTCAAGGCCCAACAATCCTGAGTATCATGTCCAAGTGCCCCGGCATGATAAGCACATTTCCTAGCAGCATTGAAACCCCGTCCATTAGGGCTGGCTGGTGGAAGAAGATGCGGTATTTTCTTCTGTGTTGTCAGAAGATTAAGAATGTTCTCGAGGGTATCCCCTAAGGGTGTAAACACTCGAGGGCGTTTGACTTCTCCACCTTTTGGTATTGGAGGGTTT
The DNA here is from genome assembly GCA_020205605.1 of Panax ginseng. Classification (NCBI taxonomy): domain Eukaryota; kingdom Viridiplantae; phylum Streptophyta; class Magnoliopsida; order Apiales; family Araliaceae; genus Panax; species Panax ginseng. The sequence continues at coordinate 56,067,365 of CM035142.1, forward strand.
GTAGACTGTGCTTGAAAGGGAGTGTAGTTTCTCCTTTGAATAGGCATGTTCTGATTGCCTTTTTGACCCTGTAGTATCAGGGAAACATCTTCTTCTTTCTTTTTATGGACCCTCCGGGGGTTGTTCCCATAATTTCTAGATTGGATGTGATCAGCCACAGCTTTGAGTACAGCTAGGTCTTGAATCTTTCCCGACTTCAATCCCATCTCAGCCATCTCCCCATGTTTGACCATTTCAGAAAATGGTTTGCCGATGCCGGCTAAAACTCTCTCATAGAAGGGAGCTTCTTGTATGTCTATGAAAGTCATGACCATTTCTGATTCTGTCATGGAAGGACTAACTTGGCCGACCATCTCTCCACCTTTGAGCATACTCTCTAAAAGACTCGTTAGATCTGCTTCTTGATCTTGGTAATTTGATACCGATCGTCAAGGAGCCATCCGAGTTTGAAAGTCTGTATTGAGTGAGGAAAGCATGTGCTAGCTTTTCCCAGCTATGGATCTTGGAGTTGTCTAATCTTGTGTACCACGAACGGGCTTCTCCAGTTAGACTTTTTTGGAATAATTGCATTCTGATTTTTTCATCCTCTGCATAGGATCCAAGTTCTCCAATAAATACTTTAAAATGTGTGTAAGGATCTCCTAACCCGTCATATTTTTCAAAGTCAGGAGTTTTAAATTTTTCTGGGTAATGAACACGAGGAAAAATACACAGATCAGCATATGAAACACTCCCGTGTGTTCCAATTACTTTGATAGTGTGAAGGGTCTCTTCCATTTGGAGGACTTTTTTTTTGATGTCACCAGTGTCTGGATCTCCAGTGGGATGGGCAGCATCATGAGTTTTTTTGGTCGTATCCAACTGTGGTACATGTATGGTAATGACCGGGATTCCCCCTTGTGTGGAGGATTCAGTATGTAAGGGTATTTTTTCGACCTTGTGTGTAGTAGGTGTAATTCTTTGAGTAGAAACAACCAAATCATGTCTGCTTGCTTAATCCGTCAATTCTTCTTTGCGAAAACCTGGATTAAGTTCATCTGGTCGATGATGACATGATTGATTTGTAGGCATGTTGCCTTTTTGATTTTCGACCGGTAGTAGGTCCGATTGATTCCTACGAAAAGACTTGCATAGTTTAGTCTTTAGGGAATGTATGCAATAACGTCTTTATGTGATGTGTCCATTTTAGAATTTTATCCCGCACAATGGGTGTCACCGTTTGTAGCATGTTAACATGTATGTGTACACATTTCTTCATATTTCTCATTACATGGAGATAGATATGGAATGAAATTACAAGTAATTGTGTTTACAAGTAATTGAAATGAGAGCATGAAGAGACTTTCCTCCGCTTTGGGTTTATCAGAGGCTGACCTATCTTAGGTTACTCTCGCGGCTTTTTGGCATGAAGGTTCCCAAATCATCGCAATCTACTAGACTTTCCTCTTCTTTGGGTTTATCAGAGCATGAAGGTTCGCAATCATCGCAATTTGGGTGGTGCCTTTCCTGAGCCTCGGAGAATTAGTCTTCTCACGAGACCAGTAATCAAACACCGACGGGATAGCCTCCTGGTGGAGGGACCACACAACATACATTCACATACATTGCGTCTCACCGTATAAAAATGATGACATGTGCAAAGCACAAATATCACAAGCAGTTATGGTGCGAAGCACTAGCATCACAAGCAGTTATGGTGTAAAGCACTAAGTGCAATAAGGAAATGCATTCGTACACATTCATCAAATGTAAATACAAAATCCACACACAAGCATATAATTGTTTTGAAAAGATTGGAATAGCGGCTTAAGTCCTCTTACTGGAGTCCCCAGCAGAGTCGCCACCTGTCGACGTCGGGATTTTTGGGTGTCCCTTTCCGTTACTTGTTCTTTGGTGTTCTCATTTTAGGTGAGTTTTGTTTGAAAAAACAAGTGAAAAAGGTCCGACATGTATGATGTCGACGATGGGACTGTTAAGAGTCGCCAGTTGGTATTTTTCAATGGTTGTACCAACACAACCGAGAAAAGGTTTGCACATTGACCCAGTGATGTGACACTGATATACGGGTCGGTGAAACCGAGATTCGTTTAGGGTCCGGGGACTTGGTTATGCGGGGGGAAGGTCTTAGGCACCCCCCGACATCCATGTTACCACGGTGACCGCCTCTTTTCAAGAAACTATTATCTAAGTGTGTGTGTGTGGGGGTCAATGTGCTGTTATATGGAAGATGTGCGACGCCTCGTTCGAACCTATATACATAAGGTTTGAATTTATGTAAAAATTCAATTTTTAGCAAGATATGGCAGTGATGTTTTATAAAAGAGGTTTTTCAAACCCTGATGCTCAATAGGAATTGAGACCTTTTACACTCTCATTTTTTATTAAGTGGGCGGCTGAATTGATTTTATTTGATGGATGTGAGGCATCCGTACGAAAATAATATATACAAAAATAATGCCGACTTCCTCGTGGGTATGGAATTCATCTGAGGAAATTCAGACACCGCAGAATAGTTTACAAGCTGCCTACAACTGAAAATGTCCATCACGGGAACCGAATCTAGATCCAAAGGGATGAATTTGTGATCACATGATTCCTAAAGCGCCTGAGAATCTTTGCAATTTGTATGAAAGCGATGGCGGTATATATATAAAAGCGGTAAATATATATATACAGACATGATCACCAACCACGAAACACCTCCATGGGGGATCGAGAAAGGTAAATAAAGCCGTAAGAGCAATCAAGCTGCAACGAAGGAAACTCCGTGCATAATTAAAATAAATATATATATATATATATATATATATATATATATATATATATATATATATATATATATATATATATATATATATATATATTAAACGCACTTCTGATGTAAAATCCAGGCTCATCGAATGTCAGTCCTAATTATAGTTCATATATATATATATATAAGTATAAATATATATATATATATATAAGCGAATAAATGCATCGGATATAAAATCCGTGCTCATCGAATGTAGTTCGACCACGATTCATATATATATATATATATATATATATATATATATAATAGTAAATGCACTGCATCAAGTCAGGCTCATCGAACAAAATTCGACATATAGTTGATATATATATATATATATATATATATATATATATATATATATATATATATATATATATATATATATATATATATATATATATATATATATATATTTAAAGTCGAAACGCTCTGCATCAAAGTCTGTGCTCATCGAACAAAGTTCGACACACAGTTAATATATATAAATGTAAATATATATATATATATATATATATATATATATTAAAGCAAATAAACGCTCCAGACCGAAGTCTAGGCTCAATCGAGGCATAACTCGATAATGTTAGTCAATATATATTTAAATATATATAATATATATATACAGACTGAAATGAAACCACGGACCGAAGTCCAGGCAAAAGCAAGCAACACGACTCTCAACATGTAGAAGGGTGTATGCAAAGATGAAGAAAAAGACTCTAAAGTGTGTGAGAAGGCTTACAGCTGACTGCTAAAAAAGGCTTTTATATCTTTATAGTGGGTAAACACTGGCTTTTGTGGGTACAAAAGAGGCTATATATGAGCTCACAGGTGTTTGAAAGTGGGAAATACACTGTATGGGCGACTGTAGAGTGAATTGTGCAGGGTTTCACCGTCTTTTTCTCTTAGAAAATCAGCACCCCAAGCCCTCTATTTTATAGGCATATTAGCCGCAGGTGTACCTGCGGCTAAGCCGCAGGTGTACCAGAGGCAACCTGGGTCGGCCCGGGTATGTCGGGTCGGGTCGTCTCGAAGTACGTGCACTCAGGCACTGTAATGTCCACTCGGCTTTCCAAAAGTGCAATCCGGGCATCCGTTTGAGGTATACAGGACCTATTTCGGACCGCCGTTGTCAAGAGTTTTACAATGGCATGGGATTAGAGTTTGTACGAAGTCATTGAAGATGGGACGATGCCCTCCGGTCTTCAAGCTTCAACTTTCATCCATTACCCCGCACAATAGTCACTCGGGATTGGTTAGCCTTGTGGAACATCGTTGCATAGAGACGTGACGTGGCATCGTGTTTAACGAGATGACGATGTTTCCCCTCACCGGTGTTATTGTCGGATTGGGCTGATAAAGCAGACGTTGCTCAGACTTCGCTGAGATTGAACTGTTGCAATTATTGAAGGTCCTCATTGTCATCTTTAAGGTGTGCCTGTCTTCCCGATGTTATTATCGGATTGGTGCAGTGTATCTCGTTGTGAGCGCTGAGATTGAAGCTGGTCGCATTTGAAACAAGCATTTCCGGGGTTATCGCCGAAACTGCATTCCTTGGGATTATCACCAAGGTTGGTGGCTATTCCAATGGTTGGGACTGAGACTGGATACCTCGGGGTTATCTCCGAGATTAATCGGTCTTCTCCGGTGTGTGTTCCGGTGTTGTATCTGAAGGCCTCGGGGTTACATCTGAGGTTGAAATCGTTACTCCCAGACTCCTATCCGGGGTTGAGGCTGAACTTCCGGTAATATCCGGTATGGATTTGGATTGTCTTTCAGGGTTCTCTCTTAAAAGACGAATATGTCCTCTTGCAATGTTAGTAACAGTAGTACAAAAAATTTTGAGTGTCTACAGTTCCAAATTTGATAAAATGTTCAGATCAATATTTTGGTATAATGATATTGAAGAAAATAATATCATTTAGGAAGAAAATAACATCCCTTACCTCAAAATAACTGTACTTCTGACTGAATTTCGAATATAGTGCTGACAGAAACTTGTACTGAATAGCAACTCTCAAAGTATCTAAATACTCACAAAAATACGCTCAATAATCTAGAGAGAAAGAAAACTTGTTTCTGGTGTGATTTTCAATTCTAACTTAGCCCTCTATTTATAGGAAAATGTTTTAGAACGCCATAGGAGACTAAATAATAAAATAATAATATAATTACTTTCTTTTCTACGCATGCCTCTTGACAATTCTCACCCACCAGCCAACATTGAACCAATTTTCAGCAGCCCACATGTTGATAACCAAGTAGGTCCCACCCATAAATTAATAAAAATTATTTTATTTTTTGAAACTTCAACAATTCATAAAAAAATAGCCCGATTATCAGAAAAATTCGAAACTCACATTTTTCCATAGGAAATTTAATTCTCTATAAGTTTGTAGAAGAACGTTTTTCCAAATTCCAATCAGAAAATACCCGAAATCCACAAACGGATGATTTTTAATACTTCCAATCCGACAAAATACTGATAAAACACCTCAGCATTAATTCTTCAATTTTTATCCACATAAAATAAATATTTCCATCATTTATATCCACATAAAATAAATATTTTCTTATCATATAAATCAATAATTAATTATTCATAAATAATATTACAGAATCACAATTATGACAACCAGGCAGTTCCTAGGAAAGAGGGGGCTTTCCAATAAGAATTTCTCCTCATCTTGGCGCGCAATTAGGTGACCAAACCTCTCCTTGATGTAACTTTCTAGACATTGCCAATAATGCTATCTAATAATATTATTCCAAATAATATGAATTATTAATCTGATAATGGAGATGATGTGCAGTGACAATTATTGAACAACAATAATATAAAATATCAACGCAGCAATTATTGAATCAATAAAATAAAATATTGAACAGTAACTACTGTAACAATTATTGAGTAGTGCCTTCTTACGTAAGAATCAATAATTCAACAATACTGTGCAATACCGTGTGCTACTGTTCAACCACGCTTATTAATGTATTTTAACCACCGGGTATTCCAACAGTGTTAACGGTAACAACTACGCCGTTATTCAATTTTGTCGTTTTCTTTATCCGACCGTTATCCGTTATGGGGCCCACAAATGGTTGCGCCGTGGTATGAATATTCCTCGGCAGAAAGAATATTCCACGACCAAACGAATATTCCCCGACAAATGAATATTTTATAACCACTTGCTTATTTTGAAAATTTTGTGCATTTAACCCATAACCAAAGTATTATATCAAATTAATACCTTATTATTCACAATAATAATTAGAGAAAATTTGATTTTATTCACTAATAAGTTGGGGTCTTACAACCTCCCCTCCTTATGAAATTTCGTCCTCGAAATTGACGTACGTACCTGGTGTTTTGAAAAGGTGAGGATACCTCGCTTTCATTTCTGATTCTAACTCCTAGGTCATTTCTTCAATAGCATGGTTTCTCCACAAAACCTTAACTTGTGGTATAACCTTCGTGCGTAGGACATGCTCTTTCCTATCCAAGATCTTAACAGGTACCTCCTCGTACGTTAAATCTTCGGCTATCTCGTCTGGTTCTAACTCAATAATGTTGTTCGGGTCTTTAACATATTTACGAAGCATAGATATGTGAAAAACATTATGAACACGAGACATACTTGGAGGTAATGCGAGTCTATAGGCCACATTTCCTATTCGGTCAAGAATTTCAAATTGACCAACAAATCGTCGATTGAGCTTTCCTCTCTTTCCAAATCTTGTAACTCCCTTCTATGGTGCAACACGTAACAATACATGATCCTCAATATTAAATTCCACGTCCTTCCTATGAAGATCCGCATAACTCTTTTGTCGATCATGTGCCGTTTGTATACATTGTCGAATCATTTGGATCTTCTCTGTAGTCATTTGTACCAACTCTGGTCCCAACAATGTTGCTTCACCCACCTCGTCCCAGCATATTTGAGAATGACACTTTCGTCCATACAACACCTCAAATGGAGCCATGCCTATACTTGCTTGATAACTGTTGTTGTAGGAGAATTTCACCAGTGGCAAGTACTTATCCCAACTTCTTTTGAAATCTAGAACACAGAGTCTTAATAGATCTTCAAGGGTTTGAATAGTCCTCTCTAATTGTCCGTTCGTTTGAGGATGGTATGCTTAATCCCAATCAGAAATCCGTTTCATAGCTTTAGCAAGCTAACCCAAAATCTTGAAGTGAATCTTGGGTCACGATCCGAAACTATGGATACTGGCATGCCATGCAATCTCACAATCTCATTCACGTACATACGAGCAATACGTTCAAGGGAATAAGTTTCTCGTATCGGCAAGAAATGGGCAGACTTGGTTAATCTATCAACAATAACCCAAATAACATCTATGCCTTGAGAAACTTTGGGAAGACCTGTAACGAAATCAATGGTAATGTGTTCCCACTTCTATTTCAGAATCTCAAGTGGTTGTAATGGACCCTTTGGCATTTGATGCTCCGCCTTTACACGTTGACAAGTTAAACACCTTGAGATAAACTCTGCGATCTCTCTTTTCATATTGCTCCACCAAAATGTATGTCAAAGATCATGATACATTTTGGTATTCCCAGGATGGATTGCAAACGATGTGTTGTGTGCCTCCATCATAATTCTATGCTTCAAGTCAGGATCGTTAGGAACACAAAGTCTGGAGTTGACTCAAAGTATTCCTTCTTCATCGATTCTTGCTTCTAGAATAGCACCTTCTTGCTCTTTCAGGATCGTTGCTCGTATATTTGATATCATCACATGGGTACTTGGAGCCTTCATCTCTATCTCCATCCTTTGCAAGTCATACAAAATGGGCCTTTGTGTTAACAACATTGCATTCGTACCCGCATACGATCTTCTACTCAATGTGTCAGCTACTACGTTTGCTTTTCCAAGATGATATTGGATGGTATGATCGTAATCTTTCAGCAGCTCGAGCCAACGTTGTTGCCGCATGTTGAGTTCTTTTTGGGTGAAGAAATATTTGAGGCTTTTATGATCTGTATAGATCTCCACTTTCTCCCCATACAGGTAGTGTCTCCAGATCTTCAACGCAAAAATGACTGCTGCCAACTCCAAATCATGAGTAGGACTGGTATAGGCTATGACTTTCCCATGTTGCATGAGAACACATCCTAACCCTTTGCCTGAAGCATCGCTGTAGATAACAAATCCATCCAAACCAGATGGTATTGTCAGAACAGGTGCCAAAGTAAGTCTCCTCTTGAGCTCTGAGAAACTCTTCTCGCATTCCTCGCTCCATACGAATTTTGTATCTTTCCGAGTCAGCTGAGTTAATGGAGTAGCGATTCGAGAAAATCCTTCCACGAATCTCCGATAATAACCAGCTAAGCCCAAAAAGCTACGTACTTCGGTCACCGACTTCGGTTGCTCCCAACTTTGTATGGCTTCAATCTTCGCCGGGTCGACAGATACTCCATGGTTTGACACCACATGCCTAAGGAATGCTACTTCCTCATGCTAGAACTCGCATTTCTTCAGCTTGACATATAGCTTGTTATCACGAAGCCTTTGCAGTACCAGCTTTAAATGGTGCTCATGATCTTCACGGCTTTTGGAATAGATGAGGATGTCATCAATAAAGACAACAACGAATTGATCCAAATATTCCTTGAATACACGGTTCATCATATCCATGAAAGCAGCAGGAGCATTAGTCAATCCAAAAGACATGACTAAGAATTCATAATGCCCGCACCTAGTTACGAAGGCGCTTTGGAATATCCTCGCTTTAATCTTCAAATTGATGATATTCGAATCTAGATCGATCTTTGAAAAGAATTTTGCTCCTTGCAACTGGTCAAATAGGTCATCAATGTGAGGTAGCAGATACCTATTCTTGATAGTGACATGATTCAATTCTCGGTAGTCGATACAAAGTCGCATACTCCCGTCTTTCTTCTTTACGAATAACACAGGAGCACCCCAAGGAGATGTACTAGGACGAATAAAATCGATGTCCAACAACTCCTGTAGTTGAACCTTTAACTCCTGAAGTTCAATAGGAGCCATTCAATATGGGGTTTTAGAAATGGGCTTTGTACCAGGTTCAAGGTCAATAAAGAATTCAACTTCACGTTCCGGGGGTAGACCGGGAAGTTCTTCAGGAAATACGTCAGGAAATTCACTAACAACGGAAATAGTATTCAAATCTGACGTGTTTTTGTTTAAGTCTGTGACATGGGCTAAGCAAGCTTGACATCCATTTTTCAATAAACGAATAGCTTTATGGCTTGATATAACAGTGATTGACTTTAATGGTTTGGTTGTTTGAATTCGCATAATAGGTTGGTTAGGAATATGAAAACTAACAACCTTACGAGAATAATCAATTTTAGCATGATGCGTGGTTAACCAATCAATCTCTAAAATCACATCAAATGTAAGAATTTTCAACGAAATAAGGTCGGCAGGTAATGTAATGGTACCGACTTGAATCAAGCAAGATTTATAGACAGTAGATGTAATAAAATTTTCTCCTAACGGAGTCTCAATAGATAAGTCAAGGTCAAATTTCTCCGGAGTCAAGTTTAAACGTTGAGCACAAGCAGGAGAGATAAAAGAATGGGTAGAACCGGTATCTAATAAAGTATAAACTTCGCAAGAGTTTATGATTAGCTTACCCGTGATCACCTCGTTTGGGTTTCTTGTATTTTGTGCAGTCACGACAAACGCCCTTCCAGGAACCACCGACTTTGCCTTGTCCGGGACAGCCTTTGGAGTCACCATCCCTGTTGAACTTGGTTTCGCAACTAGACAATCTCTAGCTATATGACCTTCCTTTCCACAGTTATAACATACCTTGGATTGTTGTGGGCAGTTTGGGCTGATGTGTCCCTCTTTTCCGCATTTGTAACAAACGACCGGTGATCGTTCTCCTCCCCTAAAAATTGTTGATGTTTGTGATGACGTCTTCACGTTATCATTGTTGTACCTTCTCCTCTTGAAATCTCCTCCCGACTCGCTCCTTCTATTATCACGGCCACGATTACCACCAGAGTGGTTACCGCTTTTCTCTGAATGCTTTCCTTCCCTCTAGTTGTCATTGCTCTGATGGCTTCCGCCACCGGTATGACCCTGGTTGTGGTCCCTCGGTTGCACATACTCATTATCTCGCTCTAATAATTGAGCCTCATTTTACAACATCCTAATTTAAAGAAAATTTATGAGATATAAGATATTGTCGAATCTCTGACTTTAGACCTCTCGAAACATCCTCGCTCATTCGCTTCCTCATTTTTGACCAAATGAGGTGCAAACCGATAACTCGCAAACTTCGCCGCAATGTGGGACACCGCTCATGTTGTTTTGTTCCAGTCTGATAAACTCCACCTCCTTTATATGACGAATACTTTCAGGAAAGTACTTGTCATTGAATAGTTTATGAAATGTTTCCCAAGACATGCTGAGTGCGGCTGGCTGGGTATGCTTCACAGACTCCCACCAATAGTCTGCCTCACCGCAGAACATAAAGGTGGCTAATGGAACCTTTTGTTCCCCTGTGCATCCCAAGACATCGAATATCTTGGTAATTTGCTTGACCCACGTTTCCGCCATGATCGGATCCGGCTTTCCATTAAATTCTGGTGGTCCCAACTCTTTGAACTGCTTGGCTATGACAAGCCGCGCATTGTTAGCATTTCCACCCGTATTCTGTGCACGGGTTTCCCTCGTCTGGTTTTGCATAAACTGCAAAAAACTTTTGAACATCCCATCATTCATCATTTGTTCGGTAGTGTTGTTTATAGGAGGAATATTGCCTTCCTGTTGCACGTTCCCCTGGGTGGTGATCAAAGGTGTCTCCATAGTCTGATTTACTCCATTATTAACATTCTCAGCTGCCATTCTTAAATACTGCCATAAAACAGGGGTTAATAGTCATGTCATATATTATCCCTATACTCTAACCGACCAAATAAACACCAAATAAACTTAGTCAGGTCATACTAGCGAAGGAATTCCCCGTCTCTCCCCTCCTAGTTCTTATCTCACATCTCAGCCAGGGATCATATCCCTAAGCTTTGATACCAATTGTCACGCCCCCAAAACAGGTATACATCACCCATCTTGAGTCGCCAGATACATGGTACAGAAACAAATACAAGTTCAATAATATAATTGCCGTGCAAAATACGACAACACATATACTGTGAGTTTGAATACAAATATTGTATACTAGAGAGTATACAAACTCAAAAGGAGTCCTCATTACAATTATTGATACACTATTTTACAAAAATAGTGAGGACTGCTAACAACTATCTTGAATCATCACTCCATACCCCGGCTAGTTCCTGCTAAATTCTCTCCTCCTGAGAAGAACAATGGAACAAAAAGGGTGAGCTCAACTAGCCCAGTAAAGAATATTATGACTAAGATAATATACAACAAATTATCATTAGTCTTCAACAGGAAAATCTGATAAAATATAATAGACAACAAGTTTTAGATCAACAATCTGCAATGAAACAACAATCCATTAGAAGAGTCAGTAGAGAAAGAATTCTACTATCTTCTAAGATTTAAAAGTCCATCATCAATATTTTATCCTCGTAACATCAATCAATATATATCTTGAATCAAATATTCATCTTTGCACCACAGGCCAAAGATATTCATTTGTATCACCAGATTGGTCATGCTCATCTCAACACTGCTCATCTTTGCACTACGGCCTAAGATATTCATTAGGTAATCATTCATCTTTGCACTCTGTGCCAAAGATATTCAAAGAATATCACCATTTAGGACCGAGGATGATGAAAATATTTTAAAGAAAAGCGAATCCAAAGAGAGATGAAGGACAAATATTAGGGATTCAGTATCACGGCTTTATCCAAGATCAATAATACTCCATAATAACCAATTTTGAAGCATAATTCAAAAATAAAGATCAAAACATGGATACAATCAAAGATAGTAACCATAATAGACATCTTGGACAAAAAGAAGAAAATTTCATTTTTCAGTGAATAGTATCGTATTCGTGAATAGTGTCGTATACGTGAATAGTGTCGTATATGTGAATAGTAACCCCGACACAAAAAGTTCCAAATTTGATAAAAAGTTCAGACCAATATTTTGGTATAATGATATTGAAGAAAATAATATCATTTAGGAAGAAAACAACATCCCTTACCTCAAAATAACCGTACTTCTGACTGAATTTCGAATATAGTGCTGACAGAAACTTGCACTGAATAGCAACTCTCAAAGTATCTAAATACTCACAAAAATACGCTCAATAATCTAGAGAGAAAGAAAACTTGTTTCGGTGTGATTTTCAATTCTAACTTAGCCCTCTATTTATAGGAAAATGTTAGAACCCCCATAGGAGACTAAATAATAAAATAATAATATAATTACTTTCTTTTCTACGCATGCCTCTTGACAATTCTCACCCACCAGCCAACATTGAACCAATTTTCAGCAGCCCACATGTTGATAACCAAGTGGGTCCCACCCATAAATTCATAAAAATCATTTTATTTTCCGAAACTTTAATAATTCAAAATTGAATATATTCCGAAACTTTATTTAATAAGTTGGGGTCTTACAGCAGGCCCTATTAAGCATATTTTGATTTCAAAATTGAATATATTAAGGGAAGTAATAATTCAATTCCTGATTTTCTTAATCGGGAATTCATCAATTCAGGTACCCTGTAGTCAAAATGAGTGCTCGAGGAGGCTCCTCTTCTCGTGGTTCGGGCCGCCCTTCAGGCCCTAGTAATAAGTTCAAATGAACTTTGGTTCCATATCCAGTTAGCCCAGCCCCCTCAGTAAACCTAGTTAATAGATATCAGCTTCTTAGGACTGTTCCCAAACCTTATAGTTCAGTTCTAGCCAATTACCCTAAATCGGTTGACCCATTTTGTGACCAATCATAAACCACAAATCCTGTTCAACCATCTCCCCAATTTAGACCCAGTTATGAAACTAACATGTTTTATATAGAACCTTATATGAAACCTCATATGAAACCTAAAGATGATCCCATTAAACTTGCTTCCTAGTATTTTACTGCTGGATGACACTTTCTTCCCCTTGGTCCTTATAAATCCCTTGTGTATTATAAGGATATCCTTTTACAAACCGAGTCAGTTTTCATAACACCAATTTATGCTAGGGATGATGAATCTAAGTTCCTTTATCACTCCTTGTATATTAAAAAAATTGTTCAAATGACAGACTGAGGAAATCATCCCTCTGATCTTCGTCCACTTTCCAATCAAAGTAATTTATTTTTTTACCTCGATTACATGGAAGCTTGGAACAAGATCTTCCTTTATCAAAACCATTCTTTCAGTTATTTGTGGTTCATTCAATTTGACCACAAATTTAAAAGTCAAATTCCCCTTTGGTTTCTTTTATGGTGGTCGAGATTTGGTTCCTCGTTCGACCTTCTCCCTTCGCTATTAAAGGCTCAAGTCAGTCATATCTACAACCATAGTCGATATAAGCAAAGGTATGAAGGTATCCCAGTACTGCTACAATTTGTTAGTAAATATAAAGTCCCTTGGATCCTCAAATGGCAGTATAACATTCTTACGCCAATTAAAGAGTCAGTCTTTCAGTCTCCTTCTTCAGGTCAGACTTCTACCTCTACTTCTGTTAGTCAAGTCACCAGGTTACCCACATTTTCTTTATCAAATGGTGGGACAAGTTTGATATCAATAGAATTATTGGTCAAGTCCAGAAGGAATTTCCTTCTGTCTCCCTTCCTATTGTTCCAGTTAAATTGACCCCTTCTATAGGATCCTCTAGTAAAACAAAATAGTCGAAATCCAGTCCAACATGTTATATTGATATTTCCAATATTAAAAATTATTCAAGCTCAGAATTAAAACTATTTGTTCAAGCCATTCAAGATAGAGTTTCTAAGTTACATGAAGAGATTGAAGCCTTAGAATGTTCTTCTTCATCTTCTAGAAAAATAAATGCTAGTAAAAGTAAAAATGATGATGAAGATGAAGACCCTTATGGTTCCATAAATTTATAAGATGCTCAGGACCGTTTTGTCTGACGTCCTAGTCAAAAGATGTTGCCAGTTTGAAAGGTGCCAGCGCTCATTTCCACTCGGTCACATGCTCCTAATTTTTCACCGAAAGCATCCACTTAGTCAAAAGATTCAGCCATTTCGTCAAAAGTAACCGAAAGTTTAGTTGCATAGTAAAAAGTCAGTACTGTTCATTACTGTTCATCAATAGTTAAAGTTGTCTGTAATCATTCACTTTTGCAATAGTAAATTTGTAATAGTTCATTCCTTATTTCTATAAAAGGAATCTGAACTCATTTAGTCAGGCAAACTTAAAAAGAGTCAGAGTTTTCTCTGACGTATCTTTAGACTCATCTCCCTCTCTTCTTCTCATCTATTTCTATAAATGTTCTGAGTAAATTGTAAGTCACTTTTATTTTATGTTATCATTGTAAATATTTCTTTTTCATCAGTAAAATTATATTATGTTTTAGTAATTGTTGTTGTATTATTGTATGCGCTACTCTCTTATATTCCTTCTAATCATTGCCACACTCTTCTATTCCTTCTAATCATCTATTCCGCCCTTAAGGAATCATCGATTCATCTTTATATAAGTTCAAATTTTATTCCCACTCATTATTCTTTCATACATACCCTCTTACCTTAAGTAGGCACATACCTATGTTCTCTCGTTAAGACCCGACACTGCTCTCACCTGAGACTTACAAGGGCTGAACTCACATGAACAAGGTGGACTACAGTAAGTTAGGTGACTTCTGAATAATGGAAAGGAGTATAAATTTGAAAGAAGAAAAGACTTACTGATTATCAAGGTCTTAAACCGCAACTAGAAACAACAAACAACTTGGCTTTGATACCATTAAGGGCGGAATAGATGATTAGAAGGAATAGAAGAGAGTGGTGCATACAATAATACAACAAGAATTACTAAAACATAATACAATTTTACTGATGAAAGAGAAATATTTACAAAGATAACAGAAAATAAAAGTGACTTACAATTTACTCAAAACATTTATAGAAATAGATGAAGAGAAGAGAGGGAGATGAGTCTAAAGATTCGTCAGAGAGAACTCTGAGTCTTTTTAAGTCTGCCTGACTTAATGAGTTCAGATTCCTTTTATAGAAATAAGGAATGAACTATTACAAATTTACTTTTTCAAAAGTGAATGATTACAGACAACTTTAACTATTGATAAACAATGCTGAAATTTTACTATGCAACTAAACTTTGAGCTACTTTTGACGAAATGGCTGAATCTTTTGACTAAGTGGATGCTTTCGGTGAAAAGAATGTGACGACCCAGAAATTCTGATCGTCCAGAATTTAGGTTTAAAGAATTAGTTATTAATAAAAGGAATTTTTATTAATCATATTATGTGCTATGTGTTTATTAATCGTTCTATAACCTAGGATGATTATAAATCGGGAGGATTCTGGCTGCGAGCTAGATTGAGCGAATAAGAATTTTCAAGCTGAAAATAGAAGTTTTCCGGTAACAAAATATTTTGGGGGAAAAAGATGAAATAGGCACTATTCATCTATTTCTGCTCGGAGATTTATTTTGAAATTCCAAGAAGTTATAGATTACGTATAATCTTGAGACGTGATGGAATATTCAATAATATTTCAGTTATGGCAAAAACGAAGTTTTCGCCTGCGGACTCAAAACCTAAGGGTTAGGAAAAGTGAGTTCCGAGAATTTTATAATCACGTATAATCATTAGGGTTATTATGCGTGAGAAATACGAGGATAATACTAGTTATTATATGAGTATAGTAAGAAGATTAGTACGACGTATAATACGAATTATATACGAAGAAAATACGAGAATACGAGAATAAGATGCGTAGAATACGATAAGTCTTAATGAACTTTGAGTTCATGGACTTTATAGAATCTAATTGGAATTGGATTATGTCAAGCCCAGTGCTTTGTAAAATCAAGCCCAAAATAGGCCCAATAAAAATTAGGGTTAAGGCCCAAACCAAGAAAAGAAACCGCGGGTCGAACCGATGGGTAAACGGATGGGTAATAACCAATGGGCAACCCATGGGTTGACCCATGGGCATGTGGGGCGGCTACTTGGCTACCAAGTAAGGGTGGTGGCCTTGGTGGCCAAGTAAACTTGGTGGCTAAGTCTTGGAGGAGGTGGGAATAGTAAGGAGGTGGGGGGGGCGAAATGACTAAAATGCCCTTAGCTTTGATTTTCTATAAATAGGAAGCTCATTTGTTTATTTTGAGGATTTTTAAAATCCCACACTTGAGAGAGAGAAGTCGGATGGGAGGGAGAAGGAAGAGCGTGAGCATGAATGATCGGATCAAAAGTGATCGTGTAATAGCAAAGCTTGCAAATCGCCTGCTTTGTATAACGGAAGAGGATTAAAGAAGAACGGTAATCCAGAACTTAGTTTCTTTTTAAATTTCTTTAAGTTTCTATGTTTAAAAACATAACTTAATAGGATTAAGAAGTAAATAAGATTAGAGATGATTTCATAGGGTTGAAATTATAAGAAAATGAAGAAATAAGAATTAGAAGTTTATTTTATAAATTTCTTAAGGAAGTACAAGATTCGTAATGAATTAAAGCGATCCGAGTGGATTATATGAATAAGTAGGTGAAATAAGTAAGGAATAATGTTCTATAGCATTAAATTCCAATAAAAAGTGGAATCGTAATCCAAAATATCGATTAAAACAAAGAACGAATGAAGAACGCGAAGAACGCGAAGAACGTTGTTGATGGACAAGTTTAAAACCATCGTAGGATAATTGTTGTTGATGGAAAAGTTTAAAACAATCATGTATAAGTTAGTTGCTTCTTTCTTGGTTAGGATCGGTAGAAACGTTCATAAAGAACGAATTAAAACTTAGCTATAACGAAGTTATGGCGAAATATTCGTAAAAGATGAATGAGAATTAGAAAGTTAGTAAATGAACCCTAACGTGTAGGGTTTCATAAGAAAGTAAGAGAACATAGAAAACGTGAGTCGTGGACTCAAGAACGAACGAGTTCCGAGTTCGGATGACCGAATTACGGACGAACAAATGAAGAGCGTTAAAAACATAAAATGAACGAAGGGTGAAGATCAAGCCAATCAAATGGCACGTTAACGGATTCAGAATGAAGTTATGTCTGAGGGGTATTGAAGTACATAAGATAAGGAAGACAATGGCTTTGGAACGACCTCGTTCCGAGTTATAACGAAGGAGTTATGAGATCGGGAAGTGAGTGCCTCAAAGAATTGATTTAACACTTAGAGAAAATTTCTAGGGTTAGGGCTTGGCGTCGCGGTGCCAGTCATGCCTTGTAGAGTGGCGCAAGCAGCGCTGCATCGGGGCCGAGTATTGTAAACTCGTCGTCAGCAAAGGCGAAAATAAATAAAGTGAAATAAGCAATTGTACCAGTTGAGAAAAAGCCAGAGATGAGATTTTAACTGCTCAGCTCTTGGCGGAAATGTAAGGGAAAATAAAGAATATAAATCACGAGTTACGTAACCGATGTCCGAGGATCATAGTCGGGATGAAAGAACGTGAGGAATTGTTATGGTTGGGATTCCTTAGACGTTGAGTGACTAGGGTAATGAATAACATTTCGATGTTATATCATGATAATGAGAGATAAGTGTGAAGCGTATAGACGCTGTGAACGCAACGTTGTTGCAATGAACGATCGGTCTTAGCATACAACAATTGGTATGGCTTCGAAACTAAGAACGAGTGATGAACATGGGGTTCATGTAATGGATAATGTAAGTATTAAATAAGATAAGAATATAAATTATCCAAGATGATGAACGTTTTGAGTAAGACATCTCCGTATGTCATAAAGCCATAAACTGGTAAAGGAAGTTAGTCGTGTAAACTCATATTACAAGAACGCAAACCCTAAGAAGTAAAGTTAAGTAAACCAATGCATAAGTTTAATATATGACTAATTGGTGTTTATGCTTTCTCATTATGTGTTATATAGGAATTGAAATGAAGCGATTCAAATAGTATCTTTGTAGTTTAGGCGTAAGAAAGCAAGTTTCCTAACATCATTCATATTACATGAATGCTAGTTTCTTAAACTTCTCAGATGTTGTACTTGAGAAGTTCTGTCTATGTGCGAATGTGCGATATTTGTACAATGTGGTAGAACGTTTGAGGCCTTGAGCCATAATTTGAACACTTTGGTGTTTCTATGATATGAATTATTCTGTGATTGAGCTGTTCAATACAAGTATGTTCTGTTTATACATGAACCGTTATTGTTAAGTCTGTGCTAATGATTCTTGCAAGATAGGATGTGTATGAAAAAGGTAGAAGAATGAAAGTATTTCAAAGTGAAAATGACTGATGTTTTAATATGATAATAATCGAGACTATTCCTATTATTCAAGCTGCTTCATAACCTTTGTTCGGTTATCGAAGTTCTAAAGAAATGTTTTAATTCTGAAGTTGTTTGTTCAACTGTTATGAATTGCTGGGCAATTGAATGCTCACACTTGCTTTAAATGAAAAATAATTTTCAGCGAATAAGGTTAGAAGAACTTAAAGATCCCGTAAAGATTAAGCTGACGGTTCTCAGATAAAGTACCATTCAGAAGGTGAATGAGCGAGAAGATCAAGTGAAGACTTGTAATGTAGAAAGATAAAAACTGAACTATAGACTAGTTTAATGAACTATTATGTATCCTTGGTGGCGGATAAAAGTCACTCTTGTAAGATGAAATGAATAATGTAATTATCATTATTTGTAATAAAAGAGGTCATAAGGTTCCAGAACCTGGGATATGAGAGTGTATGTTGTTATATTTTAGTATATAATGATGTATGTTGGATGAATGATATACTCGTGATGTACGGAATCCAGGTGTGAAGATAGACCGGATTTCGTATGCTATAAGTCGGTATCGTAGTAGTGATAGGTTATAAACCTTAGGTAGGAGTACCTAAGACTATAATCGTCTGAGAGAAGGATAAGAAGATCACCACGTGATCATCATAGTGACTCGTAGTAATAGATGGGTTGTTAAACAATGAATGATTTATAGCTAGTGCTATGAATGAAGGTACTATGAAGTAGTACGGGAAGTAGAACTTAGATTAAGTTGTGAAGGATAATATATGAATTAAAGAAAATTCGTATTAAGTAGAGAGAGATTTAGAAGTTGTAAAATTCCAATTGAGGACTCATATCAGCAGCTGAGTTGTATGTTTCCTTGTATGGGCGGGGAAATTGTACGTGGTTTTAGAACCACTTAGCTTCTTATGCGATATAGTGGTTAAGTTGAACAATTCTTTGTATGGGCGGAGAATTGTTCTTGGTGTAACAACCGCTTAGCTTCTTATATCGGTCAGAAGATGAGTTGACCAATTTTCTGTATGGGCAGGGAATTTTGTTTGGTTCTACAATCACTTAGCTTCTGGTAGTGATAATCATTGGAATTGGTCACGTTATCAAGATGTATATGGCGAGAAGGTGAATCTTTTCTCATGTATATACTTGGTGGGTATAGAACGATAAGGTAGGTGCGGGTTCTTGAAACTCATACTTATGGTAAGTTCGTGACTCATAATAATATGGTATGTTTTTGAACGTCTCAGCGAATGGACGCCTATGGTTTGTCTGGATAGTTCTTAAACTCATATTATTGTGGAAAGTTCCTGAACTCATAATGTGTGGTAAGTTGATGGACTGTACTAAGGTATAGGAATGTTTAGACTAAAAACACATTGTTTTCAGTAGGCTTAGTATTAAAAGTGCTAGAGACGATTAAGTATTGTCGCAGTAAGACAATGAAGGAAGATGGAGAAATAGGATATTCCAAGTCATCTAGCTATGCTAGATTTCGAACTTTATTGAAATCATGCTGATATGTACATTTTTAAAAGGAAAGAATTGGTTCAACTTTTGGAACCAACGTATTTTAAAAGAGCTATTCTTGGTATGTCTATGCTAATTGCTTCGGCTAGACAAAAATTGATTTAAAATTTTCAAAATGAATTTTATATCATCTGTGCATTCGATGCAAGGGTGGTAAAATGATGGAGTTATTAAAGCAATTGAACCTGGTATTGGATGTGATCTTAGGATCAATAACCCGCTATGGTATGATGTATAATGACGAAGTCACAAACTGACGAAGTCCTCAACGTACTGTGAAAAGTACGGTATCATGACGTCATAAAATGTTTTGATGTATTGCGAAAAGAATTTAAAGAAGTAGTCGACGTCAATTGAGTTGACTAGACGAATGTTTTACGTTGATATCCAATTTATCAGTATGGTCTAAGCTACTTGATTCGGCTAGACAAATGGAATGTCATCCAGCTTTCTTTGAGAACTTGTGCCAAACCAAATTGTTTTGGTGCGGAATCTAATGATTTAGTCTGAGGAGAACATGGAAGAGGTAGTTACTTTCTTTTTGATTGTAAACTGACCGTTAAAGAAGGGCTTACGGTGAAATGTTGGTTAACCCAGTAAGAGTTCATGGTCGATTTGACCCCTCAGCAAAAGTATGAAACGTTTTAAGAGGAAATTTTATATTCCTCGTTATTCCTTCTACTTCATGATTCTTGATAGGTTATGGGGATTAGGAATGAGGGAAAGAAAAGAACTCTGTTGAAGTGAAGTTGAGAAGAAAGGTAGGCTAAAAATTTTGAGGATGAAATTCTGTGAAGAAGGGGTGAATGTGATGACCCGGGTAAGGGGGTGGCTTTAAGAAATTCCGAGGACATAATTTTTATAAGGAGGGAAGAATGTGACGTCTCAGAAATTCTGATCGTCCAGAATTTAGGTTTAAAGAATTAGTTATTAATAAAAGGAATTTTTATTAATCATATTATGTGCTATGTGTTTATTAATCGTTCTATAACCTAGGATGATTATAAATCGGGAGGATTCTGGCTGCAAGCTAGATTGAGCGAATAAGAATTTTCAAGACGAAAATAGAAGTTTTCCGGGAACAAAATATTTTCGGGGAAAAAGATGAAATAGGCACTATCCATTTCTGCTCGGAGATTTATTTTGAAATTCCGAGAAGTTATAGATTACGTATAATCTTGAGACGTGATGGAATATTCAATAATATTTCAGTTATGGCTAAAACGAAGTTTTCGCCTGCGGACTCAAAACCTAAGGGTCAGGAAAAGTGAGTTCCAAGAATTTTATAATCACGTATAATCATTAGGGTTATTATGCGTGAGAAATACGAGGATAATACTAGTTATTATATGAGTATAGTAAGAAGATTAGTACGATGTATAATACGAATTATATAAGAAGAAAATACGAGAATACGAGAATGAGATGCGTAGAATACGATAAGTCTTAATGAACTTTAAGTTCATGGACTTTGTAGAATCTAATTGGAATTGGATTATGTCAAGTCCAACGCTTTGTGAAATCAAGCCCAAAATAGGTAATAACCAATGGGCAACCCATGGATTGACCCATGGGCATGTGGGGCGGCTACTTGGCCACCAAGTAAGGGTGGTGGCCAAGTAAACTTGGTGGCTAAGTCTTGGAGGAGGTGGGAATAGTAAGGAGGTGGGGGGCGAAATGACTAAAATGCCCTTAGCTTTGATTTTCTATAAATAGGAAGCTCATTTGTTTATTTTGAGGATTTTGAAAATCCCAAACTTGAGAGAGAGAGAGAGAAGTCGGATGGGAGGGAGAAGGAAGAGCGTGAGCATGAATGTGAGCATGAATGATCGGATCGAAAGTGATCGTGTAATAGCAAAGCTTGCAAATCGCCGGCTTTGTATAACGGAAGAGGATTAAAGAAGAACGGTAATCCAGAACTTAGTTTCTTTTTAAATTTCTTTAAGTTTCTATGTTTAAAAACATAACTTAAGAGGATTAAGAAGTAAATAAGATTAGAGATGATTTCATAGGGTTGAAATCATAAGAAAATGAAGAAATAAGAATTATAAGTTTATTTTATAAATTTCTTAAGGAAGTACAAGATTCGTAATGAATTAAAGCGATCTGAGTGGATTATATAAATAAGTAGGTAAAATAAGTAAGGAATAATGTTCTATAACATTAAATTCCAATAAAAAGTGGAATCGTAATCCAAAATATCGATTAAAACGAAGAACGAACGAAGAACGCGAAGAACACGAAGAACGTTGTTGATGGACAAGTTTAAAACCATCGTAGGATAATTGTTGTTGATGGACATGTTTAAAACCATCGTGTATAAGTTAGTTGCTTCTTGCTTGGTTAGGATCGGTAGAAACGTTCATGAAGAACGGATTAAAACTTAGCTATAACGAAGTTATGGCGAAATATTCGTAAAAGACGAACAAGAATTAGAAAGTTAGTAAATGAACTCGAACGTGTAGGGTTACATAAGAAAGTAAGAGAACATAGAAAACGTGAGTCGTGGACTCAAGAACGAACGGGTTCCGAGTTCGGATGACCGAATTACGGACGAACAAACGAAGAGTGTTAAAAACATAAAATGAACAAAGGGTGAAGATCAAGCCAATTGAATGGCACGTTAATGGATTTAGAATGAAGTTCTGTCCAAGGGGTATTGAAGTACGTAAGATAAGGAAGAGAATGGCTTTGGAACAACCTCGTTCCAAGTTATAACGAAGGAGTTATGAGATCGGGAAGTGAGTGTGACGCCCCCAAATCCGGGTATCTTCCAACCCGACAGATGGTGCTCCATGATACTACATTTCAAACAATCATTCCATTAAAATAACAACAAAATGAGTGTTATTACTATCTTTGTATTACATCTGTAATAAATCCTTTCCCAGGTTCATAACCGAATACATTCGTTGTTCTTCATAAGTATATTACATACAAATATACTAGTCTATTACAGGACAATTAATTGTCCATCTTAGCCTTTCCTTTATCTCTCATAGAACTCTCAGTTCGTTTGACTTTAGCTGCAAACATATGGTTAAATCAAGAATGAGCACAACTAGCTCAGCAAGTCTTAACAACGAAACATATGAATATCACATCAGTAAGTACATGCTTTATATCAGTATCAGAACAATTATTTACTAAGCATCCTAAATCATTTGAATAATACTTCTACTACAACAATTCCAGAGTATATATAATAGCTTAGGAATGATGAACCGGTCAATAGACCATGAACATACTCTTTTCGTTTTCATACTTGAAAAGGATATCCGGCACTAAGGTCATCCACCCGTCTTTACTTACGAGCACTTCTAGGTGATCAGCCTATTGTACTCTATGTTGATCAACACTCTTACGTTAAACGTATTTATGTTTAACATTTGGCGACCTCGCGTGCCCATCGAATAATCGATGAAAATACTTTTGTTTCTTCATAGACAAACTTATCTTCTCATCCGTACCAAATACTTGGCATAGTATAGCGTTAACAGTTCTATATCAACAGACTTGTAACCAATTCAATCTATCCTTCAATACTTGTCTAGCCCGGATAAAATAGGCATCGACTCTTTTCTATTTACCATTCATGCATTGTATATCATGCATTACATAAAAACTTGGCTAACACGAAGGTCAGACAAGAGTTAAGAAAGACTTGCCTTCAAGCATCTTCAAATATATATTCCAACTATTCTCAGTTTTTACAGGATCTACATGATACATTCACATAGCACACTGTAATTAGTTATCAAACAAACTCACTTTATGGTTCTAACCAACTTCTTTCTCTTCTATGTCTTACTTGTTTTAACTCTGTTATTAAAGTCGATTCGACTTTCTATACTTCGTTACGTTTTATTAACGTTCTTACGTCCTTAGCCGACATTCGATCATTAATGGTTAATTACCAATGTTGAGCGTCGCCGCTCACTTGGTTCACTCATTACGTATTTATGCTTCTTGGTTTAATTTCCATTAAACCTTACCCATTCTTCTTACATTAACATCTTATAAGTGTTTTAAAGTAAGTCTCATTATGTACTTTAAGTACCTTTAACATCTTACTTTAGGTCTACATTCAAAAGGGAACTAAACCTAACTTGGTCAATTTTTTTCCATCACTTAAGGCACATGCACATGGCATCCTTTGTATATTAGTGGTATTTGCCATGCACATGAGTTAGCAAGGTACTTCTACGAAGTCCGCATCATGCAAGTGCCACCACTTTATATCGGTTTTTGCCATGACTAATGCAGTCTCATGCACCCGCTTAGCTAAAAGCAGATTTGGTTTCTTAACGAAACTCCCGGCTTCCTAATTTGTTCGTTTTACATCCGAATTGACCCATTAGAATTCCTATAAGTCAGGAATTACATCCTTTACTTGTTCATATAAGAATTTCATATTTTCGAATTAAAAACTCGAAATTCACCTTTAAATTTGTTTTAAGCGTTCGTTTAACGTTTTCGCCCGTTCAATACTCGTTTTCTTCGTTATAAGTCGGAATGCGACGATTCCTTCGCCAACGACTCTTAATTACCTTATCTCACGTGTTAACATTGGAAATCGACGTTTTCAAGTCACACGGCAACTTTTGACCTTTAACCCGGACTTTATGCATTTTCGACGTTTAACGTCTATTTCTGCAAAATTCGCCATAACTTCGTTACTAATGTTCTCTAAGCCAAATCACATGGAATACTCCATGGACTTCATATCTACATCCTAACCAATCAAGATGCATATATCTTAGCTACAACAGTTTCCAAAATGTTCAATTATAACTAAGTTAACTTTCAAGACTTCCTAAGGTTTTAACTCACGTAAACACTTACGATTTCTATTTGGTCATGACCTATCAATGATTTGGTCCTTAAAAGGCATTCTTATATCTTCTCTATAAACATTCTCCACTCATCTACGATTCTTCTATGAGAAAGAAAGCGAAAAGGATGAAGATTACAGTTTATAGGAATTTACCTTTGAAGTAGTTAACGTTCTTGATAAACGTCTTTTGCTTTGCTTGGAAGTAGAAGGATTATAGGATTCTAGCTCTTTTCTCTCTCTCAAATATGTTGGAAAAACTTTGAAAAACAACAAAAATCCAACTCTTAGCTTTTTATTTATAGAAAACCAAATGAGGGCAAAAATGTCTAATTTTCCACCTCCTTACTTAATTACCACTTTGTCACCAAGTAAAGTACTTGGTGACCAAGTGATACACTTGGCTTGCACACCAAGTGGCCGGCCCACCATGCCCATGGGTCATCCCCATGGGTTTTACCCATCCCTTGACCCATCCTGTTCAATTCGCTGCGGTTTACTTTTTGGATTGGGCTTGACATAAAAACATTGGGCTTTAACCAATCTAATATTGGGCCTTGACTTGGGCTTGTATACTTAATTCATTGGGCTTGTTTATTAATTCAAGTCCAATTGGATTGGATAAAATCCTTAACTCATACTCTAATAATACAACTCGTATTCTACGCCAGACATTACTCACGTATTCTCTTTGTATAATACTCATATAATAATCGTATTATATCGCACTATTCTTCATACCATACTCGTATACATACTAGTATAATACTCATATTCCTTACGATAATAATCGAAACGACTATACGCATTACATTTCCCTTTCTGAAACCTCTTTCATAAACCCTTAGGTTTTAAGTCCATGCGAAAAACTTCGCTTACCATAACGAAATATTATTGATATTCCATAATATCATCATATTCTAACATTACGCATTTCTCGTAATCTCAAACCCTAGCTCCGAACGTCATCGGATGAATAGTGTTTTTTCGCAAACAATCTCAGAAAACCTTCGTTCTCGTCTTGATAATTCACAACAATAAATTCTAGCACAAAGCCGGAATACTAATCACATCTACACATTCTAGGTCATACAACGATCTTCGAACATCTTACTCATATAATAACTCAATAAAATTCATTTAATCCACAAAATCAAATAAAAATTTAATTCATTGAAAATTCGAAATTCTCGGGCGTTAGAGTGAGTGTCTCAAAGAATTGATTTAACACTTAGAGAAAATTTCTAGGGTTAGGGCTTGGCGTTGCGGTGCCAGTCATGCCTTGTAGAGTGGCGCTAAGCGCCCAGACCTAAAGGTCCTGACATCAAGAAACTCGTGTCATGCAAGGCGAGAAATAAATAAGGAGTGGCGCCCATAGCGTAGGTGTTGAGAAAAAAGCGAGATGAGCTTTTAACCTTTCAAATTTGGGGAAATTTAAGGGAAGATAAAGAATATAAATCACGAGTTACGTAACCGATGTCCGGGGACCGTAGTCGGGATGAACGAACGTGAGGAATTGCTATGGTTGTGATTCCTTAGACGTTGAATGACGAGGGTAATGAATAACATTTCGATGTTATATCATGATAATGAGAGATAAGTGTGAAGCGTATAGACGCTGTGAATGCAACGTTGTTGCGATGAACGATCGGTCTTAGCATACAACAATTGGTATGGCTTCGAAACTAAGAACGAGTGATGAACATGGGGTTCATGTAATGGATAATGAAAGTATTAAATAAGATAAGAATATAAATCATCTAAGATGATGAACGTTTTGAGTAAGACATCTTCGTATATCATAAAGCCGTAAACTGGTAAAGGAAGTTAGTCATGTAAACTCATATTACAAGAACGCAAACCGTAAGAAGTAAAGTTAAGTAAACCAATGTGTAAGTTTAATATATGACTAATTGGTGTTTATGTTTTCTCCTTATGTGTTATATAGGAATTGAAATGAGCGATTCAAAATAGATCTTCAGAAATGGACGTAAGGCAAGTTTCCTAACTTCATTCATATTACATGAATGCTAGTTTCTTAAACTTCTCAGATGTTGTACTTGAGAAGTTCTGTCTATGTGCGAATTTGCGATATTTGTACAATGTGGTAGAACGTATGAGGCCTTGAGCCACAATTTGAACACTTCGGTGTTTCTATGATATGAATTGTTACGTGATTGAAACATCAATACAAGTATGTTCTGTTTATACATAAACCGTTATTGTTAAGTCTGTGCTAATGATTCTAGCCAGATAAGTTGTGTATGAAAAAGGTAGAAGAATGAAAGTATTTCAAAGTGAAAATGACTGATGTTTTAATATGATAGGAATCGAGACTATTCCTATTATTCAAACTGCTTCATAACCTTTGTTCGGTTATCGAAGTTCTAAAGAAATGTTTTAATTCTAAAGTTGTTTGTTCAACTGTTATGACTTGCTGGGCAATTGAATGCTCACACTTGCTTTAAATGAAAAATAATTTTAAGCGAACAATGTTAGAAGAACTTAAAGATCCCGTAAAGATCAAGTTGACGGTTCTCAGATAAAGTACCATTCAGAAGGTGAATGAGCGAGAAGATCAAGTGAAGACTTGTAATGTAGAAAGATAAAAACTGAACATTAGACTAGTTTAATGGACTATTATGTATCCTTGGTGGCGGATAAAAGTCACTCTTGTAAGATGAAATGAATAATGTAATTATCATTATTTGTAATAAAAGAGGTCATAAGGTTCCAGAACCTGGGATATGAGAGTGTATGTTATTATATTTCAGTATATAATGATGTATGTTGGATGAATGATGTAGTCGTGATGTATGGAATTTGGGTGTGAAGATAGACCAGATTTCGGGGCGTTACAAAGTAGGAGCATGTGACCGAGTGGAGATGAGCCCTGACACCTTTCAAGCTGGAAGTATCTTTTGACTGGGATGTCAAGAAAAAGGGTCTTGAGCATTTTATATATTTATGGAACCATAAGGGTCTTCATCTTCATCTTCATCATCATTTTTACTTTTACTGGCATTTGTTTTTCTAGAAGAGGAAGAAGAACATTCTGAGGCTTCAATCTCTTCATGCAACTTAGAAACTCTATCTTGAATGGCTTAAGCCAAGAGTTTTAATTCTGAGTTTGAATAATTTTTAATATTGGAAATATCAATAGAACCTGTTGGACTGGATTTT
Source organism: Panax ginseng (assembly GCA_020205605.1). Lineage (NCBI taxonomy): Eukaryota > Viridiplantae > Streptophyta > Magnoliopsida > Apiales > Araliaceae > Panax > Panax ginseng. The sequence goes on from CM035142.1 coordinate 56,095,083, forward strand.
GACTCTTTTGTTTTACTGGAGGATCCTATAGAAGGGATGAATTTAACTGGAACAATAAGAAGGGGGACAAAAGGAAATTCCTTCTGGACTTGACCAATAATTCTATTGATATTGAACTTGTCCCACCATTTGATAAAGAAAATGTGGGTAACCATGGGGACTTGACTAACAAAAGTAGAGGTAGAAGTCTGACCTGAAGAAGGAGACTGAAAGACTGACTCTTTAATTGGCGTAAAAAGGTTATACTGCCATTTGAGGATCCAAGGGACTTTATATTTACTAACAAATTGTAGCAGTACTGGGATACCTTCATACCTTTGCTTATATTGACTATGGTTGTAGAAGTGACTGACTTGAGCCTTTAATAGCGAAGGGAGAAGGTTGAACGAGGAACCAAATCTCGACCACCATAAAAGAAACCAAAGGGGAATTTGACTTTTAAATTTGTGGTTAAATTGAATGAACCAAGAATGACTGAAAGATTGGTTTTGATAAAGGAAGATCTTGTTCCAAGCTTCCATGTAATCGAAGTAACAAAATAAATTACTTTAATTGGAAAGTGGACGAAGATCAGAAGGATGATTTCCCCAGTTTGTCATTTGAACAATTTGTTTAATATAAAAAGAGTGATAGAGGACCTTAGATTCATCATCCCTAGCATAAATAGGTTTGATGAAAATTGTTATATATATATATATACATGTTTACAAAGAAGAATATCGAAGTTTGGAACATAGTATGAGAGGTTAAGAGCTGAAATGGGCGGAATTCCCTCTCGTTTTCTCTTTTTTTTTTCCTCTTTTTATGGCTGAGGAGGGGTCTTTTTTATAGACCAAAATAGTTGTGGGTCTACTTGTGGCCGACCCAGGTGGGCCCGATCCCTTGGATCCTATTGTCTCAAAGTACGTGCACTCGAACCAACACATAGTCTGCTCGAACCTTCATAACTTTCAATCTGGGAGTGCAATGGAGGTGTGCTATACTTATCCGCGAAGCCATTTCTGAGAGCTACACAATGACATGGGATTTGACCTTTTTCGAAAATGGGAAGATGGGTCCATGACTAGATCTTCGAGTCTTCGTAGTCCGTCCGTTGTGATGTGTTGTGTTGTTTTCACTCGAGATTGACGTTATGGTTTTGCAGGACCTTCATAGCAATGACCTGACTTGATTTGAAGTTAAGTTGGAAAAATTACTATTTTTCCCCTCTGGGTTGTCTCAGACTTTGATGCACTTGTAGCCGTCTTTTCTTAGGGTTGTCTCCGGGATTGGACTGTTGTTGACTTTTGTCAGTTCACAGGGTTGTCCCTGAGGTCGGTTTGTTGTTTCCCGGGGTTGTCACCAGGTTTTAGCTTGATCTTCGGAGGTTTTTGCTGTGATTTATCTTGATCTCCTGGGGTTTGATCTGATCTCCCGGGGTTGTCACCGGGGTTTGATTTGACCTCCTAGGGTTATCGTCAAGGCTTATATTGATCTCCCGGGGTTGTCACTGAAGTTTGATTTTGTAACAATCCAGAATTTTAAATTATAATTTCAAATATTTATTGAATTATATAAATATTTAATTGATATGTTTATTGTGGAATAAATATTTGTTTAGTGTGATTTGATTTGATTATTTATTTGTTAAAATAAATAATTAATGAGTGAAGGAAATTAATTACTATGGGATAATATTCTAATTTAATTTAATAATTAAGTTAGAGAGTTGATAGGGATTAAATGTGTTAGTTCCCAATAGGCACAATAGATCTAGAAGGGGGGATTGAATAGATCCTTTTTAATTTCAAATAATTTTCTATTTTATTTTGTATTGCTATTAAATTAGCATATGACAAACATAAGAATCTTTTCAAGCACAGCGGAATAAGTAAAAGATCCCCTTCATTGATATATTCATAATCATACATACATTATTCGTAGAGTTAGTTAGGTTGTAAGCAGTTAGAACATACATAGCAGTTAATAGACATAATGTAAATAACATAATGTAAAAGACACAAGGGGTTTTTAGTGGTTCAGAGACTCAAGCTCCTAATCCACTCTTCTGCTTTCAACTAGCAGAATTTCAACTAAGGAAGGGCAGCACCCTGAATCACTAAGATTCCTTCAAGGCCAGTAACCTTGGGACTTCAGTTCACTAAGAATTCTTCAAAGCCAGCAGCCTTGGAACTCCTCTATTTCCCAAGGAACTCTTGAAGCCCAGCAGGCTTGGAACTTTATTTAGTCCCTCCGGACAAGGACCCCTCTGGCCCTGGCTTCTTGGTGAGTTGTTTGTTTGTTTGTTGGAGTTGGTCTTTGAGTCGCTAAGATGTCTTCATGCTCTGAACATCTTCTCAGATTAGCGACTTGGCGTGATCACCCTTGAAGTGCAGTTGAGTGTTGCATGATGCTCAGCTTCTTCAGTTACTCAACCACTTCGGATTATCCCTTGATGACTACCTTAAAGATCATTGCTCTTGATATATGATGGTTGCACATGATGGGTTTCTAAGATGACTGTAAGCTCTTCTGCTAGGTACTTAGAAACTTTTTCATGCTTGCCACCATGATGACGTTTGTGATCTCCCTTCTTGATACTTGATGTCTTCTCATGATGGACTTGCTAAGATGACTGTGAGCTCTTCTCTGTGGTACTTAGAGTCTTCCCATGATGGACACCAAGATGACATGATGCTCTTCTTTCTCTCGGCAATTCAGAAAACTCTTCATGTAGTAGAACTCTTACTTCTACATTATAGAACTCTCACTTCTACTTCTTTCTTTGTCTGACTCTAAGTGTTCTTGATGGATCGTAGAGTGAGCCTTCGGACTCACTATCTTACATGGTTTAGAACAGTCCACCGTTACTCCAAACTCAGCAACTCCAGCAACCTTTGATCTTTGAAGCTCTAGCAGATTTATACTCCTTCCCAATCCTTTCGTTGGAAAGTAGCCATTGAAAGCTATTCAAATGTCTTCACAGATCTCGAGTTGACAAAGGTAGACTGCTGATGTGACAAGTCATACTTTCTCTGACATTGCAGTCTACTGTTTCACCTATCCCATCAGAGATGTCACTTTAATGTCTTGGGCAGGTCGAAGACTTTATTTCCTCCTTCTAATTTCTTGATCAGAGGTTGTCCTTTTGCATCGATGCTCTCAATAAGCTCTTGTCAGAATATTACCCTTCAGATTGAACCGTTGTCAATCCTTCAGTATTCAGCTATTCGAACTCTACGATTTTGATGCATGTCTTCAAGGACCTGATCGTAGTGTCTGTTGACTGGTAGAGACAACACTATGATCTTGAAGAATATTGATTGGATCTTCAATGTATAACACCTCTTCCTCCTTTTATGCAGTGCTTCAACACTTCTGTTTGCTTCAAGAGCTCTCAGATACTGATGACTTTACTTCTTTATTCTAGCCCCTTCTAAATAAAAAGACACTTTAGATTTGTGGCGCATCCAGCTCGCTTTCTCCTTATGATCTCCCATTCACTTATCATCAATGGACTGACCCAATGCTTAATCACTTTAGACTTGTTCTTCAGAGGCTAACCAGTATCTCTGTGTGCACTCCATCAGTTCTTTCTTTGTTTGGCAAACACTACGATCCTGGATTCTTCCAAGATCGTTGTCTTCTGTCTGCTTGATACCATCGCACTTCTTTGACTTTCCTTCGCCGATTCATCAAGTCTTCTCCTGATCTCCTTGTGGAAGACTTCATCTCGAATGGCTTCACAACTTAATCTTGATGCTAATTAGGTTGGTGCTTAGATCTTCTATTAGATTGCAAGCCATTCGTTGAGTGCTCTCTGGTTCCCTTCAAGTTGGATGTATCTTTACAGTGCCAACCAGAGGCTTTGTTCCTTTGGATATTCTGGGAGTGCTCATTAGTTGAGAATCGTATTTTCTCTACGATTCTGCCTATGCATTGTGAGCACAACTATTGAGGTCGAGTTCACGACTTCTCACGATTCACCTTCCTACATGCAGAGACCCTACGACTTCAGGATCAGATCTTGACACTCTATGATTTCTGTCTTTGTGCTCGATGTCTTCACCTGATCTTGCTCGACTACGATCTCTGCATGTAATCAATAAACTCTACGACTCAGAGTGTAGTCTACGATCCTTGACTTGACTTTGGCATCAGTAGACTCTACGACTCTGAGTGTAGTCTATGTTTTTGACTTGGCTTCGGCAGATGTTTGGTCGGCTCGTTGGCAGGCTATCTCTACGATTCTGAACATGACTTCCTCAGCAGACTTTGGCTCTGAGAAAGTTCTACTCGACACACTACAATCCTTCCTCATCTCTCCTGGAAGTCTACGAACTCTGAGATCTACTATCTTGCAGACTACGATTCTGCCTCGATAGCTCTCTAGTTTTCCTTGACTCTCCTAGCAGACTACGATTTTTGGTGCAGTGCTCGACGATCAGACAAGCCTATCTATTACATCATAAGATCAACCTAACATGTTGGATCTTTCTATTATTTATAGTCCTTGTACATCATTTCTTTTTAAGGACTTTACAAAGCTGTTTTGCTTATGTAGGATCAACCTAACATATTTGATCAATTCATTCTAAGTCCTTGTACACATGTTTTCTATTATCTATCAAAGGACTTTATAGCTTTTGTTAATGCAAGCATACTTGCATATTCATTCATATATATCATAATCAAATCATATGTAAATAGGAATAACATTCACATGCTTTTTCCTAACAATCTCCCCCTATTTGATTATGACAAAAATAATAAGTGCATATGCATGTTATGAATGAATCTTATATACAGTGAGTAGCTGTATTTCTAAAACAGATAATCATGAATGTCATTTATAATGTTGTGGAATTTAACACACTGACATTTTACATTCTGGATCCAGAACATACCTAACTAGTTAGAGATGTACCTCTTTGGCTCCATGTATGTTTCCAGACTCCTGTTGATCAGCTATTCATCTGTTTGTTCTTCTTGCTCCTTCTCCCCTTGCGATAATGACTTTCCTGCTTTGCTTTGCTCCCCCTCAGATGTATGCTTTTCTTTTCCTTCTGGCTCCCCCTCAGCTTTAGCATACATGGGCTCATCATTCCTTGGCTCCCCCTTAGATGATGACTCTGCCTCTTCTTCTGCTATCTTCTTCTTTGACTTTTTCTCTCTTTTCCTTCTGCTCTTCTTTGAATGCCTCTTGCTCTTCCTCTTTCTATGCCTCTTTTTCTCCCCCTTTTTTTGTCATTAATCATTTGGGAGAGCTGCTCCATGTTGGACATAAGCTGCTCCATCAGGTAGGAGGAGTTAGCAACTTCAAACTTGAATTCCTGTTGGCCTAGCTCAAGTTGCACTGAGAAAGACTGCTTCATGTCATCAATCTTGTCAGAGAGAACTTGGATCTGCTCTTCATTGGCCTTCTTCGCTTGTAGTGCATCTGCCTTCTGATCACTCATGACCTTCAGATAGATGTTATCTCTCTCTTTGAGTTTGAGAGATATATCAGCTATAGTAGCTTGAAGTTTGTTTTGGAATGAATTATCTCCGGTTGCTGTCAGCTTCTGTGACTCTTCAGTGAATAGAGATATTTTCTCAATCAGTTCATCATAATTTTTCATCAACTCCTTCTCCACAGATACTTGATCATCTAGTTGAGCAGTCTCCTGTCGAGCATTGGATTGAACTCTACGATCTACATCCTTGGACATATTTTTGAAGGTTTTGAGAATCTGAAGAATCGTTGAGTTTCAATCACTAGTTGAGGATGAAGGAATGTCTGTTAGTAGTGCTTGAGCAGATGGAGGCTACTGGTATTGATCTTGAACACCATCATTAGTAGAGTGAACAGACTCTATGATCATCTCCTTGGTCATGATCCTTCTTCCTTGAGAGTCCACTCTACGATCGTAGGGGATATAGTGATTTCTGGCATGTCTGTAGACTTTGAAGTGAGGCTGGTTTGTGATCAATTTAGTGGCAAACTTTTTCACCCTTGGGAAGTTTTGTGCCACCAGCTCCATGCTTAGAAAGTGAGAGTAGCACCAGCTGAAGTAGCTTCCATCTCTTTCAGTATGGGCCTTTAGCCATGGCATTCATTGGAAGAACCATCTCATTAGCAAGTCATCAGGATTGTAGAGATGGTCATGTAGTCTAGTTCCATGTTGTTCCAATTTTTAAATACCTCAAACGCAGTCATCCTTACCACCTTGAGCTGTTCATCTCCATAGTTCACCCATCTTTCTGGTGGTTCATTCGAGACTTCTACCACTATTCTCCTGGTAAATTTTGCTGGAGAGAGGACCGGATAGAATTCTGGTTCCTCTGATTCCTGATTTTTAGAATTGGAATCATTCTTTATTTCTTCTCTTTTAGAGCCTGAACCATTTTGATCATTTCCATCAATGAATCCTTCTTGCTGCATTTCATTTCTATAACCTTCTTCAGCAAGATCTTCCTCTGATTCATCTTCCTCCTCACTGGTCTTATCCTCAGCACTTTCTTCCTGTGACACAAACTCATCATCACTCAGTCCAATGACAGCATTGGAGTGATCACTTTTCTTCTTGGAAGAAAATTGAGCAAGTAGTTTGTAGCTCTTCCTTCTCCTTGGAGGTTCAGCTATGGGAGAGTCAGACTCTTCTTCCTCTCCAGACTCTGACTCCTCTAGTTCAACAGACGAACTTCCTTGGGGTTCAGCACTGGCAGGGGCAAACCCTTCTTCTTTGGACTCATCACCTTTTGAGCCATCATGGGGGCTTTCAGGATTGGAAGGGGCATGTTCTTCTTCTCTAGACACAGCATCATTTGACCCATCATCTGGGCTTGTTGGGATATTTGCATTTGGGGATGTGTGAAACCCCAGATTTTATGAATAAAGATTTAAATTTATCGAAATATTTTTTGAATATTATGGTGTGGATTTGATATAATGTTATAGTTGTGGGTAGTATTTATAAATTTTTCAAAGCATGCAAGTTGTTATAAAATATTCGATTGGTCGGGGAATATTCATTTTGTCGGGGAATATTCGTATGACAACACAATCATTGGTGGACCCCATAACGGAAGTATTGTCGTAGTTAGAAAATGACAGAATTATCTTTTTATAAAAATAACGGCAGAAGTTTTACCGTTAACTGTTGAACTACCCGGTAGTAAAAGTACAGTAATACGCGTGGTTGCATTGTAGCACAGGGTATTGATTAGTGATGATTACGTGAGAAGTCACTCAGTTATACTCAATTATTTCTACAGTAATTGCAGCATCATATCTCTCATATTATTGATTCGATTATTGTCACAGTATCATCTGCATTATATGTTATTTTATTAAATCAATAATTGAGACGACAAAGTTATTCATATTATTAAATTGCAATATTTACAATGTCTAGAAGTTCTCAAGGAGAGGTTTGGTCACCTAATTGCGCTACCATAGGGAGAGAAATCCTTATTGAAAGCCCCTCTTTCTGGAAACGACTTCGTTGATAAATATTGTGAGTTATAATATTAATGATGAATGTTATTAAAATTGAAGTTGTGTTTGGAGTTGAATTTGGAGACGCGGACGTGATATTTAAGTCCGGAACGATAAAATTAGTAAAAATAGTCTATAACACAAAATTTTCCAGAATTCACTATTTGGTCAAAAAGTTAACAGTTGACTTTTTCGGGAAAAGTCAAACTTTGAAATTTCAAAATTTATATTTTTGATAAAAATGGTTTCATTGTGTTGGAATTATTTGTGTTAGTGAAAATCAACAATTATTTCGATAATAATTGATGTCTGGAGGTTATATTGACCAATCGGGTATTTAACTGGATAATGAGCAATTGATTGCTATTATTTCACATGATTATAACTATTTGTTCACATGTGTATACTATTGTTTCACATTCTTGTTACTATTAGGGGAGTTGGTGCAAGATTAATAATACTTGCATGACTAAGTTAAAATGGAGGTATAGATGGAGGTACTATAATCGTAATTCAGATTTTCACATGTCTAGAACTATTGATTCACATAATTTACTATTGAATCACATTATTTACTATTAGGGGAGGTGGTGCAAGTTTGATAATACTTCCATGACTAAATTAAAAATAAAGGAAAAGTTGGAGGTATTGTACTGTAATTTTTTGAGCCCCAAAGCGTGCAATTATCGAAAGTATATTTTTCTATAAATAGAAGCTCATTCTTCTTTCATTTCTCACCAATTCACAAAAGCTTTAGAGCGATTATTATAGAGAGAAATTATAGAAAGAAGAAGAGAAGTCTGTTATCTCACTATTCTAGTATCCAGTTTTTCTAAGGTAGGGAGTATTATTTCTTTCTTATCCATGAAGAGAACTTTTGTTATTCCATTCTTTATTATTCTATTGGAATAACCTGTATACGCGAACTACCCTATACTTGGTGAAATTCTTATGTTATTCCATTCTTTATCATTCTGTTGGAACATCCTGTTTGTGCGTTTACGCCGGACCTGGTTCCATTATTTATCATTCTGTTGGAACATCATGTGCATATGTTCTACGCCGGACACAGTTCCGCCTTTATTATTCTATTGAATATCCTATCTCATGCGTTTTTACACGGACTGATTCCGTCTTTATTATTCATTGGAATATCACATCTGTGTGTTTCTGTGGGACTTCGATTCCGTTATTTATTATTCTGTTGGAATAACCTGCCTATGCGGTCTATCGCATGCCTGGTGATTTCTTTTGTTATTCCATTCCTTGTTACACTCAGTTGGTTAAAGTTTTGACTTCTATACTCCATGAAATTAGTGGAATATCCTTGATATTTGCACTTCATCCAATATCTTTTCATGGAAATATTCTTTTGAGCATTCTTGAATTTTACTCTACAAAGCAGTATCATGTTGACAATTTGGACTTTATTAGTTCCTGGATAAAATAATTCTTGAACTTGTTTTATTGAATTCTTATATCATTGTCATCATCCTCATGTTTATATTTTTGTTGAAAGTCATCTGTGGCCTATAATTGCATAGATGGACTTGGTATGATTATGACCGAGGATTATTCGGTGTAATCATGACCGTAATGTTACAAATGATGTGGTAAAAGTCCTCATTGGCCCGTAGTGCATTGATGGACAGTTGTTGGCATGGATAATTGTGGTCATGATAGTAAAGAATATCCTTGGCCGTAGTAAAGGGGGTGATTCGATGATGTGGATTATTTATTAAAATTTGAGTCCCAAATGATAAAAGTGATGAAAACCTTTTAAATCATAAAAGATAGTAGATTTTATTCTCTACTTGACTCTTTTAATGGATTGCTTGTTCCACTTAGCTTAAACTTGATGGTTGTTATATTGTATCGCTTTAACACCGTTGAAGGCTAACGATAATATATTCTCGCATTATCTTAGTCATAATATTTCCCTCTTGGGCTAGTTGAGCTCACCCTTTTACTTTCATTGTTCTCTTGAGAAATGAGAACGTAATGAGAACTAGTCGAGGAACGGGTAGTGACGGACGGAGATGATAGCATTAGTAGTCCTCACTATTCAGTGAAATAGTGGAAAATAAATGTAATAATATTGAATTTGAGTTTGAATATTGTCTAGACGACAATATTTGTATTAAAACTCACAACTTATGTTTTGTCCTACTTTACACGACAGTTGTATAATTAAGTTATATTTATATTTTGTACCATGTATTTGGCGACTCAGAATAGGTGATGTATACCTATTTTGGGGGCGTCACAGGATGCACCTGAGTCTGCTTATAGCTTTTCTTCATCATCATCAGAGTGAATGCTCTGAGAGGTTGCTACAGGGCTTGGGCATTCTTCTTCATCAGCATATGATGCATTTTCTTTCATTAATCCAGCTTAACCTTTATTGATGGATTTGGTCTTAGGAGACTCAGCCTTGACATCTGTCTCTTTTTCTTCTGCTGACTCTATGTCCTTTTCTCCATTAAATGTACTTCCTTTGGAAATTGAGGCCGATGTATTTATCTCCTTAGCTTTCTTATTTGATGGTCCTTGAAGCAACCTGTTGCTTCTTCTCTTTGTGGTCTCAGTAGTCAGGGATTTTTCTTCTTCATCCTTGTCTTTGGAAGAGAGACTTCTTGATGGGGCCTTAGTTTTCTTCACACCTCTAGATCTCTTCTTGGCTGGTGTGGTTGCTGCTGGTACAGAATCATCAGACTCAGAGGTTTCTACCTCTTCTGTCTTCATCTTCTTTATAGAGGTCTTGCTACTGCTCCTAGTTGTCAGCCTTCGGTTCTCCTTGGGGTTTTTCTTCCAATTCACAAATAGTTGTGGAGACATCACTTTGTGAACATTCAAAGGCTCTCCTTCATCATCCTTGATCTTGCCTCCCAGCTTCTTCTTCACTATAATGCTCAGCAGTCTTCCATGGAACACCTTTGTCAGAGGTTTTTCTATAGACTTCTTTAGCTCAGCCTTTTCTACCCACTTGGAGATTTGATCAAATAGGATAACTCCAAAGTTAATTTGTTTCTTCAAAACTATTGCTGACATTATCTTCAGCTGCTGATCAAGCACAATATCATGTGCAGTATCCTTGCATAATATACATTTGCCCACTATCTCTGCAAGGAACTCGAACTCTTCTGGAAACTCCTTCTTCTTCATGTCCTTCATACTAGGGCTTCTTTGGTACCCCATGATCTCCTTTTCTTGTTTCGTATCGACATCATCAAGGCTCTTCAGTCCTTGGTTAGGAAAACCTAGGCATTGATTGAGGTCAGAAGATTTTAGCTTCAGAGACTGACCTTTGACCTTGGTAGAAAGGGTTCTAGAGTTTATGGAAGCATTTGCGTAGAACTCTTTAACCAGGTCAACATATACTCGAGTGATTTCCTCAAGACATTCTAAGAATCCAGAATTCTTTACAAGTTTGAGGATTTCTCTGAACTTCTTTTCGGATTTCTTAAACGACTTGGTTCCGAGCTGAATGTCAGTGATTACACGCCAGTTTTCCATTTGAGTAGTTTGAGGAATATGGGTATTTGATTCAGAGGAGTTTTTGAGAGATGGCTGATTGTGATTTGGGCAAGACACTGGAGCATTAATAGATTTTTGGCTTCGATGAGGGTTCTAGGGTTTGAAAATGGGAGAGAAAAAGGTTCGATAGTTTTGATAACTGTTTGCAAATTTTGAATTTGTCTTAATGACAGTTCCTTCTAACTCTGCATAATTAGTGATGTGTCAACAAACCATTGGTTGCACGATTCCCAGTAATAAGCTATAACTCCCCATAACTTTTCAGTTAGATATTTCTTTCAAAAGAGTAGATGTTATATTGACGTGGGTTAACCGTTGACCTCTTTGGTTTCTAGAGTAGCATGGTAAGGCAGCTATGGACTCTATGTTTTCCTTGTTGACTCAACGATCAACTTTTGAGAGATGCTGCAGTGGATGGTTTTGACATTTACCCTCATTTTGATGCAGCATAGCTTGATCACTGATATTTTCGAACTTATCTCCTCATTTTGAATGGTTGAGAAATTGTCCCATTTTCCAAGCTCCTTGTGAATTGGAGTATCCTTTGGTAGGACTGCGATCATCAAGTTAACTTCTACGATCGTTGACGTTGCACTACGATCATGGAGTTCTCTTCAACCTCGACTCTACGATCGTTGACCGACTTGGTCCTTGAGATGAACTTTACTAAGTATTCCTTCTGGGTCAAGGTTGTTCAGGAAGGGCCAACCTCTTAGAGTGAACTAAGGGTCAGGTTTGTCCCTGAGGTGCTTTTCAGATGAAATAATTTAGAAGTGATTTGCAATGTTATCTCATTTGACCTTTTCTGGTGGGGAGGTCCTCTACCAACTTTGGACAATTGTATTTGCTGTAATCGTGGTGTCCTCTTGTTTCTACACTGCGATCAGATGTTTGATCATAGGCACTCCATGATTTTGAGGGTGGCTGATAGGTTATCAGTAGTACATTTTGAGACGTTCCTACTGACTATGGATCTTCATTTGGTTTATCAGCCACAAAGTTTTGGGACTCTGTAGCTAGTACATTTCTTCATAGTAAAACTCAGTGCTGTTGTTTCTTAACAGGTCACTGCTCACTGCTCCCCATGGTTGATGTTGTCTTCTCAGATAGATGTGATTCCATTTTCTTTATGTGTGTTAGGAGACATCCTTACTTGTCTCCTTCTGACTGGAATCACCATTACTACTTAAATCTCCTTGTATCGTAGACATGGATATTTTTAGGACTGAACACTCTACGATCTTTTGACAGCACTACGAACGTAGTCTTCTTTTATAGTCTTGTGTTTGTGAAGTTCTGTTCCCGTAATGAATTCCTCTTGACTGATGCTCGATGATCCTATGTTGTGAGCTCCCTTGAGAATTCTTCTTATATAGCATGCTTTGCTTGATTTGAGCATATAGGACCCTCTTCATCTTTGGTTGAATGGCCTGCTTCCATATACAGATTAGTAGCCATGTGAGCTTCATTCAGGTTAGCTCAGTGGGTCTTCAAGGACATGCTTGGACATATAGGAGTTTAATTAGAATCATTTCTGAACAGTCCTTAGCCTTCTGCTGGTTTAGTCTTCTTGACTGAAGTCTTCTGCTTCAGCATTCCTTAGTGTGGTCAGACAGACCAAGTACCTGCAGGTCAAATATATTTCTATTTTTGGTACCCATAATTAAATGGGTCCTGCTAGGTTAGTTTTCTAAACCCATGTTCCTCATATTTAGATAATCATCACATTTATCACCAACAGTCATATTCATGCATGCAACTAGTTTTAGTTAGTACATTTTCAGATGCATGAAGGTGAGTGTGTGTAAGATTTGTCATTTTAAAAACACATTCTTTCTCTTTGATAGTTTCATCATTTGTAGGGTTATGTTCACAAGGTTTAGGTGTTCACAGAGTGAGAATCAACTCTACGATTTTAGGAGTATCTAGTTGATTCATGGAGGTAATCAGTTTCTACACATCATCAAGATACTCTTGTAGAACTGATCATATTCGGTGTGTTATCAAACACTTAAAACAAGGATTTGTACATACATTCTAACCCACCAGCAAAGATTACTTCACATAGAATTAATTTGACTTGTGATGCTCTTATGACCCATTTCAGATTTCCTTCAAGATGTCATCTTCAACCTAAAACTTGGATAGAGAGAAAGTTTATAGAAGTTCGAGTTTCCATCCTCAGAGTACTTTCTCTCTTCACCTTTTTAGGTAGATTATGACTTCTTGACAGAAATCTGTTATGGTTCATAAGAGGGTGCTTTTATGATGAACACATGTAATAGTGAGGAACCGTACCTTTTTACTGTCAGTTTCTCAACAGTCATTTACCTTTAAAATACTGAGTTTAGGCATTGATGTGCATAGTTTCACATTTTCTCCTGACAGCTTATTGCTCTTGTTGGCCTTTAATCAATCAGTCATAGTCTTGAAGATACATCTTGAGAATCTCAGCATCTTCAGTTCTTTGACATCTTTCAGTTTACCAAGTTTGCACCCAGCTGCTGATTGGCCAGACATATATCTGAGAAGAACTTCTTTCTTCTCTGGATAAGCATTTCTTAGCATGTATGGCCTTTTCATCTTTCAGGCTGGTGGATGCTTGACTCTGTGTTGTTGATGTCTCTTGGGCTATCTCGTCTGGTCTTCAGACTATAAGATTGATTGCAGGCTAGGATTGGTCTTGTTGATATAATATTTGAGACTATGGACCAATCTGAGCATCTTCAGATGTATATACACATTTACCTATACACAATATTTCCAACGTGTGAGCTCATCTGCATATAACAAGTTACTTACTACTAAACTAAGTTTAGAACAATGTTTGTGCCTGGCATCAGACTCAAAGCGATTAGCTTTTGAATATAGCATGAGAACCTTCTTTGAAACCAATTGTTAGTTCCCAGTAGGCACAATAGATCTAGAAGGGGGGTTGAATAGATCCTTTTTAATTTTAAATACTTTTCTCATTTATTTTGTATTGCTATTAAATTAGCATATGACAAACATAAGAATCTTTTCAAGCACACCAGAATAAGTAAAAGATCCCCTTCATTGATATATTCATAATCATACATACATTGTTCGTAGAGTTAGTTCGGTTGTAAGCAGTTAGAACATACATAGCCGTTATAGCAGTTAATAGACATAATGTAAATGACATAATATAAAAGACACAAGGGGTTTTAAGTGGTTCAGAGACTCAAGCTCCTAATCCACTCTTCTGCTTTCAACTAGCAAGATTTCCACTAAGGAAGGGCAGCTCCCTGAATCACTAAGATTCCTTCAAGGCCAGCAGCCTTGGGACTTCAGTTCACAAAGAACTCTTCAAGGCTAGCAGTCTTGGAACTCCTCTAGTTCCCTAGGAACTCTTCAAGCCCAGCAGGCTTGGAACTTCATTTAGTCCCTCCGGACAAGGACCCCTCAGGCCTTTGCTTCTTGTTGAGTTGTTTGTTTGTTTGTTGGAGTTTGTCTTTGCCGAGCTAAGATGTCTTCATGCTCAAACATCTTCATGATTTAGCGACTTGGCGTGATCACCCTTGAAGTGCAGTTGAGTGTTGCATGATGCTCAGCTTCTTTAGTTACTCAACCACTTCAGATGATCCCTTGATGACTGTCTTGAAGATCATTCCTCTTGATACATGATGGCTGCATATGATGGGTTTCTAAGATGACTGTAAGCTCTTCTGCTAGGTACATAGAAACTTTATCATGCTTGCCACCATGATGACGTTTGTGATCTCCCTTCTTGATACTTGATGTCTTCTCATGATGGACTTGCTAAGATGACTATGAGCTCTTCTCTATGGTACTTAGAGTCTTCCCATGATGGACACCAAGATGACATGATGCTCTTCTTTCTCTCGGCAGTTCAGAACACTCTTCATGTAGTAGAACTCTCACTTCTGGTTCTTTCTTTGTCTGACTCTAAGTGTTCTTGGTGGATCGTAGAGTTAGCCTTCAGACTCACTATCTTACATGGTTTAGAACAGTGCACCGTTACTCCAAACTCGGCAACTCCAACAACCTTTAATCTTTGAAACTCTAAAAGATTTATACTCCTTCCCAATCCTTCTGTTGGAAAGTAGCCATTGAAAGCTATTCAAATGTCTTCACATATCTCGAGTTGACAGAGGCAGACTGCTGATGTGACAAGTCATACTTTCCCTGACATTGTAGTCTACTGTTTCACCTACCCCATCAGAGATGTCACTTTAATGTCTTGGGTAGGTCGAAGACTTTATTTCCTCTTCTGATTTCTTGATCAAAGGTCATCCTTTTGCATCGATGCTCTCAAAAAGCTCTTGCCCGAATATTACCCTTCTGATTGAACCGTTGCCAATGCTTCAGTCTTCAGCTATTCAAACTCTACAATTCTGATGCATGTCTTCAAGGACCTGATCGTAGTGTCTATTGACTGGTAGAGACAACACTACGATCTTGAAGAGTGTTGATTGGATCTTCAATGTAGAACACCTCTTCCTCCTTTTGTGCAGTGCTTCAACACTTCTATTTGCTTCAACAGCTCTTAAATACTGATAACTTGACTTCTTTGTTCTGGCCCCTGCTGAATAACAAGACACGTCAGATTTGTGGCGCGTCCAGCTCGCTTTCCCTTGTGATCTCCCGTTCACTTATCATCAATAGACTAACCCAATGCTTAATCACTTTAGCCTTGTTCTTCAGAGGCTGACCAGTATCTCTGTGTGCACTCCATTAGTTCTTTCTTTGTTTGGAAAACACTACGATCCTGGATTCTTCCAAGATCGTTGTCTTCTGTCTGCTTGACAGCTACTGCACTTGCTGACTTTCCTTCGTCAGTTACTGAAGTCTTTTTCTGATCTCCTTGTGGAAGACTTCATCTCGAATGGCTTCATAACTTAATCTTGATGCTGATTAGGTTGGTGCTTAGATCTTCTCTTAGCTTGCAAGCCATTCATTGAGTGCTCTCTGGTTCCCTTCAAGTTGGATGTATCTTTGCAGTGCCAACCAGAGGCTTTGTTCCTTTGGATATTCTGGGAGTGCTCATTAGTTGAGAATCGTATTTGCTCAACGATTTTGCCTATGCATTGTGAGCACAACTGTTGAGGTCGTAGTTCTGCACTCTACAATTCAGCTTCGACTGTGCAGACCCTACGACTTCGGGATTAGATCTTGACACTCTACGGTTTCTGTCTTTGTGCTCGATGTCTTCATCTGATCTTGCTCGACTACGATCTCTGCATGTAATCAATCGACTCTATGACTCAAAGTGTAGTCTACGATCCTTGACTTAACTTCGACATCAGTAGACTCTACGAGTCTGAGTGTAGTCTACGTTTCTGACTTGGCTTCCACAGATGTTCGGTCGGCTCGTAGGCAGGCTGTCTCTAGGATTCTGAACATGACTTCCTCAGTAGAATTCAGCTCTGAGGAAGTTCTACTCGACACACTATGATCCTTCCTCGTCTCTCCTGGTAGTCTACGAACTCCGAGATCTACTATCTTGCAGACTACGATTCTGCCTCGACAACTCTCGAGTTTTCCTTGACTCTCCTAGCAGACTACGATTTCTGGTGCAGTGCTCGACGATCAGACAAGCCTATCTATTACATCATAAGATCAACCTAACATGCTTGATCTTTCTATTATTTATAGTCCTTATACATCATTTCTTTTTAAGGACTTAACAAAGCTGTTTTGCTTATGTAGGATCAACCTAACATATTTGATCAATTCATTCTAAGTCCTTGTACACATGTTTTCTATTATCTATCAAAGGACTTTACAACTTTTGTTAATGCAAGCATACTTGTATATTCATTCTTATATATCATAATCAAATCATATGTAAATAGGAATAACATTCACATGCTTATTCCTGACCTAACATATGGATTACTATAATATTTTTAATTTAATTTGGTAATAAAAGTGTGACAATAAACTATGCTATGAATGAGTTATTAAAATAAATTAAAGGAGTTTAGCTTAGTTTTACCAAACAAGGCTTAAAGACATTAAGTCTTTAATTTTAAAGAGTTTTTGCCAAACAAAGCCTTATGGCTTTTGAATTTTGAATTTTGTATTATAATAAATAAAATAAATAGAATAAATCAAATAATATATAAAATATATTTATAATTGATGAGCGTTAAGTTGTAACTGTTGTTGTAATATACGTATTATGGCCCTATCAGTTTCTTTTATCTTTACGTATATTGTTAGTTTGGCATATTGATAATCAGAAGAAAAGATAATAGAGAAATTTGAGAGAGAATAGAGAGAGGAAGATTTCTGAGAAATTCAAAAAAATTCGTTGTTTGTTAGAAAGAGTTACCGAGCAATTGAAGGTATTTTTCAAAGCCTTAATATTATATATATGAATATTTTATATTCACGAGTCTTATGTTTTCTGTGAATTCATGTTGGGTGAATTATTCTTATAAACCTAATTGTTGTATTTGTATGTATTTGTGATGTCAGAACTAGCATCTGGATAAGGATTTAGGGTACCAATTACTTTCTTTACGTTCAAAAACATGAAAAATAGTTTAAAGTGAATATATATATATATGGCTTGTGAAAGTACCAAATTTGATAGTTAATTTGTAAGCTAATAAATAAATTGAGTCTTGAATATGTTAATTCGGTAAGAAACGAAGAGAACGTAGTTTGAATGAATTAATTTGGTGTATAATTGTGATCACAGTGTTAATTTTGTCAACAATGTCTAAAATGGAGTTTTTGGTTTAAAACATGGTATTGAAGGATTTAAATTTTCTGAAGTTGTTTTTTAGTTGTTTAAAATCAGTATATATATGATGGGTAATATTTATGTGTAATCTATGTAAGTTATACGTGTTAAATTGGGTGCTAGAAATTAAGATGCAGGTCAAATTAGCTTTGTTTCTGTTCTTCGTGCCCATAATTGTAATTCGGCGTCGCAACACCAACCTTAGTGTCGCAGTCAACAACGCTTAGGCTCAACCGAGTCATGAAATATTATAATCATCGTGTCATAGGCCAAGATCAATATACCATGGCCTTGACCTTCATACCAGAAAGACTCGCTCCTCAAAGTAAATGGGGGAGCCCTAGCGCCGGTTAGCAGAATGGCCAGAAAGTGTATTCTAATTACATAAAGTCTATAATTTTTGATAAGGTGAAATATTATGACTTCTAAGATGTGATTTTGGTATTATAGTACTAAGAATGAGAATATTATTAACAATTAACGAGTTTTGTTATTACATTACTAAGGTGACTTGACTATGTGATTAAAACCAATCCATACATGAAATAGATACTTATTTGTATATAGAGTATATGTAGCAACTAATTATGTCATGATGACATGTGTATAAGGTATTGTGATTTTCGTTATTACAGTTTATCTTACACGCAAGGAAAGTTTCTAAACCTTACCTCTTGATATTGAGCAAGTTTTCTTATCTTTAACTTATTTTATAGTGTGTAAGTTCTTTAACTCTATTGTTACGATTGTGCAAGTTTCTTTACTCTACCTTGTTTAGTATGGAGCAAGTTATTCCTAATCCCATTTATACAATTTAGTTATGTTCGTGCAAAGCTATTTAACCTAACTCTTACTTTGAGAAGGTTTCCTACTTTAACTTATTTCTTAGCATGCAAGCTTCTAAATTCTGATATACTTATGTTGAACATGTTTTATCATTCAATTTGCTATTTATTATGCATGCTCAATAACTCAATTCTTTACTAAACAAAATTCTAGCCTTAGCTTAATATTGTTCAAGCAAGGTATGTTACGTTATTCAATGCTTATGCTTTTAGTTCATTTCTAAAGCATGACTTATATATACAATGTTGATTCATTTATGAATTATTCCATAGCATATTGTTATTACATTTTATTGAACTAATCCTTAGTTGATGTTCGTTAAACTCTAAATTACCTTGAAATTTATCCAAACCAAACTTACTTTGGTGCAGACTTGTATTCTAAATGCTGAGATGAACAACCCTATTACAGGGGATAATTTACGCGTAAGTGTTTAGATGTTTGTGCACAATATATTGTACGAAGGGTTGATCCCCCAAAGTACGAGAAGTCCCTATAGTCTTTATACTGTTTAGGTTTAAATTGAAAGAATACTTTAACTTGGACATAGTTCGTGGTCTTGTAACCCTCAGATATATATTTCAAATTATGTTCCTGATTATCATTGATAGAGCACATTATTCAGTTCTATTAAGCCTATTCATTTGGCAGTTGTTATGATGTTTTATTCATTGTCATTTCAAGTGAGCATTGTTTGCTCACTCTTGTTTATATAAATATTACAGCTAAAGTTGAGAAGGTCGATGAACCTACCACCAGTAAATAGAAAGGAAAGATGAACAAGTATTGAAGACTTGTAAACATGTTGACTTTTATAATGTCAGACTTTATTTTAAATATTGTGATGTAGTTATTTAATTTTCCGCTCTTGATGTTTGTATTTAAAGGTTAGATGACCTGGTACATTTTTATTGAACTTATTGATGTAATCCTTTAATGGGAAGGTTTATTGTTAAATTTTATTATATTTGGGTAGTTAGAAATGAATGTTTTTATCAAGTGAACATCAAATTTTTTGGGAATGAAGTACCTGGATTTGGGGGTGTCACAAGTTGGTATCAAAGCTTTATGTTATGAACATTAGGTGGGGAAAAGCCTTAGGAAGTAACCTTTGAAAAGATAGTGGTGATAAACTCATATCGAGTTTTAAGGAAGAAGTAATAAAACACTTATGTGCTTATGTGATTGTAACTATGTGCTCGTGAGTGTCGAGTAGTAATGTTTAGTAATTAAAACCTAAAAATTCGTTTGTCAGGATGGCTAAATGTAGGAGAATCCAGTCAGACTAGGGAGGAAGGACCCCAGATGCCTAGAGAAGAGGAGCCTCGTGACATTAAGGTGGTTTGGGAACAACTACTGCTACGGGAGTCATCTCTGTTGGTTACAGTGGTGGAGCAGGAGGGTTTACTTGATGAGGATGATGAGGTAGAAATGGATGAGGAGAATCCCGTTGAACTGCCACAGTCGGATGGGGATGAGGATGATGAGGAAGAAGAGTTTCCACCAAACTCGATTTCAGCCCATATGTATGACGAAGTATACGACTGCAATGTGGACTTTCAGGATAGAGTCGAGGTGTTGGAAGAGATAGTAGTTGAACAGCAGACCTCGATGGCACAAAAGGACGACGAGATCTAAGACCTTGATGGACGCTTGAGTAATGTCGAATGGAAGCTGATTCACACTGAAGGAGAAAATGAGCAAATGACAGATGAGATCGCGGAGCTTAAGAACAAATTAAAAGAAGAATCCGGTAAGAGAGAAAAAGCTGAAGACACGTATGAGAAAGCTTCTCAGCGTGCAGGAATAGTAGAAGGGGAAGCACAAGAAAAGAAGATCAAGATGGAGGAGATGAATAACGTATTCAACACCGTGATTAATCGAGCTCAAAATTGAGTTATGTATTATCCGATTCAGTTTGAGACGTTGCCGCCGTACATGTTAGATCGCCGAACAATGTTCCGTATTATGGAAGAAGAGCATCGTAAGGCTACGCAATATCTTAGTAGGACATCATAGGGAATGTACCTGATATGCGATTAATAATATGATAAATAATATGTAAATCCCTAGTGATATATAATCAATGGGATATGATGTTGATGTTATCCTGAAACTTTAGTAGTTCAGGAAAGTAGTGTAAATAGCATTAATGTTATTGTTCTTATGTTTTCTAAAAGAGTATGAATGAATAAAAGTTATTATTTTATTCAAAGTGTTATGTGTTATGTGATGATCTTTTATGGTGTGCAAGTTAAGTAGAAAATACTTAAAGGAATTGAGTAATAATCTAATGAGTATATTTTAACAGAAAATGCATCCAAGATGTCAACCACAATAAAGAACCCCTGAGGGATCTACCAATAACAACAATGTTGAGGCTAACCCCATTCAGCAGTTAGTGACGTTACTAACGGGTGCATTACAGAATCAACCGCAGAATCAAGTTGTGACATTTAAGGACTTCAACGCGGTTGGACCACCAAAATTCTGTGGGTCCATGAATCCAATTGAGGCATAGACCTGAATCATAAAGATAGAGAAAGTGTTTGATATAGCTAGGGTTGGTGAGATTCAGAAGACTGCTTTTGCAACATTTATGTTGAAAGTAGAGGCTAGTTATTGGTGGCAAGCCAATAAAACTCGAGGAGGACAAGGGGTGATGACTTGGGATAGGTTTAAGGAGATATTTTTCGAGACTTATTTCCCAGAGAGTTTGAAGAATCAGATGGAGGTGCAATTTCTAGAACTGAAGCAAGGATCAATGACCGTACGGAGTATGCCACAAAATTTAACGAATTGACAAGGTTTGCGCCATATCAAGTCAACATAGATGAGCGCAAGGCTAGGAGGTTTGAGCAAGGACTAAAACCCTGATTGTACAGTAGGGTCTCCATGTTTTAGCTGAAGACATTTACAGCAGTACTTGAGAAGGCAATTCTCGTTGAAGGTGGAGGCGAGGATGTAACAAAGTTTAATCAAGAATAAAGAAGGAAGAAGAATGAAGGCGAGGTTAAGAATGGTGGTGGTAGTTGTGGAAATGGTAACAATAACCTGAAAAGAAAATGGAATGGAAATGTGAGTGCTGGAAACCAACAGGGTAATCAGAAGAAGAAGAAGTTCGAAGCATGTGCTACATGCGGGAAGTTTCACACGGGTATGTGCTTAAGGGGGAAGCGTGTATGCTTTAACTGTGGCCAAGAGGGTCACATTGCCCTAAATTGCAATCAACCCAAGAAGAATGTTTGCTACACGTGCAGGTCAAAGGATCATTTTGCTCGTGAGTGCCCTAAGAAGAAAGCTGGAGAGGCAACAGGAAGCAAGGGAGGTAGTAGTGGAGGTACATTGACCATTGCTGTTCCAATGCC